>BSBK01000537.1:2545000-3745000 GCA_027943335.1 Chamaecyparis obtusa
GTGATAACCTAATAATGAATCTGGGAAAGGGGAGAAACAAAAGATAATATATTAATGGCCACATAGTCCCATTGGAGTACTAGGACCATGGGTAACTACCAGGGAGGATCCTTATTCAGAAAGGGGGTATCGGGGTTACATGGTTGCTAGGGAGGATCCCAAAATACCGGATATGTGATGACACTCACCTAGAGGGTATGCTAGAAACCTAACCCTTGTGATTAGTAATGTGATATCTTGTAATTTTTTGTATTTCTTTTCAAGTGAGGGTTTGTGAAACCTTAGAATTCTTAGGGCCTTGCAAGTATCTTGGTTCTATCTCCTAGCACGGAGGATGGAACTTCATTAATTTCACATGGTTGAGTGGCAAAAATCTTTCGAGGTCATGTTCATGGTTCGTGACTTGGATGTGTTCAATTCTATGCATTAATGAAGACCTTTCTATTTTTATCATTGTTACTGAAAAGAAAGATGTAAATATATGGTATAATGCCTTCAGGACATTTTTGTACTTACTATTCTAATGATATTCATTATCGAAAAAATGTAATTGAAAAGCAAAGCAATTTAATTGGGAGGGATAGTTCTAGGGTTTATTTTAAGGGATATTATTTGAAAGATAAAAGTTGAAATGTAAAGTGTAAATGTTGAATTATTCTCTCTATCTCTCCTATGTTGAAATAAAAGGAAATGTTTATTATGCTAAAGTTAAAATGCAACCTGTAAGAATAGTTATTTCAATGTGTAGGAAAGAGAAATGAAATTGATATATAATTGTAAATGAAATGTTATTTTATTACCCTATCTCTTAAGTTATGAAATGTGAAAGTAAAGAAAAGAAATTAAATTAAATTTTGATAAGTAATGTAAATATGTTAGTAAATGAATTTCATTAAGGGAACCCTAAGGAATGTAAATGTGAATGTATTAATGATGTAATGTTAGAAAAACATTTGTTAGTTGCAATTTTTGGTCATAAGACCTGATTCCTTATGGGTTCCCTGGCGAGGACATTACAATTTGTACTCTCTCTCTAACATACCTTTAGGATGGAAGCACAAGAAAATTGTATTCAATGGAGAAAGAACATAATTCTTCCAAATGAATTGATGATTGAGACTAGATGCAAAGGGAGTCTGACATTTCAAAAGAAGACAAGAGCTTGACCTTCAGAGGGAGTAGATAGAGGATATGGTTAAATAAAATTTTGATAATCTTGGTCATATTGATTCAGAAGGAGTAGTCCATACTGAGATGGATTCTCCAGTGATCAAGAATCTGTAATAGTTAGAGGACTAGGAATCATGAATGCCTATTGGGCCCTGTGTAAATGTTGAGGAAGTGACGACTTCCAAATGATTATCACTTGTATTTGCAAAATTTATTGGAAGGTGATGATCTTACAATAACTTAAATCATGATATACATTATATATAGTGTTGAAATAGATCATGATGGATTAAATCAACAAGTGTTAGATGTCATTAAATTAATGGTCTATAAGTTGTTTGTATAAATATATCTTGTAAATCAACAACTAAGTGTTAGATGTTAGTAAATTAATGGTCTATGATTTATTTGTATAGATATATGATAGGTATTTGGTGAATATCATGTATTGATATTCTGCAAGCCAATACCCTATTGAGTACTTGGTGAATATCATATGTTGATGTTCTAATAGGCCAATACTCAGAGTATTTAGTGAATGTCATGTGTTGACATTCTGATAGGCCAATACTCAACATCCACCTAGTACATAGAACCAAATACTAAATACATAGCTCACACTATCAAACAAAGGAAGCAGTAGAATCAACAGTAGAAACCCCCCCATAATGCTGACAAGAGAGTAATGATAGGTACACTGAAAAGATCATCCAATATGAACTATAGAGAGAGTACAAACACATATAGAGATACTTGAGGCTAATGTCATTGGAGGAATGCTCACATGACAAAAGTAGATGGAAAACAAAGGCAAACATCAAACCCCCTTGGCACTTTATAATGGAGTGTGATTACATAGAGCATGAACATGTGCAAAATCCCATACATGCAATAGATTGACACTTTATCTCAGTGCATGTGCATAAAAGAATGCTAGAAAAATGAAGTATACACTTCTCAAAGAAGAGTGAAGGCTTCTGAAACAAATGAATAGCCTAAGATGAGCCATCCCTCAAAGGGAAGAGATCCCAGGACCTGAAACATCCAAGATATCCACCAGATTGCAAAAATACAAAAATCTAAATAAAATCTACCTGGAGTAGAATCTATAAAAATGACTCACATCACTAGAAATCTCTTAGAACAAGCTTTCGAACAATATATCATTTTTCCAAAATGGAGTCTGGATGCACAAGATAGAGCTCCCAGAGTGCAAAATTGAACATCTGACTTTGATAGTAAAAAAACACCATCAAAAAATCAAAATCAAAAATTCAAACCTCCATATTTGGATAGATCTCATAACCATCTTTCTGACGATATCTCATTTGCCCGATTTCGACACCATATGCTCAAGCTATGAGCAAAAAACCATAGGTATGCTGACGGGCCCAAAAAATAGTGTCTAGGGAGCTGACATGTGCTGACATTAGCACTTCACGGAATTAAAATTGATGGTCATATGGCTATCATGGAAAAAAGGCCCCTGGAGCTGTAATAAAGTGTTTTCTTATTAATTGAATCATATTGATTTAATAATTAAGTCACTTATTACCTCTTTCTAGTTAAGCTAAACTTTAGGCATATAATAAATAATTGCTTTATTAATTATTATTATGCAACCTAGGGTTTTCCCTTTTTAGGGTTTGAGATCTCCTTTTATAAGGATTGATCTCTTTTGTAATCTTAATTCTGAACATTCATTTTTATTGATTTGTAACTTTTGTTTTTGCACATCAAGGATTTATCCTCTCTCGTGGATCCATATGTTCAGGTCTCCATAGTTGTTTGCTTCTCTCTCTTTCTATGATAGGTGTTTGCATACAAGTGTTCTTGGGAGTTGTGGGTTGTTTAATCATCAACTCAAATATGGTATCATAGCTTTATTCAGATTTGATGGTTTGCAATTATTATTTTGACATTTTTCTGGTCATTTATTATGCCAAACGCTGAAGTACCTCTATGCACTCTCGGAGCCATAACTTTTGCATCCGAGCTCCATTTTTCAAAAATGAAATATTTCTGGAAAGCTCATTCAGATCTCTTTTCAGATCTGGAATTTATTTTCAAAAAAATTCTTAGGTACATATAAATTTATCTGAAACATATTGAGTAATGTTATATTCATCTTTCATTCTCAATTCATCATACTTTCCTTTGAGACTATCAACCTTGACCTTTTGTACATGTTGATATCATCCATATATAAGTGTAAGCATATCCCACATCTCTCTTGAGTTAACACAATCTTTAACATCATTGAATTCAACATTGATCATAGAAGAAGTAATCTCTATCATTAATGAGTTTTGTTCCCTCTTTTCTCTCATCTGATCGACTGTCATGGGTTCAGTAGGCAATGGAGTGTAGTCATTATCAATAAGATCCAGTGGATATTCTCCAATCTCAGATAGATATAACCTCATCCTAATTTACCATGTTGAGAAACTTTCCTTGTTCAACTTAGGTACTCTCCTATGCATCTTTGGATCTTTTACTCAAGTATTTTAAACTTATCTCTCTAGAGTACTTAGCTTTGATACCAATTGTTGGATTATGGTGAGGAGGGCTGAATCAATCATCCTTGATTCTCTGTACCTTAAAAAAATTTATCTGATTAACTCGGTGACAGATGGTTAAACACAACTCAATATTTACTGACAACAAAAAATAAACTTTAACAATCAGTAAATCAATCACATAAACCATTCATCATATGTAACACCAATATTTAATGTGGAAACCCGGCTTTGGAAAAAACCACTCTGGAAATTGTCACCCACTAAGAAAATTCTCTTTTGAAGTACGCTCGATTAAGATCCAATCTGATTAAAGATTATAATACACACTAGTAGGCATGACCCAGTCAAGGGATTTACCTCAAATCTGTTAGGATCTTCATTTTTTAGGAGTGACCTTGTTAAAGGACTTTAAACACTTTTTCTAGGATGTCACCTTTTTAAAGGAATTTACAATAAGACTATTAAGTCCACTCAGTTAAGAGATTTCTTTGTTACAAATGCTAATAAGAAACAGTAAATATATTGACCTATAAATTTTGTAACCAGCATTTCTTAACCAGATCCTTTGTGTGCTCTTCTATCTTCACTTCAATTCTTCACTTTCCACTAGCTTCAACACTTCATCAGATCCTTCTTTCTTACTAGAAATCTCTTTGTTCCTTCTTCACTGCATCAGTCAATGACTCTTCAACTCTTCACTTTTCCAACCATTTGTCCATACAAATCCATCCTTTATATAGACAATTTTTTTCCTCTTAATCTCCTCTATTACATTTTCCTTTGATCAATCTTAGCCGTTCAATTCATTTTACAAACTTATTCATTGAATCTGGATCTCGATAACACATTTTATTTTCACCTCGGAACTTGAACTTTCTTGAAACTTATTTCTTCTATTTCTGTTGTTTAGATATTTTTGTAGATATTCATCTTGAATTTTCATAATTGTAGATCTCTTAAAGAACTTTCCTTGTCATCATAACCATCTAGGTCATCATAGCTAATCATTAAATGTCATTCCAATCCATGTATTTAATTCTTATTCCTTACTCGGTGTATAAATCTGAATTTTGGTTAACCTTTACTCGATGTCTAAAAATTTTCACTTGGTGTCTTGAGTTCCTCTCGCTTTACCAAATCATTTCCTTTTACCGTTTACCTTTACCAAGTGACCTTTCCTGCTTAGTAGCCAAAACTATTTTTCTTACCGACTTAACTAATCTTCATTACCATACTTTACCGACTTGATATAATAAAATATTAGGTAGAAAACAATTATATCAACATAACCTTAACATTGTCTATTCTTTATCAGTTGCCCAATTAATTTATTCAACTTCACAACATCTCATTTCTTCTTCTTCTTCTTAACTTATTCAACTTATATCATATACCGAATGATACAAAAACATAATATAAACCATAAATCAATTGATTGACATCAATGATATGATAATAACTGATCTAACATTTCTACTATCTTGTATTCCTCTAATCTTAGTCGGTCTTCATCATCATCACCATTAGATAATCAATCTTCAACATTAGTATCATTTATAGTAACATAAAGACAATATTAGAAAGACATGCTACCTAGAAGGAGTGACTGATGAAGAATCAAATAGAAGAGATGAGGAAGAATTTGAGATAGTCTTTATTGTAGTTAAAGAACCCTCAACTGGCATTGATGGAGTTAATGAGGAAAAATAATTGATTTTAAGTATGAATTACAACAATGATTGGATAATAGATAGTGAGTGTACACGTCACATGACTGATGAAAAAAGAAAATTTATTTCAATGGAGGAATGTGATGGAGGAGTAGTCATATTTGATAATGGTTCTCCATGTGTGGTAAGAGGTAAAGGCTCAATATCACTTAATGAAAACACTAATTGTGATGATGTTTATTTGACCAATGGATTAAAGTATAACCTATTAAGTGTTGCTCAACTGAATAACAAAGGTTTCAAATTGGAATTTTGTAATGGTGTTTGCAAGATCTTAGGAAACTCTAGAGAGTTGATTGTTGTTGGTGAACATACTAGAGGTAACCTATTCCGATTGAACTCTACAAATAAACATTGCTTATTTGCTAAAGTTGAAGATTGTTGGCTGTGGTATAAAAGATTTCATCATGTTAACTTTGATAATCTAGTAAAGGTCAGTAAACAAATATGTGTTAGAGGTATTCCTATGTTAGCTAAGCTAGATAATGCTATGTGTAAGGAGTGTCAGCTAGGAAAGTTGACTAGGTCTAGCTTTACCAGTAAAGTTTATTCATCACAGAGAATTCTTGACCTTGTACACACTTATTTATGTGGATCAATGAGAACTCAAAGCTACCATGGAGATAAGTGCTTTATCTTGTTTGTTGATTATTACTCAAGAATGATGTCTATTATGTTTTTGAAGGATAAATTTGATGCATTTTACACGTTTAAGGTATATAAAGAAAGAGTTGAAAAAGAAATAGGTAAAGCACTTAAGTGTCTTAGATCTGACAAAGGAGGTGATTTTACATCACAAGAGTTCACAACATTTTGTGAAGAATATGGGATAAAAAGGCAAATGTCAGCACCAAGGACACACAACAAAATGGAATTACTGAGAGAAGGAACAGATCCATAATTGACTGTGCAATAACACTTTTGATACAAAAAGGAGTGGCTCAAATCTTTTGGAGAGAAATGGTAAGTATTTCTATCTATTGTAATACCCCAAAAATGGGCTATAAGTTCATTAATCTCCTACATCTTCAATTCGAACGAAATCGACATCAAAGTCCTAATCTAAGGCACATCTAAACATCATCGAATCATAATTGATTATCTTAAATACTGCATCGGAGAATATTCCTAGTAATATTCCTAATTATCATAATTATCTTTAATTTTATAATTATTTGGCAATAAATCACATTTATCCTAAAGTTTGATTAATTGAATATTTTCATATTTAATTAATTAGATTTAATATTTGCCACTTAATTGTGTAATTAAATTTAATTCTATCTATTATTAATTGTATTATTTAATTTTGACAATAAATCTAATATCATATGAATAATTGATTAAATTCTTATTTAATTAATTAAAGCAAGTTGTCATTATTTAATAATATAGTTTTTAATAAAAGTTTGATTAAATAATTGATTAACCCATAAATCAATTGTTTTATTGTTAAGAGCAGTTAAGTTGGAAATAAATCACTTTATTATTAAATTAATTCATAAATAAAACATGCACAATCATAAAAGCAGACAACTATCAATTATCAATTAAAGCTAAACTCTATTTTGAGTTAAAGCTTAGCTTTTGCATATTTTTGTGAGTTAATTATCCTTTATTTAAAAATAACTCAAAAATCAAGCTGAGTTATTTGAGTGATTTATGGCTTTTTTCCATGCACCTCCAAAGCCTTAGATTTCTATAAAAACAAGGCTCAGCTCTTCATAATTCATCTCTCAATCATCTCTCAAATTTGCATCCAAGCATCTCATGTTTTTGCACAATCACGCTGGAGAATTGGAATTGAAGAATCAAAGCTCTTGTGAATCGACTTCTTTGTGAAATCAATCTTATTTTTGCATTCATATTGCATATTATTGTTAGATTAGCATTGCATATCAATTTTCAATAGCATTCATAGCATATTAATTTCATCTAGCATAGATTCATATCAAGTTTTTCATTATTATTGCATAGAAAATATCAAAAATATAGATTAATTGCATTCATATATCATATCTAGATCAATTGCATTCAAATCCTTCATTTAGGTGTCGTCTAGGTCACTGATCTCGATTACAATCTGAGAACATCAATCTGGCACCTACTAGAAGGCAGTAAATAACTTGGTTAGATTAGATTTCAATTTTGCACAATTTTGATTATCACTAACCTCTAATGTTTTACTGAGTGTTGTGTCTACAGATCAAGTACAATTTTTACACACACATTTTTGGCACCCACCGTGGGGCAACCCACCTTTGCATGCTAGTTAGTGCATCTTATCTTATTGATTGATACATTCTCTCCCCGGAGAGGTTGATAGATCACGTGGAGTTGATATCACAAACCTTGGTGGAACAAAACTTTGTCTTAGCATGTCAAATTAATCTGCTTGCTTTGTTTGGGTTAAAAGTGAAAAGGTGTCAAAAACCTTGGATCTGGAGCCAAGTCCCCTTGTGGTATAAATCTGTGAGTCACCTTTAGAGAGGGTTAACTATAGTGGACAATCCCTTCACAGGGCAAACTGCGTTGACGAAACCTCAAGCGGTAATAGCCATTTTCACCATGGTAGTGACAGCCGCTATATAAATGTCCTTGTGATAGCTGCTATATAGATTTCAATTTTGCACGATTTTGATTATCGCTAACCTCTAATGTTTTACTGAGTGTTGTGTCTGATATAGTTTACAAGATTAGGAGAATACCAGATTGATATGGATCTTGATGAATCTGATATGCCCCAAGTGATGATAGATTTGCCCCAAGCGATGAGGACTTTTGATGAATCAGCGACTAGACATGATTGTTGTCTTGATCACTGATGAAAGATATTAATAGATTTGATCGATAGAATTTGATTTACAGACTTTGAATGATGTGCAATACCATGCCCCCTTCAGGATTAAAATTGAAATCTGACAAGAAAAGTCAGTGTTGATAGTTTAGAAGCATGTTAATTGATTTGAGAAGTGGTTAAACACGTTCGAGAATGCATTCTGCATCATTTGGAGGTCCTGGAGACTGAATTTGACTAGGTTTGAGCATGAGTTTGACCATGGTTGACCAAGTTGAAATTTTGATAGTTTGATGAAAGCTAATCAGTTAAGTTGAATACTAGATTTTTGTGATAATTGAAGGTTGATTATGCAAGTAGTGAATAAGATAAATGATCTCAGATTTCAATTTTGATCCCGAAAAGGATTCTACTTGCTATTTCATTGGAGGAACCTTCGTGTGAGATTTAGCTCTTGTTAGATTTGAAGAGACAAGTGGAGAATTGTTTAAGCATTGAAGTTCGTTTAGTCATTCTGAGATCATGCAAAGATGAAAAATGCAAAGAAGCATGCAATATGAAATGCAACCTAAGACCTAGGACCTAGTCACTGATCATATGTCGATTTGTTATCATCATTGAACTTTTTGGTAACCGGATAAATCAATACAATGCCCACTAGCTATGAAACTATAGACATATGAATATCAATTTGTATGAGCAAGAATCAATACAACACCCACTGGTCAACAACCATGGATATATGAATATTGATTTTATTTTCAGAATGTCAGATTAGATATAAGCATCAAGGCACAAACGCCAGGATGACCTGAATATCATGTCCATTTTGATATAGCAATTTGTAGAAGCATCAAAACATGAATGTCGTGATGACCTGAGTACGCCTTGCGTTTAACATACACATCAAAGAGTCAAGAGATTATTCTAAATCCAATGTGAATTACCTGTAGTGACCCTTTATCGTTCACATCCTTAGGTAAGATCGTGTTTCACAGTAGGAGAAAGAACTCACTCAAAAAGACAATAGTTAGATCAAACTTCCTTGAATTTTTTGGGTATCAATGGTCGAGGTACGCATGGCCATCCAATTCAAGATAGAGGCTTTTACAGTCGGACACCATTTCAATCCAAAATTTCCAAAGTTATTAGATTTCACATACAAGCAGAAAACCAAGAAAAGATTATGCCCCCAGTCATCACTCTCTAAATCCTGTAAAGGACATCATTGAGGAGCTCGAAGGGACACAATATGCAAAAATCTCAATGCGAATCAGTAAGCATACAAGGAGATAAAAGCATGTAAAAAGCATAGATTGTTTTCAATTGAGTTTTGATGTTTGATTGCATTGTTGTAGATGCAAAATCCTTTCTGGAGACAAGATAGACTTGACTGACTCAAATGAAGCTTCAAAGGACTTTGAGTGGATATGACATGTCTAA
Source organism: Chamaecyparis obtusa (assembly GCA_027943335.1). Lineage (NCBI taxonomy): Eukaryota > Viridiplantae > Streptophyta > Pinopsida > Cupressales > Cupressaceae > Chamaecyparis > Chamaecyparis obtusa. The sequence continues at coordinate 2,554,663 of BSBK01000537.1, forward strand.
GATACATTGGAGACTATAAGATATGACATTGATTGCCTCCAAGTGTTAAACATTGATAGGATACAGACGCTTGAGCTGGTTGGTGTACAGACCGACTTATTGAAAATTGGAAATGTAGAAACAAATCAGGAGATATGTACAAACTAAAGCAGGCTGAAAGTTGGGAAAGACCAAGATTGCACTGATAGATGGAGCATTTGGAACAAGTGGCACTCGTTTGCCGGGTTTTCACCATCTTGGCAGAGATTTTATTTTTGCAACCAAGGCGCCTGTTTCCAGGTTTTCACCAAGGCACCTTTTTTTTTCTCATTTTTTTTTGTATTTTTCATTTTTTCAATTTTTTTGAATTTTTTATATTTTTCAATTTTTTTGAATTTTTGATATTTTTTTATTTTTTTGCGAATCATCAAAGCGCCTATTGCTAGGTTTTCACCAAGATGTTCATTTTTTTCAGGACTTTTTCTAATTTGTAGGATTTTTTCAAGACATTTTACCAAGCACTGAATGCCTTAGGCATAGAATTTCTTCAGATGGAGAACGTTGATTGGTTCTCAGAGCTGTTCTCCTTCAATCATTGAGAGTTGATAGGCACCAGAGCCAAAAGTAGCAGTGATAACAAAGGGACCCAGCCAATTGGGTTTGAACTTCCCCTTGCGTTCTCGATGGGATTGATTTTTAGGATTTTATCTCAAGACTAGATCACCAACCTGAAATTCTCTATGTCTGACTTTCTTTTTGTAGCCTCTAGACATTCTCTTCTGATATACTCTAAGATGATCATATGCTGCTTGCCTGCGCTCATCTAGTAATTCAAGTTCTTGTAACCTAGACACTCTGTAGTCTTCATCAGTGACAAGTCCATGCATTCTGATTCTGAGTGATGGGATTTCAACCTTAATAGGCAGTACTGCTTCAGACCCATAAACTAAAGCGAAAGGTGTAGCCCCTGTAGGCATTCTGATACTAGTTCTGTTACTTGTTCTGATACTTGTTCTGATACTAGTTCTGATACTGATTTTGATACTGATTCTGATACTAATTTTGATAATTTTTTTGATACTTGTTCTGATACTAGTTTTGATACTTGGTATACTAGATAACATCTTTTTCCATTGCAAACTCCCAAGCAAGATCATATCGTGCAGTCTCAATGTCTAGCAAGGTGGAGAACAAGAGGGATTGGCAAGCTAGTGGAAGAGATGGAAGACAAGAGAATAAAGGATAATGAAGGGAAGAAATCCTCAAGGGCAAACTCCTCAAGAATACCCAAGCTAGGAAAAAATTGTCATGTAAAGCACATTTAGACAAGTAATGAAAAGCTAGCATAGGATAAGTCACAAAAGCGTGATGCAAGAGCAGGAAAGGATGCAGTCCAAAAGAGTAGACATGTCAAGAGGCTTCATAGCACTGTGTTTTACTCTTTCTTTCTTTTTTTTATTAGATCAAGACCAAAGGGGAAAAGGATAGCGATAGGTAAAAATGAATGGAGGAAGATGGATATGAAGGCTAAACATGGAAGGAATGAAAGCAAGATCATCGTAAGATAGCTCACAAAATAGTCAAATGTTTGTGTATAGATCAACATTGTCAAGATCAAAGAGAGAAGATGGAATGGATGAAATATGTAGAAGAACTACGCATGATGCCTGATTGCCAGGTTTTCATCATGGTACTTATCCAAGGTGTCACAAGGGAGTGGCTTTCACCATAGGATGAATTTATTTCTCTTTACTTTTGCTACCAAGGTGCCTGTTTCAAAGTTTTCACCAAGGCACATTTTCAATTTTTTATTTTTTTTTCATTCTTTTTTTTTAAATTTTATTTCCTTTTTTTTTTTTTTAAAGAAGGCAAGCTTGCTAGATAATGCTCCTTGAAAGGATAAACCATGATATGTGAAGGATTCAAAATGATATGCTCAAAGATGCTGATAGGGAAAGGAACATGAAAGAGAAAAATGGAGGATAGGGTTTTATGTAAAGCGAGTGAGGTTGGAAGATAGGAGGAATAGGCAAATGAGGAAAAAGGATAGAAGGTAGAAGGTTAATGAATGGAAGGATTGTGAAAGGGTAGGTGGAAAGGAAGGCAAGATCAATGTAAACACACACCTTGAAGGGTGGCGAGAGGGTGGAGGAAATGTGAATGAAGGAATACGTGAAGGAATATGGTGAATGGATAGCAGAGGTTGAGGTTTAGGTGCATGGAATGAAAGAATATTTTTGGAGGGAAATGAAGTGGAAGCCTTTGGAAGCTTGAATGTCAATTTCACTTTTTTCTCAACACCAGACTCTTTCAAGAGAGACTTTGGAATCCATATAGTCATAGGCTTTTTATTTCCTTTTGATGATCTAGAGAGAATATCTTTAATGATGGATTTTGGAACCCATACTTGTCTTGTAGTTTTTTTCTTAGATATCTCTTTTGACTTTATGTTTCCATGTCTATTAGAGGAGACATAGTGATCTTTTTTTTTTTATGTATTCTTGTATTGCTTCTTTTTCTTGTATTGAACATTCAAGTTACTTCCAAAAGACTTGGGACTTGGGGAAGAAGGAGGATATGACTGGTTTAGATGGGTGGGTGGATGAAAAGGATTCAAGGGTATGCATCTATGTTGATCTTGAGGAAAGATAGGAGATGGAGGTATGTAAGGACCTAAGATGGATGGCAAATTAAGAGAGTTAGGAGGGGAAAGTGAAGGGACATAAGGACCCAAGATGGAAGGCAGACATGAAGCCCTTAGTATTGGTGGAAGAGGTCCGAGGATGGAAGTGGAAGATGCAAAAGGATAATCAATAATTTCATCAGCATCTATATGACAACCAAGCATATCAGCATTTTCAGAGTGAGCATTAGAATTTTCAATAGAATCATGGACATCTTGAATATGAGCACCTTCTTTGATAGGATTTTTCAAAGCTTGCAAAGACTTAGGAAGAGTAGAAAGTGGAAGTGAACATGGAGTGGTAGAATAAGAAGATGGAAGACTTTGATCTTGACAAGGATCTTTGGATAGCACCAGCGCATAATTTATCTCTTGATTTTCAATAGGCTTAACATTGGAAGTAACAACACTATTTTTACCAACCTTAATGGAAGTATCATCTTTGGAAAGCGCAAGCGTAGTAAGGTTATTTTGATTGTCAATAAGTTCAACAGTGTAAGTAGTAGCTTGATCTTGCTTAGGTGAAGACTTAAGACATGGTGGAATGCATGAAAAAAGGGGTACAGGATCAAATGAACCCTGAGGTGGATAAGAGACATCGTGAAAAGGAGTGGATGACATGGAGGGTTCTTGATCTTGATCTTTCTTTATGTTCTTTTCTTCATCATTTTTAGAGTCCTCTTGACATGGAGCCACTTCTAAGGACAAGGAAGCATGTTGGGATTGTATGGATGACTTTGGAAGAGATGGTGGAGGACTAGCTGAAGTAGGGATTAAAACATATGAAGGCTTAGGCTCTTTAGGTTTATCATTATTGAAAGTCTTTGCAGCCAAGTGAAGGTTAGCTTGAGTTTCTTTAAGAGGTAGCCCTGGAGGATAACTATAGGGAACTACATGAAAAGTATCAGGGCTTGTATCAGATGAAGGTTCTGTGAAAAATTTGAAAGAATCAGAAGCTTTAGGAAATGTACGGGTATTGGAGGAAGTAGGGGATGGAAGGGAACCATCACAAGACAAAGGTCCAACATTAACATGATCTTGCTTGAGAGTGTAATCTTTATTTTAAGCCTGAGAGTTCTTAGAGGGGAGATCCATATAGTATTGACGTTTCAAGCTAGCATGATGTATTTTATAGTCCTCAGTAGTAATAGATGGATCATAATCAAGGTATTGTCCACAAAAGCCATCAAAATCTCTTTCAAAATCAAAATCATATGGATCACCATCATGATCTATCCAATGTGATGGCCCATTTGTAGTAAGTAGGAACACACAATGAGGAGGACTCTTAGAAACAGAGGTGTCATAGGTATCATTACATTGTCTATCATCATAGTCATCATAGTCTCCAAAGCTTGATGTGTCACTCTCTATGGAAGAAGTATCATAAGGGTTGTCACGTTGCTCACATTTTTTCTGAGGGTATGGTGACATCTATAATTCTTTATCAAATGGAAAAGAGCATAGAGTTTCCATGGAGAACTCTTTAGGTTCCTTTTCTTTCTCAAGTTTGTCAAGCTGGACTTGCATAGCATGTATCTGTTTCATTATAGCGGTGATCAGAGCTTCTTCCTCTTGTTTACTAATTCTTTGAGACGTGTGTACTGATTCTCAATAGCTACTGCTCTCTTCTTGACACAGTGATTTGTTCGACAGATTCTTGAATTAGGCTGAAAAAGTTGGGTATCTTGCAATTTGACAATTTCTGACAACTCTCTCAAATTTTTCCAAACGACACCCTACAGACTCGTACGACACTGGGTAGTCTATGAAATGATAGTTGCTAAACTCGTACGACAATTGGGTAGCAATGAAACGACAGTTGACAAAACTTGTACGACAGTTGCTAACAGGGTTTTGACTTTCTTGAATTTGCTGGTTTGAAAATACGACACTGGGTTCTCAATCATACGACAGATGGGCAATATTGAAATGACATTTGACAAAACTTGTATGAATTTTGACTTCCTGAAATGACTTTTGACTCCAGAAAGAATTTTACTTCAAATTTTGCAAAACTTAAGGTTTTCAGTTTTGGATTGTTTGCAAATTGTACTGTCCAGATTTTGAAGGTTATACCAAATTTGATCATTTTTAATAGCCAAGCAGATAAACAAGCACACAGAATAGCAAGCAAGTGATTCCAAGCACATTTGAAAATAATGAACAAGGGCAAAAGCAACCTTGCGCATGAACAATCAAGTGACCAAATTGTGCTAATCCCTGAGAGTACTAATTGTGTATGTTCTGAAAAGTTTTGCAATAACACACATATACCTGAAAATGAAAAATTAGCCTCTCTAGGGTTTTTAGTAATGGTTTGACTCTGCAACTTTTATGATTCAAAGGGGTGAACTCCAATCTTGGCGCACTAGAGTTTTGACACAGTCTGAGAACTTAATCTTCAAGAGCTGCTAGGGAGATCTGACAACCCAACAATGAACCATACCCATGGAGATTTCTTCCACAATGACATTTATATAGCGGCTATCACTACCATGGCAAAAATGGCTATTACCGCTTGAGGTTCCATCAACGCAGTTTTCCCTATGAAGGGATTGTTCGCTACAGTTAACCCTCTCTAAAGGTGACTCACAGATTTATACCACAAGGGGACTTGGCTCCAGATCCAAGGTTTTTGACACTTTTTCACTTTTAACCCAAACAAAGCAAGCAAATTAATCTGACACGCTAAGACAAAGTTTTGTTCCACCAAGGTCTGTGATATCAACTCCACGTGATCTATCAACCTCTCCGGGGAGAGAATGTATCAATCAATAAGAGAAGATGCACTAACTAGCATGCAAAGGTGGGTTGCCCCACGGTGGGTGCCAGAAATATGTGTGTGAAAATTGTACCTGATCTATAGACACAACACTCAGTAAAACATTAGAGGTTAGTGATAATCAAAATCGTGCAAAATTGAAATCTAATCTAACCAAGTGATTTACTGCCTTCTAGTAGGTGCGAGATTGATGTTCTCAGATTGTAATCGAGATTAGTGACCTAGACGACACCTAAATGAAGGATTTGAATGCAATTGATCTAGATATGATATATGAATGCAATTAATCTATATTTTTGATATTTTCTATGCAATAATAATGAAAAACTTGATATGAATCTATGCTAGATAAAATTGATATGCAATGCTAATCTAACAATAATATGCAATATGAATGCAAAAATAAGATTGATTTCACAAAGATGTCGATTCACAAGAGCTTTGATTCTTCAATTCTAATTCTCCAACGTGATTGTGCAAAAACATGAGATGCTTGGATGCAAATTTGAGAGATGATTGAGAGATGAACTATGAAGAGTTGAGCCTTGTTTTTATAGAAATCCAAGGCTTTGGAGGTGCATGGAAAAAAGTCATAAATCACTCAAATAACTCAGCTTGATTTTTGAGTTATTTTTAAATAAAGGATAATTAACTCACAAAAACATGCAAAAGCTAAGCTTTAACTCAAAATAGAGTTTAGCTTTAATTGATAATTGATAATTGTCTGCTTTTATGATTGTGCATGTTTTATTTATAAATTAATTTAATAATAAAGTGATTTATTTCCAACTTAACTGCTTTTTAAAATAAAACAATTGATTTATGGGTTAATCAATTATTTAATCAAACTTTTATTAAAAACTATATTATTAAATAATGACAACTTGCTTTAATTAATTAAATAAGAATTTAATCAATTATTCATATGATATTAGATTTATTGTCAAAATTAAATAATACAATTAATAATAGATAGAATTAAATTAAATTACACAATTAAGTGGCAAATATTAAATCTAATTAATTAAATATGAAAATATTCAATTAATCAAACTTTAGGATAAATGTGATTTATTGCCAAATAATTATAAAATTAAAGATAATTATGATAATTAGGAATATTCTCCGATGCAGTATTTAAGATAATCAATTATGATTCGATGATGTTTAGATGTGCCTTAGATTAGGACTTTGATGTCGATTTTGTTTAAATTGAAGATGTAGGAGATTAATGAACTTATAGCCCATTTTTGGGGTATTACATTTTTCCCCTCTTTGAATTACTGTGTGAAGCGCAGTGGTTCAAAGATAGTCTGTGTTTGATAAAGATATGAAACTGATTCAAAAGATAAACCGATCTCAAGATAGAAACTAATTAAAAGATATTGAGATAGGAGTTGATTGATATTGAATTGATATGGAGATAATAGGTCTTGAATGACCAAAGATAATGTTCACTGTAGCAGCAAATGAACCTATGATTGTGAAAAAGTGTCAAAATGCTTGATTCCAAATGTTAGGATTGTAAAGAAGTGAGTGACCCATTCTAGACTCGATTGTCTTAGCAGAACTAGCAGGTATCACATCCAAACCCTTCAGTTTTCGAAGAACCAAGGAAAGAACACTATGATCTGATGGTTGTAAAAACTGATACAGTTTACAAGATTAGGAGAATACCAGATTGATATGGATCTTGATGAATCTGATATGCCCCAAGTGATGATAGATTTGCCCCGAGCGATGAGGACTTTTGATGAATTAGCGACTAGACATGATTGTTGTCTTGATCACTGATGAAAGATATTGATAGATTTGATTGATAGAATTTGATTTACAGACTTTGAATGATGTGCAATACCATGCCCCCTTCGGGATTAAAATTGAAATATGACAAGAAAAGTCAACGTTGATAGTTTAGAAGCATGTTAATTGATTTGAGAAGTGGTTAAACACATCCGAGAATGCATTCTGCATCGTTACTTTGAATTAGGTACACCTTAAGAAATGTACAAATAAAACTCCCTATGAGATATGGTATAGTCATCCTCCAAGTGTTAGTTATTTTATGATATTTGGAAGTAAGTGTTACATAAAGAAAGATGAATAAAATGGTAAATTTGACTCTAAGAGTGATGAAGGGATATTTCTAGGATATTCTACTAGAAGTAAATTTTATAAATGTTTGAACAAGATTACTAACAAGATGATTGAATGTGCAAATGTCAGAATTGATAAATTTTTTGAGAGAAATGAGGAAGATAGCAAGGAACTAAAAGACTATGATAGGTTTGTTTATGTTCAACTAGTGAAACTAGATACAAAATCCCAAATAAATGAAGTGTTGAATGATCCACAATTCATGAACATTTTACAATCGGTGAATGATCTACAATCGGTGAACATTTCACAATCGGTAAATGATCCACAACTAGTGAATGATGATGAAGGTAACCAAAGAGTAGAACCAGTACTCCCAAGGTATGTTGGAAATTTGGCTAATGTGGATGCATAGATGTTGTCATTATGGCAACATATGATCTCTATTAAGAGCGCAGAATCTGGAATGAAAGTATGGAAAGTTGAAGGAAGAAATTGTCTAAGTTTGGATACAGTGATCCTGACAGAGCACCCGATGAAGATTTTGTTGGCGACGTCCACTGGAGCAATATTTTTGTTTGCACAGTTAACTGAAGCTTCTATAGAGTATGAGGATACCCCATCTTAGTGCACATAAAGTTTGGAGTAGTACGGACAAATTTATTCAACGTTTACCGAAGATAGTTTTTGCAGACAGAACAGTTTTGGAGACAGTTTTAGCGAAAGAGTTAAGGGATTATTTTTGCTTGTCAAAATAATGACTTAACATTATGAAGGGATGACATCCTAGATGTTTACTCTTGGATAAAGATTTTGGAAGCTGACCATGTAAAGTTATTAGCTTTAATAACTTATATATTAGGCATACTTGAAATGTAATGAAATATACAAGTGATATGTAAAAAAAGAAAGAAAAGATAACTTGTGATAGTTGTATATTGTGATAGCAGCAAAGGCTATTGATGAAAAGTTGTAAGTAGTACCATATTATAGTCAGAAACATTTTTTATTACCTATTTGGGCAGTGAGCTCAGCTGGTGATCAGGTTTTATAATCTAACTCCTAACAGGGTTAAGGCTTCTAACAAGGCCTAAAGTCCTTTAACCAGGAAAGATCTACTATATATTGTAAATTGACTCCTAACAGGGTCCAATATCCCTAACAGGATACTTTTGATTAGTGATCTTTGTGGGTACCATCCCCACTGGGGTTTTTCCTTGGCTAGGGTTTCCTCGAGAACATATGATGTGTTATGAGTTCTTTCTATTTACTACTATGTTTGTTAATCATCTTGATAATCTTTGTAAGCACTAAAGTTATCTATTATATCCATAAGTGGGCAAAAGAAAAAGTTTTTGAAATACTGATTCACCCCCCCCTCTCAGTATTTCCTATTTCTAACAAGGTATGTGAAAGTGGATCACTCTCAAGATCATATTATTGAAGAAAAAAAAAGATGAAGTGATGACAAGGAGTAACGCAAGGGAAAGTAATTGTTTACTATATGAATTAGAACCGAAATTTGTTAAAGATGCTTTGAAAGATAATGATTGGGTTAAGGCTATGAAAGAGGAATTAGAGAAAATAGAGAAAAATAATACATGGAATTTAGTACCTAGGCCTACTAAAAAAAATCTTACAAGTACTAAATGGACCCTCATGAACAAGTTGAATGATAAATTGATGTAGTCAAGGATAGTGGATCCAATGAAGGATAATCCAAACCTTGCAGCCAATAGAATTACACAGTGGAATACTCAACACAATAGACAACACCATAAATGTTTCAAGTAATTTGCATTAACATGTCCAGTTGTAAGGCCTTCCGAGTTAGGGCCAATTACAAAATGAAACAATTTTGCAAGATCCACAACCAAATCCAATACAATCTCATCTAGTCCAACTCTGAAGACAATCAAAAGTTGATGAAACCTTAAGGCAGATCTAAACTTGAGCTCACAAGCCTCCAAGCAATCTCCTTGTTCCCAAGTATGCAAACCCCTAGCTCTGCTACAAATGACTATCAGATTACAATCTGATCTGCAAGAACATCAAGAACTTTTCCACAACTTTGCTCTCAAGCTTCGCATTTGACTTCCAGATTTGCTAAGTTGTTCCTCTTCAAAATTTTGTTCCAAAACTCTCTTCCAAATTCTCCCTCAAAATTCCCCCCTCTAAACATCTACCCAAGCCCTCCTTAAATACTATTCATCGGCCACAAGTCAGCTAGATGAAACCCTTAACTCCCCAAAATAATAATTAAATGTCATACAAGTTGGCTTACAAATTTATACAAACATTTAATTCTGCATGTCGGCCCAAGAAAATGGCTACCAACAATTAATTCACCAAGTCATCTCAACAAATCACACAGAACTCCAGTCGATAAGTCAGAACTACCAAGCGACAGTAAAATTACCAAGCATGCTAGGCATCACCGAGCACCAATGTCGACAAAGCACTGTAGGCATGACCGAGTAACACTTTCACAAAGTGCTAGAGATTACTGAGTTCCTTCAATAATTTAGCTTCCTTCAATGACCGAGACCATCGGTCAAGGCTGCAACCGAGTAAAACCGGCCAAAATACAAACACTCCATGCAGTTTCATTGAGGACACAAAATTCCCTACCTTAACCTTGGATGCCCCTGCATCAGACACCCCAGGTTCCAAAAGATGTTCATATGTGAGAAGAACATCTTTCAGGATTTAGCACATAAATTCCAAACTGGTTCCTCACATACAAGTCCTCCACCTTTTCTTCTTGCAAAGTCTTCCACTTCAGTTTCCTCTATCTCTTCAAGTCTTTCCTTGACAATGTGCAGGTCGGTTCTCCATACTGATCATTCATTTTCTCTAGATCCACAATCTCAACTTGGCTACCAATACTCAGGCTTCTCCTACTGAGTGTTGTATCCATCAAAGGCATCACTAAAAAATTCATGTCATTCTTCTCAACAGTAAACACATTTCTTACACGGTCATAAATAGCTCTGCAATAATATTGCCAAGGTCTACCGAGCAATACATCACAACTATTCATCTTCACAATGTCACAAAGCACAAGATCCTTGTACTGGCCAATCTAAACATCAATGAAGCATTGTTCTCTAACTTCTAAAGCATGACATCTTGTAACCGGTGAAGCCTATAAGGACAAGGATGTTTCATTCTATTCAAACCAAGTTTCTAAACCAAGTCCTCAGCAACAAGATTATCAGTACTACCACTATCAACAATAACATCACAAAGTTTACCTTTAGTCTTGCATCAGGTTCTAAACAGGTTACTCCTCTGACAAGGTTCATCCTTTGTACCGATCAATGTTCACTGAAGTAGCAAGTTCTCTGATTCAGGTTCATTCTAAATGTTCTCATTTATCACAGTAGTTCGTCGGTCAACCTTTTTCTATGTACACTCAAAAGAACAGTGTCCTTCATCTCCATAGTTATAGAAAGTACCTTTAAAGATAGCTCTACCTGTCTTCTTCTTCAATTCCACAAGTTTCTCTTCATCTTCTACATCAGTCAGCTTATCCTTCACCGAGTGATCGATCTTTTCTTGTTAGAAATAGGGAATACTGAGAGGGGGGGTGAATCGGTATTCTACAAACTTTATCTTTTGCCCACTTATGGATATAACAGATTATCTTTATACATGCATAACATAAGAAACTAAACAATATGCATAACAATAAAGAACTCATAACACATGATATGTTCTCGAGGAAACCCTGGCCAAGGGAAAACCCCAGTGGGGATGGTACCCACAAAGATCCACTAATAAAAAGTATCATGTTAAGGATGTTGACCCTGTTAGGAGTCTATTACATATTTATTGTGTATCAATCCTGGTTAAGGGACTAAAGGCCTTGTTAGAAGCCTCAACCCTATTAGGAGTTGTAGATACAAAATCTGATTACAAGATGAGCCCATTGCCCAAACAAGTAATATACAATGTATACTGATTACAAAAATGGATTAAGGTACACAACCTTATACTGCTTGCATCAATGTCTTCTTCGCTGCTCTTACATTCACATCATATCATATCATCACCATATTACACCTCTTTTACATTCTTACAATTACAATTACATATATACAAGTTATTAAGGCTAATAACTTTACATGGTCAGCTTCCATATATCTTTATCTAAAGGTAAACATCTAGGATGTTGTCCCTTTATATTGTTAATTCATTATTTTGGTAAACAAAATAATCCCTTAACTCTTTACCAATTCTGTCTTCTTATTCTGACCTGTCGGCTTAACACTGTCTTCAGTAAAACTGCCATAACTAATTTCGTACATTTCATACTGACTTTCACTTTGAGATGGGTCATTAGTAGCCATCATAGCATCTATTTTCAAGTGTGAAAGCATTGAACTTGCACCATTCAACGTTGCAAACTAAAATTGTATCCTGGTACACTGTGAAAACACTGTCTCACACTTAGACAAATTTGCATTGTGATCTGCCATACTTGCTCTCTGACCTGTGCATTCTTAATGTGGATCATATGTTTCCATAATGACAACATCTATGTACTCACTTCAGCCAAATTTTCAACAATCTCCCCCTTTGTCATCGGTGGCAACATATGAGAAAATTGGCTAAGTGTGCAAGTCAAAATCTCAAAATGTATAACAAAATTCTGGCCATAGTATAGAATATGTATACTATCCTTATAACTCCTCAAAATATACTTTCTGATACAAAACTTCATACAATACTCCCCCTAAGAGTATCAATCCTCATATACATAACAATTTTTTGCTCTACTACAATCACTCCCCCTTTGAAAACAATGACAAAATAAAGTAGGGAGGATTACAAAATTGTAACCCCAAAAAAAAATTATACCTCCATTTACTTATTGCAAAGCTGGTAGGCTTGCAACACAATCTGCAAAATTTACTTTCATGGCTTCAAACTCTTTCTCCCATGACTTTCTGATAGAATCTACCACATTTAGAAGTGTGCTTAATCCATAAGTTGCTATCTGACAAGCTTGAAGGTTCTCAAAATTAAATTTCTAAAATGATGTCTTAGTAGTAAGACATTCTTCTAACTGTTCCTCAATAATGCTCAGCTTCATAGATGTATGCTCTCTTAGAAGTTCAAATCTTCTCAATTTCCTGTTCTTTTCATCTTGCAATGATCTTATTTCATCATAACACTTCCTAAATTTCTTCTCAACATCACTTACTTGTACATTGGGTCCAGAAAGAAGATTAGATTCATTCTAAATCTCAACTTCCTTCACCTTGATTTTCTGCTCCTCTGCTGCTATCAAAATCTCAGGTTTTGTACACTGCATGTACAAAGATTTTCTAGTTTCCAAATGTTTCCTCAAGTTCTTCATACAAACATCAAGACTAATAATATCATTTATGATATTCTGACTTATACTTAAAAGCATTTCAGCTTCATAAGTTGCTTGAGCTCTTTCTTTAGCAATGTCTGATAAGTTGGTAAACTCATCATCAAAAGTACTTAGTACCTTTTTGGCTCTCTCCAAAGGATCTACTTCTGAAATATGTGTAGTTACAATACTTTGCAACTTCTCTATCAGTTCCTTCAAACTTCCTTCTAGATTCTTTACTTTCTTATTCTTTCCAATAATCTTATTCAAAGAACTAATCAGCTCTAGCTAATCATCATCATCAACTTCTTTACCTAAGTCTTCAAACAAAGTTCCAATTTCTTTCTTCTTTGCCTTAGGAGTGGGTGCATGAATTTCTGTCTTTTTAGGTTCATCACTCATCAATTCAGTCTACACTACTTCTTTAGTCCTATCTGGTTCATCAAGAGCTGAATTGTCAACAATGTTATCTAAATTCTTAAATACATTATCTTTCGTGCCCAAGGTCACCTTAGTACCTTCAATGTTAACAGCTGAAGGAGGGAATATCCTCTTGTTCAGCATCAACTGCATGTCCTACTGCAACTGAAGTTTCTCCAACAATTTCTGTCATTACTTTAATTATTGCTTGCTCTATTTTTGTTCTCACTTGCTCATATTGTCCTGCCATGATCTGAATGGTTCTCCTCTTAGTCCTCAAAAGAGTGCCAAGGGGCTTCAAAATCTATTCAAGATGCTCATCATCTTTCACAACACATAGTTTCCTCACCATATTTTCTCTTATAGTTGTATCTTCTTCTTGTGCTCTCATTTTCCTATTAACAAGCTTCTTGAATAGGTCATCAGGAATCTTGCCCTGAATAGTATCAAACTTCTTTTTAGCCAGAATCATGTACTTCACAACAAAATTTTCAAGATTCAATCTCTCAAAATAGTCATAAAGATCATAGTACTTATTCATCTTAGTAAAGTCTCCATCTTGTATGATTTCTTCATTTACTCTCTCAATTCTGGGTTTCCATGATTTCTTCTTCACAGTGGTGTCATCTTCTTTAATTACTGCAATTTTCCTAGGGACTAGTGGCACCAAAAATTTTTGCCTCTTACTAGGTCCTGTAGCACTTTCTTTCTTTCTCTTGCTCGGTGTTAGTTGTTCCTTTTCTAGTTCTTCTATTTTCACTTTAACTAGTGTAGGCTCTCTGTACTGCACTAGATAAAGGTGGTACACTCAAGACTTGTCCCTGTCCAACATTTCTCAATGTTGCTGCTGTCTATTTAGCTACCAAAAATTCTCTTTCTGTCATCCCTGTGTCTTTCAATATTCTCTTTATGGTACTGTCAACTCTTTTCTTAGATTGTTTCTCTTCAATTTTAGCTTTAACAAAATTAAAGTTGTCTTCATAAGTTCCAAATCTCTTGCACTGGTTGTCCAACTTACTCTTAAGTAACCTGCCAACATATCCTTCTATCTCTTCCTAAGATATCTCATAGCCAAGAGGGTCTCTGAACTCAATTCTAGGTTCCACTGCCTCAATATAGATAAAGTCAGTGTTAACCATGAAACATATATCATCTTTATATTTCTCCACAACAGATTGTGGAATCCTTGATCTGTTAGATACCAATCTCTGAAATGTCTTTAATACCAATATAGCACTTTCATTCACATTATCAATAACATGTCTCAAATACACTTTGTTCATTCTTTCCATAGTGTTTTGTCCATTATTCCAATCATCTGTGACTGTGTAAGGAAATCTCCTTAATAGGTGGAAAAACATATAAGTGATCAGAGAAGAAAATCTAAATTGTGCATACTTGGGTCTTCTTAATCTTCTCCAAGTTTTCAAACAATTGAATTCTCAGGATTTCACACACATCTATTGGTACCTTGTCAACACACATCAAATATGCTATATGTACCATACCAGCTGCCATATCATCTTCTCTAGAATTTGCACAAAACTTAGTGGTTAGGATTTTGCACAAATATCTTACATCATCTTGCTTGATTTTACTGATTACAATTCCTCTACCATTATAGGATGAACCTGTGTTATCAATAACTATTTTCCTCATATTCTTCTCATTTAAGGGAATAGCACCAGATTTGGATAATCCAGTTACATCATGAATCAAATCAGCAGTAATTTCTATTACTCTATCCTCTAGCCAAAATTTCCCATTATGAATCCTGCTCAAAATGATCTTAGTGCATTCTTCATCGTCAAACTCATATTTCAATGAATACCTAACAATCTCATTATCTTTCAAATGTTCATATCCTTGCTTCAAAGACATATCTTGATTGTAAATCTTCTGATACTCACTGGTAAAGTCACTGTCACTTAGGGCCCGTTTGGTAGTAGGAATTAGGAAATGATGGATTTGATAATCCGGTTTTTCATTTTGGGATTATGTTTGGACCATTTGGTTCCACTTTTTGAAACTGGAATTGGAATTTGAGTATGATTTTTTATTTTTTTTTTTGAATTGTTTTAATATTTTTGAATTTAATAATTTATTTTTATTAATTGAATTAAATTTAAAATGGAATTGCAGACTATTTTAGGCAGCCAAAGTTGGTGGCAGGCAACCAAGTTACAATCACTGCAACCAAAATTCGATAAAAAATCTGAAAAAAAAATTCGAGAAAAAATTCAAAAAAATAAAAAATTAAATTTTTTTTTTTTTAAAATTGAAAAAAAATTTGTCAAAAAATTTGAAAAAAAAATTGGAAAAAAACTTTGAAAAAAATTTTGGCAAAAATTTGAATTTTTTTCGAAAAAAATTGAATAAAAAAAAGTTACAAACCACCCAATAAAAAAAAAAAATTAAATCCCTCCCCACACAAATAAAAAATGAAAAAATTAAGTGTAGACATGAGAAATTTAAAAATTTGCTTTCCCTCCATTCAAATTCCAATTCCACATTTTCAGATGGAAGATGTTAATGCTCATTTTGAACCACAATGAGCATTAACACATTCCTATTCCATTTTCATATTGCACTGCCAAACTGAGGATTCGATGAAATGGGCAATAACAAATGCCAATTCCAAGCAAATGCTGGAAATGGTCCGCTACCAAATGGGCTCTTAGGGTTTCAATCTTACATCCAAGATAACTTCTTACATTTTCCAAATGCAAAACCCTGTATGGTACGGATGATAGTGCTAACTTAGGATCATCTTCCAAGGGTTCTACTAGTTCTTTCTTCAATCTAGGTCTATTCTTATCTCTGACATTGTGAATTAAGGATACATCCATGATTGCTTCTAATCTCTTATACCGATTCAAAGATTTATCAAGATAAATACCTCAAATTCATGATTTTAGGGCTTCCGCAGATTCGGCGCTTCAATCCTTCACCAAATCACTGCAAAATGCTTCCAATCACTGCTTTCTGCTCTTTCAAACACTTCAATTTGCTTAGATAGACAAATAACTTTGATCATAACCTTTTATCACTTTGAATGTCACTTAGGTCTGACATCGCATTCAATTCTTTTGCCGCTTCATTCCAAAAAGTTGTTTCTGTTAACCTGCAATACTTAAAACTTCTTGCGATCTCGCAAAACATAACATTTTCTTTTGTGCTCTTAACCATAGCATTAGTACATCATAAACTACCTTACATTAACTGTGCAAGACTTAATGCATCATAAATCTACTTCTGTACTAATTCTAAGTTCCTAAACTACTGCACTTTACATAATTTAAGTGCTTAAAGATAGGTCAGGTAAGGATTCATTCTTACCACTTAATACTTCACTTGTCTAATTACCTTCCATGTTGATTATGCCTTCTTGATCTATTCCTTTAACATACTTCACTTCATCTATATTGCTAAAGCAATCTTTCTGTCTGTTACTTGTATCTTCATTCCTTCTTGCATTGTTTCTAGGGTCAGGGTTCAGATGATAAGTTCCATTGTTCATTCTGCAAAACCTTGCTATATGTCCGATCCTGTTGCATATCTAACAAACAATTCCATTGTTCCCATATCTCTATCCTTGCTGATTAATATGTGACCTGCAATTTCTAGCAATGTGTCCAACTTTGTTGCATCTATAACACACTACTTCATTTCTTCTGTTCATGTCTTCAGTAAGTCTCTTATTTGCATTGTTAGTATTCTTAAACATACTATTACCATAATTATTCTCAATGACTTTAGGTCTTCTACATTCAATAGCTCTATGTCTAAAACCATGACAATTATAACAATTACCATTAAGAGGTTTAAACTATTTACCTATGCAGTCTCTTTTCATATGACCAATAGTATTACAAGAAAAACATCTACCTTTGAATTCTCTTTGTATACCTTTGGGTGATTCCTCTTGCTTCGGTGATTCTTCTTCTTTAGGTGCATCTTCAAATTTGTTGATCTCATCAGGCTTCTTCTCATCTATGCTTTCAAATGTCTTTAAATATGGTTTCTTGCTTTCATCATTTGTTCTGAATATATTAAATCCAAGTCCAGTCTTATCATAGGATGGTTTCCCAAAAGAAACTTGTTCATCGATCTTCTCACTATTTGAATATAGCCTTTCAAGTTGTTTGGATTGAGTCAGTTCACCTTTCACAATCTTATTGTACTTCTCAAGTTCTACATACTGCACATTTACTTTCTCAAATTTGAATGTCACTTTTTCAAGTTTAGATTTTAGTTCTTCATTTTCAGTCCTTAGACTTTCCTTCTCAGATTTCAGATTTACTTCATTTTTGCTATTTCCATCTTTCAAACTAAGCTTCAAATTTACTATCTTCAATTCATGCTTAAGGATCTCATTTTCTTTTTCCAAGTTGTTATCACAATCTTCAATAAGCATTTTGGATTCCTTTTCAGATCTCAGATCTTCTATCTTGTTTTTCAATTTCTCAATAAGGTTTTTTGCATCATCATATTTCCTTTTCAGAGTGTTTCTTTCATCAGTAAGCATATTAATCTGCTCAAGAGCTTCATCAAGATTTTTTTGTAGTTGATCCATATCCATAGAGATCTTACTCAAGTTGCTAGGCTTTCCTTGAATGATTCTTTTCTGAGTAACTAGGCTCTGATACCAATTGTTAGAAATAGGGAATACTGAGAGGGGGGGGTGAATCAGTATTCTACAAACTTTATCTTTTTCCCACTTATGGATATAATAGATTATCTTTATACATGCATAACATAAGAAACTAAACAATATGCATAACAATAAAGAACTCATAACACATGATATGTTCTCGAAGAAACCCTAGCCAAGGGAAAACCCTGGTGGGGATGGTACCCACAAAGATCCACTAATCAAAAGTATCCTATTAAGGATGTTGACCCTATTAGGAGTCTATTACACATGTATTGTGTATCAGTCCTGGTTAAGGGACTATAGGCCTTGTTAGAAGCCTCAACCCTATTAGGAGTTGTAGATACAAAATCTGATTACAAGATGAGCCCACTGCCCAAACAAGTAATATACAATGTATACTGATTACAAAAATGGATTAAGGTACACAACCTTATACTGCTTGCATCAATGTCTTCTTCGCTGCTCTTACATTCACATCATATCATATCATCACCATATTACACCTCTTTTACATTCTTACAATTACAATTACATATATACAAGTTATTAAGGCTAATAACTTTACATGGTCAGCTTCCATATATCTTTATATAAAGGTAAACATCTAGGATGTCACCCCTTTATATTGTTAATTCATTATTTTGGTAAACAAAATAATCCCTTAACTCTTTACCAATTATGTCTTCTTATTCTAACCTATCGGCTTAACACTATCTTCGGTAAAACTGCCATAACTAATTCTGTACATTTTATACTAACTTGCACTCTGATATGGGTCATCAGTAGCCATCATAGCATCTATGTTCAAGTGTGCAAGCACTGAACTTGCTCCAGTCAATGTTGCAAACCAAAACTGTATCCTGGTACACTGTGAAAACATTGTCTCACACTTAGACAAATTTGCATTGTGATCTGCCATACTTGCTCTCTGACCTGTGCGCTCTTAATGTGGCTCATATGTTGCCATAATGACAACATTTATGTACTCACTTCAGCAAAATTGCCAACATTTCTTTTCCTCGGGAGTTACTAGGTTGTTTCCTCTTCAACTTATCTTCTGCCTTTAGAGCATACTGATAAGCATCTTCAACAGAATCAATCTTCAACATACCAAGCTCATCCTGAATATTGAATCTCAGACCATTCACATACCGAGCTACCTTTTCCTTACCAAGCTCTCGGTGTCCAGACTGAATAGTAATTTTTTAGAACTCCTTGATATAATCTTCAACAGACAAATCCTTCTATTTCAGATTCTGTAACTTCTTAAACAAGTCAAGCTCATAATCAGCCGGTATGAACTTAGCTTTCAACTTAGTCACCATCAATCTCCACCGATTGATCTTTATTTCACCTTCATCTTCTCGATCTCTTTTTTAGTTCTTTCCACCAAAGAGCAGCATGTCCTTTCAACTTTTTCTATGCTAATCTCACCCGAAGAGGATCTTCAATTTCTTCCGGCTCAAAGAAATCTTCAATTTCACCAATCCAATCAATCAGATTGTCAGGTTTCAAAGTACCAGAGAAAGTAGAAACTTCCATTTGGTAATTACTAAATCGAGCAGTAGGTCTAGGAAACCAAGCATTTTTGTCTTCACCAGATTTGTTCCTTTGGTCATCACCACTAGATCCAGGAGTCTCAAATTCTTCAACAGCTTCTTCATAGCCATCCTCAGTACCAACATTCTGAGGTATACCAGCAATAGTTCTCATGATCTCGGCGACCATATCATTCTTCATCAATTCCATCTCAGATCTAAAATCTGATTTCACCTTCTCTGTGATCCAAGATTCAACAATATCACAAAAATTTGAAATAACCCTAGGGTCTAATCTTCTCGGAGGCATCCTTAAATATAAGAGAAACCCTCTGCAACAACCCTCACCGACCACCTTGTGACAATTTCTAAGTTGCAATAAGTCAGATCTCAACCGATAACTTTGCAAACAACTAGGGCACAATTTCACAAGTTCAGTGCTTCAAATCTGCAATCCAAATTGTGCACAATCTCTGCTCTACCAAGATCAACTTCACAAGATCAGCCTTGCTAGGTCAAGCTTCTACTTCAACAGGAATGAACTTTCACTTTAATACCACCTAATGTTGTCAAGGATGGTAGATCCAATGAAGGACAATCCGAACCTTGCAGCCAATAGAATTACACAGTAGAATACTCAACACAACAAACAACACCATAAATGTTTCAAGTAATTTTCATTAACATGCCCAGCTGTAAGGCCTTCCGAGTTAGGGTCAATTACAAAATGAAATAATTCTGCAAGATCCACAACCAGATCCAATACAATCTCAGCTAGTCCAGCTCCGAAGACAATCAGAAGCTGATGGAAACCTTAAGGCAAATCTAAACTTGAGCTCGCAAGCCTCCAAGAAATCTCATTATTCCCAAGTATGCAAACCCCTAGCTCTGCTACAAATGACTATCAGATTATAATCTGATCTGCAAGAACATCAAGAACTTTTCCACAACTTCGCTCTCAAGCTTCGCATCTGACTTCTAGATCTGCTAAGTTTTTCCTCTTCAAAATTTTGTTCCAAAACTCTCTTCCAAATTCTCCCTCAAAATTCCCCCCTCTAAACATCTACCCAAGCCCTCCTTAAATACTAGTCATCAACCACAAGTCAGTTGGATGAAACCCTTAACTCCCCAAAACAATAATTAAATGCCATACAAGTTGGCTTACAAATGTATACAAACATTTAATTCTGCATGTCGACCCAAGACAATGGCTACCAACAATTAATTCACCAAGTCGGCTCAACAAATCACACAAAACTCCAGTCGGTAAGTCAGATGTACGGAGCAACAGTAAAATTACCGAGCATGTCAGGCATTGCCGAGCACCAATGTTGACCAAGCACCACAGGCATCGTCGAGTAACACTTTCACCAAGCGTCAAAGATTACCGAGTTCCATCAATGACCGAGCTTCCTTCAATGATTGAGACCATCGGTCAAGGCTGCAACTGAGTAAAATCGGCCAAAATACAAACACTCCATGCAGTTTCACCGAGGACACAGAATGCCCTGCCTTAACCTTGGATGCCCCTACATCAAAAATGAGAACTAATCAGAAACAAGGCAAGGCTAGTTTGCAAAGTGTATGCACAAGAAGGACTGGACTATGGTGAGACCTTTTCACCTGTTGCTAGACTTGAAGGTGTAAGGATAATTTTATTATATAAATATTTTAAAGTCTATCAAGTGGATGTAAAATCTAGTTTTCTGAATGGTGTGTTAGAAGAAGAAGTATACATTGAACAACCTAAAGTTTTTACTATTGAAAAAGGTAAAGACATGGTATATAAATTTCATAAAGCATTGTATGGACTGGAACAAGCTCCAAGAGCATGGTATGAAAGGATACATACTTATCTTATTCAAATTGGTCTCACAAGAACTAGTGATAATAGTAATGTATATCTAAAATTTAAAAGTGAATACATGATATTGATTGCTAAATGTTTTGTTGATGACATAATATTTGGTGGAAATGAAACATTGAGAAGTTCATTTGCAAAAGCAATGAGGAAGGAATTTGAAATTTCAATGATAGGACAAATCAAATTCTTTATTGGTCTTCAAATACAACAGATGAGGAAAGGGATATACATCAATCAATACAATTATGTGAAGGAGATTCTAAAAACTTTTGGCATGAAAGACTCAAAGCTAGTGGGAACACCTATAGTCACAGGTTGCAAACTATCTAAGGAGGATGGATCCAAAGAGATAAATGAAACTCTATACATATCTATTATCGCTAAGTTGCAATATGTAGTTCATAGTAGACCAGATATTGCACATGTTGTTGGTATTGTTACAAGGTTTTCTTCAAATCCGAAGGACTCAAATATGGTTGCAATGAAGAGGATCTTTAGATATCTCAAGGGAACTAAAAATCATGCCCTATGGTATGGTAAGGATGGATATTTTTCTTTGAATGTGTTTAATGATGCAGATTGGGAAGGTAATGTTGATGATAGGAAAAGAACAAGTGGTGGAGCATTCTTTCTTGATGAAAGATTAGTCTCTTGGACTAGTAAAACATAGAATTTATTTCACAATCTACTACCAAAGCAAAGTATGTTGTTGCTGCTATTAATTTTCAACAAGAGATATGGATAAACTAGATTTTGAAGGAATACATGAAAAGGGCATAGAACTGGTTGTTATCTATTTTTATAACAATGGTGCAATACACATTTCAAAGAATCCAGTGATGCACTCAAGGACAAAGCACATTGCAATATCATTTTCTAAGGGAACATGTACAAGAGAAGGAGGTAAGTATTGACTATGTGTCTGCTAAAGAAAGTTGCTAATATATTCACCAAGTTATTTCCAAAGGACACCTTTGAGTATCTCAGAGGTAGATAATGGGTTATTCCCCTATCTGAAGTTAATTAGATGATGTTGATTGCATCAATTCATATGTATGAATTGATGTAGAGGTGGAATAATCCATAGGGGGAGAATTCTTATTATAATGTTTTAATACAGTGACGAGGAAAGAAAAAACAAGGAGCAACCAAGTGTCATCTTAGAGGACTGAATGATTTGAAAATTTTGGCATTGTTGTCAAAGGGGGAGAAGACGTATTATACAGAGGGAGAATATGTAGAATGGAGAAGATGTATTATAAAGGTGGAGAATATGTATGGATAGAAGTGGAAACATTTTGATCAGAGATAAAGGAGAAATTAAAAGTGTTGTCATCAATGGTAAAGGGGTAGATTGTTAGCATAACTGATGTAGTGATGCTAAGTGTTTCATTGATGAAGATTGGTGCATATTTAATGACATGTGAATCAATAATGAGTTTTTCATTGATGTCAATTTAGTCACTATTGGTTGACAGTGTTCCTATTATGATGAGATATGTTCAAGAGGTTTAATCTCGAGCTATGGTATGATTTCATGTGTGCTATTGTGAAGGAATCTTATGTAACATATCTAGATGATATATTCATGACCACATAAGTTTATCTTATGTATGTAGTGAGTTATGATTGTTTGAAGGATGTCAAGTAGACATGAAGAATATGTTGAAGACAAAGAGTGGTGATTTTATTATTGTGTCAAATCAGTTGGTGTGGTTCTTATGGGAGACTTAGCTTTGTCTCTATATGTCTAGTGTGTAACGACTACTGTTGGTGTAGATCGGTAACTAAGTTATGATTGAAAGAAGGTTGGCAGTGTAACTGCTAAAACCATTAGTGACTGATAGTAAGTGATTTGAATGTTGTTTCAAATTGGTAAAGTATTTGATGGAGCGATCAGAAGATATGATTAATAATAATTTCTAAATACTATGTGGATGATCACGACTTATAATGTTGACAGGTGAATATGGCTTAATTGACTAAAAATGGTATTGGCAAAATGAACAGATAAACAAGACAAAGTTATTGAATAGTTAATTCATATTTGTGAACCTGTGAAGAAATCCAAAGTGACAATAGGATCAGTGATGTTTATAGTGAAGTAGTAAGATAGTTTCATGATTTTTGGAAAGTTTTTGACATCACATTGCCCAAGGTATGGGTTTGAGGTGGATTCTTTAAGAATTTTATTTTGGTCTAAAGAGTTTTTGAAGATGGTTCAATTTCCAAGGTGGAATCTATATGGAAGCTGACGCGATCAGAGAAAAATATTTTATGAGTTTTTAGATACATTGTATGTTACCTAACTTGATCTGGATCATTCATATATTAGATCTAGGATTTATTTCAAGATGGTGAAAGAAAATTTCTATATTGGAAAGTTGAAAAAGGAGCTAGTTGCTGATAGAGAATTGCAGAAGGGTGCATTGACAAAGAAAGTGAAGGAATCAAGTGCGATCAAGCTAGAAAAGAGTATAGTGTGTGGTGAAGAGTTTTAGAGCTTAATAGGATCTAATCATGTAGAGGTAGTGAAATTTCACAGATCATCTTATATATTTCTTTCTCACCATTGTAACAGTAAAATCGCTTAACCAAGTAGATCCTAACAGATCTTTATTGTAAATCCTCTAACAAGGTGGCATTCGTATTGAATGTTTAAAGTCCTCTAACAAGGTAGTTCCTAATAGGAAAAAGATCCTAACAGGTCAAAGGAAAATCCCTTAACTAGGTAGCACCTAACAATTCTTTTGTAAATATTTAATCAGAAAGATCCTCATAGGGCATATTCTAGAAGAGTACAGATTTAGTGGGTACCAATCCCCACGATAAAAATATGGTGTCTTTATTGTGTGATTGATTATTTGTGGATGCATTCTTTGAAGATTTCTATTCATGTTAAGTTGATGTTGAATATTTTGGTGCATAAATTTTAAAGAGTTTAAATAAGAGAATTTGTTGATTACTAATTCACCCCTCCCCTCTCAGTAACCGGACCTGTATTATCATGTACCTCTTATAGGGAACATTTTTTTCATGAGGAAAGAATTAATCATCCTATCAATGATCTCTCTAATGGAGATGCAACATTGAGGAGTAATAATAAATCCTTTTCTCACAAAGGTACTTGGTGCAAGATGGAGAAGCTAAGCATGTTAATCTTAGTTCATCTATCACTCTAGACCCTCCTTATTTGTTGGCATTTTGATGAAGGTGATATGTGTTTTGATCACATGAGTGTATTGTGGTGTTGTCATTGCTGGAAACATGTTTTGTTGATGTCAAGAGATCAAATTTATCGATGGTATTGAAGGATCAAATGGAGAAGTAACTAAGTGTTCAATCAATCAGTAAGAACACAATATGCAAGATTCAGGTAACCAGATCTAGAGTTGGAGATCGAGTTAAGGTATGCGATCATACATACATCATCTATAAAGGTATATTTGACTACTTATATGATCACATTAGCTAGTTTGAATATTTGACTGAGTTATTAATGATTGAAGTGATACTAGTAGTTAGAAACATGTACCAATTAGTACAGTTGATTAGATCGATGTTACGGTCAAATGTAAGTGGTTGACTGACATATTTTGAGATTTGATGTTTTGAGCCGACATCAAGGATGTTGAGTTTTGATTTGTGAAATCTGGCTCATCTATTAAGTTGGATTTGAGGGTTGACTTGTAAAACATTTTAGGGTTATAGCATCGACCTAGAACAAGTATATAAATGGTTAAGAAAATCGTTAAGTATGTTATTGCGATGATATGTGGTGACTGATAGAGATTGTTGAAGATAGTAAAAAGGCAGTAAAGTGTTCAGAGTAGAGAAATTGATCAAGAATACATTGGATCTGTCATGGATTGAGTGCAAACATCAAATCACTCTTTACTTGTTGATTCTAATAGATTGGTAAGCTAAATCCTTTAACAAGGTCACTTATAACAAGTTGAGCAGGATCTTTGGCATGATATGAAGTATAAATGGTCTAACAAGGTGAACTCTCAGTAGGAGTTTTAAATCCCTTGAAAGGGCAGTCTTTAATAAGACCATTGTAGTTCTTAACTGCGCTATAGGTACTCTTAACCGGGTTTAACCTCAGAAGGGTTTATTGCAATTTCTCCTAACAGGGCAGATTTTATCAGTATACTAGTGAAACTTGTGGGCATCATTCCCACACGTGATTTTATCCCTCTAACAAGAGTTTCCATAGGAAAAAATATTATTTCTTGTGTTCATTGTGTGTGAATGCTTTATATGTTATGCTTCATTGTTATATTAGCTTTTGCATGTTGGCTTTTGTGAAGATAATTACTAAAAGTTTTAGATTTGTAGATGCACTAATTCACTCCTGCCTCTCAGTGCCAGATAATACTAACATTATTCTCCAAAAACTTATCTTAACCATAAAGATATTTTAGGATAAGGCGATGTAATGCATTTTATTTATGACATATCTGTAGACACTTAAATTTGTGCATTTAACATTAATTTAATTTAATTTAATTAATGACCCAAATAACATTATAGTTTATTTTAATTAATTATATTTGTTATATTCATCTATCTATTTAATTAAATTTATTTAAATAGATTCATTGTCTATAACATTTAAATTAAATTTAAATACTACCAATTAATGTATTCAATTCAATTTATTACACGTTTCTCCATATTCCACTTTTATATAAATTTTTAATTTATTTATTCCTCCACCTACTTTATTTCTACTAAACTATGTGTTAAGGCTTTAGGATCGTTACAAATGTAATAGCACTATCTGATTGTATGTATTTTCCAAATGCAACAATCTCTTGTATTTATATTAAGAATGAGCCAAGAAGAGACATGTTCCTTCATGGGACATATCTATTCATTATTATTTAATTAATATAATGAAAATTATGATTATATATATATGTACATATATATATAATGTCTCTTGAGTATTATATTAATTTCTCTAATATATATATATATATTCACTAGTATTGACTCATAGTATTTATCCAACTGAAGCTACAAAACATCAACACTCCCTCTTAGCTAGGGAAGATAAACACAAGAATAAATATTACCTCAACGTAATATAGCAATAGATCAAAAGACTTTCATCATTTGATATCACATTTGATATTAGCAGTAGCTGGGTACCTATGCATTCTGGTGAGATGGATCATTTACCATATGGACACTCTTTCTTTCCTATTTTTTGGATGCACTCTTCTAGCTTTGATTGATCATCTCTTCAGACTTTGGTGTTTTTATGCCATCTATATTTTTGAGTTCAAGTGTTTGCCTCCTAATTTGAGTAGTGTCATTTGAGGGAACTTGTGAAGATTATAGTATTCTATATCTTTGACTTCAATTATTTGTCTTTGTTTTCCTCCTGATTCTAGTAGTGTCATTTGAGGGCACCCATGCAGACTAGAGTCTTCTCTACCTGGTCATATTTTAGTGGAGGATCTTCAGATCACCAGTTACTTCTTGACAGAGTTTGTAGCTTCTTTCTTTAGTGATGTTGTACATGTTCATCCTTGTTCCTATTTTTTGGAACATTCCTACTTTTGGAGGCTTCTTCAGTCTTCCAGACTAGTCTTTGTCTCTTTTTGGAGTAGAGTTTTTCCTATGTGGTTTTCTCTATTTCTCCACTTTATAGAGACTCTCTTTTGTACTTGGGTACCTAATCCAGAATTTTGTTTTCAAGACCCATTTGCTTTCAGTAGTTTATTCTAAATTTTTAGCTTCTCCCAAAGTTCATCTTAAGGGGGGTGTTAAAGTAATAAAGTGTTTGCTTATTAATTGAATCATATTGATTTAATTAATAAGCAAACACTTTATTACTCTAACACAATATAGTTGCAAAATCAAGGAAGTTGTAAGTGCCATCAGAGATGTCGGTGGAACTTTGACCAATGAAGAAGTGGTAAGTAAAATTCTGAGAACTCTTTCTTCCAAGTATGCTATTAAAGTATCTTCTATTCAAGAATTGAGATCCATACCAAACAATGTTACTCTTGAATCCTTAATTGGTATGGATCTCCTACCAAGAGTAACATGGTTCATAAGGCACAACACTTGGTGAAGGTTTTGCAAATGGGGTTGCAAGCGAGTGGGTTTAACCATGGAGGAAACTCTGTAGTTAAGCGTTCTCAAGCTGGAGCAGTACTAGGATGGGTGACCTCCCGGGAAGTCCCAGTGCTTCACCTCTGTGAGCATCACCTAGATCCAATGAGTGTTAAGTGTTCCATTCATTCTCATGAGAGATGGGTTGGTGTGAACCACTACTCGTGAAGCATGTGTCAATGAGTTTGACTCAAAAAACTACACAATTGAATCCTGATAGCAATATCACAATTTGACTTGTGGAAAATATCTCCTACTTATCAAATGTAGATCTCTTAACTAACTTTCATTGTCATCATAACCATCCAACTCATCATAGCTAATCATTAAATGTCGTTCCAATCCTTGTATTTAATTCATGTTCCTTGGTCGGTGTATAACTCTGAATTTCGGTTAACCTTTACTCAGTGTCTAAAACTTTTCATTCGGTGTCTTGAGTTTCTCTCGCTTTACCGAATCACTTCCTTTTATCTTTTACCTTTACCGAGTGACTTTTCCTGCTCGGTAGCCAAAACTATTTTTCTTACCGAATTGACAAATCTTCATTACCATATTTTACCGACTTGATATAATCAAATGTTAGGTAAAAAATAATTATATCAACATAACCTTAACATTGTCTAATCTGTATCAGTTGTCCAATTAAGTTCTTCAACTAAGGCTTCAATGTGGGATCTAATAGAGGATCTCCTACCCTTAAGCTCATCAATTAATTAGGAAAATATCTCCTACTTATCTAATGAATGGTTCATAAGGCACAACACTTGGTGAAGGTTTTGCAAATGGGGTTACAAGAAGAGTGGGTTTAACCATGGAGGAAACTCCGTAGTTAAGCGCGCTCGAGTTGGAGTAGTACTGGGATGGGTGACCTCCCGAGAAGTCCCAGTGCTTCACCTCTGTGAACATCACCTAGATCCAATGAGTGCTAAGTGTTTCATTCATTCTCGTGAGAGATGGGTTCATGTGAACCACTACTCGTGAAACATGGGTCAATGAGTTTGACTCAAAAAACTACATAGTTGAATCTTGATAGCAATATCACAGATCTACATTTATGAAAATTCAAGATGAAGATCTACGGCAAGATCTAAATAGAAAAAATAGAAGGAACAAATTTTAAGAAAGTTCAAGTTACGAGGTGAAAAAAATGTGTTACTGAGATCTAGATTCGATGATTAAGTTTGTAAAATGAATTGGACGGCTGAAATTGATCAAAGGAAAATATAATAGAGGAGATTAAGAGGCAAAAAATTGTCTATATAAAGGATGGATTTGTATGGACAAATGGCTAAAAAAGTGAAGAGTTGAAGAGTAACCGATTGATGCAGTGAAGAAGGAATAGAGAGATTCCGAGTAAGAAAGCAGGATCTGATGAAGTGTTGAAGCTTGTGGAAAGTGAAGAATTGAAGTGAAAATAGAAGAGTGCACAAAGGATTTGGTTAAGAAAAGCTAGTTACAAATTTACAGGTCAATATATTTATTGATGCTTATTAGCATTTGTAACAGAGAAATCTCTTAACCGAGTGGACATAACAGTCTTATTGTAAATTCTTTGAAAAAGGTGGCATTATAGAAAGAGTGTTTAAAGTCCTTTAACCAGGTCACTCCTGACAAAGTGAAGATCCTAAGAGATCTTAGGTAAATCCCTTGACCGGGTCACACCTAACAATGTGCATTGTAATTTTCAACCGGATTGGCTCTTGACCGGGCGTACTTTAAAAGAGTATTTTCTTAGTGGGTGATAATTCCCAAAGTGGTTTTTCCCAAAGTTGGGTTCCACGTTAAATATTAGTGTTACATGTGATGAATGGTTTATGTGATTGATTTACTGATTGTTAAAGTTTATTTACTATTGTTGGTAAATAGTGAATTGTGTTTAACTGAGTTGCCATCGAGTTAATCAAATAAAATTTGTTAAGGTACAGAGAATCAAGGATTATTGATTCACCCCCCCTCTCCGTAATCAACCACTTTGAAGTTCTTGAACCTCTTGTGCTTATCCTTCCTATCATTTTCAAGACATCTAGATGCAATATGACCAATTTTGTTACATGCAAAGAATTTTAAGGAAAGTTTACCTTTGTACTTTCCTTTTCCTTTAGGTAATCTCCTTGCTAGCAATGCCTCCAACTCATCTTGATCTCCTTCATCAATCAAAATAGAATCATAATCTCAATTCTTGTATAGCAGAGACTCCAATAGCATAGTAGGGTTCAAAATATTTTACTTACCACGTTATCTTCATCAAGTTGTCCACCAGCTCCTTTGATTGCAGCAACAACCTCTTTTATCCTATAGTTGTATTGTGTAATATTCTCACCTTCATGCTTTCTCATTTCATCATATTTACCTTTGAGACTATCCACCTTTGCTTTCTGAACATGAACATCACTACCATAAATTGTTATCAACTTGTCCCACATGTCTTTAGCATTATCTATATCCTTGGTATCTACAAACTTAGAATCAGATAGAACACTTTCTATTTCTATTATTACAGAGTTGTGTTCCACCTTTCTCTTTGTTTGTTCATTAGTTAGGGTTCCAAGAGGTTGAACATATTGGGTTGCGAGATGAACCAATGTTTGATTTTAAATGCCCGATAGATGCAACTTCATCCTTCTTACTCATGTAGAGAAATTATCCTTAGAGAGCTTAGGTGCTTCCTTCCTATACATTTTAGATCTTTTCCCTCAAGTTGTTAAGCTTATCACCAAGAGGATCAAAGCTTTGATACCAATTGATAATACATGTTTGATACTGAGAGGGGAGGGGTGAATCAGTAATCATCAAATTCTCTAATTTAAACTCTTTAAACTTTATGCACCAAAACATTCAAGATCAACTTAGCATGAATAGAAACCTTCAAAGCATGCATCCACAAATAATCAATCACACAATAAAGACATCATATTTTTCTCGTGGAAATCCAAATGAGAAAAACAAAGTGTGGAGATTGGTACCCACTAAATCTGTACTCTTCTGCAATAGGCCCTACGAGGAGCTTATCCAGTTAAAGGTTTACAAAAGCACTATTAGGTGATACCCGGTTAAGGGATTTTCATAGACCTGCTAGGATCTTTGCCCTGTTAGGAGCTGTCTTGTTAGAGGACTTTAAACATTCAATATTAATGCCACCTTGTTAGAGGATTTACAATAAAGATATGTTACGATCTACCCGGTAAGGGGATTTCACTGTTAGAATGGTAAGAAAGTAATAGATAAGATGATATGTGAAATTGCACTACCTCTGCATGATCAAATCCTATTAAGCTCTAAAACTCTTCACCACACACTATACTCTTTTCTAGCTTGATTGCACTCGATTCCTTCACTTTCTTTGTCACTGCACCCTTATGCAATTCTAGATCATCAACTAACTCCGTTTTCAGCTTTCCAATATATAGAGTTTCTTCCATCGTCTTGAAATAAACCCTAGATCTTAGATATGAATGATCCAGATCAAGTTAGATAAGATAAAATGTATCTAAAAAATCATAAAACATTTCTCTGATCGTGTCGGCTTCCATATAGATTTCACCTTGAAAATTGAACCATCTTCAAAAACTCTTTAGACCAAAAGAAACTTCTTGAAGAATCCACCTCAAAATCATACCTTGGGCAATGTGATGTCAAACACTTTCCACAAATCACGAAACTACCTTACTACTTCACTACAAACATCATCGATCATATTGTCACTTCGAATTTCTTCACCAGTTCACAAATCTTCATTACATGTTCAAAAACTATGTCTTGTTTATCTGTTCATTCTGTCAATACCACTTCCAGTCAATTAAACCATCTTCACCTGTCAACATTATAAGTCGCAATCTATTAGGATTAACAAGGCAGAAATAAAAATTACATGCAAATATAACCAATATCAGAAAACAATAAACCACACAGAAGAGAACATAAGACACAAATATTTAACGTGGTTCACCCAATCCCTGGGCTACGTCCACCAACAGCGAGTCCAATATTTTATTATCCAGTGATTACAACTTGATTACAATCTATAATCCCTTACAGCTCAATTCCGCCGCAAGTACTAAAATCATACATTATAATGAAATCCCTAACCTTAAGCCATATTATACAATATTTTTGCCGCTTTAGGGTTAAAATTAGTTACAACATGTCGGCCCAAAAATTACCGAAAATATGTCGACGATGTCGGGAGGAAAAGTGTATAGTACTTTCCTGGATAGTACTTTCCTGATCAGTCACCACAAGCTAACAATCTCCCACTTGATGACTGATCAATATCCACACTAAAAAACCTCCCACTTGGAGACTGATCCTATAGCAATACCGCTATCATATGAGGCTCCCACTGGATCGAACCACCCTGGACTCAGTTGTTTCTTTATTCTGTTCAGTCTAGAAGACCAACTGAAGCTGAACACGAGTTCAACTTCTCCCTTGTTACTACCTTTGTGAACATATCTGCTGAATTATCATCTGTATGAATCTTTTTCAGCTTTAACTTCCCATCATCCAAAACTGACTGAAAGAAATGGTACCGTAACTGTATGTGTTTTGTCTTTGAGTGCAAAGCAGAATTCTTTGCAAGATGAATGGCACTTTGGCTATCTGTATGCAGAAAATTACCCATCTGAGGATGTCCCAATTCTTCCATAAAGAATTGAAGCCATATCATCTCCTTGGTTGTCTCTGTAGCAGCAACATACTCTATCTCTATAGTGGATAAAGCAACCACCTTTTGTAGTTGAGAAATCCAACTCACTGTTGTCCCACCAACAATAAATACATAACCTGTAGTGCTCCTCCTGCTATCTATATCTCCTGCCAAATTTGAATCAACATAGTCTTGTACAGTAGTAGTAGAACCCCCAAAGTGTAAACACTTACTGGATGTACCTCTCAAATATCTAAGAATCCATTTGACTGCATTCCAATGCTCAATACCAGGTTTACTCATATATTGGCTAACGACTCCCACTATGTGTGCAATATCTGGCCTAGTACATACCATAGCATACATTAAGCTCCCTACAGCTGAAGCATAAGGTACCTTAGACATTTTAGTCTCTTCTTCTGGTGTCTTGGGACACATATCCTTAGTCAATTTCAAATGACCATGCAAAGGTGTGCTGACAGTTTTGGCATTCTCCATAGAGAAACATTGCAACACCTTCTCAATATAATCAGCCTAAGATAGAGACAATTTCTTATTTTTCCTATCTCTGCAAATTTTCATACCAAAGATTTGTTTTGCTACCACCAAATCCTTCATAGAAAATGAATGTGCTAACTGTTGTTTCAACCCCTTAATGTGATCTATGTTAGACCTAGCTACAAGCATATAATCAACATATAAACATAAAATAATGTAGCTATCATCATCCAATCTCTTAAAATAAACACAATGGTCAGAATGACACTGACTATATCCATGCTCATTCATAAAACTGTCAAATTTAATATACCATTGTCGAGGTGTTTGCTTCAAGCCATACAAACTTTTCTGCAATCTGCACACCAAATTCTCCTTACTCTTGACCTCAAATCTTTGTGGATGGACCATATATATTTCTTTATCCAAATCACTATGAAGAAAAGTTGTTTTAATATCAAGCTGCTCTAAATGCAAATCTTCAGTAGCCACAATACTTAAAACAGTACAAATAGAAGTTATTTTAACAACTGTAGAAAATATCTCATCAAAATCAATGCCTTTTTTCTGTGCAAATCCTTTTACAACTAACCTGGCTTTAAATCTTTTCTTACCTCCATCCTCTTCTTTTATCCTATAAACTCATTTATTTTGTAAAACCCTTTTACCTGCAGGTAACTTACATAAATCTCATGTTTGATTTTTCAGCAAAGAGTCCATTTCATCTGTCATTGCAGACTCCCACTGAAGCTTTGTATCCACCTGCACAGTTTCATTATAACATTCAAGTTCACCAGCATCTATTAATAAAATAGAATACAAAGAGGGAGAGAATCTCTCTGGAGGTCTACTTAGCCTTGTTGACCGTCTAACATTCACTGGGGTGTGTGGTATTTGTTGTTGCTGTTGTTGCGGAGCATAAGGAACTACTGGAACATCAACTTTTGGAGTATCATCCAGTACTACATAGTCATTTTCTTTCTTCTCATGCTACTGCAACATATCTTTGTACAATACTTTCTCATTGAATATGACATCCCTACTTCTTACAATTTTATGATTTTCAAAATCCCGAAGCCTATAACCAAATTCATCAATGTCATATCCAAAAAATACATATTTCTTTGACTTAGCTTCCAGCTTGGTTTTGTTTAAGAATCTATAAGTGCAAAAGCTTCACAACCAAAGGTTTTGAGAAAAGAATAACTCACCTTCTTACCACTCCATGCTTCCTCTGAAATACCGCAGTCCAAAGGAGTAGAGGGGCCTCTATTGATTAAATAAACAGCAGTGTTCACAGCCTCTGCCCACATAGTTTTGGGCAGCCTAGCATGCAACCTCATACTCTTTGCACGCTTCATTATTGTCATGTTCATGCGTTCAGCCACTCCATTTTCTTATGGAGTCCTTGGTACAGTTTTCTGCCTACGAATACCATTAGAGGAACAATAATCTTCAAATTCTGTGCTACAATACTCGCCACCATTATCAGATCTGAGACATTTTAACCTTTTACCAGTCTCATTCTCAACCAAGCATTTCCATTTCTTAAAAGTTTGAAATACATCAGATTTTTGTCTAAGGAAATAAATCCATACTTTTCTTGTTGCATCATCTATAAATGTAACATAATACAAAGAGCCACCAAGGGAAGATACCTGAGCTAGTCCCCATACATCTGTATGCACAAGCTCTAATCTCTCATTTTTCTTTTCCTTCCCACTCTTCACAAAACTAACTCTCTTTTGTTTTCCATAAACACAACTTTCTCAAAAATCCATATTGACACATTTTAGACCAGGTAAAACTTTCTTTGAATGAAGTAATTTCATACCTTTCTCACTCATGTACCCGAGTCTGTTGTGCCACAGTGTTGTGTCAGAATCTACAGCAACGGTTTGATATTCTTCCTGCTCAACTGCAGCCACTATTCATGAACATTCATTATCTTCTGAAACAATTAAAGTAGAAGGAACAGTATGACCTGTACAAAGATATAAGGTGCCTACTTTCACACATTTTGCTACTACAAAGGAGCCTTTTGAAACCTTCCAATTTTTATTATTAAAAGTAACTGTGCAACCCTCATCATCGAGTTGCCCTACTGAAATTAAATTTCTACTCATCCTTGGAACATGTCTTACCTCTTGTAGTAGCCAGTGATTCCCATTGTGCAACTTAATCTTGATTTTCCCTTTTCCAACAATTTGACAGGGTTCATTATCTCCCAAATAAACTAGCCCAAAATCCCCTTGGACATAATCGACAAAATAACCTCTATGGGGTGTAGCATGAAATGAAGCCCCCGAATCTAACACCCATGAATCATCAACATTTTCTAAAGACAAGAGCAAAGCATCCTCTTTGGATTTGTTACTTACCACATTTGCCTCCTTGTTTCCTTCATTTTTGTCTCATTGATCTTTCTTCCGAGACCAACAATCTTTCTTCTTATGACCTGGTTTTCCACAGTACCAGCAATCATTTGGCCCTTTGGATTTAGACCTCTTTCCCTTTGATTTTTCTCTTGATTTCCCACGATTTCCAGAGTTGTTTCCTCTATCTCTTGTTCTGTCTCTGCTTTCTGCGTTCAATACACTACCCGGTGTGGATGCCCCTGAGCTTTTCCTACGAATTTTCTCACTCAATATAACACCAATAACATCATCAAACTTTAGGGTATTAGAACCAGAAACAGAATTACTAACAGCCATTACCAAGTCATTCCAGCTTTCTGGCAAAGAACACAAAATCAAGAGAGCCCTAACCTCTTCATCAAAAGTAATTTTAACTGAGGCTAACTGACTTGTAACTGTATTAAACTCATTCAAATGATCAGCGACTAATCCACCTTCTACCATTTTCATATTAAATAAACGCTTCATAAGAAATACCTTGTTTGAAGCTGAAGGTTTTTCATACAACTTCGCTAGGGTATCCATCAGATCTTTAGCTTTCGTTGCTCCAGCAATATTGAATGCCACCGATTGTGCCAGGCATAAACGAATACTCCCCAGTGCCTTCCTATCCAAAATATCTCAATCTTCCTGAGATATTGTTGCCTCTTTCTTGGCTATTCCCTCTAATGGCCGTCATAAATCCTTCTGATAGAGATAGTCCTCCATTTGCATCTTCCATAAGCCATTTCCTTCACTTAACCGAGAGACTCTCCCACTGACTCGTGAGACCTGCTTCAGAGAATAGATGAAAGAACGAACGAAATAACCTGGCTCTGATACCACTTGTTAGAATTAACAAGGCAGAAATAACAATTACATGCAAATATAACCAATATCAAAAAACAATAAACCACAAAGAAGAGAACATAAGACACAAAGATTTAACGTGGTTCACCCAATCCCCGGGCTACATCCACCAATATCGAGTCTAATATTTTATTATCCAATGATTACAACCTGATTACAATCTATAATCCCTTATAGCTCAATTCCGCTACAAGTACTAAAATCATACATCATAATGAAATCCCTAACCCTAAGCCATATGATACAATATTTTTGCCGCTTTAGGGTTAAAATTAGTTACAACATGTTGGCCCAAAAATTATCGAAAATATGTCGGCGAGGTCGGGAGGAAAAGTGTACAGTACTTTCCTGATCAGTCACCACAAGATAACACAATCCTCCACATAATATTTAAAAATTGTTATCAATCATATCCTCTAATCACTCCATCGAATACTTTACCAATTTGAAACAACCTTCAAATCACTTACTATTAGTCACTGACTATTTTAGTAGTTACACTGCCAACCTTCCTCCAATCATAACTTAGTTACCGGTCTACACCAACAGTAGTAGTCGCACACTAGACATCTAGAGACAAACCTAAGTCTCTCATAAGAACCACACCAACTGATTTGACACAATAATCAAATCACCACTACATGCCTTCAACCTATTCTTCCTGTCTACCTGACATCCATCAAACAATCATAACTCACTACATACATAAGATAAACTTATGTGGTCATGGATATATCATCTAGATACGTTACATAAACTTCCTTCACAATAGCACACATGAACTCATACCATAGCTCGGGATTCAACCTCTTGAATATAACTCATCATAATAGGAACATTGTCAACCAACAGTCACTAGATTGACATCAATGACAAACTCATAACCAATTCACCTGTCATTAAATTTGTACCAACCTTCATCAATGCAACACTTAGGATCACTGCATCAATTATGCTAACAGTACAAGTATGATTTATTTCAATATCATCATCTAAGGTTGTCATGGGTATTATCTGCCAAATCTTTTATGAAATCCACACATTCCATTAATTTCCTTAAGGGTATGTTTGGTTGATGGAATTAAATAGTGTTGGAATTGTCAAATTCTAGTATTTGACAATTCGGGAAATTTTAATACGGAAAGTAGTTTTTGGAATTTGGTTGGAACAATTTTGTTCACCTAGAATTCATAATGAGAAGATGGAAAATGTTGTTTGCGTATGGATTTCAAATATTATAAATTTTCCTTTACCCCCAATTCCCATTTAAGTGGAATTGGAATTGATTTTCCAATTCCACCTATTTAGATGGAAGATTCAAATGCTAGTTTTTGGGGTAGATGGGAATTAACAAATCCTTGTTCCAGTTTCATGTTTTGAACACAAATATTGAAAATGTCGATTATGAGATTTGACAATCCCAATTCCAATCTAATTCCAGCAAACAAACAAGCCCTAAGATTGTCATCATATCGCATTATGAAACATTGAAAGAAACTTTGAAAAGTGATTTTTAAGTAGGAAATATCCTTGAAACTCTTACATTGCAATATGTGAGAATGATTTGAATGAATGCAAGCAACATGAAATGAAAGAAGTTATTATCTAACACATGATTTTGGTAAATACAACTAAGAAGCAACATAATCACATGTGAAATAGCAAACCAATCAAAATTTGTAAATTCCATCATGCAAGATAATATTTGAAAATGAAAATCAGAAGTATAAGATATGTCAAGTTCACTAGCTTATGCATGCAAACTAGGAACTAGGCCTATTCCCACTTGAATATATTAAAGATAATGGACCCACTTCACTCAACCTCGAATATGATAAAAAAGGATTGGGTACAAGATGAATCCAACAATCCTTGATTGAGTTGAAAATGAACTATTGAAATATATGACTTGAATGCTAGATCTAGAGCTAAAGATGTGAAATTGATAGTAATCATGCACAAAAAGTCTTGGATCAGGTAATGTGGACATGGATTATAGATCTAGAAAGAAGATAGAGAAAGGAACCTATGTCTGAAATCTAAACCTAAAAGTGGAGGTCAATGTAGGTTCAAAATGTCATTCACTCAAAAATGTCAAATGCAAACAGAATTTGTGTTTTACTAATTAGGATGCTACTCAAAACCTTATTTGGAAGTTTTGCCAAAAAAGTGTCAAACAATGTCACTTCAAAGCAACATTAACCATGCTTTTTCACCTCTGAAAAAATTGATTCTATAAGTCTCTGCTCTTCCTAATTCCAAATTTGTCTTTGAATCTTGTCAACTACACACAAAAGAGAAATTGTTGGGTTGATAGGGGTTTGCCTAGGTTAAACCCATGTTTTGGAATTAACATTGAAATTGAAATGTAATTTAATTGAAAAAGAAGCTTTGAAACAGAATGTTGAATGTTATAAGTCAAGCTTGACAATGCAATGCTCTTTGAATGTGATCAAGAGTGTTCATACAATAACGTGACATGACAAGACACAAAGGAGATCAATCATGAAAACATGCTTGCATAAAGATTGTTATAACTTGCTACTCCACAATGTCTTAGATCAAAAGACTACTTGATGAATTGATGGTATGCATTGTCGTCTTGATGCTTGATGTGTTTTAGGAAGTGCATGATGTGAAAATGAATTTTTGAGAATGCTCTTATACATGGTTCTCAAGGTATTTCATGAAGTAAGCCAACCTCCAACAGTCATATTTAAACAAAGGGATTGAGGAACAATTGGTAGGAACCCAACACCAACATGTTTAAATGTGGGCCCAATTTGGTGGGTCAGTAGCGCCCTTAAATGCCATGGAATGTCGAGCAGCCAAAGGAGCCATTGACCTACCAAAACAAGGAAAACAAGCAAGAATCAAGTGCACTCAATTCAAGACAACAGCTCAGATTACCATGCGAACATATGACATCAGATTTGCAATATATTGACCAAAAATAGGCTTAATAAGAGCTAGGAGACAACTAAGGCGAGGGCACAAAAAAAGTTGTAAATTGTAAAAGGTGACAAGTTATGATGCTATAAAAGCTAACTACGAATAATAAAAGTTGACTTTGATGCTAACTAAGATGTTGCCTTGTAAAGTGCAATGCTATTTTGTGATCTTTTAATGATTGCAATGTACTAGGTGATGCCTTTAAATACTCAGCCCTTAATATGCAAATTAAATTATTTGTAACCACACCAAGGGCTAATGATCAGATCTCAATACTATCAATCTTGGATTTAGGAAAATCTAGGTATAGAATTTGGAGACAACTGATGCATGTGATTGGTCCCATTCAAGGGAAAAGAATGCAAATGTAAATAGATGAAAGATATAAGAAGTTATCAAAACTAGATCAATGTTGGTCAAATGAAAATGATTGCATAAAATAGAGTAATGAATTCATACTTGAGGTCAATGAGTGCACCAATAATGCCCAAATCTATTGTCAAACCATTTCTAGAAACCACCTAAAGGAGTAGCTCTAAAAAGTATCCATTCTTCACTCAATTTACACCACCATTGGAAAGACTAAGCTGGGTAAAAAGACTAGACACTTCCAAGCATCCTCCCCACAAGATAAACACATAATTCATCAGTGTTTTACACCAAAACCTAAAATAACATAGTGAGCTTTGCTTCCCTTTTACATGGCCTAAAAAATTTGTTGTAAAGGCACCACATCACCCACTTACACCATATCCGAGCCTACTTCAGCATTAAAAAGCTCATCCTCTTAACTCAATTAATTCATTACATCTGATTCTATATTAAAGAATTAAAAAGCACATAGGATACAGGTCCTTCCCCTATATGATAAAATAATCAACCTGCACTCAATAATCACTGAATTTTGTAGGGAAAATGGGTACATGATGGGAAATTGCCTCTAAAGAATACAGCCGGAGAAATTAGCAGTCAAGGTGGCTATTGTTGTATGAAAATTGTTGTGTTCATGTTTCCTTTGCTTAGCGCAAGAACCAAGAGATAATAAACCCCTCGTAAGAGAATCTATAGTATTGAAAGAATGAAATGATGTGGGGATTAACACTGAGAAAAGTAACAAAATAGTTGAGGTTCTGTCTTGACTAGTCTATTGGTAGGAAGAGTGTCTTTCACAAGGCTTAAACCTGCAAAGACAGAAAATATCTCAATATGCCTACATAACCTTCTGATGAAGTACATGCCTCTATTCAGACAGTGGAGCAAGCTACCATCAACATCTGATAATTGACAGCTTAAGGGGAGTAAATCAAGGGGAGAAGGAGAGAACAAACAAGTTGGATATGCAGTTGTATTCTGAAGCTTCAGAGACAATCCCTTATAATTCAAACTAGGATAACACTGTAAGAAGAAAAAATAATACTAATTTATTGGAAATTATATTGAAAAACAATGTCAGTTGCACAAGACTTGCATATAATGCTAACGTTCACCCCCAATCACTCCCGCAACCACAAACAAAAGAACTATTGAAATTATATACTATAAACATTAGAATAAGCTATCTACAGTAAGACAATACATCATGTTAATTTTTTAATAGCTAGATTCAGATTCTAGCATTATAATTAACTTAATATTTAATTTATATATTTAATTTAAATTAAAATAATGCATCGCTTGAGGGTTGGGCCCTCTTGCTAAGCTTAAAACGTCTATAAAGATCTAGACGTCACTTATTCTTTTAGCACCAAATATAATTAAAATACAAGGTTCAGATCTGGGCCGACTTCACCTTGCAATTGTTGCTTCCGCCTATAAGTAAGGGTCTTCAGATGGTGTATCACAAGGTGTGATACATGCGAATCACAGCAGTGATACTTGCGAATTACATCAGAGATACATGCAAAATCTGTCTGATCTTTATGCAAACTCTCCTAAGGAAATCTGGTACAGCAACAAGCTACCACTGAATCTGCTACAGCAGCAAGCTACCTCTGCAATCTTCTTATAACTGTTGGGAAATGTTACAAGAGCTAATCTTCATTAGATCTGCTCCTGTTCGCTTCAGCAGCCACTCACATCAATCACTGGAGTTGTTTAATCAACAGCAAGTTCATGAAGGTCTGATCCATCAGTGAATTCGTGGCGCTCACATCTGATCACACACATACAGTACATCAACACAAATCTGGACTTCCATTCACAAGACAGAGATTCTGTTGGGAAGTCAAATCTGGGCCATTATTGTGTATTTGTCCTTCATGGTTAATTTGCTTCGTGGATCGGGGATCCTCAGCAAATTCACAGCGATATTGTTGTAAGTTAATTGGAGAAGCAATAATTACTTGGATCTGAAAGCTGGGTTTTTCCTCCTAGAGGTTTCCTAGGATAAATTGTGTTGTCTCTGATTCTGATTTGTTTTCACTGTTCTGATTTAGTTTAGATCTGATTACTTAAAATTTAACACATCAATGGTCTTGATTTGGAATAGCTGTAATAATTTGCTGAACCCCCAAGATGCAACAGTTTTACTTTGATAGAAGAGACCATTTCATTAATGTTGCACGGGTGCCTTATAATCACCTATAATCCATTGAAAATGGCAGCATGTTGGTATCTACCTTCCCTTGTTTTCATAAATGCTATATCGAAGAAACAAAACAAGTTCATGTCACTTGTGCTTGCATCTTTTCTGAATTATTGAGGAATCTTTGAGAGTTTTATGGCAGAGCATGAGATGCCATAAGCTGCAGAATCATAAATATAAGTCCTAAAAATTGAGCTACCTAGATTGCAAGTCAGTAATGTAGTTCATTGCATTTCCTTGAAATAATTGCTCGTTCTTGCATTTGTATTTCTATCTGCAGTATGGAAATGAGAGAAAGGATGATATATCATTGCTTTATGGGGAACACAATGCTTAAATAAAGCTTGTGAGACGATATAGAGGATAACATTATTAGGATAATTGAGATCTCCGTGTCCCCTAGTGTAGCCTGGATGGCTGCATTGAGACAGAAAATAGCTGGGAATTTGAAACCCAATTAACATGACATGCCACAGAATGCAGCCTGTGTATGCACACCTAGGGGTTTATGAGGGGCTTGCCCTGCCTTTCAGCACCTTCTGAGTAGGCACCAGGGCATTGGGCCACCAGTTACCCTTGTAACAAAATAATAACAAAAATTGAGATCTTTTAGCAGAATGCTAATTCTAATAAAGAAATAACCCACTTTATATGGATAATTATTTTCTATACAGCTTTGCCTTGTTCATTTCTTCTAAAGCTGTGAAGAGATCCATGTACGAGGCTCAATATATATGCCTTCACGTTGAGTGAAAATACTTCCAGAGAAAGATGAAAGACATCTTCAATAGGGTTTGACCAATCTGTGTCTTTTTTGAAGTAATGTCTTCGGAGGAAGGCTGAGGCTCAATATATATGCCTTCAAGTTGAGTGAAAATACTTCCAGAGAATGATGAAAGACATCTTCAATAGGCTTTGACCAATCTGTGTCTTTTTTGAAGTAATGTCTTCAGAGGAACGCTGAGAGGAGGTGGATGCCATTTCTTTCATCAGAGAAGGGTCTCGTATATACTTCTATTAATAAAGGCAGAAGGCTTTGGTGCTGCTGTTTTTATGTGTAAGACAGTGAAAGGCGGTATTGCATTGCATTGTATTTGTTTGTGCTTGTCAATTGATAGTAGAAACTTAGGTCATGTTACTTGGCAATTGGTGCTTGTAAAAGCTCAGGTTATTTTGTATGTCAATTACTGTTAGGAGCTAAGGTCATCATTGCCATGAAGATATAGGTGGTTGCTTAAAAGCTTATAGAAGACACCAGAAAATTAGCGATTGCAACAGACGTGATAAAATTAAAGATCAGATTTTGTGCCTTGGTGATGAAGATGCTCAAATTCTTTCAATCTATTTGTAGCTCCAATTTTACTTGTATTATATCCATTAATGCCCAAATTTGCACAAATTTTCAGAGCTGTGGGTTTCTAAACCTAGTTATCTTAAAAAAATCCTTATAAAGCATGTAATTATTTCTAAATAGACTGAAGTTTGTTCGCTTCAGCTTTACTAATTTATCTATATGTGGCAGCTTGAATGATAGAATACAGCAGTCAACTAGAGCTTGAAAAAAGAGAGCATAAGGATTAAATTCGTGCTTAATACTTATTTGCACCTTCATGATAAAGGTGTCATGGTTCACTCGGTTATTTTCTCAAATTTAAGGGATAGTTTGAAATTTTCAATTTACCAAGGTATCAACAATGCAAATTCAACTGAATCCCCGTTGCTTCAC
This sequence comes from Chamaecyparis obtusa, assembly GCA_027943335.1. NCBI lineage: Eukaryota > Viridiplantae > Streptophyta > Pinopsida > Cupressales > Cupressaceae > Chamaecyparis > Chamaecyparis obtusa. The sequence continues at coordinate 2,597,857 of BSBK01000537.1, forward strand.
AAATTATTACATTCTTAAATAATATTTTAAATAAATTATGTTCAACCCTCTTTTAAATATTGATGGTTACAGTGATTGCTTGCAAATGTATCGTACCATGCAATCTGATCTACATTATCTCAATTTATTCACTCATACTGCCATTTTGGTTAAAACTAAAGCTGGAATAGATAATTATCAACACCACATAATTACTCAGTAATTGGAAATACTAACTGATATAAGACTTTTTTTCATCAAAAATCTGAAGAGCAAAAACCAAAAAAAAAACTTTCCTAACACTAAGTGATTGCAACCTAATTTAAAATGATAATAAATCAGAGCAAAAATAAAGAAGTGCAATTAATTAATACAAAGACCTAACAATTAAAAGATAAGACTTGAACAACACTATAAATAATCATTGCCTACCTGTGAAGAAGAACATGCATTTAAGCAACGCTAGACTTTGCTCAAAAAATGTATTTTACATAAAATAATGTATAAAACAGGGAAAAAGGAAATAACGAACACCAAAAACCCAGTTGCAGAATGAAATACATCATGCAAATGAGGCCTGAGCTCATTCTGAGGCCAAAGATATGCGTCATCAACAAGGAAACTTTCTTTCTCCAAAAATTTAACATTTCAGGAGATGCAGTATTTCATGTCACCCGCTACTCTGGTGATTGAAGGATGAAAGTCGCCAGCCTGTCACATAGAATTTTGCATCCACAGCTCCTTTAGTACTTTCCCAAACTTAAATACAACATGTCACATGAACTCCTCAAGTCCCATTCACAATGATTTCAGATACAATGGGACTTCCATCTTCAAGGAACTTCCCATTCACCTGTGATCTCTGCCTCTGTAATTACCAAGTTATAAAAAAAAAATGATAAAGTTATTAAAAACCCTCGACTGATGAAATCACGAGTCTTTTTTACAAGGGTACTTTACTCAGTAACTTGGGAAATCATAAAATTGACTGTTCTTAATCAAATTACCAACAGAAAGATGATCATGAAATTGCAAAACAGATCACAACAAGAAATTAAGTTTCAACTAATCAAACACACTATTCACGTACCCTATCAGGTGAATCCCCAGAATTTCCATTCATGAGCTTATGGTGTTCTTCTTTGGTTCTGCTATCTTTATCTCTGCCATTTATAGATATTAAGGGTAGTGTACCACCAGGGCCAGAACGTTCCATCCCTTCTGCAAATATTAAAGATATTCTCAGTCCCAAGTGTTTGATTAAATTTATTTTAAAAAGGTCCAAAAGTTTATCTCAGTGAACCCAAGAATCAAAAAAGTGTAGGAATATAAACCTTCTGGCAACTGCCTATCAACAAAGTAGACCACCAGATTAACAGTATACCTACATATCACAAACAAGGAAAATAACAAACAACAATAAAAATGAATTAAACTTGAATTTAGCTATATTCATGCAGTTCCAAATAGAACCATTTGGGAAAGAAAGATTGGAAGAAGACATTTACAATAATGAAATTCACCGGAGAACGTTTGTCTTACCATGCAACAACAACATCAACGGTGTAGTGCTTGCGAGAAGCTATAATCAGAAGGCTGAGTATAATGGCCACACACCAAGCTATCTGTTTGATCCACCTGCAAAACATTAAACAAGGCATTTAGCATCAAACTAATGTTTGATGGTTACCATGTTCTATACTTTACTAGGGAAGAAGGCCCACCACTTGAGTGGGTCCAATACTCGTGAGATTATTCAATAACTAAAGCAATGGTTCTTTTTTGGGGAAAAGAGCAGAAAAAACACTATTAGATGACTTTCAAATCTAGAACTTAAACAAAAGTACTATACAGAACAAGTCCCTTCAAAAAATAACAAACCAAGTAATAGCACATAAGCACACCAAAATGATATGACTTAACATAAGTTCTGACCAACACTATTCCTTTCCTCTAGTAATTGCTTTAAAAAACAATTTTATACACAATATAAATGCCTGAAATGGGAACAGTAGCTTTAGCACATGCTATTAGTCTTCTGATTATAATATGGTAGATTGGCATTGTTCCACAATCACAGCAAAGCCACAAAATATGATATAGAAGTTCAGACACAATATTTTCTTCTAATCAAAGAATTGCAGTCTACAGAAACACACTCTTCTGTTAATAATAATAACAAAAAGTTGCAAAAACTTCATAGTCCAACTTTGAAATATTTTCACCCTTTTCAACATGGGATTGAAAATCATATATGAAAAGTTGGAATTGTTAGTTGAATTTTTCATTTTCTTTTGCACCATGGTCCAAGTTACACTGGCCATCTCATCAACAAGAGCCACTAAAGAAGACTGAGATCCACTTACTAACACACAATCTTTTATTGCTGAAACATTGGCACTCCCATCATTAAGAGTGTCAAAATAAGGCTGAGATGCAATAACTGAGACATTATCTTGTATTGATGATACTGCCTTCCATGAGGGACATATGAATTTCTGCTTAACTGGAGAGGACTCCTTTTGCACTAATGACGGCTCATGTATATTACCTAAATTCTTTGGCAGCACAAGCAAGCCCTGACTGAGATTAGATGAGGACTATGATTCTACCAGGGGAACTTCGACAGTATGGTATAGGGAAAAACTTTCCACCACAAAGCCTATCTATTCAATTTGTGCTTGGCACTGTGGCCAATCTGCAACATTGTGACCAGTATCATCACATCTACAGAACCATAATGGCAATCCCTCATAATCCAAAGGCTCGGACCAAGAACAATCGGTAACCTTTTAAATAATGTTAGCGAGTAGATTTTTGAGAGGTCTAAATCAAACTAAATGTGGGCAAAGGATGTGTGAACAAAAATATAAGTGTTTATACGTATCACCAAAAATCCGCCCAATGAATGCCAATGGCTTCAAGATATGAACCAAACCAGAACTGAAGCAGAAGATTTGCAAGATGAACCCATACCAACATAACAGTGAATGATTTGATAGAAGGATTAAAAGTAGATCACGAGCACATGTTTGCCCCAGAGCTAGAGATATTTGCACAGTATTGCATTCCAATCCTTCTCGTTGTCAAAAACCACTATAAAGAATCCATAGGCACAAGGATAAATTTTAAGGTTACCTTCCATAATGGGCCACAAGCTTCAGTCATCCATTTGTGTAGGTATGGAAGACCAGGTGAAAAATGATTGAATCCACCAATCAATGCTTCACAGCATAAAATTATTTTCTTTCAATCACTTCACTTCTAACAGCATCTCCAAATTCCTGTGAAGGAGACTTGCTAGCACATTGGAGAGGCTCAACATTTCTCTATGTTGATCTTTTCCTACCCGCACATAGAACAAGTCTGTCAATGCCAAATAAGCCCTAACATGAGCACCATATGCATACATACATCCTGAAATATTGTTAAGAGTCAGATTTTAGCAAATTGCAGACATGGATACCGGTGGCATATTTATTATTTTCTCCCCTCCATGGCAGCATCCCTAGATGAATGCCCTACCTTATGCACAAGGCTCTTAGATTCTGAACGGCTTGGAATTGAGGCCTATTTCTGCCTGTTTACTCTATGAACAATTGTAACTTGTAAGGGATGTTTCTTCATCACTCTTCTCCAAAATAGAGGTATTGCCATTCCAAACTACACCATTTAAGCTTGTATCGAGTTGGTTTCCATCATCCAGACAAGAAAACCTATTCACAAAAGCCCCAATTTTGGGAATTTTTGAGAGCAACATAATGTCACTTTGGTTTTATTAATGATTACACTCAAACTATTAATAATTATTTGATGGTGTTTTCTACAATAAAGCTTCTTTTCCTGAAACAAGGCATTCTGGGAATGCTCGGGATTTAGGGGGGGGCGTGTCATCATAACTTTGACAATAAAGCTTATTTTCCTGAAACATGGCACTCCACTGAGACAGGTGTTTATAAAGCCTGGAAGCTTCTCTTATTCTATAAAAGAAAACTAAGGTGCATAAGTGAGAGTTGAGCAGAAATAAATGAGTGAGCAGTTTCAAATGCAGTGTAATTCATTTCATTTTAATACAAAGAAGATTTATGAGTGGCTGCTGTTCATATTTTCAGCTTTGTTTACAAGTAATTCGTATCCTAGTCTAGAATTTAACACAGTAACAAAGCAAGATATTTAAATCTTCCAAATCTGTGTATGTAGTGTGTTGCTACCTATGAGGAATTGTCGGAAAGATTTCAACATGTGTGATGTCGTTGCTTCAATGATTGAAGCAATTTGGACCTGTGAGAATTTGTAGTTTATGAACCCTAAGTACTCTAGCAATTGGAGTGTTCATCTACACCTGTCATAGGCTGCTGATCTGAATTATTCCTCACTGGTCTGACTGGTTTGAACGTGTTACAGAAGCTGCAATCATGACTACTCTTGGTCTCAGAGAGTGTGACTGCCTAGAGGGCATTTGGCATGCCTCGCCAAACTAAGGATTAACAGTCCTTAAACAAATCACAGCCTATATGATATCAGATAGTCTTAATCAATAAAAAAAGAAAGGATATCAATATTAATTTAAGGTTCATTGTAAAAGGACCCACCAAGGGAAAAAGGTAAAATCAGAAAGGGGCTGACCAAGGCTAAGGGGAGTGTAATAAAGGGCCGACCTAAACAGCACGTGTATCAAGGAGGGATACATCCCTTCCAAAGAAATGTTGTTTATGAAAAGAAGTGACCCTTCACCCATAAAAATAAGGATATAAAAGAAATTTATATTCATTTGGAAAAGGCATCCATAAGGATCATAATAAGCGAAAAAAGAATTAAGAATCGGAAAATGAGCATTTGATTTGAAATCAGGAACTAGCAAATAAAGAGCAGAGATCTGATTTATTGTTATCAGCCTAGAATTAGTAAGTTTATATGTGAAAGTATGATATGAATCATGAATGCAATATATATGGATAACTGTAAATGATTGCATTGTTTTCCAATTTGAGTATAGTTTTCCAATTTAAGTAAAATTAATTATATTTCTATTTCGATAAATATGTGATGACATATCCATATAGTTAATCTATTTTGAATTAGGTAGAAATGGTTGGAAAACAAGGCTAATCAATTATTCGAGTTAATGAGAGGTGAAGACTCAACATACCCACCATCAATTCTTGGAGTGATATTTTTAAACTCTCCAAATTGTCAATTGATTCCCTCTCAAGGGTGAGAGGTGGTGCAAATGTTTGGTCCCTCTGCTGGATAGGATTGAGTATATGCTTGAGGATCTCCTTAAATCTTCAATTTTCCTCCTTGTATTTCTTCTTTTTTCCAACCTCTTTGATCACTCTTTACTGTAAAACTTGAATGGTTCCATGGGCATCTTCAATTTCTTGTATCTTTGTAGTAACTCCCATGTCATGTTTAATGATCTCATAACCTTGAGGGAGAATGTTGTCCCTTGTCTTATTTCCTCCAGGTATGGCAATTTGGACCTTGCAAGATCTCGAATCATCTCTAGTGACTTTAGCTTAACCTCCTTACAAGCTAACTTACTTTTTCCTTCCCAAGATCTTGTATGATGTTTTCAATATCCGCAACTGGTTCTAGATCCACAATTTATTTCCCATGCAACATCTCCCTCAACCAGGTTGGCTCTGTACATTCTCCCAATCCAATATTTGGTTCATTTCCACTTTGTTCTTCAACTGGTATGATGGCTATGTCTTCACTTGGGCCTTCGTTGGAAGGTGGAATTTCACCATCTTTAGGGGAGTCCTCAATGTCTATCATTTCATCTTCATCTGCCCTTTGTGGAGGAAGGTTCCCTGCTATCTCTGTTGAACTTAGAGGGGAATATCCGAAAGAAATTTGGCTGACACTATCCTCTATTTCAAAGGTGGAATCTTGATTCACTTCCTTGCCTTTTGTTGGGATAGTCTTTCCTTCTTTAGAAGTGGCACTTTCTTTGGATGGAGGAGCATTTGGTTTCTACTTCTTGGCTTGTGGCTCCTCAATCCTTATCCCTTTGTCTTTTGAGTTCTTACTTGGTGGGGCTCTTCCTACATTCTTCCTCTTTTTGCTGCTCTCATCTTGTTGTCTTTCATTTGATGCTTGGGGCCATTCGGATGATTCCTCTTCAACCTTCTCTACCTCTTTCATCTTCTCCTAAGTCAGTGGAATTCCTCTCCTTACCAAACTTGTCGTCTTTCTATCCAGCCATTCTTGAGTGAAGAGTGCAACCAGGATCATCAAAGTTTCAAGGTTGATCTCCTTTTCATCCTATCATTCGATGGATTCCAATTCATGATTTGTAGTGGTTTCGAAATCTCTCCTAGCGACTTTATCATCTTCCTCTAATTGATCAGGAACTTGAATTTGCTTCCACTCGTATTTTCTGATCATGTCCAATGTTAGCCTTAAGAACATCCTCTTCCAAATCTCTAGATCAGCATCTGCATCTGCCCAATAATCTTCTATGTGTGGGATGTGAAGGTATATGTTTCCATTTGCTCTCTTGATTTTCTTTTCTGGGTCAAAGTTTTCTCTTGCTTCATAATATCCCAAAGCATATAGATTCACTCCTTTTCTGCGGCCTCAACTACTGCAAGAGATGGGCAAGTTTCGCTTCCAAGACTAAATTGAAATCCATGGGCCATTTAAAGAAATCTAAACAAAACATATAACAAGAAGCACATCACAGGGGAAGCACATTACAACGAGAAAACAAACAAAATCCACTGCACAAGAGGATCTAGTCAAGCGTATCACCTACACCCCTATCTTGGTCTGTATTATTTAGGGAAGGTCGACAACTTGCAAGAGGGGAAACATCAAGAACAGTAGATGGAAAAATGGCAAGTTCCAAACAAGGACCATGTTGTAAAGATGGGTCACTTTGTTTGTCACTAGGAGTGATAGATAATTGTTGTGAATATAACTAGAAAATCATGATTAACATCATTAAGTTCATACATGTCATCAGAATCACTAGCATGGATATTGTTGTTAGCAACAAAAGAATCATCATCCAGAGTATATTCTTCATCCAAATTACTTGTAATAGAATCTAAGATACGTATAAAATTGTCATGTTTGTTCCATTTCATCTTTTTCAAGTTAACTTCCTCCTTTGGTTCAAGCATGGGTTGATCAAAGGGCAGCAAAGAATTAGTAGGTGTTTGAGGTGAAAAATATTTTGGGAAGCACATTGACAAGATCTAGCATGATATTTATGGTGGCATTCACGAGCATGACAATTACATTTGGTTTTACTAGAAATTGGTTGAGGTTCGGGATCAATCAACATCAAGTCCTTTTCTTCTTTAGGACAAAGAATAGAAGGAATCACACTAGTTTGAGGGATAACATCGGTAGAATATTTATAATATATATGATATGGATAAAAAGAATATATAGGAGGCATAGGAGGTGTAGGAAGAGGTCCACATCCAAGACAAGGAGATGGAACATCTTTAGGTTTGCTAAGTTCACAAATATTTTGTAGCTTGTAGGTTTGATATGATCGGAAGAGATTGTTAGGATGAATTTGAGTTGGTTGAGGCATAAAAGGCCAAAATAAATCAAGGTCAATCGAGTCTTGAGGTACTGAAGGCTGATAGAGACTATGGTTAACAATTGTGATTTCTCCATTATGAGGGAATTTAAGGCATTTATGAATATGAGAGGTCACAAATTTCATGGAGGTAAGCCAAGGAAGACCAAGTTTGACTTGAAATTGATCGAAAGTTAAAATCACGGTGAAAGTAAAATCTAAAGCTTTACCACAAACTTCAACAAGAAATGAAATAGAACCATGGGAAGGATAAAGGAAACCATCGCAAGTTTGGATCATAACATTAGATTTATCATAAAAATCATGTTTCGATTGTATATTAAAAAGATGTTCTTCAATTATCACATTCGCCACACAAGTAGGATCAATAAGGACAAGATGAGAATGAAGGTCATTAACCCTTGTGACAATATAGAGAGGACCATCAAGTGCTTTAATTATCTCAGTAGGGTCAAAGGTAATGCAAGGTTCGGTGTCATATTTAGGTTTGAATTGAATCAATAAGATTGACAACATTATTGGCTTTGTGACATTTATCATCATAGTCAACAAACTAAGTGGAAGAGTAAGACGAAGGTTTGGTAGACTCAATAATATTGGTTGAATGAGATGGCAAAGGGTTTGTATAGATTTGCAAGTTTTGATTAGGAGGTTCTATATATTTGTTTCCTTGATCATTGAAACCTTAAACACATATAACATTAGAATCAATAGGGTCTTCAATAATTGTTTTTAAGAGGAAACATTTTTCAACATCATGGCCAAGTTGATGATGATATAGACAAAAAGCTTTGTGATCAAAGTTTTTGGGTAGCAATTTGGATGTGTCAATGGGTTTGATAGGAGGAAGAGTTAACACTTTAGCATTAATTAACTTCAACATCACATTATGCAAAGATTCAAAAAGTTGAGTAAAATTACAAGCAGGTCTAAAGATAGATGACAAAGGAGCCACACCTTTGGACGTTGCTACCACTTGTTCATCAACATTGTTGGATGAGTTGTTGATTTTAATGAAGGTATTTGGTTTTTGAAATTTGTTGAAATTGTTGGATGCAACATCACTCTAATAAACTAGAGCCATTGGATTAGTTCTCTCAAATTGACTCACTTGAAGCTGATAATTATGAAGCATTGCACATAATTGACTGAAAGAAGAGAATTCAAAAAGTGGAATCGTTTCTCTAATGTCTTTTTTATAAATTAGCAATGAAAATACATTGAACATAAACATCAGGCATATGATGAGAAACCTGAGCATGCAAATTCTTAAATCTACCAATGAAATTAGTCACTTTTTCTCTAACACCTTGTTTACAATGTGTTAAATCAGTCAAAGAAATCTTAGGACCAATATTGTTTTAATTTTTTTGAATGAAAGCATTAGCAATATTTTAGAAGGAATCAATGGAATAAGGAGGCAAAGAACAATACCATTGCAAGGATTAGTCTCTAAAGGTTCTAGTAAACAAATTTTCCATGAACCTATGGTCATGAGAAAATTCACTACACAATGTTTGAAATGTTTTGACATGTGTCAAAGGATCACCCTTGCCATTATATGTCTCAAGATGAGGAATTTCCATATATTGTGGGATAATGGCATGAATGATATCCAAAGATAAAGGACTAGCAATGTCATAAGCAGGGATGTTGAACTTGGATTGAGTCATTGAAGCAATTTGTTGTTGTAAGGATGACATAGTTGGAGCCAAGATATTAATGGTAGAATCGGTAGAAAGGACGGTAGGAGGAGATATGTTGGAAATATTTGGAAAAAATTTAGAAATTGAAGGAATGGTTGAATATAAAAAGCAGACACTATTGTAAGTGGGCATGGATGAAGGTAATGAAACACAAGGCACACTTGAAGGAATAAGAGCAATAGGATTAGGAATGCTCACATGTGTAGGATTAAGATTTTGAATTGAAGTTGTTATGATAGGTGGAACATAAGTGGAATTTATAGGAATAAATGTAGAAATAGGCATAGAGGTCTCAACACTAGTAGTACGTGGAATAAGACATAAATATTGAGCACACTCTCTAATATGTTTGACATTGGTATCAATGAGATGAGACATACTATGCAAGAAGTTAACACTATGTTTATCATTACGAATTAGCTTCTATAAACCTTCTACAACATAAATGACCTTAGGATTAGAGTTTTCTTGTCCTAGCCATTGTTCAATTTTATCAAAGTCATTGGAAAGTTTTTGGACTTGCATAGGAGGGATTCTTAAAGCCTCATTTTTATCATGAGAATGGGAAGAGTTATTCTGCATGATAGAATTGATGTCACTAATATTCATGTTGTTCTCATCAATATTCGTAGGAAAGAGAGAGGACTCGGGATCAGAGGAACCCATAAGTCTACAACTTATCCTAACCAGAATGCTATATATAAGTAGGAATCTAAGTGATAACACTCATGTATAAGGGAATGCGAGGAAAGGGGAGTGTAATGCAATTTATAAGGTTAGAAAGAAACATGCAGTCCAAACAAAGAGAGCCTTTTATGAAAAGTATATTTAACAATGAAGTTGAAGCATAAAATTAAAGCATACACAAGTGGATGTAACTATGAAAATAAAAAGCATATAATGTACATCTAGATAGAAAGATTTAAACCTATAGATCTAGATGCATACAATAGAAAGAAGATCATGCAAAGAGGATCTAACTACCAAAATCAAAATAGAAATGTAATAAGTTGGGTTCACCAAAATGTATAATAAGAAATGGTGAGAAATGCTATAGTGTAGATCACTCACCAATATCTTATGATATAAATTGTAATACAAACCCACCCTTAAGTAAAATCTAGTTAGAACAACGAAAAGGAGAAAGGGTGCTAATGCAAGCTCTATGACCAAGGGGGTTTTGGATTCCTAAGAGATAAATGTGATATGATAAAGTATAAAGGGTAGATATGATCTAATAAATTAAGTGCAAAGGAAAAAAAGGGAGAATAAGTGCACCCAGAAACAAGATAGAGAAGGTATGACTTTGAATATGGATTTGACTGTCGCTAAAATCTTGGATTCTATTGTAACTTCAGATCTGGAAGGTAGGGTCCTGAATCTTTGTGTCCTCAAATTTTTACTGAAAAATGACAGGGACAAATTGACTTTTTAGGAACAAGTTGACTTTTTGGGAGCAAGTTTGCTAGACAACTTGTTCCTAGCAAAAACTAATGAAACTTTCCTAGATCCTTCAATTGTAGTTGTATTGCCCAGATGCAAAATCACAGCTCCATAACCTATTCTTGCACACAAAAAATGGGGAAAAAGGTTGTGGAAAGGGGTTTTCCTTGGTCAAACCCATGTTTGCAAATCAACCTTGAAATTGAATTGAAATTACATAAAGGAAAGTAATACAAAAGGTAAATTATTGATTCACCTTGTATGAAACCCTCATGAATAGATGTAGTAATCGTTCAAATCCATGAAGATGCTTGAATGTGCTTGGGATCCAAAGCATTGACCTTGGAATGAGATGTAGAATAAAGGATACCCTCACAAATGCATGGATCTATGATTTACACTCCTAGATCTAGAACGTATATATGCTTGATAACCACATGAAGTGAGATGGATGTATGGATCTTATTGCTTGATTGAGAATTCCTCTACTTGGCCACCATGGGAGAGAAACTTGCATCAATTGGAGAAGATTGTCTTTTCTTGAATGGATCTTGGAGATCTTGGATTGGATGCTTTCCTTTTAATCTTTAATCCCAATCCTCAACTGCACAACTTGATTTCTTGATTGCTTGATGATAGTTTGGGCTTTCTTATGATTTCATGTTCATATGGAAAATGAGAGGAGAGAATGTCCTTTTATACTGAATTCTCTCCATTTTGGGATTCAAATTTTGTCCAAGGCCAACCCAAAATCTAAATCTGAGAGGAAAACCCCATCATCGGGCCCCATGCAAAATTTGGGTCCAAAATCCGAGGGACAAGTCAAGAGGGTGACTTGTTTTAGGCAAAATGAGCTTAAGTTTCATGGGGATATCGGGGAAGGTGAAAAGAAGTGGGGGAAGAAAATGCAGGTTGTTGTGATCAAGCATAATAGACATTCGGACCTCGAAATCAACAAAATAAGATCTAATAGGTTGTAAAACATCCAATTATGGGTGCTATATTTTTAGGATGATATTGTACCATCAAATCCAAAAAATGTGAATAATGTGGCCACTTAAGATGCTAAGTACAAAGAATCCATAAGGAATGACACGGAAAGGAAGCTACAAAGGTGGAGAGAAAAAGAAACTAATTATAATTATTGATTTCTTGCATGAAGCAAAAAAGGGAAAAAAAAGTAAGAGAGAATTTACTTGTTTAATAGCAATCTCAACAGGAACATTTTATTGGATGATTTAACTAGAGATTAAGGTTGTTTGTAATGGTTAATAGGTTCTCCTACCAAATATTAATGATAAAATCCTATCAACTAATTAATTTGTGATTTGTGAATTATAAAATATAGTTATATAGTTTATATACATATATTAAAACTGTACACATTTTGTTAAAAACTTCAAGTAATATGTTCATATATAAATAATTTTAATCATCCATTCATTTTAAACTTTTTTTTAAATCATAAATATTACATCAATATTAAAACATATGTTATATTATTTTATTAAAATTTAAAAAGTTTGTTATATTAAAAAAAGGAATGATATAAGTAGAGATAATCTAAAAGAATTAATTTTCTTTTAAAATATTTAAAAAATAAAAAATATTTATTTCTATCTTAAAAAATTTAAATTAATAAATCTTTGATTCTCTTCTCCTGGTTGTCCTTGGTGTCAAAAGCACTAACTAATAGGATCACTTGATAAGATGCATATGATGATTAGGATCAGTTGTTTAGTTACATATGATTCAGAAGTTAAAATCTGAATGTTTAGAGTTCTGATTTTGACAAAAATGGCTTTATTCTTTTGACTTGAAATGAAATTTCTTCAAAAATTGGATTTAATTAGGCGTATTGTTTATATGTTTGCCCAGATTTAACTTTTCTCCCACACTTTATCTCTGATTTTATGGAAAATCAGTGATGTTTTCTCTCCTAAACTTCCCAAAATCAGTCTCTAAGCCTTGAAATTGCTGGTAAAGAGGAATTCGCTGCCTTAGGAGGAAGTCGCCACCCCTTGGAAGAGGTAAATCTGCCCTTTTAGCCAATCCACTGCCCATGGAAGAAAATTGATGCCTAGAAGAGAAGTAAGATCGCTCAAGTTTGGTTGACAAATGAATCACCTCTCCTCCCTTATATAGACAACTCCAGAAATGAAGGGGTGTGACCCTAATTTGGGCCGACTTGCCTCTAATTAGACCAATAAAATATTTTTAATTTAAACATTCATTGCCCCCATATAGGCCAACTTGAATTAAGGACTGAAAGGCGAGTTTTTCTTGAAATTATATGTTACTCTGCCCCCTTTTCAATCCCCCATCGATCCAACCTTGCTCATGATTAAATCTGGGGGGAGCTATGGATGCTCTCAGGATTAGGAATCCTGACTAGGGGCGGATTCCGCCCCTTAGTTGGGATATATTCGCTGCTAATTACTTGGTTAAAATTGCCCTTCACTTGATCACTTTGTTTTCCACACTTCGTTCTTGGTTTGTTGACTGAAATTCATCAATTTGCAATCTGTTTTGGAGACATCATAGAGGCCACTTTGGTTTGATTTCGCCCACACTTGCTTAAGATTTCACTTTTATTAATCAAAACTCCATCGCCATTTTGTTTTAGATTTTTTGTTTTCACCCACTTGAGCAACTTATAGTCTATGATGTATTTCAAATATCATCAAACTCATGGCAGAATTCCTATGCAAGTCGGTATTAAGGCAAGATATTGGAGTGGAATCCTGCCCCCTCCTGGGATTTTCCTTTCACAATTTCATATTTGCAAATCCTCATGATCTGATTTGATCTCTCAACTTCTTCACTCCTTTCTTAGTTTTGGTCTGATTTATGATGCATTTGAAGTCGAAAGACTCCTTATTGCTGTCTTAGACTCATCCTCAATTCAACCATTTCACATCCTAGGCCATGAAATCGATTTACTACTCCCTCCTTCCCATGGAAGTCACCTTTGTAGAGAGGCGGAATTCATACACAAGTCAGGATTTTGCTAAATGCAAGGCGGAATTTTGATACATGTTGGGATTAAGAATCCCAAAAGGAGGGCAGATTCCTCCCCTCCCTTGGGATTGTCCCTTGCCCTTTTGATTCATAATTCAATTGTGCTCAATTTAGACTTCAAAATACATCACTCCTTGCTTGATTTCAATCCGACCATGTCATGGATTTGGAACCCTTGTTTTGCCTTAAAACCAACTCAACTCATGCTTTGAATTACCCCATTTGTTTGCTCTAGGTTAGGAGGCGGAGATTTCATGTGAGTCAGGATTATCCTGACTAGGGGGCAGATTCCGCCCCTAAGTCAAGAATCTATCCATTTCAACTTCATTTCACCTTGCATCAGCTCACTTCCTTTCAACTCCATTTAGCAATTCAATCTGATTTTCAGAGGTGATTTCATGCTTTGTTCAAACTGAATTATGCATTACGTGATTGAAATCTAATTTCGTACCACATGTTCACTTCCGAATCTCGTCCATATCTCATCTCCTTGACTAATTTTGCACCTTCCTATCATCAAATTTGGCCCCTTTACACCGAGTTGGTGCTAGGATACTCGGGCGGAATTTTCAAGTGTCAGGATTATGCAAAGAGGAAGGGTCGAGATATGGGGGGAGTCAGGATTATGAATCCTAAGTCGAGGTCAGAATCTGACCTATTCTCAGGATTACTCCTAAACGGTGCAATCCTATTCACACTTGTTCATTTTCTTTCCTATCCTCATGCCTCGTCCAGAATCCATTGACCTCATGACCCATCCACAATCCATTGACCTCATGCCTACTCCCTTGGTGAAGATTTCTCTTTCCAACTTAAGGACTTAACTGGTCTCTTGCTCTCTCTAACCTCACTAGACCTCTCTCCTCGACAAAAGGGATTGCCCAACTTGACACTCTAAACCTAAGGCAACCAAACTAGAACAAAAACGAAAAGAGGGGGGTCCCCATTAGCAATGGGGTGATGGAGTGAAAACCTCACAACACTTCGCATTCAGCTACATTGTTTGTGCATATACCCAAATATAGACAGCCTCCATAAATCAATTCACCTTGCAAGTTCCTAATAACAAATTCTCCACCAGCCAAACCTAGGTTTCCCCTTGAAACTCCATCAAAATTCAGTTGTAGAGTCTGTCCAAGGGGGAGGCCAATGATATTTCTATTGCCTAATGGCTTTCAAACCGAACTTAATATCTCTAATATAAGTGCCACTTAACCCTTGAATGAGAGTAATAATATTGTGTTAACCTTTTTGGATCACACTTTGTGATCCATCAACAAGATGATATGATGAAAAAAAAAATTGAATGCATTGACTCTATCTCATCCCGATGATGGATCACAGAGTGTGATCCGAAACATTGATCCAAAAGCTGAACACAATATAATCCAGAAACAATATTATCTACATCATGGATTGTGGAAATCTCTTATCATTAATTATTTATTTACTGCTAATTCTAAATCTCAATTTCTTTTACTATTCTTGTAATTGATTTTTCAAATATGTTACTCCCATCCCCCCAAATTTTGAGAAAAAATATTATAGTTCCCAAAACCTGTCCCCATGAACCCCTGTTCCAAAACTCAGTAAATGTTATTCTATTGGCTCTAAGACTGCATGCGTAAATGGTGCCTAACACTGGCATGTAGAAACATCGTACAACAAATGACAATGGATATGTAAAGCGCATAGCTGAAATATGGTAAAAATGATAATAAACAACCTCTCAATACTCATAGGAACGACTATGAAATAATGAAGTGAAACAACACCAAAAAAAACTGAAGGGCTATAAAGTACAGAAAGGACAAGAAGCAAGTTAATTTACCTCTTTGTTCCATATTTTTGATAGGTGAGTACAAAAACCAGAGTAAAGATCATGTGTGATGAAAAAATTAGGTCTCCGCAACCATACATTACTCCACGTGGAACTGTGTAAACAAGGTCATGAAATTTGAGATCTTAAATCTACTGAGATTAAATAAGTAAGCATTCTCTGAGATTCTAAATCACGCACAAGCTCATGGTATATCAACTTACAATTTAACAAAAGTACTTCAAGTATGCTGTCAGGGTGAGGAAGGCGAGCAAGTTTAGACCCCTGTATTTAAAAGATAAGATCATTAATAAATGATGTTTCACCCAGTACCTTTAAACAAAAACCCAGTAACAATGAAAATCACATAAATAAGACATATAAATGACCAATAGGCATGTACAGCATAAAAATATTTGCCTTCCTGGCTGAAATATTATATTAATGGCATCATAAAGCCTATCATATCGAAAATAATCACAAATGCAGAGATTTGTATGCCTAGGATTCAATCATCAGAAGGAAGAAGGGGAATTACCTCACGACAGTGATAATTAGGACCAGGCAACTGAGTTGACATGAACGTGACAACTCTTAAGAATTGAGAAACCTGGAAGTCGTATAAAATGTTAGAAACTCAATTGGATTGTCAAATCAAATCTACATATTTTTGAGATGCAAACCAACAGCACTTTAAAAGACAACTATCTTTATGTTTTTTCAAACCAATTTTTTTCTCAAGATATATAAACCATAAATCTTGTGTGCCTATTTAAGAATTTGGATCAAAAAGCCAGATAACTCAAACTCAATCTGACAGAATGAACCCTAATTATATCTACGAAATAACCCTTAGGAAATGATCTGTAAGGAACTAAGAAAGACATCAAAATACTCCATATACTCCCAAGACATGCCAAGCTCAATAAAAGACAAGAAAGTTGACATATATGTTGTGGGTTGTTACTCGTAACAATGACATTGTCAAATTTGGAAGGGTGAAATATGAGCTATGCTTCACCCTGAGTCCATTATTATTACATATCTTGGATTGCCCTTGATAAGTTCTGCACTTTGAGGAAAAAAATGGCACCCAATAAAGGAATGATTTCCTAACTGTCAAGTGGCCATTTCAAAACTACAGGTAGCAGTTTTGTTTCGAATAGCTACATAAAACAATCTGTTTCAACACTTGCGTAAAGCAGCAATTTCATTGTAAGAGGAGCTATTGTATGGCTATGTGCAAAAGAATCACAATTAAGGAGTTGCAGCATGTGTAAGAAAAATAAAATTGCCTTTGATTTCCACAAGCGAGTTTTGTAGTAAATTAGAGAACAAGAGACTCTTTAAAAAACAATAAAAAATTTAAAAAACAATAACCCTCAACCACACAATAAAATTGGAGAGATATGCAGTACACCTGAGTGGATCAATGGTGAAAATCTTGTGGTACCATCCCAAAGTACATCTTAAAATCCAGTGACGTTAGGGTTTGTGCACCCTGTATTTTAAGCAGAGTCAAGTGCATAGTGGTTCTCACATGCCTAATGCTAACCATATTCTAAGCACAATTAGGTCCATGCAATGCAGTTCATCATGGACCATAAATGTACTTCTCTTTTCCTGTTCTTTTATCTTTGGTAAGAAACATTGCAACATATGTTCTTAACTTGG
This sequence comes from Chamaecyparis obtusa, assembly GCA_027943335.1. Lineage (NCBI taxonomy): Eukaryota > Viridiplantae > Streptophyta > Pinopsida > Cupressales > Cupressaceae > Chamaecyparis > Chamaecyparis obtusa. Next base: position 2,615,063 of record BSBK01000537.1, read on the forward strand.
ATCTCTTTAACATTCTAGTGTCTATCGGAGGTTTAGGAAACTTTATGTCCAGCTCTCCTAAAAATGTAACCGGATTGATATCAAGGAATAATTAAACCAAGAGTGGAAAGATAACCCGGTGTCAAGAAAATGTGAGATACAAGAAAAATATACAATTTGGCAAAAGTGATTGCCACAAGTCGTGGTAATATTTGCCTACATGGCAAACAATAATTGGTAAAATCAAAGCTATAATCCTGAGGAATTTTATCACCTTGCCAAATTTCTTAATTTTAAAATTTTCACAAACAAAAATAACGGTGAAAAGCACAGTAGTCTGCTTTTACTTGGTGAGAAGATTCACAAACTGAACAATTCACGCAGATTTTCTCCAAAGTTCAAGAAATAATGTTTCTAGAGTTCAATCACTTAAGACTTGGTTGCAAACAATGAAATCATCTGCCTTGCAAAAATGGAAATTCAACACAGACAAACATACAAACCTACCACCAAAAATGCCAATACCCTGCACCATAGTAGTACCGTGTAGAACTTCTTGCTATGGCAAATGAAGGGGTGAAAAGTCCACTGCACAGTCAGATTTAGAGCAACAATCAGATGCAAAATCGAGAATCCTTCAGCATGTAAATACGCAAAGTAAACAAAACAATAAATCAGAAATCAATTTCAATTTCTTAAACCCAGGGGTATAATTAGTTTCTGCAATTCATATCCACATTATCTGACATGCAAGAAGTTAAAATAAGAAAATACTATCCGTAATTAACTCTATTTATTAGTTAAATGCTACATCTCCTGCACATGTCTTATTTACACTGCTACAAATATTGACAATCATGAAACAGCTAATTCATTAAACAAAACAGAAGCAGCTTCTTGAGCATTGCAATCACTTTTTAAACTTATTGAAGCTTGGGACAAGACATTTTAAGCTACACATAAGTACCTAAGGCAGTACATTTTCAAAATAACAAGATAGCAAAATAACTTAAAGCCTGATTAGAAGGCTAGAAAGCCCTTATATAATACTAAAGTGTTTATCCACATTCTACTTTTTTCTACGGACTTCTTTCAAAGCACTTTGATCCCCAGTTGGATACTTGGTCATACATGCCCAATGTAATCTTAAGAATTGGGATCAAATTTATTTGATTTTAGATGCTCAGTATCTATTTCTAACATTAGGATGCATCTCAATACAGACACATGCCCTGTGCATCCTAATATTGCTAAAATTAATAGATATGACTAGAAGCATATGAATAGAATAGTATGCCCATTTTAATGTGGATATGAACAACATCTTTCCTACTGGTCATATAATAATAGTTCCCAAACTTGCTGAGACTCACCAAGACTCAGCGAGTCCCGAGCCAGGTGACCCTCGGTGAGTCTGAGGGGCTCAGACTTGGACTCACCACGTCTCAGCGAGTTCCGATGCCCAAACTTGGCGAAAACTGATTTTTCTTCCTGTTTAAGTCTCAAATTTTTAATGTTTTTTACGTTTATGATTCCAGAATATACATGAAATGTAACATTTAACTCCCCATCTTTGGCTTCAAGTCAATCTCATTCTCTTCAATTCAATAGAATATATACATGAAATATAACATTTAAGCTAAGTAGCTGATACAGCAGCTTTCCCTTGCAGTACCCGGATACAAAACGTATGAGATCCAGGTGCATATGAAATACCCTGTGGATTCAAACAAGGTTCTGTTTTTTAAAAGTGGATACGTATTCAACAAAAAGCTGCCGAATCCAAACGTACCTACAATCGACGTGGTGTTTCCATCGCGTATTTGGAATAAATCCAAGTCATTTCAAAAATCAGCACAGTTTTCAAAAAAATACCTTTTTGTTGGTAAAAATAAAACATAAAGTTAATTTTCTCTTTCATTCTGGAAAACCTAAAGCAGGGCAACTGGCGAACGAGGCTGAGATGTCTAGAAAACCTAACTGGCGGAGCACAGATCGTTTGACAAGGCAGAACCAAGCACAAATCCTTGTCATTTGCTGAGGAAGATCGCTGAGTAGAAACGCAGAGGAAAAACAGCATGCTGAGTAGAAACACAGTGGAAAAACACAGCCATGAATAGGTACTTACTATTTTCTTCCACCCCAAAAAATATTTATCGGGTTTTAATAGTTCTAAGTTTGTTAATGTTTCATATGACATTATATATATACATATATATATATAATGATTTTAATTAAATTTTATGATATAAAAATGTAATATTAAGAAGTTTCTAATCATATAAGAAGTTTTAGTTTAATATTAAATAGTTTATTATTTAAACTACTTAAATGGGATTTATTTTTAGATGTTCATTCTAATGGTATTTATAAATGCTCTTTTCAAATGGTATTTATTTGGTAATTTAAAAATTGAATAGCAGGAATACTAGGAAAGTTAGAACATTTATAAAATAATGTTTTATTATATTATATTTATATTTTATAATTTTATAATGATTGTGATGTAATCTTTTTTTTTTTTTTTTTTTTTTTAATATTAAGATTTTTGCAGTTGTTTTAATTATGAAAGTTTAATAACGTTATTTTAAATCGTATATAAATTTAAATAGTTAAGTTTAACATTTATAATTTACTGTTTAAAAATTAATATTGCTAATTATTTTTTAAATGTTTTGTAGATAGCATAATGGCAGCCAGTGCTATATCTACAACTCGCACCTTCAAAACTGACCCAAAATCATCTGTGGAAATATTTAACAATAATACACCAAGTAAAAGGAGGTGGGTCATTTGTTTGGATATGCAATTTTTGCAATGTGGAGAAAACTAGCTCCTACACTCGTGTGAAAGCCCTTTTTTGTTTCATTCCCGAAGAGGGAATCAAAGCATGTATAGGACAAGATAAGCAAGGATTACCACCTCATCAAATAATAGGAATTATTAGAGAGCGAGAGGAAGCAGGTGCAAGAGTTGGACGTGCCTTGAACCATCCTTTATTGGAAAAAAAAGGAAGTAGGAGGCCCCCGACTTATCCATCTCATAGTAGCTTTCCTGATATCGTAACAAAGAGCCACCCATTCTTGGCCAAAATTGAAGAACCTATTATTGCGAAGAGAAGCAAAGGACCATTACAAAGAGCATTTAAGAATGATGCTAGAGAGATTGTAGATCAATCTGTTGCAAGATGTCTATATGCAAATGATCTATCATTTAATGTTGTACGATCACCATATTGGCAAGATATCTATATGCAAACAGTTTGTCATTTAATGTTGTACGATCACCATATTGGCAAGATATGTTGAGAAAAGCAAATGAGGCTCCACAAGAGTGAACAGGGACAGGTTATGAGAAGGTGCGTAGCACCTTAACAGCAAAGGAGGTTGAAATCATAGATAAACAAGGTTGTCAATCATTTCTAATGGATGGAAGGATACCAAAACATTGGTCATTAATTAATGTGATTGCAATGTGCCCTAAAGGGACAATAATGTTTCTGAAAGTTGTGGATTGTGAAGGATAGGTGAACGACGCACAATTTATTGCTAACATCCTTATACAATGCATTCAGGATGTGGGTCCTCAAAATGTTGTCCAAGTAATAATGGACAACGCAAAGAATTGTAGAGTTGTAGGTATGTTGATTGAGACACCGTTTGAACACATATATTGGACACCTTGTGCTATCCATTCTCTCAACCTCATGCTACAAAAGTTGGCTAGGAAAATAGATTGGATCAAACAAATATATGTTGAGGCTGAAGAGATCTGGATGTTCATCACAAACCACAACATGTCATAGTCCATTTTTAGATCATTTTCACAATTGGAGTTGCTAGAGGTAATTGAAACACTTTAATTTTTAAATTCTACATTTCACTTTAGTAATTATTAATTTATTTTTTAAATTTGATCACGTCTTCTTTGTATTTTAATTTTTGAATAAGTTGTTGAGACTCAATTTGCATCCAACACAATTGTCTTGAGGAGACTTGTGAGTGCGTGAGAGCCACTCGCTAGCATGGTAATTGGTAAAAGTTGGTCTCTATGGAGGTAATCCAATACAGAAAGGGCAACAAATGTAAAGCAGATGATCCTAGATGACACTTGGTGGGAACGAGTGAACTATCTTCTTAGTTTCACTTAGCCCATCATGAGCATGATGCGTTCTACTGACATGGATCACCCATGTTTGGGAGTGGTATACGATGGCATTGACTCAATGATTGAGAAAATGAGAGACATCATTAATAAAAAAGAGCAAGATCCCAAAGAAACATTTTTCAAAAAGGTTCAATCAATTTGTGTTGAGCGGTGGAACAAAATAATCACCCCACTACATCTTGCATTTGCACTGACTCCCAAATTTTATAGTGATGAAATTCTTTCTCAGCCAACAAGGGTACCACCATATAGAGATGGAGAAGTAAATGAATGGTGTAGAAAAGCGCTTACTAAACTCTTCCGAGAACATGAAATGGAGAATTTAGTTTCAACTGAAAATGCGGCTTTTGTAGCCCTACTAGTCAAAGTGTTGCCACTCTTCATGACAAGTATAAGAAGGATGCTCATGCTTTGTGGTACGTCAATGGCCATACATCACCACACCTTCAAACACTTGCAATCAAACTTTTATTGCAAGTTTCAAAAAATTTAATGCTCTCTTTAAATTTATATTGTTTACTATTTTAAATTAAAAAAATTGTTAATTTCAGATTTAAAGTTAATTTGATCATTATCACCCTCTTAACTCTGTATCAAATTTTCCATAGGTTGCTAGTTCCTCTTCAGCTGAACAAAATTAAAGTACATATTCCTTTATCCACTCAGTGAAACGCAACCAATTGGCAGCAAGTAAGGTGAAAGAGCTAGTTTACGTGCATTCCAACTTGTGTCTTCTTACACATAAACAAAATCAGTACAAAGAAGGGGGCACGAAGTTTTGGGATGTAGATCCAAAGCGAACTGATTTAGATTTTTCAGTTGCCACACAATCTTTACTTTGTGTGGAGTCTGATAGCCAACATGCTTCTAGTGCAAGTGATTGTGGAGTTGCATGTGGATCCACTAATCTACATACATCATCTAATGTCAATGATGATGTCGATCTTGATCTTCTTGATGGCTCATTTGATGTTGATTACTAATTGTATTATTTTACTAGTTGAACCAATGAACAATGAATTCGATATATCTATCATAACATTCAAGTTTTGACAAATTGATATGAAACTAGACTTATAGTAAATGTGCAATATTTATGGTAGTTCTAAGCTTTGTTTAACATATGCATGATATGTGGTATTCTGAGTTTAATTTTTCTTTCTACTTTTAAGGCTGCATATATACATATCTTTATAAATTTGTGGTTTTTATATGTTTTTTGTACGAACGTACCCAAACCCCAAAAAACATTTGTCGTACCTATGTACTCATACCAGCAACTTAGCATTTAAGTATAAGTCACATTTCAATATGTGTTTTTCCTTTCTTATAATTTAAGTTATATTTCATGTATATATTGTCAAGCTGTTTGATAGTGGTTTCAGATCTCTAGGAGTTACAATGCAAATTTTAGGTTTTAGAAGATCTTATAACTTCTCAGACTTAGTCAAATTTCAGTAATCAGCAGGCTCCTATCAGCATTCTCTTGCTCTCTCTATTTGACTCTCTTTATCTGCTTTGAACTCTAGACCTATCTCTCTCCCTATCACTCTTCCTCTATCCCCTCTCTCTACCTCTCTTTCTCTCGCTCACTCCTCTCTCCTCCAAGATCTAGACCTATCTCTCTACCTCTCTCACCCTCAAACCCCCAAGGGGTGCTTCCCTCAACCTTGTTTTGGTGTTTCCCGAGCCCCCATCAAACTATAAGACTAAGCAAATAAAAGGTTAGTGATATATCACAATCATAAAACTCTACATAATACATATCCTTTGTTGCAAATCTTTGCATATTCGTAGTTTGAAAAATATTATGGCTGCTATATCATCCAAGACCTATGTTAGATAACTTTGTAGGAAGGATTCTTGCTCCTCTAAGCGGCTTAAGCCATAGACTTGTAGTTTTTGTTTTGATATTTATTTGGAACATTTGATGCCATGGAGTTCATACTCCATGAGTTTTGTATATATTTGAGAATATTTATATATCAAAGTGTGCTATTTCTTGAAGCTACAATTTGTATTTATAGTTTATACTTATGTGATTGATGTAAACTTGTGTATGTGATCAAATTAGCTTCTATTTGATGATGTTATTGTGTTTTTAAGGTTTATTTAATAAAGAGTGCATGAAACAAGTTTTAAATCCTTAAAAATCTCTGAATTTCTTCGGTTTTTTTTATTTTGCCGAGTCTTGCCGAGTTTTTTTGTCGAGTCTCGAGTCCCAAGTCAGGTTAGCCTTACCAAGTCTGAATCTGGGAACTATGTATGATATGTCCAAGCCCAGACTTGTAATATAAAAAAACTCATTGACAAAGCCAAAATGCATTCAACATAATCATCCAATTAAATAACCTCGTTAAAGTAAATCAAATAAGTGGCACGGGGAGAAAATCTATGTAATAAGAAGTGTTTTTTAGTCTTATCTTATCACAATTAAGGCCATCTGCTAATGTCACCTGAGATTTTGAATACAATTTTTCACAACATGTTCTTTATCTTATTGTTTATCAGCCAGGTTTTAATTAATAAAAGACTGTGAAAAACAAATAATCTATCCAGAATTAAGTAGATAGAAACCTTTAACATATCAAGGTACACAAGCTGTCTGTCTTTCATTAATTGTGTACTTATTCTTATCAAGATAACAATATTATTATATAAAAGGATATTTAACAATATCATGGTATTTAAATGTTAACAGCTGCTTAAAGTCAGAAAGCAACTGAAAATAAGATGAAATAATGAATATGAAAGATAAATCTGATAACAGAAACAGGCTTACTAAGATGAAGGTAAAAAAGATAATGCTGAAAACTGTCTCGCTGATGTAGGCATTTTCTTGCCCAAGTTCCTGCAGTAATAAAAATAATTAATATATTATCATTATAGGCAACAAATTGGATAAAGCTGTGACTTCCTTAGTTAATTCATGTTCAATGCAAATGCACAACTATTTTCCACACAAGCATAACAATGCATAAAATTAAAGGAAACCAGTGAAAGAAGAACATTTTGATACTGGAACAATTACCATACAGGAATAAAGCGTAAAGGTTAAGTTTGCTATTCCCAAGCTATTAAAATTCATTGAAACCCAAGACTGTGAACCAATCAACAAATCTCGACAGGTATTCATCATTTTTGTATCAAGGAATATTAATAACCATCAACAAGACAGCAAACAGGCATGCTGGGAATCTTGACTAGTATAACTATAAACATTCCCAATTTATGAAACAATTGTACAGAACTTACAGGAAGAACTATAAACCCAACATCTTGAAGAGTTGGCCCCGGACGGTGTAAATAATGAACTCCTCGAGCAGCTAAACCATGAAGATACTGCATAATGTAAACCATGCAGATAGTTAGTATTTCTTTCATTAAGCTATTCAAAGGTTGCTATAAAGTAATCATTCCCAAAGTGCTCTATCATTTAGTTTGCCTTTTCATGCAATGGAATGAACCTTTAAATCTATGAGATCGAGCAAATAATAATGGGAAATATATGTCACTTTAACTTGCTTATTACAGTGAATGAGGACTAATCCAGTGAATTGGAATATAATTTCCATAATAATGACAAATCTGATTTATGAAGAAAACTGTGTTGTGTAGACATGAATCACTGCTTTTTGAACAGAAAATAACATAACTATCAACATGAGAAAATGGGATTTAATCATAAACAAAATGCTATTAGAAAACTCACAAGCAACACAAAGAAGCGCACTAGACCTTTCTGTCTGCACAAAAAGACAATCTTCGAAGAGATTTGTTTAGGGGTTTACCCTAATCAAGTAAAAACTGAGGATCAGATTCCTTCCCTGCAGATCATCAACTTATGCAGAACCCGTTGTCTAGTGATATGGGGTAGCTCTAACCAATAAATAAACCCCTCTAGCCAAGATGCTAGTGCAAATCCATATTCTTTTACAAGACTCCATGAAAATAATAAAATTTCTTTAGTATAGTTTTGCTAATAGGCCATTATACTCTCAATTTTCTTGATAACTGAAAATAAATTATTCTGAAGAATCTAAAAACAGATCAAACTAGAATCTAAATTATTCATTTTATGATTGTTGTCTTTTGTAGCTCCTAATTAATTACAGACTCGTTTACTTACAATGTCACATAATCAATGTTAAATGTATGGTGTTTGTCTTGGTTGCCGATTCGGATGCGGATGCAAGAATCGGGTGCACGGATGCGTGAAATTTCTTTTTGGTAGTTTTAGATGCATTTGGATGCATATATATATAAATATATATATACGCAAAGAAATGCAAGAAATATACAAAATTAAATCATTTGATAGTATGATACTTCACCATTGATCAAGATATCTGATAGTTCACAAATATTCAAATTGAAATAACTAATAAGCCATATTGTATATGTCTATGTTCACGATTCCAATACAAATCAGAAAATCATTACAATTAAAAAATAAAAATATAGTTCATGATTCAATATTCATCAATCCAAATCAGAATCATATGGATTCGCAAAAAAAAATCCTCATCATCTCCAACTCCTCCAATTGCTGCAAGTTCAAGATCATTTTAACCAAGAACAGTTCCACTTGTGCTAGATGAACCATGTGTCGTGATGTTATCACCATCATCATCCATGATTTTAGTAAGATCTTGAATCGTTGCATCCAAGTTTGCACACTCAGGCTCTACATCCCAAAGCTTGGCTGCCCCTTCCTTGTACTGATCCTCCTTACGTGACAAAAGACGGAAGTTGGCATGAATGTAAACCAAGTCTTCAGCCTTTTTTGAGCCCAACCGGTTACGCCTCACTGAGTAGATAAAGTAGTATGTACTCCAATTCCATTCAGCAGCAGAAGTGTTGTAAAATTAAGATCGTCCTATAGAGAATATATATAAGTGCTGTGTGAAATAGATTACCATTGTGATTGATCTTTTCACCGGCCATCGATATGCATTTATATCCTTTGAATAGTCATGTCTTGAAGAGTCATGACCATGCGTGGTTTATGCTACGTAGGGTCATGACCCTTCATAACCGTTTGTTAATATTAACTACATTGTAACATATACAAATATCAAATGATCTTAATATAGATATATGTATAGATGTGTGTGTGTGTGTGTGTGTGTGTGTGTGTGTGTGTGTGTATATATATATAATTGACTATTAGATTAATATAATTATATCAATCAATTTGATGCTATAATTTAACACTCCCTCTTAGCGAGAGGAGATTGATATTCACAAGGAGTGTTATTGAAATCCCCGACTTAGTTCGGAACTAGATTTCTTTTAAATAACACATAATCACTTTGAATCAGGATTTCCGGCATAATCCAAAACATAATTCAACCTAATAAGAAATTTATGAAAATCCCCGACCAATTCGGAACTGGATTTAATGATAAATATAGGTGTCAAGATATCCGGCGCAATCCGGATCAAAACTTGAACCATTTGTTATCATGATCCCCAACTAAATTCGGAACTGGATTAGATGATAACTTACACACAACTTCATATCAAGCTATCCGACACAACTCAGGACATCATCATGATGTACTCATCCTGATAGAAGAGTTATCGCAATCCCCGACCAATTCGGAACTAGATTTAGCGATAACAATCAAGATATTCGGCGCAATCCGAATCAAAAATTGATTCACATGTTATAATCCCCGACCAATTCGGAACTAGATTTAACAACTCAAAAATTTAGTGTCAGGAATAGTGACTACAATACATAGTCATACCTAACACTAGGTTAAGCTATTGTCTAAGTCGTCACCTAGAAATAGTAACCCAACACATATGAAAGATCGTCACCTTTCATAATATAACACAAAAAGAATGGGTCCATAAAGTCACACATATGACATCCACCTTGACTCGACGTCAAATGGTGGATCGACCATGGCTCATCCCAGAGAGTGGGAACCAAGACTTCCACCTTAGACTTGTCTATCAAAGACAAGAATCATTTAAGATACAAAATGATGGATCACAGAAGCTGAAACCTTCTTTTCAGCTAGGGCTTTTATTCCTCAACATACCAAGGTTATCTGAAGGTACACAATCTTCTTTCTAGAAAGGGGTTTGGTAAGAATATCGGTCGTATGTTCTCGACTAAATTTCATTTGTTTGTATTGTCTCATAGTCTTGGTGAATTCTAAGCTTACCAAGTATACACCATCTTGACATGGTACACTACCTCTGAATTTGTATGACCAAGATCCTGGGGTGCCAACTTAATTTGATCTTCTAGCTTCTCCCTCTAACATATAACCTTCTCACATGATAATGATCATAATTCTCTGCTACAATTTCTTGAATACTAGAGAACCGGTTCAAAACATGGTCTACTCCCTCTGAATCAAGATCCTCTAATGTCCATTGATGCAGATCCTTTAACTTCTCCATCTGTCACGAAGGCATACCCTGTTTATATACTCAACTCAGTGTCACTGCAGGATGTCATTTCATACCTTCCTTCCTGAGAGAACCAATACAAATAATCTGAATGGTCATAAGGTTACATCAGCTAGCATAAGATGCATTTTGATCTTTTCCAAGGCCACAACATTAACACTCCCTCTTGGACTTGAGGGAAGATAATAAAGACCTCTAGTAAGATGTTTATCTTAATGAGCAGTAGTCTCTATCCACGTGCATCTCATAGGCAATTCTATCCATGAGTTCCCACTACTATAATCTCAAAATTGTTTTACCTTCAATAGTGAACTCCCTCTCAATCAATATGATCGAGTTTGTCCAAGTTGACTGAATCATTTGTTTCGCTAAATTTTGCCAACTTCTTGACCTTTCTAAAGATGTCAAATTCCCTCTGAATCTGGATTTCATATGCTTTCGTCCTGAAAGTATGTCATAGATAGATTACAAATAGTTCATAAGGCTAAACTATCTCGAACATAAAAAATATGGAAACATACAAAATTTATTATTTAATGAATTACAAACTGCAAATTCATATGGATTAATAAAACATGAGATACTTATCTTTTCAAATATTTTCAAGTATTTCCTTTTGTAAGGTGAGCCCATTGATATTATTATTTATAATATTTATTCTCTGCGAATGCCCTCGGATATTCATTTCTTGTTAACACTGATATACATAGGATGATTGTCGGCTTTGGTTCGAGTGTTTCCATTCTCTTTTATGAATCCTATGTCACAAAAGTATACACTGGAGGTGAAGGTTTATAATCTCCAATTGATATTCACTGTCGTAGTCTATTGTTCTATTTGATGCGTTGACAGCCTATGAGGAATTGAATTATTGCTTGTGCCTCTTGATTTCCATGAATCCTCCTTTATGTTTAAGTATGCTGATCTGGATACCCGGTGTCCCATAGCTGACTGTAAGATGCATTGGATGAATGGAATGTTGATGCTGAAATGCTCAAAATGTTGATTTCCATCTCCTAGTGTTGTTCACTGTACGTGTTGTCCGCAAGCTTGTATGTAATAAATGGTATTATGTCATTGGCTGGTGACTGCTCTTGTTCTCTTCCTTTTCAAAGATAGCTTCTTTTCTCCCTTATGTTCTTGACGTTGATGTCCCTTTTGGAGTCTGTAGAAACCTTAGGCATTCCATCTTCGCACCCAATTTCAGCATTCGGCCCTGTTTGTGCAATTCACACTTGCACATGTATACCAACATATTTTGCAAATACAAAATCTAACAAAAATCATTTTGTTATAATTTGAGGAATTGGGCTATACATTATCTGAAAACTTCCTTTTTGGCACAGGCGGGAGTATGCTGGTAATGGTTGTGGAATTGGGCTTAAAATCTGCCATTGGCATTTGATAAGGGAGTCCTTGGCTCCCATTTGTAATGTTCCCAACTAGGAACTTACCTTATTCGCCCTAAACTTTCCAATTAGATCTTGAATGGTAATTGGGAATGGAATTATATTTAATCTAAATACTATTCCTACCAGTAGCTTCCTTGATAATTATGTTGTTCACGGGTGTTTGTGTAAGGATGTGTTTTTGTATTGCTACAATATATGATCGAATATGTATGGTGGAATGTATTTTCTGTCATACTTTTATATAAGAGGTATCTGAATGTGTTGACCACTGTATAATATAGGGGGGTTAAGGACAATATGAATTACTCTTCTATTTTTAAGTAGTGTTGATACATTCTTTTTAAGCCAATACTCTCTGTATTGCTGCTCCTTAGTTTTACAAGTCTAAGTACCAATTAAGACTCAGATAAACGTGACATGTCAATTTAATTATGCGAGTGAATATGTATCGCTAACAGCAATATGTTGTTTCAGATTGATAAATGAGTGGCCGCTAATTGATAATATAGATATACAACTTTGATGTCTGCAAATGCTTGGTGCCATCACTAATCTGCACTATCGTTTTCTTGCCACGAATAGTGCCACAAGGCATTCTCTCTTACAGAGCAGATCCAAAAAAAAGGTAAGATCCCATCATCAACGGAAGTTGATATACTCATTACAAATGATACTCTATGATCAAGGTCAGCTCCGTCAAAGACCGTTATTGGTTACAATACTTCCGAATCTGATGTGATTGGTTGCTATCATGTATGAATCTATCATTGTCTTTGATCGTGATTAGATCCTCAGTATTTTTGTCGTCTACCTCAGCACATCTGTAATGTTCCCTTGTAGCATTACTTGGTGGTCGCATTCGTTATTAACAATCCCATTGTCACTAATATCCATTCTATTACTTAATTCTGTGAATAAAATTTCCTGTAAGGTGAGATGTAAGAAGATGTTCCTTTCAACTAGGTTGGTCATATTCGATACGTATGTTGGCTCAGAGATACAATAACCCCTTAACAATAATAACTTGTATTGGATATCTCTCTCAGTGTTGTTTCTTAAATGCTTATCGATGACTTACTTGCATAGATGTTGACCATTGGTAATCATATATCCCTTTTGAAGTCTCAAACTTCATAGATCAACTACTGAGATTTCGTAATCAGACAATTTGAACAAAATGATATCATGATTTGGAGACAGACGTCAATTAGTCTTATAATTATATATATCTTCAAATGGTATGCGACTTTGCACGTGTATGTATATTTGGTGCGCTTGTCGTGTCAGAGAATTATCACACTCTCACTCCAAGCCCCCTGCTCTTATCACATGCGAGGTATATACCAATATTAAGGTCAATGTTATGTGCGGGCAAGCCACTGAAAATAAATTGAATATGTGATTCGTTACTGACTTTTCTACTATTCTTATGATTATTTTTCATCTCCGAGAATTCTTCCTTCTCCCTGCGATGCTCACCGTGTCCACTCTTTGGATACCGGTCGACATATATTACTGCCACCGTCATATCATTATACACTGGCCACAAATTACTTAACTCAACGCAAATGAGGAAGGCAAGTCTATAGTCCTCTACTTCTGTATTGTCCATCTCCCTGTGTAATACTTTGCTCGGATATTATTGTTCTCAGAACTGTATTTTATTCTCTTATAAGTTAGGCTCTGATACCATGTTGTAAAATTAAGATCATCCTATAGAGAATATATATAAGTGCTGTGTGAAATAGATTACCATTGTGATTGATCTTTTCACCGGCCATCAATATGCATTTATATCCTTTGAATAGTCATGTCTTGAAGAATCATGACCATGTGTGGTTTATGCTACGTAGAGTCATGACCCTTCATAACCATTTGTTAATATTAACTACATTGTAACATATACAAATATCAAATGATCTTAATATAGATATATCATGTATAGATGTATATATATATATATATATATATATATAATTGACTATTAGATTAATATAATTATATCAATCAATTCGATGCTATAATTTAACAAGAAGAACTTACAACCTAGACAATCACAAAATTAGAGTAAAACATAAAAATGAAAAGCAAATTAAAGAATTGTAGAATACAAGTGGTTAACAAAAAACAAAAAAAACTTACTTGTGAGAGTATCTTGATTGCAAGAGGTTGTAGATTCTTAAATGCTTGACCATAGAGGTACCACCATGTGATAGCTGCCATGTTGATGTCATTTTGGTCATTTATTACAATTGGACTAAGTTTTGTTGTCGAAGTAAATAAGCCAAATTCTAGCCTAACTTTTTTGTGTATTTCATCATCTAGGAAGAGTCTTGCAAAATCTTTGTGGCACCCATTAGCAACTTCTTCATTCGTATATGGTGCTACTCTATTTGGCATAGCAAGTATGTCCTCGCTATAGTACCTTGGAGATAAGGCATATGCAAGGAGGTGGAATGGGGTAGTCATCTTTTCCCATTGATGAAGAATGATTGTTTCCAACAGATTGGATAAGGCTTCACATTGTGTGGGGTCTTTCTCATGTTTTTGTATGGAAATTTTTACCTTCTCAACCATTGTATCCATGCCATCACAGACATCCCGCAAACAAGGTTGATCTGTATCAGCAAAGCAAAGCATAGTCATGATAGGGTCAATGAAATCTAATAAAAATTGCACACGAGCCCACCAATTGTCATCCAAGATCAATGCCTTGACCTTTTGGGTACTCTCTAAATTTTAAGTCTTCCATATACCCCACTGGCTAGAAATAACCATTTGGCTTGATGCCTCTTGTACCTTGACAAGTCGTCTCATAACAATAGTATGAGATGCAAATCAGGTTTCAGCCACCTAAGCAAGTTAATAACATGTCAATAAATATTAAGCAAAGTTTTAAACATTTGATAATTGAACATGACATAAAATTTATTCAAATTAAATAAATAAATTAAATTTAGTAATTACAAATTACCTTCAACAACTCCAATTTGGAGAATGATCTGAATATCGATTGTGACATGTGATGGTTCATCACAACATTTGTATTTCCTCCCCCTCTTGGTGAATTTGCTTCACCCAATCTATTTTAGTGCCAATTTGTTGCATGACCAAGTTTAGGGACTGTACGCTGCATGGTGTCCAAAAAATATGGTCATACCGGCCCTCAATCAAAGCACCTACACCCCTACAATTTTTCGTATTGTCTGTAATTACCTAGACCACATTCTCACTACCCACCATCTCTATGGCCTCAATGAGAATTCTGAAAAAAAAATGTGAATCTTTCTCTTACCCTTCACAATCAACTGCCTTCAAAAACATTGCCCCTTTGGGGGACATTGCAATCACATTAATCAATGACCGGTTTTTTGTATCCTTCCTTCCATCCATCAGAAACAATAGAAACACCCAAAGCTTTCCAAGATTTTCTAATTGGTTGAATAGCTCTCTCTACACAAGTCTTCTCTTTTTACAATAGAGTGGTACGAATCTTTTCATACCCGGGACTTGTGTAATCAGTCGGTGCTTTATTGATGGTTGCCACCATTTCCTTCCAATATGGTGATCTCACCAAGTTGAAAGGAAGAACATTGGCATAGAAGCAACGTGCAATGGCTTGATCAGCAAGCTCTCTTGCCTCCATTTTAAATGTGGTGTCCAATGGATCTCTTTTGCTGGCAATATTTTCTACTTCCTCTTCCTCTCCTGGTACAAGTACTTGCAAGAATGGATGTTTGGAGGATACAATTGGTTCAGTGGGTAACTGCATTGTTTTCTTTCCAGATGGAAGTTGATAAAAACTTTGTTTTGTTCTTTTAACCAAATTATCAGCAGCTTCTTGTTCTTTTACAAATGAAGTTATTTGTACATTAGACAACCCCTTCCCATCAGTGCCTTTGCACATTGCCATTCCTTAGCTAGCAGGACCTATAAAATGAAGTTTGACCCGAGAATATGAGCTATTGAATGGTTTGCCTTTGATACTTCGACAATAATTACACTTCCAAACATATGGGCCACCTCCTAAAACCTGTGATATTCTTGTGGTATGTCTCCATAAAGGAGATCCTACATCAATTTTGAAATTATCGGCTCTTTGCCCTCCCACTGAACTTTGACTACCAGTGGCGGCCATTCTTGCACAATAAAATCTAATTTATTGCTATAATAAGAAATTAAATAAATTTAAATTAGAAAAAAACTATGAACATCAAGCATACAAGTGCAAAAGAATGATACAAAAACACTAAAATAGATAATTAAACTTGTTTCTTTATTTCTTTAAAAAATATTAAAAAATGAAAAAAACTTGGAGAATTTCTTCCCAAACTTGAAAAAATTCATCAAAATCTCAAGAAAATCATTAAAGGACTCAATAATGGGATCAAATGCTTACCTTAGATGCTTAAAACTCCTTTGTGGAAGCTATCTCTTGTCGTATGAATGATCCTCTTCAAAAATAATCACCTTGCCTTCAAAATGCCAAAATGGAGACCAAATGAGAAGAGAGGTTAGTTGCAAACAAAATGAGATGCAAAAGGATTGAATGGCCTCTTTTAGGGCCATTTTAGGGTTTAGGAGCAAAAAAGGGAATTAAAAAGCTATATTGCACATGTTACGTTGTTTTTTAAATGATTTAAAAAAAAACGCACCTAAATGGACGTTGGGCCCGTGGATGTCCCAAGGTGCCCTGTGGATGCCACCCGAAAGTGCATCCTAGTCGGATCCGCAGGCATCCGAGCGCCCAGGATGTGCTTCCGAGTGGCATCCACAGGGCACCCGGCCCCGGATCCGCATTCACATCCAGCCCCAAGATGCCCGCATCGGCTACTAAGGTGTTTGTCTTTCTACTCCCATTTGTGATTTTGTTGAAGAACAAAGAGACCAAAACCTTACCAAATGATATGGTGTGCATATGTGCTTTTCCCTTATCTATGAGATTGTTTTATATCTTCAACGTCTGAGGTGTGTAGTATAAGACTGGTGTTTTAACATGGGTCATTCTCCCTTCTGTAAGCAGATAGCGACAGAGGTATGCAAAGTTGTACTGATAAATATTTCTAGTAGTTTCGATTTGTTTGGTACTATGATTGTTGTCTTTAATGGCTGTTAGTTTATTATATTTGATATCGAATCCGTTACAGCAGTGAGTAGACAGGTCATTTGTGGTGATCAAGGCGTGCACTTATGAAGTAGGATTTATGAGAAAAGACTACATGCTTGAGACTGTGCAGAAAACTAAGAAATGGAATTAGCATCATAGAGACGTTAGTTTGAGAACCTATAATGGTTTGCATGTAAATGGTAGAATTATAGATTTCTACTTTTAGCATTTAAGCTCTTAAACATTTTATTATGCTATGTTTTATATAATTTGATAAAATACAAAAATACCTCATTAGTTTATGCGTATACATAATGTAGGAGAGGCACCCGTATAGACAACATTGGCTCCAGATCTACTTATAAGTTTAAAACTGAGGACTGTTTAGACTTACCTCTGTGCTTGTATTTTCACTTATCCATATGCATATCTTTAAAAGATATTTGATTTTTATATGTGTATGGCCCCACGGTTACAGTATATGTGCACATGAATATACCATATGCCCAATTGGACAATGTAGATTTTCCCATTTCTTTGTGTACAGGTGTCCAGGGACATGGCCATGCGTTTAGATATCTTGACAAGTTTCTGTGATAGTTATCAAATGCTGACTGAGCATATAGTTAACCACAGCCCTACAAGCAATCCACCCTCAAAACAGAAACATAATCAACTTCAATTGAACAAAATGTAAATTTACCCATTTAGTTAATATGCAGATGTTAATATGCCCATATTTAGGATTAAGGTCACTATTTAGGATCATGGTCAATTTCCCTGATATCTCCTACCTAGTGACTAGATGTAAAGTCACCACCTAAAATTTATAATCCAAAATTAAAACCTGTGCCTTTGTCTTTCCATGTGACTCGAGAGATTTATGAATGCTGATTCACAAATTCAATAATTAAAAATTATACTACGGCGAATGCCAGCAAGGTCTAAAAAAGGGATTAAAAGATCATAAGCTAAAATTAATTTTCAGTCTACTCTTAGTGAAAAATAAAAGACATATGAAGGCTTATGACTATTTGAGAAAAAAAAAAGTATGTAAGGAAATTAAAAAGGAGAAGGAAGGACCATCATTGAATATATTTTACAACTACTTATTACTCTTTGTGGAACATGAACTGTGGTTCAGCAATCCGAGGGCAAAACCCCTCAAGGTCTAAAATTATTAAACAGAAACCCACTAATTTCCATTGCTGAGTTAGTGGAAGACAAATCACTGTAGAAAAGAGACTGTTTTAACAACTGTTGGAAAGAGACAATTTGGTCATTCTAAAATTACTTTGAGTATTAAATATGGTTTACAGAATTAATTATTAGCAGAAATTTCTGAATTACAAGTATTTTATGTTTATATAAGTTGTAAAAATTATTATGATTGTGAGTTAGGGTTTATTATATTCAAAGCAAATTAAGGAAAATTTAAAAGGAACATTACAAATGGTGTCAGAGCTGTATCTTGCCAGCCTACAAGATTTCCTTCCCACGCAACTTAGTAATATAGCCAGCAGATATTATCAAAGATAACTCAGAAAAACTCCAATTTTCCAAAGACGAAGAGATAGAAACTCCCTTGGAAGCTAAGGCAGTAGAAACAAACATAGTTCACAAAAATGACAACAGTGATTATACAAATAAGATTGATACGAAACTTGACCTTATGTTAGATATGATAGGACAAAGGCTACATATGATGCATAACAACAACAAAAAAAGTTGATCTAATAGACACGTGATGAATTTTACAAAAAGTTGATCGAAGAGTTTGATAGGAAGGATCTAAAGTCCATTTTAGAGAGCTGACCAACTCGAACAAGGAGGAGCGGTGGAGAAATATCTAGAAGAGCCCCCAGCTTTAGTTGTGACAGTGCCGGATGCTACAGAAAGAAGATTAATTGTCCTTTTTATCAAAAGATTAACTGAACCTCTTAGGAGTTCAATTAAGGCATTTGATTGATTGACCCTTCAAGAAGCAATTTAAAAAGCTTTGAATTTAGAAACTTCAGTGGCCATAAATAAGTTCTTACAGAAAAACCCTCCAATAGGACAGAATATGAAACCTTTTCATAAAGTTTTTTCTCAACAAAGGGCAGTACCACCAAAATGCAATTTAAATGAAGTAACCAAAAATGAACTTCACAGTAATAAAAAAAAAATTCTTGTAGAAAACCATGGGAGCTTCGACACTGCTGTTTGGGATAAAGCCAAGTACATTATATAAAAGTGAAATCTGGTGAGGAGCATTTGGCATCCAAAGTAGATAAATGTGAACTTGGATCAAAAATAGGAAAGGGTGAACATTCAAGGGGTGCACTTGTAACTTTGTCAAGTGCTCCTAAATATCATATTTTCTAAGGGGAAATTTGAAGGGGCACAAAGTTACAATTCTGATCTACAATGGAGAATTACATAGCTAAGTAACTTCATCAATGAGCCGTTAGCTGCTAGAAGAGGGTTACAAACAGAAGATTTCAATGATTCACTGATGATTTTATCGTTGAACAGGACAAATAACTGATTCAACCCCCCCCCCCCCCCCTCTCAGTTATTCGAACTGTTCAACAATTGGTATTAGAGCTTGTAAATATCTTTTGCAAACATGATGTAGGAGCATCTTGGGTTTATGGCAATCCTGGATCAACAAAAAATATGTTAGAGTTTGTTTGGCTACTCGGTAGCTGATTTGGTTTGCTCGGTAACTACTTTTAAACTCTCAGTGAAGTGTTCCTATCGGTCACTAGCAAGCTCGATTATTGTTTTGTTGTTTCCTTTATCGAGTTGGTTCGGTAGCGTTCTTTACCGAGTTGGTTCGGTGTTGCTCGGTTCCTGAGTTCACCAACTGGTGGAATTTAATTGTTTGATGTTGGCCGAAATGTGCAGTTAATTTTGGTTGGAATATTAATGTTGGGATCGCTCATTGGGAAACATGTGGACCTAAATCTGGGTCGTTGCTTTTTCCAATGTTGGATCTAAAGGATCTTTAGAGCCGATCTGTTCGGTGGCCTCTTGTATAAATAAGAAGAGATGTTCTAGGATTAGAGAGTGACTTTGGATAAGAAGAGAGGATTGAGAGTTTTGGATCCTCGCATGTATGAGAACTATTCTGTAATTGAATTTCATTGTATGGGCTGAAACCGGGAATGCCTTACTGCCCGGCATGTATGAGTTTTGATGAGTTAATGAAAGATATTTGCATTCCTTCTCTCCTTCTTTGTGTTGTTGCTTCTATGTTGTTAATTTGCAAGTAGGACTGATATTTGGGAGTGCCCTAGGCCCCTGTATCTATTATGTCCTTGCGTCAAAACAGTTGTTGTTGTGCTATTAACCGGAGCTGGCCTCATGCATATGTAGATGCAGATTTATCTATTCAATTTTGCTTGTAAGACTATTTTGTAATCAATCACTTTTGTATCAGGGAAGTTAGCCCAACCAGCGGTGAGCCTTACTTGCAGTGACCAAACTGGCAATGAGGCATTGTAAAAATCACCTTAACCGATGTTCAGAAGTACATAAGTTCAAAGATGTAATTGAAAGAAAATATGGTAACACAAAACACAAGTTGTCTAAACATATTGGTGAGACAAGGGAATCCATAAAAGATATGTCTAATATTTAATGTGGTATGGAGTTCTCATATGTGCAACCTATCTTTTGGGTCTAGTGCTAGCGTGGTGGACCTCATTGAATATCTCAAGATTACTTTTTGTATTCATGCCAACATGTTTTGCTTGGCCAACTTATTTGTATTGATCAACGGATATGTATATATATATAGAACATCTATTTGGATCTGAGGAAATATGTGAGTGTGTTGAATGTAGTGTGATGTGAATATGGATATGTGAATGAATACATGGTGGTGTAGGGCGGAAATAGAGTAAGAGGTATGAAGGATAATAGTAAAGGTAGAGGAAAGCAAGTAACAAAAAGAAGTATAGAAAAGATTGCTAAAGGTTGACAGAAGATTCCTAACCAGATCTGTTGCAGACGGTTGTTGTGCTATTAACTGGAACTAGCCTCATGCATATGTAGATGTAGTTTTATCAGTTCAATTTTGTCTATAAGACTATTTTGTAATCACTCACTTTTGTATCAGGGCAATAAGCCCAACCAGTAGTGAGCCTTACTTGCAGTGAGCAAACCAGCAATAAACCCTTGTAAAAATCATCTTAATCGGTGTCACCTTAACCGGTGTTGGGAAGGACATAAGTTCAAAGATGTAATTGAAAAAAAATGTGCTGACGCAAAACAAAAGTTGTCTAGACATATTGGTGAGACAAGAGAAAGCATTAAAGAAATGTATGATATTTATAGGTATTGTCTCCAGTGGCTTGCTACTATTGATAACTTATGTGGTAAGATTGAGGCTATCGAGTCTTAATTGGATGAGATTGGTAAGAGATTTGATTTCTTCAAAGATAAGGGTGGAAAACTGAGAATCAAAATTGGTAAGTTACAGTCTGATTTGTTGTCGATTCGGAGATAGAGAGAGGATACGGTCAAAACTTTCTGGTTGGTGAAGGAAATGGTTGAGGTCCGATTAGAACATCTTTCTGGAATTCTTTCTAACGCAAAAGATTATGAACGACAGTACCGATATCTAGACAAGTCATCATCATTTGATATGTTGGTTCTTCATGATCGTTTGTGTGCTCGGATGAGTTTGGTTGTGAATGCTTGTAAGAGGAGTCTTCCAATTATAAAGAAGAAGCACAAGAAAAATTTTCTTGTGAACTCTGTTATTTTTACTTGATTTCCTAAATGAAAGATAGTTGGCCCTTTGCCATTGTTGGCAAAAAGAGGGACAAAATGTAGAAGAAAAACTGAAATAGTAAAGGTAGAGGAAAGCAAGTAACAAAAAGAAGTATAGCAGAGATTGCTAAAGGTTGACAGAAGATTCCTAACCAGATCTGTTGCAGACAGTTGTTGTGCTATTAACTGGAACTAGCCTCATGCATATGTAGATGCAGTTTTATCAGTTCAATTTTGCCTATAAGACTATTTTGTAATCACTCACTTTTGTATCAAGGCAATAAGCCCAACCAGTAGTGAGCCTTACTTGCAGTGAGCAAACCAGCAATAAACCCTTGTAAAAATCATCTTAATCGGTGTCACCTTAACCGGTGTTGGGAAGGACATAAGTTCAAAGATGTAATTGAAAACAAATGTGCTAACGCAAAACAAAAGTTGTCTAGACATATTGGTGAGACAAGAGAATGCATTAAAGAAATGTCTGATATTTACAGGTATTGTCTCCAGTGGACTGCTACTATTGATAACTTATGTGGTAAGATTGAGGCTATCGAGCCTTAGTTGAATGAGATTGGTAAGAGATTTGATTTCTTCAAAGATAAGGGCGGAAAACTATTGATAACTTATGAGGTAAGATTGAGGCTATCGAGTCTTACTTGAATGAGATTGGTAAGAGATTTGATTTCTTCAAAGATAAGGGTGGAAAACTGAGAATCAAAATCGGTGAGTTACAGTCTCATTTGTTGTTGATTGAGAGATAGAGAGAGGATACGGTCAAAACTTTTTGGTTGGTGAAGGAAATGGTTGAGGTCCGATTAGAACATCTTTCCGGATTTCTTTCTGATGCAAAGGATTATGAACGTCAGTACCAATCTCCAGACAAGTCATCATCATTTGATATGCTGGTTCTTCATGATCGTTTGTGTGCTCGGATGAGTTTGGTTGTGAATGCTTGGAAGAGGAGTCTTCCAATTATAAAAAAGAAGCACAAGAAAAATTTTCTTGTGAACTCTGTTATTTTTACTTGATTTCCTAAATGAAAGATAGTTGGCCCTTTGCCATTGTTGGCAAAAAGGGGGAGAAAATGTAGAAGAAAAATTGAAAGAGGAATTACTTAACTCAGGGGGAGTTTTTGGATGTTGTGGTTGTTTTAAGATTTTGGTTGTTTTGGATTTTTTTTGTTTTTGTTGTTTTGCCATCAATGTCGAAGGTGGAGATTGTTGAGATGTTGTTGGCATTCTTGTCATTGATGTCAAAACCTATGTACCAGATGGTTGTGCTCCGATTGATGTACAATATTGATCTATCCTATGCAATTTGTTATGTGGATGGTTGTCCCTACTTTGGTAATGGTGATATATCTTTTTCGTACATCTATGGAATTTAGTTAGTACAAAAATATGAAGATTTGATGGTTATCATTGGTTGTTGTGCTTAGAGATTTTTCTGGTTTTCTTTGCTATTCAGACATTCATGTAGTATATTAGAAGATTTTGGTATGTCACTTATATTCAGTTTTGAACAAATGCTATCAGGTGCTATCCTTTGGTTTGTGCTTAATTTTATGAAGATCAAGACTTGGTCTTGGTTGTGGCATTCCCATCGGCTCCGGAATATATCTCATATGTTATCTTTTGGTAATGGCGTTATGTAACGTGCTTATCTTATGTATGACCTATCTTTTTGGTCTCGTAGTAACATGGTATGGAGTTCTCATATGTGCAACCTATCTTTTGGGTCCGGTGCTAGCGTAGTGAACCTCATTGAATATCTCAAGATTACTTTTTGTATTCATGCCGACATGTTTTGCTAGGCCGACGTATTTGTATTGATCAACGTATATATATATATATATATATATATATATATATATATATTTGGATCTGAGGAAATACATGAGTGTGTTGAAGGTAATGTGATGCGTAAATGGATATGTGAATGAATACGTGGTGGTGTAGGTACATGAACAGAATAACAGGTGCAAAGGATAATAGTAAAGGCAAAGGAAAGCAAGTAACAAAAATAAGTATTGCAGAGATTGTTGAAGGTTGGCAGAAGATTCCTAATCAGACCTGCTGCAAACAGTTGTTGTTGTGTTATTAACTGGAACTAGCCTCATGCATGTGTAGATGTTTTATCAATTCAATTTTGTCCGTAAGACTATCTTGTAATCAGTCACTTTTGTATCAGGGCAGTAATCCTAACCAGCAGTGAGCCTTACCTGCAATGAGCAAACCGGCAGAGAGCCCTTGTAAAAAACACCTTACCCGATGTTTATATTCATGAGAATTAGTTTCTCCGTGGTTTTTTCCATCTTAAGTTTCCACGTTAATTTTGGTGTTCATGGTGTATGATGTTTATGAGCTTTATGTTCTTATCTGTTTTAATTATCTAAATAATTTAAGATTGCTCCGGATTAATTAAGTTTGTGAGAAAGTGTTTTAAGATAACTAATTCACTGCCCCCCCCCCCCACCCCTCTTAGTTATCCGGTCTGTTCAACAATTACCATTCCATGAACTATTAAAAATTGCCTTAAAACTTAAAAGGAACAAGATGCAAGATGATTTCTATGTGGTGGGCATAGGTGAAACTAATGTGGTTTTCAGAGTACAATGGCTACACTCTTTGGGAGAATTTACATAACCCTGCTATTATGTGCCTTAAGTTTCCATTCAAGGCTCAAGCAGATTGTCCATGTGCATTTTTCATGTTTGTAGGTTTTTGTTCCACTTGGCAGTCATTTGTGGAAGTTGTGTAAAACATATATCTATGATGACCTCTGCTAATAACATACAGAAAATATTATAATTAACCCAGACAAACAACTGCAACCAGGACAAGCCCAAAACTATTCTTATCAACAAATATTTTTGTACTTCATTAATATTTCTTCAAAACAGTACATAAGCAGAGTGAAGTGCATCAAACTACTACAGATTACATAACACACCCACCTGCATGTTAGAGTAATAAAGTGTTTGCTTATTAATTGAATCATTTTTTATTTAATCACTAAGTCACTTATTATCTCTTTCCACTTAAGCTAAACTTTAGACATATAACAACTAATTGCTTTATTAATTATTATCATGCAACCTAGGTTTTACCCTTTTAGGGTTTCAAATCTCCTTTTATAAGGATTGATCTCCTTTGTTTTTACAACAAATTGAGAACATTTATTTTATTGGATTTGCAACTTTTGTTTTTGCACATCAAGAATGTCTCCTCTTTCATGGATCTATGCGTTCAGGCCTCTCTAGCTTCTTGCTTCTCTCTTTCTGTGACAAGTGTTTGCGTGCAAGTGTTCTTGGGAGTTGTGAGTTATTTACTCATCAACTCCAACATGGTATCGGAGTTTCAAATCTGTTTGCCTATGTCCTCTTTCTGAGAGATTCGGTCATGTTCGTCAGATCTACGTTTCAGAGGGTTTTCTGTTGAATCTGGAGGACCTCTCTTTCTGGTCATCTTGGGCTCAAGCCAACCTCACGATTGCGTTCAAAGCATCCAAGAACCCCTAGATCCATATAAAATTTGTCCAATTTGGACAAAGTTGGAATCTATGGCAAAAAAAAATTGCAACCGGCCCCAACACAGATCTCGTGGCGGTCACTGGTTTTTTGGAGCATTTTTTGCTCAAACGGACCTCACCGTTGAGCTCGCAGCGGCCAAGAATCCCCATTTCCATATAAGCCACATCTAATTTGGACGATGTTGCAGTTTGTCGCAAAAAAAAATTGCATGTCAGGTCATACGACTTGGGCACGCAATCCGGGCAGCTGACGCACTACAAAAAAATTAAAAAATATATATATTTTTCGGGGCCACCCGCGCACCACCTAGCAGCCACCAAGCAGCCACCGGTGGGCGGGCCACGGTCACCGCCCGTGGTGCCCGGCGGTGACACCGCAGTTACTGCCGATGTCACCGCTAGCGGCCCGCGGTCACCGCCGGCATCACCGCGGTGACCAACGGTTAACCGGTTATCCGCCAGCAATTTGCGCAGGGATTTAGCCCCCAACTGCTAAGACAGAGGTCATATGGGGTCCGAGAGCCACCACCAGCACCCAGGAGCTAGCCCCCTGGTCACCACATGACCAAGGGCCTCTTTCCAACCCCTAGTGATTTTTTGAAATGACGGCCATTTGGACGCCAATTTTAGCATAGCAGTTTGCTGACATCAGCACTCATGGACACCTTTTTTGTGCCCTCCGGAGCACCCGTTGATTTTTTGCTCATAACTTGAGCATACGGTGTCGAAATCGGGCAAATGAAATACCATTGGAAAGCTTGTTTAGAGGCGGATCTTTCTGACGTTTTGGATTTTGGAATTTTTTCTTCCATTTTTCACACCAAGAGTTTAAAGGTAGAACTTTTTTGCCTTCCCGGGGGCATAACTTGAGCATCCGGACTCCGTTTTTGGCAAACGAGATATGGTTGCAAAGCTTGTTTCACAATCTTTCTAGTGTTGTGAGTCATTTTTCCAGATTTTACTCCAGGTATATTTTATTCAGTTTTTTGCATTTCTTCACTCTGGTGGATATCTTGGATGTTTCAGGTCCTGAGATCTCTTCCCTTTAGGAGATGGCTCGTCTTTAGCTGTTCTTTTGTTTCAGCAACCTTGGATCTTCTTTGAACAGTCTATACTTCACTTTTGTAGCATTCTTTTATGCACATGCACTGAGATAAAGTGTCATTCTATTGCATGTATGGGATCTTGCACATGTTCGTGCTCTATGTACTCGCACTCAATTATAAAGTGCCAGGGGGTTTGATGTTTGTATTTGTTTGTCATCTACTTTTGTCATGTAAGTGTTCCTTCAACGACATTAGCCTCAGGTATCTCTATTTGTGTTTGTACTCTCTCCGCACCTTTGATGTTCCCGATATCATGCAGTGCATATTGGACGATCTTTTCAGTGTACCTGTCTTTACTCCCTTGTCAACATTATGGGGGATTTCTATTGTTGGTTCTACTGCTTCCTTGGTTCGATAGTGTGAGCTATGTATTCAATATTTAATTCTATGTACTAGGCGGATGCGGTGGCTGGTTACCTATGCATTCTGGTGAGATGGATCATTTACCATATGAACACTCTTTTCTTTCCTGTTTTTTGGATG
This sequence comes from Chamaecyparis obtusa, assembly GCA_027943335.1. NCBI lineage: Eukaryota > Viridiplantae > Streptophyta > Pinopsida > Cupressales > Cupressaceae > Chamaecyparis > Chamaecyparis obtusa. Next base: position 2,642,044 of record BSBK01000537.1, read on the forward strand.
CACTCTTTCATCTTCGATTGATCAGCTCTTCAAACTTTGGTGTTTTTATGCCATCTATATTTTCGAGTTCAGGTGTTTGCCTTTGTTTGCCTCCTAATTCGAGTAGTGTCATTTGAGGGCACTCGTGCAGATTACAGTATTCTGTATCTTCGATTTCAGTTATTTGCCTTTGTTTGCCTCCTGATTCGAGTAGTGTCATTTGAGGGCACTCGTGCAGATTACAGTCTTCTCTACCTGGTCATATTTCAGTGCAGGATCTTCAAATCAGCAATTACTTCTTGACAGAGTTTGCAACTTCTTGCTTCAATGATGTTGTACATGTTCATCCTTGTTCCTATTTTCTGGAACATTCCTAGTTTTGGAGGCTTCTCCAGTCCTTCAGACTAGTTGTTGTCTCTTTTTGGAGTAGAGTTTTTCCCATGTGGTTTTCTCTATTTCTCCACTTTTCAAAGACTCTTTTTTGTACTTGGGTACCTAATCAGACATTTTGTTGTCGGGACCCATTTGCTTTTAGTAGTTCTTTCTAAGTTTTTAGCTTCTCCCAAAGTTCATCTTAAGGGGGGGTGTTAGAGTAATAAAGTGTTTGCTTATTAATTGAATCATGTTTAATTTAATTACTAAGTCACTTATTATCTCTTTCTACTTAAGCTAAACTTTAGGCATTTAATAATTAATTGTTTTATTAATTATTATCATGCAACCTAGGTTTTACCTTTTTAAGGTTTCAAACCTCCTTCTATAAAGATTAATCTTCTTTGTTTTCATAACAGATTGAGAACATTCATTTTATTGGATTTGCAACTTTTGTTTTTGCACATCAAGAATGTCTCCTATTTCATGGATCCATGCGTTCAGGCCTCTCTAGCTTCTTGCTTCTCTCTTTTTCTGTGACAGGTGTTTGCGTGAAGGTGTTCTTGAGAGCTGTGGGTTGTTTACTCATCAACTCCAATACTGCAGACCTAGACATTACTCATATTCCCAATGTCAGTCTGAATGCAGGTTTGCTGCTTAAGGGTTTCCATCCTCAAGAAGCCTGATTTTTATGCCTTGTGGATTTTGTCTCTAAGCAACATCTGCTAAAACACCATGTTCAGCCCAAAAAAATTAGATGATTTTGGTTTTCAAATGTCTTAAGTGTATCCTTTCTCCTCTATCCAGTGCATTACACAGCTCAATCTTTCCTTTCTCGGCACACCTCAATCAAAGATTCAGCATTCCTCAAATGTTGACAGTAACTATGCAAGTTAACTGACAAATCTAACTCCTCAAACTAGGCATTAAACAGACATATCCCCCTTAATTCTAGTCCACTACAGTCCTAACTAATTGACCACATGCCCTCCTTAATCCAGTCCTAACTCCTAACTAATTGAAAATAACTACAGTGCCAACCATGTTAATTCTTTGCTGCCAGACCAATCACTAAACAATTGCTGACAGAACATTCACTTCCTAACTTAGTGTTGACAGAACACTCAAAGTGTAGAAATAAATTTGTGTCATTCAAACATAATAAAGTGTTCATTCAAAACCCAGGTCACCTTATATGGTCTGCCAGTGTCATTCAACAGATTGCCATGATTGTCAGCTATGCAATTCATAAGCCAGGTAAGTGACAAGTCTAATTATATATGCTAGAGAACAAAGAAATTTATAGGACAAAGATTCATAGAAAATAATACCAAGTTCAGGATGTTTGAACAGGGGCCATCTGATACACTATCATATCCGATATAATAACATATTCTCCATTTAGGCATAAATCTTGGGCATTCAAAGTCAATCTTAATAAAATATCCCCAGAGAGTCTAAGGGAAGGTTGGGGAAGTTTTATAAATGTAATAAATGTGCAATGCTTGGCTAATCACCATCCATTAGCACTTGCAGGTGGTTACCAGTTTTATAAGGATTATAATCATCACAAATACACTAGCATACCTGCATTTTAAAAATTCTAAGTAAAAGATGCCAAGAGATATCAAATTTTACTTACAAAACAAACCTCACACAGAACACCATGAGTTAATGTTCATATTGAATAATTATATATTTCAAAACTAAATTTCAATCAAAATGAGTCAATTACTGACTTAACCATCAACAGTGATACTGCAATCACGCGGGGAAGAGCTAAAATTAACTGAGAAGATATATTGACATTGATTATAAAGTATAAAATAATATTATATAACATTGAATGTTAAAAAAATCAAATATTAATCTAATATCAATCAAACATATTATAAAATAATGAAATTAAAACACTGTTAATGTTTTGTATTGCTTTGACGACAAGTACTTTCAATTTTTAATTGTATTTGATTATTAATATGGTATATTATATAAAATGTGTTATAAATCAACCTTCTGTTTCAAATAAATGCTAGAAGCAGAACATAAAATATTCAAAATTAGAAAAGCACTGTAATCAGTGCTTGAAGTTGAAGGATAAGAAAAAAAATTTAAAATGAAAGCTTGCAAGAACCTGTTCAGTTCCAAATCAAAATCAGGACCACCTAAATGTATACTAAAGAATGAAGGATGAGGAAACATGAAGGCCTGCAAGAACGTCCAAACTAAGGTAGTCCCTACATAATGCATAATCAATAATGGAAGGGTAGCAAGGATATCTGAACAGAGGGACACCAAGATGCAGAGCTCAACTTAATGTAACATTGTTCAACTCACTCTCATATTCCTCTTATAAAGCAAATAGGCCCTTAGCATGGGCAATCGGTCCAAGGCTCTAATGGTCTAAGATTCCTGGAATCTATGGGGATGCCAATATGTGACAAGAGTAATCAGAATTTGGGCGAGATGACTTTACCACAAGGTAGTCTGGCCATCTCCACTAACCACTGCTAGCAAGGATGGAACTCCAGACCATGTAACTACCTGGATGATTGAATGCAATAACGAATTGGACTCTTATAAGAAAAGCACTGCCCTCCCCAGTTCCCATTTAGGAAACACCAAAAATATAAATATAGACAAAATTTTGGACTACTCTGACCAAAAAATTATTAAATTTTGAAAATCATTTCCTCCTCAAGTTAAATATTATTAATCAGAAACACCCAAGGCCAGCAGCAATCAAGATTTGAACATGTGCATTATGAGTTCCACTGTATTTCACTCATTTTCATTAGTCCCTTTAGCGAGAATGAAAGTTTGCACCATACGATCCCCTTTGCAGTAATGAATTGTATCTTCAAAACAGCACCCATTGCTCAAAACAAATTCAGAAATTTCAAACACCCATATTCTCCATTTAGGTATAAATCTTGGGCGTTCCAAATTAATCTTAATACAATATCCCAGGAAAGTCTGAAGGAAGGTTGGGGATGTTCTATAAATGTAATAAGTGTGCAATGCCTGGCTAATCGTCATTCAGTAGCACTTTTCAGTACTGTTACTAGTTTTACAAGGACTACAACCATCAGAAAAGAGGCAACCTGCTGGTTATCCACATATTCTTTTGCAAAATATATAGAGCTAAATCAATTCCTTCTGTTGTACAAACGTTTCAATAGAACTACACTAGATGTAGGATGAGATGATTTAGTCTAGACCAATCTGCTAATCAAGGATTGATTTAGACATGATATATACACGATAACGTTAGCTACTCATTGATGTATTTAGGCATAGCTATCTCACGATCTAGGATTGATTTAGACATTAATATTAGGTACTAACTTGTGACATTTCTAGCACAAAGACCAATAACGTATGCCCTGCCCTTATATATAAAATTAGATACTAACTGGCGTCATTTATACCACAAATACCAATCACGTATGCCCTGCCCTGACAGAAATATCACAAGTTAATACCTAAAAAGTAGAAAGAAAGAAAAGCGATTGGCAATCGAACCCACAATAAATAAATAAATAAAAGAGTTGGTGACCTGGCATAGAAGACCAAGCAATAGAAATTTCCATCTTTCAAGGAGTAGGGGTAATTCTACCATTGTTTCCATACTTATTCTCCTCCATACCTGTTCTCCAACAGCACAGCAGATAAGTAAACTGTTAATCCAAAATAGAAACTGAAACCCTATTAAAAAAAAAGTAGATATAAATAATCGCATACCTTTGAAGCTGCACGAGCAATATAGGGCGGCATCGCCAAATTCGTGTGCAAGTCAGTGCAAATGCTAATGCTAATTCTAGGCCTGGTGCTAATGCTGCCATATTACTTCATTGCATACATGAAATAAACCCAATGGCTCGGGGCCGTCGAGTGTCTAAAAAGTCCACAACTACGGCCATTGCTAATGGATTGTAGCTCAATGTCTCTTTAAGACTTGCTGCAACGGCCGCGTTGCAGTTAATATATTTTCTGCACGGGATTCAAACGATCGGACTAAATATCCTATTAGGAACTCAAGTTTAGGCTTGAAAGGCAAACTAGAAAAAATCTGATCCCCGGAATAAGATTCCTTACAGCAACAACTACCGATGGATGAAACCCGCAAAGAAAACCTCAAGATCAAAATATAAATACAGTAGAGATAGGTTACGGTGTCGAAACCTCGGGGTTGAAAAGCAGATACAGAACCACCAAAACAGCAACCAGTAGAAATCAGAGGCAATAAATCTGCACAGAAAGCAGCTCAGATCACTTTGCGATGAACAAGCAGCTCAGCTCCACGAAATCGGACACAAATCGACATAAAACAATTCACAGCAACACATTTAAGTCGAGAACCGCCAGATTTGGGTAAAATCTCTATATCTCTAAACCAGCAATTAGCACCAATGCATGCCTAAACTTATCTCAGACACATAAATATACAAGTTTCTGGCTGAAGTGAGTCAAATTCCTTACACTGGAGCTCAAATGACGCGGATTAGCAAGATCCAGAAGCCGGCTTCGTTGAATTAGTGGCCGAATTTCAAGAGCCGGCAAAGAGAAAAATACAAACTGATTAGTATAACTATATTACCCCATCCATCTCTTACAACGAATAAAAACCTGGGCAGCAGGTCCACAGGCCTGCTGAAACAGTTATCAACGTAATATCTGATTTCAATCCAAATTCGAATCTCTTTCGTAGTATGGGGGAAAGATTGAATACAATGTAGAAAAAATCCTCAGCAGCAAAAGAGTCCTAGTTTGAAACAAAGGGATATTTATAGGCCGCCTTTTTTTATTATTATTATTAATTGTTTTTGGTTTTTGGTTTTCTGGAAAGTACTTTTATTGGTTGTAAAAGGAAGACTTTTCTTGGTATGTTCGAAAACACATTTAGTCCTTTTTGTTATTGTTATGCAAACAATGGATTTGACCATGATTTTGTGGAGTTTGAATGAAGATTGATGAGAATATTATTTCTTAGTTTTACCTAACAAACAACCATAATATGAAAGAGGAAGTGTTGACTTAGCAAACAAAAAAAAATTAATTGAACAATGATGATTTATAAAAAAAAATAAGATGGCAATTCAAGTAGAGCTGCAAAAGAAGATTAAAAAAAATTATGTTACAAATAGTCATTACATAGCATCAATTGTACCATCTCGAAAAATCAACAAGAATTACATAAGTGAACAAGACTTACAGAATAGTGAGAGCCTCAAATCATTAAAGAAGTTTACATAAAAGTCATAATGTTAAGATATTTATTTAGAATTTGGATTAGGTGGGTTTGATGTTATATTATCAATTTATAGATTTTAACTTTAAATTAGAAAGAAAATTAACACTTAAAATTAAAATTATATTTTAAAAAATTTAAAATAATAAAAAGTTGAGCTTATTGAAATAGAATACTAAAAATAAAATTAAACTATATTAAAAATATTAATAGTAAAATTCTAACTTTGACATTAAATGTTACAAATAAAATCAAATAAAAAATTATTAAAAATTGAACTATTTAATTAAAACATTAAAAATAAAAAAAAACTATATGAATTTTTTTAAAGTTTTGCATTAAAATTTACAAGTAAAATCAAAATAAAATATACTATATTAAAAAATAAGAAGCCAAATGATATTAAATTTGAGATTTTTGCAGAAAATGGCTCATAAGGAGCAAGTTTCATGCAAGGAGAGGATTTTGAGAAACAAACAAAAGGAAAAAGTAGAGTTGGAGAAGTGAAAGACGATGCAAGAAGAGGAAGCGGTCATTGATAAAGACAAAGCCCTGATCAATAAAGTAAGCATGCCTAGCTCTGAGAAAGATGATAAATGATCGGTTTCATGTCCTGGGAAGGACCACGATGACATTCCAACCATTGACCTCTTAGAAGAAAAAGAGATTGACATGAGCATCTTGGAAGATGTTGCAATCATTTGTCGAACCATTAACTCCAAGTTTGATTTCAAATCGATACAATAATGGATTCAAGAAATTGGAGAACATGGGAAATCACCAAGTTCCTATCAAAGGGATTTTTAGTGGTGAGTTTCTTGGTGAATGAGGAAGAAAAGGAAAAAATCCTTGAAAATGGCTTATGGTCAATTGAAGGTCATCCTATATATATGCAAAAATGGTACACTAGCTTTTACCTGATAGAGCAAAACCCCTGTGACAATTCTACAATTTACTAATAGAATATTGCCCAAATGAGAGTTTGTAGAAGATCAAAAGGTCATTGGGTACCTTGAGATATAGGTGTTGATTTGGTCAACCATGACTCATACCTATATGCACAGATTAAAATTGTAGCTATTAGGGAAGTTCCAAAATAGATCGGCCTTTATACCTATGGAAGACATGGATTCAATAAGTTGAAATTAAGGAGGAAAAGAAATTTCACTTGAAGTGTTGAAGGAGGCATCATATGGAATTTGATTGTAAAATGAAAACAAAACCTATAACTAAATGGGTACTAAGAGGTATGCCTAAAAAACCATAGGGAGGCTAGGAGATTTTAAGGAATAAAGACATAAAATGTAGCCAAACAACAAACATGCTTCCCTCCCTGATTAGGCCAAAAAAATTAATTTTGAATCATGAAGTTGTAATCAGGTATAATAAGATCTATAAAAACCTGCAATAACATAGAAAATCTCAACCACAAAGAGATTGTTAGAGCAATTAGTATTCTCAATATCAAAAGAGGGAAAGAAACAAGAGAATTGCATACATAAATCAAGATATTAAAATCAAATAACATAAAAGCATATGCAAACTCATAATTTATCCTTTGTTGTTCTCCTTCTTATGTAATGTAGATTCTTAGAATTGAGCTCAAGATCATGCCAGCAAAAGAATTCAAATAAATTGTCGTTACCAAAATCAAAGGTTGGACTCTCTATTTATAAGATTTTAGGGGTTTCAACCAAGAATACATGATTGAAGGGTTGATTGATTGTGATTGAGGATTTGAACTCACAGTGAGTGGGAGTTAAACTCTGCTTGACTACCTTGATTAGGGGATTGAATGATCTGCCAGCAAATAGATTGGAGAGATGACTTAATTAAACTAGTGAGATAAAAGAATAGACTAGTGAGTTAACCAATTGCATGGATGAGTTAACTGATTGCATGGATTGGAGGAATGAATTGACTAAAGACTTAACTAATTGCTAAGGGAGGAATTAACAATGTGGAATGAATAGTTAGAAGAGGGATTGTAGAGTGAACTGAAAGTCAGTATGAGTTAGCTTTCGAGGAATAAATCATGATTAAATAAATAATAAATTATTTACTTTCACATGTAATAATTGATACATAAATAATTAATATTTATTTATCAGAGAAGAATAATTAATTTAATTAAATAAATATAATTTATTTAATTGGTGAGAGGAATTTGATTTAATTATTACATAAATGTAATAATTAGAAAGAGGGAATATTAATTAAATAATATGTTTTATTTAATTAATTATAATGAGGTAGGGTATAATTAAATAATATTTAATATTTAATTATATAATAGATGAATAATTAATAAAATATTGATTTGATGATTAATAATTAAGGTAATTAATTAAAATCACTTAATTATAGAATTAAAGGGAAATGATGATTTTGACTTTAGAATATGGTAAAATGACACAATTTATTTGAATATTAAAGATTATTAAATAAATTAAAGAGGAATATTAGTAACGTCATTGCATTAAACAGTAATAGGTCATTTTTAAGTGTCTACATTTTGCCCCTCTTTCGTACAATGCAGAAAATAAAAATTATGCCCTGGCATGCCCCAATGGGAACAATGTGATGGTGAGGTAAATGATGTCACTTGAGAGATTGTTTATCCGGGAAAGGCATGAATGATCTCTTGAAATAAGATGAGGTGATGCTTATGTATTGTTTATGATGTGAGTAGCTGCAATGCATTATGATGAATGGGTGCAATCTGATTTCTATTTATGATGCTTGATTATGCTATACATGTACTAACATGCTTATGCATGATGCAATCTTTTGTTTGTATCATGATACTCTATTATAAGATTTGTTAGGACTGACATAGAGAGTTGTTAGAGATTCTTTAGAAGATGATCTAGTTATGGATTGAAAGAATTTAAGAATGAATCCTTGATTAAAACCCTTAGATTATAGTAAGTAGAGAGATTAATGCTTCAATAACCATGCTTTTGATTTCCAACTGAATTGAGCTATTTATTTATCATCATTGAGCCACTTTATTATAGAAAAGATGGATACCATCTTACCAAGCTATGAACGATCCAAGTATGATTATCCTCTTGTATTAAAAATAGGCATGTTGAACATACAAGGAATGTGGGTCGATCCATCTAGGTCAAGCATTCAGAGTCGAGGTATGTGCAACGCATCACAACCGAAGTATCCATTGCAATATTGCAATTGGATATTTGTGTATGGATATGAAGGCTCTTATCACAGACACCCAAATTGTTCTTTTAAGACTTCGCGAAACATTCCACAAACAACAAACAAAGAAAAATAAGTCATGAACCATCATGAAATCTCTAAATCACTTGAGGAAATCTTGGAAATGCATAAGAACATGACTTGTGAAAATCAAGACATAATAAGACTAACTTGACTCAACAAGTTGCAGTTGTATTGATTATGTGTCTATGTTTTTGTAGTAGTTTGGACATTGAATTTTGATGTGTTGTTGATGCTATCTGATTCCAAGAAAAAAGGTACCCCATCTAAGACTAATCCATCTGATTTTGAGCATTCCTTCCCCTGTCTAAGACAACATGATTTTTGACAAAATGCTTTGCTATGGGATTGTTTGATAGATAAGACAGTTTAGGTAGTGTAGTTGAGAACCTATTAACTAGTTTTGAATATTTTCACTTGGTTCTGCTAAAGCTCAGATGTGTTGTATTTCATCATTCAATGCATATTTTTTGAAATGCCAATGAATTGGTTTATGTACAAAGGAGATTTAATGCAGGATTTTTTTGGTTTTTTTATTTGTTTGGTTGTCTTCACCAAATTTTTGGATCTTTTGCAAATGTTTTTGGTCCACCCTAGGGTTCGTATGTGTCAACCCATTTTCCTGTCATTGCCAAAATTCTTAGAAAATGGTCTTATCCTGTGAAAACCCTAGGAAGTTGCCTTCTCCTACTGCAAAATAGTTTTGATCAATGAAGATGAATAAAGATGTTTTGTGGCTTGTGTTCTTAGTCGAGGATAGTTTAAGGTGTGTACAAGCTTCAACAATATCGCATGTGCTTAAATGCATAAACCAGTGAGATATTATAGTTTGAAGGTCTGAGAAATAGGGTTTATCCATGTCCAAGGGTTTCATAAAATTTGTCTAAGTCCAAAACCCTAGCCAAATCTATTTCTTCATTACCTTTTTCCCTATCACTTAAGTTCTCTTTCTACACGTGCCTTTTCCTTTTCCTTTGTTCGCATATTCTCCAAGTTCTAAGATAGTTATTCATTTCATTTAGTGACTTGGTGAATGTAGTGGTCGTGTTTTCTCCTAATCTTAGCGGTCTATGGCCTAACATTCAGCGATCTAGTGGGCAGTCTTTTTTTCCTTCAGTCATCGAATCTCGTAATGAAATGGCTAAGACACTTAATATTCAGCTAATTGGTGAGGACCGTTGATGCAGATCAAGATCGACGGCTGGCACTAGTTCTCGTAATGAAACCCAAGGTTAAGCAAATATCCAGCAAATGCGAGATTTCCTCAGTCGCGTGATCTCCAAGTCTGATCATAGTTAAAGGTTGGTCAAGGTTTTCTCTTTGTCATCGGATCGCCAGATAAAAGATGAGTTAAGTCGGGAGCTTGGCGATTCAGCAATAACCGTAGATGGAGGATCAGATCAACATATGGCATTTAATCTCATGATTAAAACAAAGTTAAGGATTTTATCTAGCAATTCAGAGATAAGGGTATTCACTAAATCTCGTGATTTAACCAGGGTCAATGCATTTGTTCACCAATCATGAGATTCCTTCAGTCACATGTTCGCCAAGTCAAATTTGAGTTAAGGTAAAGGCTTGGAGATTGAATATGGTTGTTGATGCATTCAAAATCTAATGGTGAGCGCTAGTTTGCAAAATCAAATCATAGTTAATGAAAAGATTGAGTGACTTAACAATTGCTTTGTTCGCATGATCTCCAAATGGCCTGGGTTAAGTCAAGGGTTATCATCAAGTCTGGGTGTGGTGGTTAAGTCATAGATTCAGCGATTCAATGACTGAGTGTTCACATCATCTCCTGATTCTAGCAGTTAGTGCCTTAGCATTCATTAATCCTGTGAACATGATTATGTCCAAGTCGTGTAATGAAACAACTAAGTCTTCTAACATCTGGCGATTCAGCGATGGTCATTGATGTAAGTGAAATCGGGTGGCTGTCACTAGATCTCTAGATAAAACCTGAGTTAAAGTAAACATTCAACGATCACGTGAATGCTTTGTTCGCGTGATCTCCAAACCAGACCTGGGTTAAGTCAAATATGTCATGACCTAGCAAATGACTTTAGTTGCATAATCTCCAAATAAGTTAGGGTTAAGGGGCCTACCATGGTTAGAGATAAAGACATTGCCAGGTGTGCCGACATGCTCTTTTCTGATTGGTTACCAAAAATAATGATGTGCCCGAATAATTTTAAAGGCTCAATTGATCGTTTGTCAATTTTTGAAGATCATCTGATGTGTTAGGAAAGGATAGAGATCAACGATCCTGTCTTAAACTTGACCAATTGACTGTTACAACTAGTAATTTGAATTATTTAAGGGTTTTTTGTGAGTAAAGGACTGGTTATTAAATGCATGGGCGGTCGATCTACTCATTTTGATCTTGTCCATTGTCACAGTATGGTCTAGAGGAGTGCTTGTCTGCGGAGGATATCTATGTCATGGAAAGTGAGTGAATTAGTCACACCAATTATGATGTAGGTGAAGTAAACAAGGAGCTAAAATGATGCAATTTCCAGTCTCTAATGTACCATTTCAGATTTTAGCCATAAATGAAGATCAAATTGGATATAATTGCTCCAGATTGCCTGACATGTCTTTTCTATAGTAATTTCTCGATTGAATCTCGTTGGTGTGGTTGTTGGAAACCCTAACCCTATCCTAGTCATCTATAGCTTGTTGCATCCTAATTTTCAGGGATCCCAAGATTATTAGTGACTACATATAGTGATGCAAGAGCATTTTGGGTTCTTGAAGATCTTTCTTAGTCTTGGAGGAATTCCATGTTAGAGGGATACAATACTTTATTTTGGATAGCTTTCTGAGTTTATGTGTTGCGATGATCTGTGGAGATCTCTGGCATGTGCGACGAAAGGGGTTTGTTCCTTTATGTGTGTGGAGGCTATGTCTAAGAATGCATCTCTTGAGGTGGCATGGTTTGGGAGATCTTGGATGATCTTCTCTGACTGGTTCTGTACATTTCCTGCCTGGATCGTTTGGAAGATTGGTTATGCGATCTATGACCATTGGGAGTTAGCTTGTGCAGTCTTGGCTCATGGTTGTTGTGCCCTGGACCTATTTTGGAACCTTCTCCTATGGGTGCATAAGGATTGGATGGACCATTTCAAAGTTAGAGTTGTTTTCCTTGTCGTTGGAGTTGTATTTTCCTGCTTTCTACGTGTTGACTGTGCATCATGTAGCCATTGATCCTTAACGAATCAGCCTTTGCACTCTTAGGGACTTTAAGAGGACCTAAAATACTATCTTCTCCTAAGACCGCAAGTCCTAATTCATTATGAGTTGAAAGTTATGACTATTTTTCTCGGGTATCAATTTTCAGCCCGTTTCTCGCGAAACATGGAATTTTTCATCTTGTGCGGTTCCGTATGATGGAATTGGATCTTTCTTAGTTAGGATTATGTTTTTGGGTCATGTGTGGACCTAAATATATCTTTGCATTATATTTTTTTATTTTTGTCTTTAGTTTTGGTATCTCTCCTTAGGCTGGACCTATAATGTAATTAATGCCTGACTGGTCGACTTGTGGCTTAACTGGCTATATATTGAGAGCTTGGTTTGATGTAGAGTATCATGAGAGTAAAGATGTAGATTGGTAGTGATATGATGGAAGAGTAGAGTAGAAGAATATTTTCAAATCTGGGATTTTGTAGCAGAACTAGTGGCTTGAGGGCTTAGGACAACAAAAGGTTGCTTAGTGGCTTGCGAGCACAAGTTTAGACCCTGTCTTGGTTGTTCCTATCAAAGGTTGCCTGTTGCAGATCTGAACTAGTTGGTGGTTCCCTCAATCTTGCGAGATCTTGTTGATACTTTTTAATTTCATTGTAATAGGCTAAAACCCGGAAGGCCTCACAGTCGGGCATGTTGAATGAAATTCTATTTTGAAGTCTTATATTGTTGTATTATGTTGTGCTTGTTGTTGTTATAATTGGAAGTGTAGGTTTGGACCATCCATTATTGGAGCCTCCATCCCTGCCCTGTGTCATATGGAAGCTTGTTTTATTTTTTGAAGGATGGTGAAATTGGTAACTGAATAGAGAGAGATTGGATCTAGGGTTTGGTTCTAGCATTTTATCATTTTCAATGTATTGATACTGAATATTTTAATGAGAATACATTTGAGTTCCATCTCAGATTTGTGAATGTCTTCTTGTTTTGATCTTGAATTCTTATATGTTAATGTTGCAAAGCAAGTTAATATATGCTTTTCAAAGTAAATTGTGAAGTTGTTCTTGAGTTCCTTCAAGGAATGATTAAATTCTTAAGGATAGATTCAGAGAATTCATAGTTCTTATGAGAATCTTATGTCTGAATGTGAGAGTGAGAGGAATAATAGGCAAAGCACTTATTTTGGATTTGGGTGTGTTTGAGTTAGGTTTTTTGTTAATGTATGTTGTATTTGACTCTATGCTCTAGGATAAGACACTGATATGTTCTCAGGAAGCACTTCTTCATCATCAATCAACTTATAAATGATAAAATCTTTCAATCAATGTGTCAAGGACATCAATGCTTAATATTTACTAATTCCTCTAAGAAGTGAATCTAAGGTACACCTACTTGAGCATTAAGGCTCAAAGTGTAGGAGGACTAATATCCTAGTCCTTGTTAATTGGCCCTTTTTCTTATTAGATTTGGAGTGGGTTACAAGAGTCAGAGACATTTGTTTGTCAATCATATTGTAAATCTGCAAGTAGAAAGAAAAGGAACCAACAGTGTGTTTGGAGTCAAAGTATGTGCGACGTATCACACAAGTGAAGGCTCTTATCATAGACACCCCAAACATAGTCACCCTAGATGAATGTTTTATGTTTTTTAAATAAAAAAAAACTTTCAAAGGCCTTTTTGCAGATGTCTCAAGAGTTTATAGGATAATTTTATGTTTTTTTTGTTGTTTTGAAGGACTTTTCCAATACTTTTGGTATTTTCCAAATTTTTTTGCAATATTTTTGGTATTTTTTCAAGACTTGATGAATCACGACATTGAGGTGCCCCTAGTCAAGACAAAATGGGCACCTTATTGTGGAATAGCCATGATAAACTGACTTAGTGCAAAAGGTGACAGGATGTGCTAAGACAAAGATAACTGACAAATTTTAAGCCATGATGATGGTGATGACCACTAATTTTATTACAAAGAATGAGATAAAATGACATATGATTTCAACTTGGAGCAATGATAGATGATGGAGCATGGTCCCTACACATGGTGTCATATTGCCTAGTTTTCACCATGGTACTTGTCCAAGGCACCATCAAAGTGGTTTTCACCATAGGGAGGATTTATTTCTCTTGCATTTCTATTTTTGTGTCACCAAAAGACACCTGATTGCCAGGATTTTTCCTGGGTAACCTTTTTTTCTATTTTGATTTTTCATATTATTTAATTTTTGAAGTTGGGACTACTCTAAGAGCTATGTGTAGAACTTTTGCAAATGCAATATATTGATAGGTTCTAATAGAGGCTCTTCCTCTGATGTGGATATATGATACGCTCCAGACCCATGGATTGTTGTGATAATGTAAGGACCCAACCAGTTTGGTTCAATTTTTTTAGGTTTTTCTCTTTCAGCTTGGTTTTTCTGATTTTCCATTATAACCTATGTGCTAAAATGTTGACACACTTCTATGAGTCATTATATCCAAAATTGCTCAGGAATGAGGTCTCAAATGGTGACTCATAGCTCTCTATTCGTGGAGTGCAAGGGTTTATAATGGAGGCCCTTAGTTTAGACCTACTTTGTGCCCATGCAAGTACACCATAAAATGAGAGATTCAAAGAGGAAAAGCAAGAGTGCTAGTCTCCATGATCATCAAATATGCATGCAAATGAAAATGGAAGCTATTCTATATGATAACAATGCATGAAAGCAAACTAATCTATGAAAGGAAATATGCATTCAAGGTTATTCTATCAAATGAAATATGAATCTAATCTAACATAAAGAGTAATCTAAATGGATTGCCATGGATGAATGAGAGAAGAAGATGAGAAAAGAGAAGTTGCAATGTTCAAGCTCAAGTGCTCAAAACTCTCCTCCAAAATCACTCTCCAAACCTGCAACATAACAATAACATAAAATCTGAATCCTCTAAAATGAGAAGGAGAGGGCTCCTTTTAAAGAGCAATGAATGATAGAGATTAAGAGGCAAAATCCAAGGGTGGAGAAAAATTCTCATTTTGACTTTGGTGCACAAGATTCTCAAGAGGCAAAATCAATGGACATGGTTAAGAGGCAAAAAGATGTGTGGAAGAGATTAAAAGGCAAAAGGAGATTCCACTCATCTTGGAAAGTGTGCATTTAATGTGTAGAAAAAAAGTCTTTTTCTTTTTATTTTAAATTTAGAAATTTCTTTTTCATGTACACACATAGGATAAGGTGGATTTTATTATTTATTTAAAAGATTTTTTTTTATTTAATTAAAAGGGAGCATGTTCTCTTAATTAAATAAAACTTAGGGATAAAATGATCAAACCTTAGGAAATATTGAAATAATTGAATTAATTACAATTTGATGAAGGAAAATGATTTGAATTGAAAATATTGCAAGGCATTGATTCAGGAAATTGATAAATTGATTCCGTTATTTGATAAATTGAAGAATGGGGGCCCATAGTCCAGGTGACCATTCTAGGGTGCATACATTTGCCCCTTTTTTACTAATGTGTGATCTTTATGGAACACATATAGTCAAAGAATGCAGTTGAAGTGTGAGATCGATTTGGGATCAAAAAACAACTCAAACGTGTGATCGACATAAGTGAACACATCAAGACAAAGATAAGTTGATTGAAAAAGACAAGGTCAATGCCCCTGTAAATAGGTAATTGACATGTCCAAGATAAGAATCTCAAGCAAGGTTGCCCCAAGCAGAGAAATTGATAGGATTGATAAAGATAAATCAAGGATTGAAGTTTGATAAGTAACGCCCCCTCATGACCAAAATCGAAATGAGATAGAGGAGAAACAACAAATTGATAAATTTGATCAAATCAAACTAAAATAAGGTTCTTGATGTAAGATGAAAGATATAAGGATCACAGAACCAAGGTAGATCATCAAGCATGAAATATTATGCCCCAAGGTTGAATTAGAAGAAAAGAAGTGGGGTGAAAGTGAATGGAAGATAGAAGTTTGGAAGAGGTGGAAAGAAATGGAGAGAAGAAAGAAAATTTTCCTTAAGAAAGAGAATGCCCCAAAATCAATCAACTGTTTAAGATAGAAAATTTCGATTGAGATCATGAAAGAAGATAAGGAAATGAAGATCAAATCACGAGCACAGTTGATTAAAAGTCCAAAAGAAAGATGAAGAAAAACCCTCTCAAACTCATAATGCAGCCTAAAAATGTAAATTAACATCAAGTCTAACAATGCAAGCTACATGAAAATACAAAGGTGTACTTGCAATAGGGAAACTGTAACATAGGATTTTTGTGTTCATCGTTCATTAGAGAATGTTAAGGAACTTATTTTCTTCATTAGGCCATTATTAACGGACATCTGAAAATCACACAATCATCAGTAGTCACAAGCGCAACTATGAAGATATGAATGTGATTTATATCAAATTGGAATGTGGAAAGATTCTAACATAAAAATCAAAGACATAAAGGTCAAGATGACTTCAATTTTAGCTTACCCAATTTAATGTAGCAAAACCACACTCGCATCAAGGCATAGATGTCAAGATGATCATAAGAACGGTTGTGCAAAAATAGTCAAGGGTGATGCCTCAAATATCCTAAGTGTTTCAAGGGGACAACAAGAGACACTCTAGAGTTTCAAGACCACACCCACAAGTAGAAGGCAAATAAAAACATGCCCCATGTCCCAAGTCCTCTAGTTATGCATACCGGAAAAACTTATTAGACAAGGACACTCAACGAAAATCAATAATAGTCAGCACACAAAGATTATGACATAGCTCAAGCATTAAGTGTTGTGTTTAAAAATTTAAGTGTGTTAACTGATACTGAGTTCCGAGGATAAGGATCAAATGCTTGCAAGCAGGTAAGATCACATGACAAAATTGGGTAAGACCAAACCGATAAGTGTTAAAAAATACTCGATGTCAGGGGTTGTATTGAAAAATACAATTGGGGTGGTGTTGAAAAACATCATTTGCAAGGTGTCCTAAAGACTAACGCATCCAAGAGATGAAAGCTAACACAATTATGCTCCCTAGACAAAGACGAAGACCAATTCCAAACTAAGGCAACAAGGACAAGGCATGATAGAGAAAGGCTAAGTGTCGAGGACACGTGCTAAGAAACAGGGGTGCAAAGGCCTCAAGTAGCACTCATTTCTAGGTTTTCACCACTTGGATTTTATTGCAAATTTTTTATTTTTTTTTCAGGACTTTTAATAATTTTTTTGTATTTTTGCTACCAAGGCACTTGTTTCTAGGTTTTCACCAAGGCACTTTTTCTATATTTTTTTTTTTTTTTTTTGGTATTTTTGGAATATATAATTTTTTGGAGATACATCAAAGCTCCTATTGCTAGGTTTTCACTAAGATGATCATTTTTTTAGGACATTTTCAAATTTTTATAGTTGCTGACAATATATCATTTTTTGGATTTTTTTAGGATCAATAAGTATGTACAAAGGATGCCCCTAGACAAAATGGGCATCATGAATACAACTTCTTCAGGTGAAAGACATTAATAGGATCAGGGAGCTACTCTCCTACTACTGTAGACACTAAATAAGCACCTGACCCAAAAGTTGTTGTAATGATGTAAGGTCCAAGCCAATTAGGTTCAAATTTGCCATTTTGATCTCTATGTTGTTGATTCTTACGATTTTCACGTAGGACAAGATCTCCCACTTGGAATTCTCTAAGGTGAACCTTTTTATTGAAGGCTTTGGACATGTGCTTTTGATAAACCCTCGTATGGTCAAATGATGCTGGACATTTCTCATCTAGAAGTTCTAACTCTTGAAGTCTCATGGTGTGGTAGTCTTCATATGTAACTAGACCTTTGAGGGAAACTCAAAGTGAAGGAATCTCAACCCTTAAAGGTAACACTGCTTCAGTGCCATATGTAAGGGCAAAAGGAGTAGCCCCAATAGGAGTATGAATACTCATTCTGTAGGCCCACAAAGCTGAATTTATCTGTAAGTTCAAATCTCTACCATTCTTACAAACTATTCTATGTAGGATTTTAAGAATGGTTTTGTTTGATGCCTCTGCTTGACCATTTCCCTACGGAAAGTAAATGGAGAACCAATGTTGTTTAATCTTGAATTTCTTGTAGAGTTGTTTAAGGTCTTTATTTTTGAACTAGCCTCCATTGTCAGTGATAATCTCAGAAGGCACTCCATATCAATAGATGATATGGCTCAGAATGAATAGAGAGACTGTCTTGCTCGAGGCAACAGAAAGTGGGACAACTTCTACCCATTTAGTGAAATAATCAATAGCAGTGATAATAAACTTGTGTCCACCTGATGAGTTGGGATGAATCTGCCCAAAAAGATCAAAGGCCCAACATTGAAATGGCCAATGAGATATAGAAGGAATGAGCTCCCTACCTGGAGCATGTATCAGGTTACCATGTTTTTGACACTTTTCACATGACTTTGCAAAAGCTACTGCATCAATCTGCATCATAGGCCAATAGTACCCTACCCTAAGCAACCTTTGGGTTATGGCAAGACCATTGGAATGTCCCCCAAAGATGCCCTTGTGGATGTCAACTAACGCTTGGTCAGATTCTTCCTTTTATAAGCATCTAAGAAGTGTTCCATCTAGACCCCTCCTATACAAATCACCATAGGTAAGGGAATGGAGAGAGGTGTTTTGAGTAAGGTTTCTACATTCAGATCAGTTACAGGTTTCAAGGATAATGCCATCACGAAGGTATGAGTAAATGGCACCATAACTGGATGACTCATGACCAACAAGGGTACAAATGACATGAATTTCTTAGGATTCATAGATAGGGTGATGTAGCTCTTCCACCAGGAATTCAAATATGGATTCATGTTCCCCTAACTGAAGGAGTGAAGCAAGTGTAGCCATAGGATCAACTGCTTTGTTTTTTGCTCTAGGGATTTGTTGAAACGTGACAAATGTGAAGTATCATTTCAAGGAATCAACCATTTTCTTCGAAGGTACTAGTTTCTCATTTTTTGTTTGATATTCATCATTGACTTGGTTGATTACTAGCTGTGAATCCCCATAAATGTGTAACTCTGTGATTCTCCATTCTATGGCCATCTTAAGTCCATTTATTAAAGCTTCATACTCAGCAATGTTGTTTGTACATGGGAACCATAACTTGTAAGACTTAGGAATCATGTACCCATGAGGAGAAACAAACAACACACCAACTCTTGAACCATTTTGCATAAAGGATCCATCAAAGAACATCTTCCATGTTCTTTCAGTCATATACATGAGGTGTTCATCTGGGAAGTCAACTTAAATAGGTACATTATCTTGTATCAAGAAATTAGCCAATTGATTTGCTGTGGCTCGTCCTTTGATTGCTTTACACTCAATGTACTCTATGTCAAACTTTGAAAGGATCATCATCCATTTAGAAAGTCTACCTGTGAGGGCAACCTTACCTAGTAAATACTTGAGTGGATCTATTTTTGCTATGAGGTGTATAGTGTGCACAAGCATGTAATGTCACAACTTTTGGGAAGAAAACACAATTGCAAGGCAATCTTTCTCAATGTTGATGTAGTTAACCTCATATGAAACAATAGTGTGACTAATGTAGTATATTGTTCTTTCTTTCCTATGTTCATCAAGTTGAGCTAGTAATGCCCCCAAGGAAGATTTTGTCACTAAAATGTATAGAATAAGTGATTTCCCTGGGATAGGAGCCATTAAAATGGGAGGATTTGCCAAGTATTTCTTGATTTGATCTATGCTCTTTTGACAATCCTCATTCCAAACACATTTGACTCCTTTGTGTAAGTTCTTGTTGAAAGGTTGAGCTCTATCTGCCAACTGTGAAATGAATCTCCTTATAGATTGAAGACGTCCTTAAAGACTTCTCATTTGACTAATGTTTCTAGGAGGTGGCATATCTATGATTGCTTGGAATTTTTTAGGGTCTACCTCTATTCCTTTTGTAGAAATGATGAATCCTAGTAGTTTTCCAGAGGTGACACCAAATACACACTTTATAGGATTTAACCTTATTTAAAATTGTTCCATGCAATCTAGAATGACTTCTAAATCATCTAAGTGTGTGTCTCTTTTCTTAGACTTGGCCAAGGTGTCATCCACATAATCTTCCATGTTTTTATGCATCATGTCATGAAAAATGGTTGTCATAACTCATTGATAGGTGGCTCCTGCATTTTTTAATCCAAAAGGCATAATGTTCCAACAATAGGTACCCCATGCACAAGTGAATGCAGTCTTTTCTTGATCTTCAAGAGCTATCTTAATCTGATTGTATCCAGAAAAACCATCCATCAAGGAATAAATCTCATAACCCACAATCATATCCACTATCATATCTATATTGGGAAGTAGAAAGTCATCCTTTGGGCATGCTCTATTGACATCTCTAAAATTTGTGCAAATTTGAATGGATTTGTCATGTTTGGAAATTGGTACAATGTTTAATATCCATTCAACATAGTCAATAGCTCTTATGAATCCTACACCAAGGAGTTTCTCTAATTCTGCATTGACTAGGAGAGCTATGTGAGGATGCATCTTTCTCAAATTTTTTTTAATCGATTTGACACCTAGAGCTATGGACAAGTGATGCATGATAAGATTAGTATCCAACCCTGGCATATCTGAATAAGTCCATGCAAAGTTGATCTTCTTTTTCTGTAAGAACTTAGTGTAAGCTTCTTTTTCTTGTGGTGACAAGGACTGAGCCAAGTGAACTATCTATGGAGCCTCATCTATACCCAAATTGACTGTTTGTGTTGGTTCAATAAGCACTGAAGATATATCTTGAAAGTAGCTAGGGAGATGATCAAGTACCGCATCCTCAGGCACCTCAGAGAGGTTTTCACCCATGGATACGTCATTTATTTTTACTTTTTTTGGGTTCTGACACCACCACACAGTGGTTTTTGCCATCAAAACTCTTATTCTTTTGATTTTATTTTCTTGTTATGTATGGTTCTGTCATGCTAGTAGCCGGTTCACTGGTGGAAGAGACTACAAGTTCAATGGCATTCAAGTAATAGGTTATCTCATAATCATTTTGGAATGTTAAGAGCTCAAGTTCTTGATAGTGTTGGGACCAAACAATGAGGTTAGGATGAACAAGAGGTAAGTCAATGATTGGTTCAAGGTTTTGAATGTGAATGATATCATCTCTGGTGACCGAAGAGTTAGAGTCCATCAAGTATCCTTCTAAGCTAACCAAATCAGGATTCATCCTAACAAGTGAAGAATCATCTACTAAGGCAACATGTGGGTTCAAATCCTCTAATCCCACATGTGACTTGTCAGCTACCTCGGGTTGAGAACTATAAGTGTGGATGACATCAACATCCATGTCAACTATGGAAGGCTCTGAGAAGGAGTCCCATTCATACTCATATGAACTTGTTTATGAACTTCAACTAGGATGTTTACACCATGAAGGTTTGGGACATCTTGATGTGGAAGTTCTAATGTTATCAAGGGTAACACCTTCTCTTTCCATCAAATGAACAAGATTCTTTCATTGATGTTCTCTAATAGGATCTTCTACATCTGATTCATCTTGTTCTAAGGTTGCAACTGTCTCATGAGTGACTAGACTATATGAATCTCCCCAAAGGAGATTAGTGGAAGGGACCCAATCTTCACACATATCTTGTTGATTTGTCAAATTAGGTATGAATTCAAGTTCATCTTCACTATCCAACTCATCAAGGATAGGAGTAGTGTTCTTGTTACGATTTTCAAATCCTAGGCCAACTGTCTTCTTAAACTTGTGTCCAAAAAGATCATGATCAAGGGGTTCAGCTCTAGCATCCAATCTGTGATTAAGAGGGCCATGTCCAAGATAGCTCATCTATTTGACAAAATTATACCCTCTTCCATAAGCCTTAGGAGAGGGAGAGAATTTCTCATTGTCCATGTATTTCTCTTCTCTATAAATCTAGTCTTTAACAACTATATCTTCTTTCTCATCTTGAATAGGCACTGAGGATCCTACAAACGTGCCAAATAAAGTCATAGCTAAAGAAGAAGGTCTCATTTCTCGTGAAGGCTTGCCATAAGACCTAGGTGAAACTGAAAGTGTTGTGAGGGAGTTGAGTTGATACCCCCCATGCCAAGGTCTACTGACTTGAACTTGTCTTTACATTCAACTAAGGTTGCAGTGAAATCTTCTGCTTCTCTATTGAGGGGAACATGAGCACTTGCTGAAACTGAGTTAATAGATAAAGTGTTATCCCTAGGTATACAAATCTCTACTCCATTGTAAGGAAACTTAACACACTAATGATAGGTAGATGACACTACTTACATATCATGAATCCATGGTCTACTAAGTAGGATATTGTACACAGGGGGACCAACATCAACTATTTGGAATAAAACATCTTTTTCAACAGGGCCAATCCTAACAGGAAGGATGACCAACCCCTTGGAACTTCTTTCCGCCTCATCATAGGCTTTGATAGTGATCTTTTTTCTGGTATCTATGACTTGTTCAGAATAACCCAACATCTTCAAAAGACTCACGGAACAAATATTAAGCTCAACACTCCCATCTATCAACATGCACCTAACATAGGTTTTGTTGATCATGACCTCAATATGAAGAGTGAGATTGTGTGGGTGGCTCAAAGATTTATCATCATCCTTTGAAAAGGTAAGGTAATGAGGGATAACAATATGGTTAACCATGTTCTGGAATTGATCAACGTCTAAGTTGTTGGGGATGTTTGTTGCTCGCAAAGCATCCTCAAGGACTTGCTTGTGTCTCAGGGACAACTCTAAGAGCTCAAAGATCAAAATTTGAGCTGGGGTTCTTTGCAACTGATCGACAAGATTATAGCTCGACTTAGGATTGACTACTAGTTTTGAGGTGACATTCTTGGATGCCACTTGCTTTGGTTTACTTGGTTGACTTGAACTGGGTCCTCTAATGACAAGGGTACCTTGACTTCATGTGATAGCATTGAGAGTTTGAGATGACACTCTGGAGTTAGGACCCCTTAGCACCAGGATGGGTTCTTCATCAAAGATAGGAGGAGAGTCCATGTCAAGATCATAACCATAGGGATCTTTATTCCTCATCATGTTGACATTCTCTTCTACAACTTCAAGCATGTTGACAACATTCTCTGCATCTATGTAAGTGTAATTGACCTCAGCCTTGCCATTCTTTGGTTTAGAGATTTCCCCCTTCTCATACTTGGGCAAAGATTCTTTGAATGCCTTATGATCAGCGTTGGTGTTCAATCCATCCACCTTAATTTTCCATTCTCAATGAGATCTTGGATGATATGTTTGAGTTTCCAATAGTTTTCAATATCATGTCCAATGCCATTGTGAAACTTGCAAAAGGCTTTCTCATCCCACCAATGTGGCTTAACATTAGGTATATAATGCTTTGCGGGATCTTGAGGATGCACAAGTTTGTTGGCAATGAGTGTTTTCAAGACATCCTCATATGAATCACCAAGTTTTGAAAACTAATGTCTCTCTTTCTTACACTTATCTTGGTATATTGGTTTGTTCTCTTGTTGATTAGATGCATTGAGCTTCATGGCTTGAACAAAACTAGACAAGTGTAGAACAACTTGATCTGTGGGTTTGGAGGAGTCCAAAACTCCATCATTAACCACTTATTTTTTCCTATTCCAATGTGAGTTCTTCCCTTTATATTTTTTAGGGTTGTTGTTATTTTGACCATTGTTGTTGTTATTATTTCCATTTTTGGTCAAAATTCCTTGTTCTCTCAAAACATCCTCAATCCTACATGTGGTTTCAACCATGGTGTCAAAGGAATCAAAAACCATCTTCCTAACTTCATACCACATTTTGGGAACCAAGTTGCTAACAAGGATGTCAATCTTCTCATTTTCAGGGATGGTCCTAGAGTAGCGAGAGCATTTTTGTCTCTATCTTCGCAAGAAAGTGACAAAGGATTCCCCTTGATTTTGCTTTAAGTTGCATAAGTCCAACATGGTGACATATATTGAAATTTTGTATGCAATGTGTTGGAAAAATCTATAGATGAGCTCTTTGAGAGTCTTAACGAGGGGATTTATGTTGGTGAACCATTCCATCGCTTGACCCTTAAGACTCCTTAGGAACAATCTCATGAGGTATGAGTCATCTTGATGGAACTCAAAACTCATGGTGTAGAATTGATGCACGTGATCATGTGGATATCCATTCCCATCATACTTGTCATATTGAGGGATCTAAACCTTTCTAGGGAAGTTCTTCATGCTAACACTTTTGTCAAACGAGTTAGGACAAATTGAATCAAGTGAAAATGAACTCTTGGGTGCCAACATATTTTCCATCATATTCTTAATTTTTTTGATCTCTTCTTCTTGAGATGGACCTTTCTTCTTAATATTCTTGTCCACATCAAAGTTGTAGGGGACTCTAGCACCCTTGTTGATTAAACTCTCTAGGAACTTGTCTTTGTTTTTCTCTAAGTATCTCTCCACATACTACTAGAAGAGTGGTTCTTGTTGTATCTTCATGAAGTATTGGGAGTTGAGGTCAAAACTCGAGCTACTACCCCCATATTGTGAACCATGGTGAGCACGTTGTGAAGGTTATCTTGAGTTCCTAAGAGGTGTTCATCTCCTATAATGATCATGTCATGAATCCCTTCTCCCTCTAGGGCTAGGAGACCGTGAAGGTTTTCTTGAACATCTTCCACTTCATGGAGTCTTAAGAGGGGTGGATGGAGGAGACTTGTTTCCATCACCAACACACATGTTGTTAAATTGATCATTAAGTTGTTGAGCCAAGAGTCTATCTTTCTCTTCCTGGAAGGCTCTCTTTTCCATCTCGAACAAGGTTTATATCTTTGACAATAGGAGTCTAAATTTCTCTTCCTCTTTAGCTTGTTCATCTAGGAAGGCTTTCTTTTCACGCTCAATTCTCTTAATCTTTCATTTGTGTATCTTGAAGGTGCTTTGAATGATGAACTTGGTCTTGAATGTCTAAACAAGTAATTGGTGTATGTTGCATTCACACGAGTGTCATAAGGTTCATCATCTTGATTTTCATGTTGTGATTGTTCTTCTTGATAGGCTTGCCTCTTATCTCTTTCATCCCTTTGGTGTGCATCCAAATATGTAGTTGAGATAAGGGGCGAGACTAATCAATTTTCATGAGAGGAACTGCCAAACGGAATGGTATCTCTATGTTTTTCAAATATGTCATCAAGGCTTTTATCCATTTCTTCCCTCTCTCATCGATTCATTATGTAACTCATATCCATGTCTGAGTGAGAAGATGCTAAGGGTGTACTCAACTCACTAAGGTTACTCTTGGGATCAAACCAAACTTCTAAGTTGTTCCTAGGTAATTGATCAAATATGGGTTCTTTTCCCTTATGTTTTTGGTGAATTTGAACTAAGGGTAATTGGTTAAAGACTACTTGAGGTCGCTTTCCTTGATTTACTTGATATCTTGTTGCAACCGACATGAAAGAAAATGTACGAGGTGATAGGATGACCTTAAGAAATGTTGGTACTAAACCAAGATAGTAAAAGCACTCACTTGCCCAAAAGAGATGTGATAAGATAGAATTTTGCAAGAGGCGTAAACCAACACTATCATAGAGGTGCCCACTGAATGGGTGAATACCCTAACACATATGGATTAGGAGGATGATTTACCCAAGTTATATTGATTGAATTTGAATTTGAATTTGTATGGAAGTGAATGGACAAGAGATTAATAAAACTCTCCAAGTGTGTTATCGAAGGATCCAAAGGTTTATCTTCTCAACAAGGACAATTTCTAGCTCACTGACTCCAAGCAAGGTCACTCGTGAAATCAAAGATTACTAGTTCAAGCAGTCAAAATGCAAGAATCCAAGGTGCAAACATTTCTAACAGTGGGGTAAGTGACCTGATCTGACCCGGATCGACCAAGGAAGACCAAAAATGACAAGATAGCAAATCAAGCAAGTTGATAGTTTCAGGTAGACTCTAAATAGGAACCAAACCAGATAGAAAGATAACCAGTAGACAAAAAAAAACTCACTATTTTGACAAACAATGGGACAATTTCGCACAAGGAAGTGCGGTCCCACATGAAGAAATGCCAGGCTCACGCAAAAAAATACTAGATCAAACCAAAAATAAATGAC
This sequence comes from Chamaecyparis obtusa, assembly GCA_027943335.1. NCBI lineage: Eukaryota > Viridiplantae > Streptophyta > Pinopsida > Cupressales > Cupressaceae > Chamaecyparis > Chamaecyparis obtusa. The sequence goes on from BSBK01000537.1 coordinate 2,668,185, forward strand.
AAAGGTCCTTGATAGGACTGTAGCAAAAATTCATGTGAGAAAGTACACAAAACTACGTGAGAAAGTATAGAATTAGACAATTTTTGACGTGAGAACTCAGTTTTTGTTCATTTTAATTGACAAACTAGGTGCATTAACAAATTTTTATTATTAATCAGGTACACAAGACAACAATCAGGGAGTTCAAGCAAACAATTGTCTTCAAACAATGAGCAAGGGACAAAGCAACCTTGCACATAAACAAGAATAGTGACATAGTATTCTAATCCCTAAGGATTGTACTTGTGTATGTTCTCAAAATGTTTTTTAGTCACGCACATAGTCCTAGAAAAGAAAAAGTTGGTTGCACTATGGTTCATAGTAATGGTCAACTATGCAACTTTTATAATCTCAAGTGGGTGAAATCCAATCTAGGCGCACCAAGGTTTTGACATAGTTCGAGAATTTAATCAATTAGGAGTTGCTAAGGAGATTCGACAACCCAAAAAGAGACCACACCTATGGAGATTTCTTCCACAAGGAGATTTATATAGTAGTTGTTTCTCCATGGCAGGAATGGCTAATACCGCTTGAGGTTCCATCCACGTGGTTTACCCAATAAAGGGAGTGTCCACTATGGTTAACCCTCTCTAACAAGGAAGACTCATAATATGGACCACATGGGGACTTAGCTCGGATTCAAGGGTTCTAAGTTTCTGATGTGCCCCAAAAGGGAACAAAGCATATTCCTCTAGTCTCTTCACCTCACCCAGACATAACTAGCAAATTAGTTGGCATGCTAAGTTGCAATCACCTCATGAAGGTTTGTATACCAACAATAATGACTACCGATCTCTCTAAACAGGACCAAGAGAGAATGTACCATCAAATGTTGAAGACTAAACTAAGTGATACAATGAGATGATAGCAAGTCCTTCCCTACCTACAAGGGGATCTATCATTGAGAAGAGCTTCACATGTAAGACAAGTGAATGAAGCTCACTCTCTCAATAATGCCACAAATATTGTTCATAGGGCCTAATTCCTATGTGAAACATATATGCGAGAAAGAAAATCTAGATTCATTCTTTCCTTTAGAGCAAAAATTGTAAGTGTGATCTATGAAAGCGAGAAACACTCAAGTCAGACACATGAGAGGTTCCTTTTTATTTCCAAAATCCAAATGTTATAGAGATACAACAAAATACCTTAAGTCCAAAGCAACACAACCCACTATTATGCTATTTCAGAAAACAGAATTAGGAAAATCCACAACAACCATGCAATGTCAGAAAATAGAAAGTGGAAAGTATGAAGCTGCAAAATTTTATGTCTTTGGTGTCAAAGTTTCACGTGAGTAGATACACATACCCGCATGAAAAAGTACCCAGACTCACATGAGAAAATGCCTTTGTCGCACGAAGAAGTACTAATGCCAGCACAAGTTCGCGTAAAACACTGAGAAACTTCGCACGATAATCCATACTAGAGACATACGGAAGTAAGGACATAAAATGAAATTTGACAAAAAATGAAAACAAGGCGAGGCCATAAATTGAATATTATGCCCCACGGTGGGTGCCAAAAAATGTGTGCTAAAATGTTAACAAACTTTTATGAGTCATTATATCCAAGATTGCTCAAAAATGAGGTCTCAAATGGTGACTTATAGCTCTTTATTCATGGAGTGCAAGGGTTTATAATGGAGGTCCTCAGTTTAGACCTAGTTTGTGCCCATGCAAGTATACCATAAAATGAGAGATTCAAAGAGTAAAAGCAAGAGTGCTAGTCTCCATGATCATCAAATATGCATGCAAATGAAAATGGAAGCTATTCTATATGATAACAATTCATGAAAGCAAACTAATCTATGAAAGGAAATATGCATGCAAGGTTATTCTATGAAATGAAATATGAATCTAATCTAACATACAAGTGCAAGAGTAATCTAAATGGATTGCCATGGATGCATGAGAGAAGAAGACAAGAAAAGAGAAGTTGCAATGTTCAAGCTCTCAAGTGCTCAAAACTCTCCTCCAAAATCGCTCTCCAAACCTATAGCATAACAATAACATAAAATCTAAATCCTCTAAAATGAGAAGGAGAAGGCTCCTTTTAAAGAGCAATGAATGGTAGAGATTAAGAGGCAAAATCCAAGGGTGGAGAAAAATTCTCATTTTGACTTTGGTGCACAATATTCTCAAGAGGCAAAATCAATAGACATGGTTAAGAGGCAAAAAGATGTGTGGAAGAGATTAAGAGGCTGAAGGAGATTCCACTCATCTTGGAAAGTGTGCATTTAATGTGTAGACAAAAAGTCTTTTTCTTTTTATTTTAAATTTAGAAATTCCTTTTTCACATGCACACATAGGATAAGGTGGATTTTATTATTTATTTAAAAGATTTTTTTTATTTAATTAAAAGGGAGCATGTTCTCTTAATTAAATAAAACTTAGAATAAAATGATCAAACCTTAGGAAATATTGAAATAATTGAATTAATTATGATTTGATCAAGGAAATTGATTTGAATTGAAAATATTGCAATACATTGATTCAAGAAACTGATAAATTGATTTCGTTATTTGATAAATTGAAGAATGGGGGCCCATAGTCTAGGCAACCATTCTAGGGTGCATACATAACCAAGTCACCCACTTCAAAAGACCATGGTATGAATTACTTATTGAAACTTCTCTTGAGACATTGTTGATATGCTTGCAAGTGTGTTAGTGCATTTTGTCTCTTTTCATCTAGTAGTTCTAGCTAATGTAGTCGTGATACTCAATATTCCTCATCTAAAATGATGTACTAAAGGGATACTCATAGTGATGGGAGCTCGACCTCTATTGGAAAGATAACTTCGGTACCATATACTAATGAATATGGAGTGGCTCTTGTGGGGGTACAGAAATAAGGTTCACCATTTTTAATCGAGTATAATAGGATCTACAAAAACCTGTAGTAACATAGAAAATCTCAACCACAAAGAGATTGTTAAAGTAATTAGTATTACCAATATCAAAAGAAGAAAGGAAATAAGAGAATTGCATACATAAATCAAGATATTAAAATCAAATTGTGGATGCAATGAACCTAACTTGTCGAGAGCATGTGTAGACAATCAAACGTTAGTTTAAAACATGCATGCAACATACAACAAGAGATTCAAACATGCCACCTCTGATTGAACCAAAATAGGAGCACCCAAGCCCCATTTGATTTGTTTATTTTGGAGAATGTGGATGTGCTCTCCAAATACAATGAGAGGATACCCAATGCAAGCTAAGATGATTAAATCCTAAATGCAAGCTAAGGAGATCCCAAAATGATGCAAGAACTAGTATGAGGAACTAGGTTGCAACAAGGATTCCAATGATGAGAATGATGAATATTAAGAGCTACTATGAGATCCAAGATTGAGATTCATTTACCATTGAGCATGATATGTGATTTATATTGAAAATAAACTACAATGCTAAAGTAAACTAAGATTCATTCACCATTAACATTATGCTATATGATCTATATTGGAAGCAAGAACAAGAAACTAACATGCTATAATGCTATGAAATTCTAGAGCTAAACTAACATGATAACAATGCATTAAAATGAAAGATTGAGAGAGACTTTGCTCTTGGAAGGGCCTCTATTTATAGATTTTTGGAGGGAGGAAGAGGGATTGGATGAGGTGGAACCTATGTGGCATCCACATGGGAGACATATAGGAGACACATAGGCTATAGAGGAGGGCTATGATGAAAGGTCAATTGAGACAAGATGTGCATTTAAGGTTTTAAGGACTCAATGTTGCTGACACAAGTTTGAGCAACTTTGGGGAAGAGTGTGGGGGACAAAGTTGTAGGAGAGAGTTGGATCATTTAAGGAAGTTTGGTGGCTTCCTTGGGAAGAGTTGCTCACACATGTGTGAGCAACCCATTAGCTCTAATGAGGTTAGGAATCACCTTTTAAGTGAGGTTAAGGGAGTGATTAGGTGGGAGGGTAGGTTTAGAAAGTGAGGTGATGGGTGTAGGCTAGGTTTTAGGTGGGGATTTAGATTAATTTAAATTAATCCAAGCTTAGAAGAATATTAGGATGTGGAGGGATTTAAATAAATAGCAATTTATTCAAAAAGGGATTTATGGGGGGACATGTATTAAAATGATTTTAATACCTTAGAGATGGGAGTATCTAAATTAGATTTAAATACTTTGGATAACGAACCCAACTTAATTAAATAATTTTGATTAAATGGGTAGAGGAACATGACAATCATGAATAATTAAACAAAATTAATTATGATGTTGTAGAGATTATTAATTAGCTAATATTTAATTAATAAGAATAATTTTTAGATGTCTACATTTTGCCTCTCTTTGATGTGATGCCGCAAGTGGCATTGCATAAAGAAGAAAATAAGTTACCCCAGACAAAGTTAGGTGTCGTGGTGAAGTAGTGATGGTAAGAGGTTGTGCCCCCTCAAGAAAATAACACAAAGAAAAGCTTTGTGGAATTTTATCAAAAAAGACACAAACAGGAAGTGAATGGGGAGATAAGAGATGATGAGAGGAGGAGGGGGGAAATGGATAAATAGATTTCATACCATGAGAAAATTTGCATAATGCAATATGAAACTAATGCATCTAACATGACTTGGGGATTTCATTGTGTTAATGTTGGAGAGCACACCCTAGTTTGATATAGCAACATTAGAGATCTACCAAGGTTACCAAGAAATTAAGGCCTTGTCACTAGCATTACAAAGGACTGACACAACAAACATGCAAGGGTTTCCCTAGCATCACACATGAATCCAGGAGGAAGCATGGTAGAAATGATGTTGAGGAAACTCATAGACAAATGACATTTCTGAGGTGCACCATGTGACCCAGAAGATCACATGTGGGATATGCAAGGGTCACATCTGAATGAATCGCAAATAGAAAAGATCAAGACCTTACCCCAAGTTTCACCATTCACAGTGCACCATGATATAAAGGATCATGGAAACCATGAGGAGGTAAAACAAGGAAGCTCAAAAGATAAGAAAAGATCCAAAAGCACCATGAAATAAAAAGTATCTCACAAACCTTTTGCCATAGGGAGGATGATGGATGAGAATTTATTTGATTGGTTTGATATGAGGAAGGATACATCCTACAAAGACTGATGATGGATTGATAGACTAGGATTCTTATGATAAGAGATGGGAAAGATAATCAAACCTCAAGGGGACCTAGGGATGATTGGTGAGGCACAAGCTAGGTAGGGAAAAAGCTCATGGTGATGAAAGGACTGGCTAACACAAAGGATGGTACCTAAAGACACATATGTAAAAATGATCCTAGGTGGAGACATGAATGATGCTATGTACAAGACACGAGTTACAAGATGTTCAAGGGATTGGGGATGAAGAAGGTGATGATGCAAATATGTGCACGGTGTTGCCCTATTTGAGATGGAAAGCTAAGATTGACTAATGGTGGATATGGTGATGAAGGGATGATATGTGTTTAAACAACACCAGGATTGGGAAGGATGTGTCCCAGTGATGATGATTGGATTGAGGTGAAGGTTTGCAACAAGGCTAGGAATAAGACTAAGGATGTGATTCGATGGGTTGATTGACATTCTTTTTTGGATAGTTGGAGGAGATGGACATGATTTGCATGTGATGGTAGATCGCTAGGAGTACTGGGATATGAATGGATGGCATTGGATTACATGGGGGTTAACCTAGAGCTAGATACCAATGATAATGGAAGTACTAGGTGCTGGAAATATAGATGAGATAAAGGGGTGATTTGAGATGGAAGTTTCAATAGAAAAGGAGTGATGGATGGAAGGGATTGGATGAAGGAATGGAGGAAGATATGGATTAGGAGATGAAGGGATTGGGGATGAGGAGATGGAACTTGAAACAAGGATGGGGATATGGAAACATGGATGTGATAGGGTCTCCAAGGAATATGTCACCAAGAAATAAGATGTCCCCACTTAGGATAGTTCATACATGAGGAGGTATTAGGAATGGTGTATGGAAGATATGACAAGAAGAAGATGAGGGAGGTAGATGGAAGCTAAGATAGTGGGTGGAGAGGTAGGGAGATAGAGGATAACATGATGGGAGGATTAGGTTAACAAAGGTAGGTGGAGGGATTATATGGAAGGAAGGATAGGTGAATAAAGGATAAGTGGGTGAAAGTTTTGATGGGGAAAATGGATGTCAAAAAGGTGCCCAAAAGAATGTATACATGGTGGCCTTTATTTTGTTATCAGCTGAAGGAGAATGGCAGAGGTGATAGGTATGAGAAGAAAATGGGATGGAGGAGGTGGTGGATAGGATGTGATAGAAGAAATTGCCCCCAATTGTAGAGAGGGACTGGATGGAGGGATTATGCATGATGCCTGTTTGTCAATTTTTCATTATAATACTTGTCCAAGGTGCTTGTTTGCCAAGTTTTCACCATTGGATGAATGTTTTTTTCTTTTTGTTCTTTTTACTTTTTTGGAATTTTTGGATGGATTTTATGGATGGGATGATAATGAGGATATGGATGGAGGACTCAAGCATCAAGTTCAATATCAAGGTAAAAGGAGCCCATTTGGAGTGATTATTGGATGTTGGTACAACCTTATTAGGATGTATGGATTATGAAAAGGCATGGATGAGATGATTATGATGGCGGGTATGTGTGGGGTAAGGGACATGGTGGTAAGAATTTTTTGGATGGAATGATGGGAAATGAGCATGATAGGAGGATGTTGTCGGGACCAACATTGACACATGTTGTGAGGTGGGTGGATGGAGTGAATGGGAAGTGGATGGTACTTGTATATATGATGGAGAAGTTATGATAGGTAGTTTTGGGACATAAGGACCCAAAATAGATTTAAGAGATGAAGGAGAGGAATTATTAGCTAGTGGAATAGAAACTTTGGGTGCCTTTGTGGATGTTTCTTTTAGATGCATTTCATATTTTTGCTTTGGGATCCACATAGTTTTTGTATTTTCTTTGGTGGGCCTTTTCAGCCTTTGGGATGTAGTGGAATCCTTGTTTGGATTTTTCTTTTCTTGAACATGTCTTTTGGAGTGGAAATATCAACCTTTGAATTTTTGTGGATAGTTACCTTTATGAATTTTTGATATGGCATCCAAATTGTCATGGGGAGAATTGGAAGGATCATGAGAAGTTGTATGAGATGGAGGAGATATGGATGGAGAGATGGAGGGAGATTGGTAGATAGGAGGAGTAGGAATGTGCCTTTGTTGATCCTGATTAGGAATGTATGGGATGGGATTTTTATGATGGGTGATAGGGATATGGGATTGGTGGATGGAGGAATGACTAGGATAAGAAGGGGGATGGGATTTTGGGACATAAAGGCCCAAAATGGATTTGGTATGTGGATGATATGTGATGGTAGATTTTTTGATATAAGGACCCAAAATGGATTTAAAGGATGAAGGGGGAATGTGATAGGTTGTCTTGGGTTGTAATGGTGGATGAGGGGGATGGCGTTATATGGTTTGGAGGAATGATGGGAAGATGCAATGGTGTTTTTGGATGAGCACTAGAATTTTTCATTAGTTGTACCAACAATTTTTGGATGAAGTGGCTTCAGACGTGTAACCAAGACCATAAGATCGAGACATTATTTGCTATGAATGGGCTCCAGAGTTCCTTATTCATGGGGGCCTAAAACTTTACCTTGATAATTCCATTTCTTGAGAATTTTATCCAAGCTAGGATACTTATTACTTGGGGAATAAGATGCGAGTCTATCATTGGGTGTAGTGGTGGTAGATATGAAATTTATTTCTTTTGCTTCAAGGGGAGCACCATTGATAAATGTAAGTGGACCAAGGGGATAGAGTGATGCCGGTGGGATAGGTGTTAGAGGATCATGAATTGGAAGGGATGGGATGATATGACCATGACTGGAATTAAGGGATGGTAATGGATCTTGAGATGGAGGTGATGGAAGCATTGGATCATGTAATGGAGGAAGTGGGATGTCAGGATCTTGAGTTGGAGGTGTGGATGCCAATAGATGATGAGATGGAGTGGTGATAACAATGGGTTATGTGATGGAGGAAGTGAAAGGGTAGGATCTTAATTTAGGTCGATGGATAGTTCAACATGCTTTTGGACAAGATCTTGACTTGATTGGATTGGTGTGGATGGTGTGATGGGGGATGTATGGATGGAATCTTTAGATGCGATAGATGGAAGGATGGGAGGTTCTACAATTGTGATAGAGGGAACGAGGGTGGAATCATGCGGTTTATTGGATGTGGTTTGGATAATTATACGAGGAGTGTGTGTGTGAAAATTGTACCTGATTTGTAGACACAACACTTTAGTAAAACATTAGAGGTTAGCTATAATCAAATCATGCAAAATTGAAAGCTATCTAACCAAGTGATTTACTGCCTTCTAATAGGTGCGAGATTGATGTTCTCAAATTGTAATCGAGATCAGTGACCTAGACGACACCTAAATGAAGGATTTGAATGCAAAAGATGGATATGAAATTGAATGCAATTAATCTATATTTTTGATATTTTCTATGCAATAAGAATGATAAACTGATATGCTATGGATGCTAAATGATCTAACAATGAAGATTCTAACAATGATATGAAAACTATGAAATTCTATGCTAAGATATAAAAGCTATGCAATTGAAATTGATCTCACAAAGCTTTGAATTCGCAAGTTGATTCCTCAGCCTCCAATTCTCTAACGTGATTGTGCAAAATATGAGATGCTTGGATGCAAATTTGAGAGATGATTGAGAGATGAGCTAAAGCCTTGTTTTTATAGAAATCCAGGGCTTTGGAGGTGCATGGATAAAAGCCATAAATCACTCAAATAACTCAGGTTGATTTTTGAGTTATTTTTAAATAAAAGATAATTAACTCACAAAAACATACAAAAGCTAAGCTTTAACTCAAAATAGAGTTTAGCTTTAATTGATAATTGATAGTTGTCAGCTTTTATGATTGTGCATGTTTTATTTATGAATTAGTTTAATAATAAAGTGATTTATTTCCAACTTAACTGCTTTTAAAAATAAAACAATTGATTTATGGGTTAATCAATTATTTAATCAAATTTTTATTAAAAACTATATTATTAAATAATGACAACTTGCTTTAATTAATTAAATAAAAATTTAATCAATTATTCATAGGATATTTGGATTTATTGTCAAAATTAAATAATACAATTAATAATAGATAGAATTAAATTTAATTACACAATTAAGTGGCAAGATATTAAATCTAATTAATTAAATATGAAAATATTCAATTAATCAAACTTTAGGATAAATGTGATTTATTGCCAAATAATTATAAAATTAAAGATAATTATGATGATTAAGAATATTACTAAGAATATTCCCCGATGCAGAATTTAAGATAATCAATTATGATTCGATGATGTTTAGATGTGCCTTAGATTAGGACTTTGATGTCGATTTCATTCGAATTGAAGATGTAGGAGATTAATGAACTTATAGCCCATTTTTGGGGTATTACATTTTGCCCCTCTTTGAATTACTATGCGAAGCGCAGTGGTTCAAAGATAGTCTGTGTTTGATAAAGATATGAAACTGATTTGAAATTGATAATTGATATGAGACAGAAGTTGATTGATATTGATTTGATATGAAGATAATAGGTCCTGAATGACCAAAGATAATGTTCACTGTAGCAGCAAATGAACCTATGATTGTGAAAAAGTGTCAAAACACCTGATTCCAAACCTTAGGATTGCAAAGAAGTGAGTGACCCGTTCTAGACTCGATTGTCTTAGCGGAACTGGCAGGTATCACATCCAAACCCTTCAGTTGCCGAAGAACCAAGGAAAGAACACTATGATCTGATGGTTGCAAAAACTGATACGAATTACAAGATTAAGAGAATACCAGATTGATATGGATCGATGAATCTGATATGCCCCAAGTGATGATAGATTTGCCCCGAGCGATGAGGTCTTTTTTTTTTTGATGAATCAGTAACTAGACGTGATTGTTTGTCTTGATTACTGATGAAAGATATTGATTTCCATAAAGATATGATTTCAAATTTGATTACAGACTTTGAATGATATGCAATACCATGCCCCCTTGAGGATTAAAATTGAAATCTGACAAGAAAAGTCAGTGTTGATAGTTTAGAAGCATGTTAATTGATTTGAGAAGTGGTTAAAACACATCTGGGAACACATTCTGCATCATTTGGAGGTCCAAAAGACCAAGTTTGACTAGGTTTGATCATGAGTTGACCATAGTTGACCAAGTTGAAATTTTGATAGTTTGATGTAAGATAATCAGTTAAGTTGAATACTGGATTTCTGTGATGATTGAAGGTTGATTATGCAAGTAGTTAATAATATGAATGATCGCAGAGTTCAATTTTGATCCCGAAAAAGGATTCTACTTGCTGTTTCATTGGAGGAACCTTCATGTGAGATTCAGCTCTTGTTAGACTTGAAGATGCGATTTGAAGAATCATGTAAGCATTGAAGTTCGTTTAATCATTGTGAGATCATGCAAACATGAAAAATGCAATGAGACATGCAAAATGAAATGAGACATAAGACCTAGGACCTAGTCACTGATCATGTGTCGATTTGTTATCATCATTGAACTTTTAGGTAACCGGATAAATCAATACAATGCCCACTAGCCATGAAACCATAGACATATGAATATCGATTTGTATGCGCAAGAATCAATACAACACCCACTGGTTATACAACCATGGATATATGAATATTGATTTTATTTTTGGAATGTCGGAGTAGATATAAGCACCAAGGCACAAACGCCAGGATGACTTGAATATCATGTCCATTTTGATATAGCAATTTGTACAAGCATCAAAACATAAATGTCATGATGACCTGAGTATGCCTTGCGTGACAAACACATCAAACAGCTAAGAGATCATTCTAAATCCAATGTGAATTACCTGTAGTGACCCTTTATCGTTCACATCCTTAGGCAAGATCGTGTTTCATAGTAGGAGAAAGAATTTACTTCAAAAAGATAATAGTTAGATCAAACGTCCTTGAATTTTCTAGGTATCAATGGTCGAGGTATGCATGGCCATCCAATTCGAGATAGAGGCTCTTACAGTCGGACACCATTTCAATCTAGAATTTCCAAAGTTATTAGATTTCACATACGAGTAGAAAACAAAGAAAAGATTATGCCCCCAGTCATCACTCTCTAAATCCTATAAAGGACATCATCGAAGAGCTTGAAGGGACACAATATGCAAAAATCTCAATGCGAATTAGTAAGCATACAAGGAGATAAAAGCATGAAGCACAGATTGTTTTCAGTTTGAGTTTGATGTTTGATTGCGTTGTTATAGATGCAAAATCCTTTCTGGAGACAAGATAGACTGACTGACTCAAATGAAGCTTCAAAGGACTCTGAGTGGATATGACACGTCTAAGATACATTGGAGACTATAAGATATGACATTGATTGCCCCCAAGTTTGAACATTGATAGGATACAGACGCGCAAGCTGCTTGGTGTACAAACCAACTTATTGAAAACTGGAAATGTTGAAACAAACCGGGAGATATGTACAAACTAAAGCAAGACTGAAAGCTAGGAAAGACCAAGATTGTGCTGATAAATGGAGCATTTTGAACAAGTGGCACCTATTTGCCAGGTTTTCACCATCTTGGTAGAGATTCTATTTTTTCTACCAAGGCGCCTGTTTCTAGGTTTTCACCAAGGCACTTTTCTTTTTTTCATTTTTTTTGTATTTTTCATTTTTCAATTTTTTTTTGAATTTTTGGATATTTTTTAATTTTTTGGCGAATGATCAAGGCGCCTATTGCTAGGTTTTCACCAAGATGTTCATTTTTTTCAAGACTTTTTCTGATTTTTAGGATTTTTTCAGGATATTTAACCATAGACTGAATGCATTAGGCGTAGAATTTCTTCAGATGGAGAACATTGATTGGTTCTCGAAGCTGTTCTCCTTTAGTCATTGAGAGTTGATAGGCACTAGAGCCAAAAGTAGCAGTGATAACAAAGGGACCCAGCCAATTGGGTTCGAACTTCCCCTTGTGTTCTCGATGTGATTGATTTTTAGGATTTTCTCTCAAGACTAGATCACCAACCTGAAATTCTCTGTGTCGGACTTTCTTGTTGTAGCCTCTAGACATTCTTTTCTGATACACTTTGAGATGATCATACGCTGCTTGCCTGCGCTCATCTAGTAATTCCAGTTCTTGTAACCTAGACACTCTGTAGTCTTCATCAGTGACAAGTCCATGCATTCTGATTCTAAGCGATGGGATTTCAACCTCAATAGGTAGTACCGCTTCAGACCCATAAACTAAAGTGAAAGGTGTAGCCCCTGTAGGCATTCTGATACTATTTCTGTATGCCTAGAGAGCTGGATTGATCATGAGATGCCAGTCTCTTCCTATTTTATTCACTATTCTGTGCAAGATCTTCAAGAGATTTTTGTTTGAAGCCTCAGCTTGTCCATTCCCTTGAGGATAGTAAATAGAAGACCAATGTTGTGTAATCTTGAATTTAGCACATAAGTCATCTAGATCCTTGTTTTTGAATTGTCCCCCGTTATCTATGATTATAGAGTGAGGGATCCCATATCGACAAATGATGTAGTTCAGGATGAACATAGAGATCTGTTTCCCCATTGCTTGTGTTAGAGGAACTGCTTCTACCCATTTTGTCAAATAATCTGTAGCTGTGATTATATGGGTATGTCCATTAGAAGAGTGCGGATGGATAGCACCTATGAGATCAAATGCCCATTGTTGAAAAGGCCATTGTGTAGTAAAGGGAATCAGATCTCTCCCTGGAGCATGAATCAAGTTACCATGTACTTGACACTGTTGATAGTTTTTAGCAAATTTAATAGCCTCTTTCTCCATTTCAGGCCAATAGTACCCAGCCCTAATAAGTTTTTGAGCTAACATTAAACTGTTTGAGTGTGACCCACATATACCCTCGTGGACTTCCTCTAATGCACGTTGAGACTCTTCCCGTTCTAAACATCTAAGCAGTGTACCATCTAGACCTCATTTGTACAGATCATTACCAATGATGACATATCGGGATGCGGATCGGATAAGGTTTCATTTCTCAAAATGGTTAAAGGACTCAGGGATGATTTGGTCATGGAGATAGGAGAATAGATTTTTGTAGCAAGATGAGTCATAACCTACAATAGTGCAGATCATGCGGGTTTCAGGGGAGTCATATGCAGGATAGGATAGGGCTTCCACCAGGAACTCATAGTGTAGTTCATGTTCGGGCTGCTATAAGAGAGTAGATAATGTCGTCATTGCATCGGCAGCCTTATTCTCCATTCTGGGTATTTGCTCAAATGTGATAGAGATGAAGTATTTCTTTAAATCATCTACCATTCTCTTGTAAGGAATGAGATTTTCATCTTTGGTTTGGTACACATCATTGACTTGGTGGATAACCAATTGTGAGTCTCCATGGATGTTCATCTCTGTAACTCTCCATTGTATTGCCATTTTCATACCATTGAGAAGTGCCTCATATTCAGCAATATTGTTTGTGCAAGGAAACTTTAGTCTAAATGCTTTGGGTATCGAGTATCCTTGAGGAGTGATGAACAATATGCCTGCTCTAGATCCATTCTGTGTGTAGGAGCCATCAAAGAATAACCGCCATGCTCTAGAAGAGAGGTGCATGATAGAGGAATCGGGAAATTCCATTTGCATGGGTGTATCATCAAATAGTGGTGCTTCAGCTAATTGATCAGCAATGACTTGTCCTTCGATAGCTTTTCTTTCAACATATTCAATGTCAAATTCGCTCAAGAGCATGACCCATTTAGCTAGTCTACCTGTGAGGGCAGCTTTGCTTAGGAGATATTTCAGTGGATCAATTTTAGCTACCAAATGAGTAGTATGAGCTAACATGTAGTGTCTCAGTTTCTATGATGCAAAGATCACAGTGAGACAAGCTTTCTCAATCATAAAATAGTTCTTTTCATACGCCACCAATGTTCTGCTTATATAGTAGATGGCTCTTTCCTTTTTGTTCTCATCATGCTGTGCTAGCAATGCCCCCAATGATGTATCTGTTGTGGAGACATATAATATTAATGGCTCCCCATGAATAGGAGGCATTAAGATAGGAGGATTCGAGAGATAATTCTTGATATGATCAAAATTCTTTGCACAGTCTTCATTCCATGCAAAGGTCACACCTTTATGTAATGTCTTTGTGAAAGGTTGTGATATGTCAGCTAACTGTGATATGAATCTTCTGATGGACTGTACTCTCCCTTGCAAAGTTTGCATTTGACTGATATTCTTGGGAGGTTGCATCTCTATGATAGCTTTCACCTTAGCTGGATCGACCTCAATGCCTTTCTTTGAAACTATGTATCCTAAGAGCTTTCCAGAAGTGACACCAAAAGCACACTTCTTAGGATTTAGTCGGAGACTAAACTGTTCCATTCTGTCTAGGATCATGCTCAGGTCTGTTAGATGTTCAGTTCTAATCATGGATTTTGCCAAGGTATCATCCACGTAATCCTCCATTATTTTATGCATCATATCATGAAAAATAGATGTCATTGCTCTTTGATATGTAGCTCCAGCATTTTTGAGTCCGAATGGCATAACATTCCAATAGAAGGTTCCCCACGCACATGTGAAAGCTATTTTCTCTTGATCTTCTGGAGCAATTTTGATTTGGTTGTACCCAGAAAAGCCATCCATTAAGGAATACATTTCATAGCCCGCAGTCATGTCCACTATCATATCAATGTTAGGCAGTGGAAAATCATCCTTCGGGCATGCTCTGTTTACATCTCTAAAGTCTGTGCACACTCTGATTGAACCATCTGGTTTTGAAATAGGTACAATGTTAGAGATCCACTCAGCATAGTCTATGACACAGATGAATCCAGCTTTTAGGAGTTTTTCTAGTTCTACTTTGACTATGAGCGCAACATGAGGATGCATCTTTCTCAATTTTTGCTTGATTGGTTTTACTCCAGGAGCAATGGATAGATGGTGCATAATGAGATTGGGATCCAATCCTGGCATATCTGAATATTTCCATGCAAAATTGATCTTTTTTTCTGATAAGAATGTAGTGAATTTATGTTTCTCTTCTTCTGATAGAGATTGTGCTACATGTACCAATTGTGGTTCCTCTGTTGTACCCAAATTGATGGATTGAGTTGGCTCAATTAGAACTGGAGATCTATCCTATAAATGACTCAGAAGGACATCAAATATCTCATCCTTAGGCACCTCAGAGAGGTTTTCACCTTCAGATAGGTATTTTCTTTTTACTTTTGTCAGTTTTGAGACTACCACAAAGTGGTTTTCACCCGCAGAACTCTTTTTCTTTTTCTTTTTATTTTTTTGACTAAGATATTTGATGTCCGACTCGGTCATGCTGATGCTCGGTTCGCTGATGGAAGTCCTCATAGGCTCGACCGCATTGAGGTAACAAGCAAGGGCATAGTCACTGGAAAAGGTGTAAACACCATGGCTTGGGTTTGTGGAAGTTTGGTTGATAAGATCAGGGCGTTGGATAGTTAAAGCGGGAAAGGCTTGGGATATGGTGTTCACAGATGGGGATATGTCATCATTGGTCTTGACCTGACGCTCAAGTTCAAAGGTGATATTACAGCTCAAAATGTTCAATTCGTGAATAGGCTCAACATCATCATGGGAGTCCTCTTCAGCCATAGGTGGATCCGACATGTTAAGTTCATTATTTCTCTCTAGACCTACGTTGGGTTGAGATACATATTGGTGAATAACATCAATATATTTCTCTGTTATAAGCTCATCTTCTTCTGGAATGGCACCCCATTCATAGTCATTTGACTCAGCTTCTGATTCAGGATCTCTAGGAAATCTTAGAAAATGTGTGAAATCAGGATGAATACCCCAAGAAGGATTACCCTCAGTTTCTGACTTGAATTCATATTCATGGGAATCAGTGTCAGAATAACTATCCCCTTCTTCTTGATCAGTTTGATTGCCTTCGAGATTAGTTGGTTCTTGTGGTGCAACCATCTCTTGCGCTACAGTAGGTTCTTGTGTTTCTACTACATTAATTCTTCTAATAGGATCATCTTTATCATCAAGAAGATCTTTGATCTCTTTAGGAAATTTTTCATAGGGGATAAGCTCAGAGCTATCTGAATCATCATCAGAGGGTTCTGTTTCTTCTTTCTTGAGAAGGGGTTCTCCTGGTGCAATTTGTTCTATGACATGAGAACAACCACCTTTGAGATGATAGGGTTTCTTCTTAAAGCCTAAGCCACTAGTATCTTTGTTGGCTCTACCAATATGTGGAATGGGTGTCACAAGACCCTTTCCTCTGATTCCTAGATGTCCTTGACCAGAATATCCCATCTTGGCTATCAATCTATTCCCTGGACCATAGGAATTAGGAGGGATTGTAGGTGCTATAGATTCACTAGGTTGAACAATTTTAGATTCAGAATCCTCTTTGTATAGCCATGCAAGCACAACTTCATCCTCTTCAAATTCTTGTTTGGAATCTTGCTCTACCACAAAATTTCTTTTGTATGCTTCCATAGGTTCCTTAGGTTCTGATTTAGATTGCTTCAAGGATTGTCCATATGACTTAGGTGAGATTGGGAGAGATGTCAGAGACAAGACTGGCTCTATAGTGTATTCTCCCATCCCATGTTCTTTGATATTGATCTCGTCAGCAATGTCATCCATCTTAGATGTGGAAGCAACATTTAGCTGCTTGATGGAAGATTCTTTGTTATTGGGAACAAGCTTATCGACACTTTCCTTCAATGTATTGCAAGTTGTACTCAGATCTGCTGGGATAGTAACCTCCACTCCTTCATAGGGAAATTTCAAGCATTAATGGTATGTAGAAGGAATAGCTTGCATTTCATGTATCCAGGGTCTCCCTAGAAGGATATTGTAAGCCAATGGTAGATCAAGCACCTGACATGTGGTATCTTTGATGACCGGACCCACTCAGATAGGTAAGACAATGGTGCCTTTAGAACCTCTTTCTTGTTCATCATAGGCTTTTATGGTGATCTTCTTTCGAGGATCAATAGCCATCTCTAAGAATCCCAACTGTGTGATTAAGTTGTAAGAACAAATGTTGAGGCCTGCGCCCCCATCTATCAACACATGTTTGACTCGACAGTTCTGGATCAAGACTTCTATGTGCAAGGGCTGATTATGTGGGTGACTTAGGGAGTTGTCATCTTCCTCTGAAAAGGAGATATATTGCAGAGACGTTAGATGACCAACCATAGTCTGAAACCTGTCTAGATGTAGATCATCAGGAACATTAGAGCTGAGCAAAGCTTTGTCTAGGATATCTCTGTGAGCTGGAGATATTCGAAGTAACTCAAACATAGAGATTTTGGCATTGGTATGCTGGAGTTTTTGGATGATGCTGTAAGATGTAGGTTTGGTATCCTTTGGATTGGAAGATTTCGAGGCAACCTTCTGTTTAGAAGCAGATGTGAGATTGAAAGGTATCTTAGGGACATTAGATGAACTTGGTGTTTGTCCTTTCAGATGAGCCTGAGCTTGTGATCTGGTAACTGCATTAGCTGAGGAATGATTTCTGTCTCTTCATACAATCGTGATGACATTGTAGCTCTCAGAGATATATGGTTCAACCATATTGATGACAGCATTGTTTCCAGGGTAGGCATAGTTGACTTTTGCCCCCATGTTAGGCTGAGAAGTGGAAACTCCCTTGCCATGTTGTGGAAACGGTTCTGTAAATGCTATGTGATCATTATTGCTGGTAGGATTATCGATCATGATGTCCCCTTGATCTATCAAGTCTTGAATGGTATGCTTCAAGTGGAAGCATCCATTAGTTCTATGGCTTTTAGTCCAATGGAAAGCACATAATGCATTATCTTTCCACCAATATGGTTTTGGATCCGGATCAGGGTTTCAGATTGGTGGTAAAGAGATCATGTTATCAGCTATTAGGGTTTTCAGGGCAGATTCCAAAGATTCTCCCAGGGGAGTAAACTTTCATTTATTATCCCATCATTTGAATGGCTTCTTTGGAGATGGTTCAGCAGATTTTTGCTCTGAAGCTTCAATGGCTTTGGTGGCAAGGGTGAGATTGTAGGCCGGTGCCTTTGATGGGGTGCAGATAGTGTCAACAACACCATCAGAGATGATACCTTTATTTCTATTCCAGCTCTTATTTTTATCTTTTGAGCTAGATCCAGATTCAGACTTGTCCTTTTGAAGTGTGATTTCTCCTTTCTTGACAAGTACTTTCTCAATCTTGATTGCATTATCCACCATTTTATCAAAAGATACATGATCTTGCATTTGTAATGGATAGTTGAGCTCTGGAACAAGGTTATTGATAAAGATTTCAAGTTTCTCCATTTCGGGAATTGGTCTAGCATATAGAGAAAACTTCTTTCACCACCTCTTGAGGAAAGTTAGGAATGATTCCCCTGGATATTGCTTGAGGTTACAGATATCGATCATGGTGACCAGATGTTGAATATTGTAGGAATATTGTTGATAAAACAATTTAATCAATTCCTCAAAAGTTTTGATCGTAGAAGGTAATCTTGAAAACCACTGAATGGATGCTCCTCCCAAGGATCTAGGAAAAAGACGCATTAGATAAGTTGGTTCATGCATGAATTCCATGGATTGCCTACAGAACTCTCTGACATGATCTTGAGGATCAGAGTGTCTGTCATATTTGTTGTACTTTGGCATCTCCACTCTTTTTGGGAATGGTGGCATATACAAGTTTTTGTCGAATGGGAAAGGACATAGGGCCTCCATGGAGAACTCCTTGGGTTCCTTCTCCTTCTTAAGATTGTTAAATTTGACTTGTATAACATGCATCTATTTTGTCATAGCTATGAGTGGAGTTTCTTCCTCATGTGTGATTATATCATCAACATTAAAGTTGGGAGGAAGCTTAGCCCCTTCCTGGGCTAATTGTAAAAAGTGTGCCTCTCTATCCACTTTCAAGAAATGCCTCATCATTCTCTGGAATTCATCATCATTCTGACATCGATGGATTTCAGAGGGGGTAGGTTCTTGGTCAGCATTATGTTGAGAATGGTGTCCTTTGGACCCTCCTCCTAGAGAACCATGGTTTGTCCCTGCTTGAGACATGGTAGGAGTTTTTGGGCTCCCTGGAATAGATTGAGGAGGAGTTTTCTGGTTACCTCTGTGAGTTGATAGAGGAGGTATGTAACCAGTTTTCAATCAAAAGTTACTGAGACCGTCGTCTTCGTAGATACCTGACTTGATGAGTTGTTCAAGAGTTGGACCTAGGGTATTGGTCAAAAGTAAGTTCTAAGATGTTTCTTCTGATTTCTTGTGTGAAGAAGCTCTGGTCTCCACCATTAACTTTGAATGAAACAAAAGAAAAGGACGAAGACAACTAAAGAACAATTTGATTCGAGAAAATCAGATGATGCAACCTTGTCAAGATTATGATAGTTTTGAAGATCTGATGAGATGTGGGTGAAGGAAACTGTGCCCTAGATGTATGGGTTAGATCGCCCAAAAGATAGCGGACATGAGTTCTCAACACTTAGTTTGTTTTTGAAGATTGATAGTTATGACAAGGTTTTGACATGAGATAAAAAGGACTCAAATTGATCAAACAGAAGGCTAGATCAGATTCAAAAGATTAATCTCGAAAAATGGTAGAATGATCAATAGCTACTGCTCTGTTCCTGACACAATGGTATTTTTGACAGATTCTGGAGCTAGGCTGGAAACATTGGATATCTTGCAATTTGACAATTTCTGACAACTCTCTCAAATTTTTCCAAACGACACTCTGCAGACTCGTACGACACTGGGTAGTCTATGAAACGATAGTTGCTAAACTTGTACAACAATTGGGTAGAAATGAAACGACAGTTGTAAAACTCGTATGACAGTTGGGTAGCAATGAAACGATAGTTGTAAATATCATACGACAGTTGCTAACAGGATTTTGACTTTCTTGAATTTGCTGGTTTGAAAACTCGTATGACACTGGGTTCTCAATCATACGATAGATGGGCAATACTGAAATGACATTTGACAAAAAGTCGTATGACTTTTGACTTCCTGAAATGACTTTTGACTCCAGAAAGAATTTTACGTCAATTTTTGCAAAATTTAAGGTTTTCAATTCTGGATTGTTTGCAAATTGTACTGTCCAGATTTTGAAGGTTATACTAGATTTGATCATTTTTAATAGCCAAGTAGATAAACAAGCACGTAGAATAGCAAGCAAGTGATTCCAAGCACGTCTAAAAATAATGAACAAGGGAAAAAGCAACCTTGCGCATGAACAATCAAGTGACCAAATTGTGCTAATCCCTAAGAGTACTAATTGTGTATGTTCTGAAAAGTTTTGCAATAACACACATATACCTGAGAATGAAAAATTGGCCTCTCTAGGGTTTTTAGTAATGGTTTGACTCTGCAACTTTTATGATTCAAAGGGGTGAACTCCAATCCCGACACACTAGGGTTTTGACACAGTCCGAGAACTTAATCTTCAAGAGCTGCTAGGGAGATCTGACAACCCAACAATGAACCATACCCGTGGAGATTTCTTCCAAAATGACATTTATATAGCGGCTGTCACTACCATGGCGAAAATGGCTATTACCGCTTGAGGTTCCGTCAACGCAGTTTACCCTGTGAAGGGATTGTCCACTACAGTTAACCCTCTCTAAAGGTGACTCACAGATTTATACCACAAGGGGACTTGGCTCCAGATTCAAGGTTTTGACACCTCTTCACTTTTAACCCAAACAAAGCAAATAGATTAATTTGACACGCTAAGATAAAGTTTTGTTCCACCAAGGTCTGTGATATCAAATCCACGTGATCTATCAACCTCTCCAGGGAGAGAATGTATCAATCAATAAGAGAAGATGCACTAACCAATTTTGATTCACCAAAGCTTGTGATATCAACCCTACGTGATCTATCAACCTCTCCGGAGAGAGAATGTGTCGATCAATAAGAGAAGATGCACTAACCAAGTTGAATGTGAAATGCACTAAGTATCCTCCCTACCTACAAGGATTCTGTCATCAAGAAAGATTTCTCTAGGAATCCAATCTCTCAAGAATCACAAATAGTGTTCATAGGGCCTAATTACTATGTGAGCACAAATATATTCCCGAAAGCAAATCTACCAAAAGCATCCAAAAAGTAGAAAGAGGAACACTTAACGCTTAAATTGAATATGAGATGAGTCCACAAGGTGGAACACTTAACACCTCACACAAGCTGAAAATGAGTCCCCAACTTAGAAAACAAGTGAGTTCCTAAAAGCACAAAAGGGTTGCCAAGTGGAACACTTAACGCTTCTGTCCTGTTGACCCCTCCCCTTTATGGCGCTGAGATTGCAACCATGGGGTGGAAATGAGGGGCCGACGGATTAGCGAGTTTAATAACCCAAGATAGTAATCAAGATCAATCGCAAGTATTCTAAGACTACTTAATGAATCCTTAAGGGATCACAACCTAGTATCAAATTATGCAAGTGTGTAGAAATAGATCAAAAGCATGAAAAGATGCACACAAGCTTGACACATGAGAGATTTATTTTAAGTCCAAATTGAAATGTTTTCAGAACAAGGAGAATACCTCATGATCCTCGCAACGCGCTTAGTAGATTTTACCTGATTTTTAGCAATTTTTGTTGAGCTTTTCCATGCAAGCAAGTGACAAACTCCCCAACAAGCAAACAAACAAACAAGATATGCAAAATATATTCAACTTATGAAAACCATAGGGTTAGCTCTAAAAATCAATTGTTAGGAGCAATAATAACCATAAATTAATCCAAATGACAACTCATATCATGCATTGAATCATATGAAAAATAAGTGCATACCCATCATAAAATTTTAATTTTTTTGCACTACATTTGACCTAGTCAACAAGATTTGATTTTTTTTGATATGATTTTGGCCATAAAAATAGAAATACAGAATAGAGACCCCTACTAAAAAATAGATAGCTTTCCAAAAATGCAAAATTTTTAGAAAAATCTTTTCATTTGTGCCCTAGAGACCCATTTTACCAAAACAAACCAGTTTTTGCAAATTGATTATTTGAGCTATTAAATTGCATCCAAATTTAAAACACAAATAATAGACCCCCTGTAGAATTTGAAGAGCTTTCCGAAAATGTAAAAATTTCTAAAAAATATTCTGATTTGTGCCAAAAATTAATTTTTTATGAAAAATAAAAAAAAAATTATTAAAAATTCAAAATTTTTTAGAAAATTCTGAATTTTTTATCGAAGCTTCCCCGATATGTCAGCAACCTGCAAAAAAATTTCAGACCAAAAATCCAAGCTGTTTGGGAGATAAAATTAAATCTTTGAAACTTTGGGGTTTTAGCTCCCAAAAAAAATCAAAACTAGCATGCAAAGGTGGGTTGCCCCACGGTGGGCGCCAGAAATGTGTGTGTGAAATTGTACCTGATCTGTAGACACAACACTTTAGTAAAACATTAGAGGTTAGCTATAATCAAATCATGCAAAATTGAAAGCTATCTAACCAAGCAATTTACTGCCTTCTAATAGGTGCGAGATTGATGTTCTCAAATTGTAATCAAGATCAGTGACCTAGACGACACCTAAATGAAGGATTTGAATGCAAAAGATGGATATGAAATTGAATGCAATTAATCTATATTTTTGATATTTTCTATGCAATAAGAATGATAAACTGATATGCTATGGATGCTAAATGATCTAACAATGAAGATTCTAACAATGATATGAAAACTATGAAATTCTATGCTAAGATATAAAAGCTATGCAATTGAAATTGATCTCACAAAGCTTTGAATTCGCAAGTTGATTCCTCAGCCTCCAATTCTCCAACGTGATTGTGCAAAATATGAGATGCTTGGATGCAAATTTGAGAGATGATTGAGAGATGAGCTAAAGCCTTGTTTTTATAGAAATCCAGGGCTTTGGAGGTGCATGGATAAAAGCCATAAATCACTCAAATAACTCAGGTTGATTTTTGAGTTATTTTTAAATAAAAGATAATTAACTCACAAAAACATGCAAAAGCTAAGCTTTAACTCAAAATAGAGTTTAGCTTTAATTGATAATTGATAGTTGTCTGCTTTTATGATTGTGCATGTTTTATTTATGAATTAATTTAATAATAAAGTGATTTATTTCCAACTTAATTGCTTTTAAAAATAAAATAATTGATTTATGGGTTAATCAATTATTTAATCAAATTTTTATTAAAAACTATATTATTAAATAATGACAACTTGCTTTAATTAATTAAATAAAAATTTAATCAATTATTCATAGGATATTTGGATTTATTGTCAAAATTAAATAATACAATTAATAATAGATAGAATTAAATTTAATTACACAATTAAGTGGCAAGATATTAAATCTAGTTAATTAAATATGAAAATATTCAATTAATCAAACTTTAGGATAAATGTGATTTATTGCCAAATAATTATAAAATTAAAGATAATTATGATGATTAAGAATATTACTAAGAATATTCCCTGATGCAGAATTTAAGATAATCAATTATGATTCGATGATGTTTAGATGTGCCTTAGATTAGGACTTTGATGTCGATTTCATTCGAATTGAAGATGTAGGAGATTAATGAACTTATAGCCCATTTTTGGGGTATTACAAGGAGGATATGTGAATAAGAATTGGATGGATTCAATATATGGAAAGGATTCAATGATGTTGGGAGATGGAAGAGGATCAATAATTGGGGTGGATGGAAGAAGGATAACAAGTGTGGGTGATGGAGGAGGAATGATGGATGTGGGAGGTGGATGGAAATCATCACTAGTGGCTTCACATGAGGGAGTGAGATGACATGCCTCATCAACTTTAGGAGAGGGATTTTCTATTGGATTCCTTGTGAAACTCCTTGGAGACTTTCAGGTTGGAGGTTGTGGTGAAGGATTAGAATGTGTAGATGGCGAAAAGATAAGATAGTCCACATATGATGGTGTGGCAGTAGATTGTGAACTTGGTTGAGGGGATGAATGTGTAGAAGAGGAGGTGGAGGATGGCATGGATAGATAGTTCACATAAGTAGGCATGGAGATGACTTGTGAACTAGATTGACAAATTACTAGGGTAGGAGTCATAGATTGTGGTATGGAATATGCAGTGGACTAAGGGATGCATGTTTCTTGTGGAAGGGGATTTGTGGTAATGTATGTAGGAATGGAAGATGATGGATTGAGATGGGATGGAGGAGATGGAGGAGAGAGGTAGGATATAATTGATGGTGGGTTAGCAATAGCATGGGGATTATGGTGATAGATTGGAAGACTAGGATTATGGATTTGAAAATGGGTTGGAGGATAAGGAGGTGGAAGACTTGGATTAGGGATGTAGTTAGTAGTGTTGTGGAAAGTTGGAGATTGGGATATGACTATGGGAGAAGGTGAAGGAATGAATGATGTATGTGGGTGATATGAAGGAGGTGTGGATGAATGCAATAATGGATTTCCCTTGTTAAAGGTATGATAGGGAATACTAGTGGGTATGCATAGAGGTATGATGGGGTAATTTGGAGGAATGACTAGGTTTTGGAGGATGTTTGGAGTAATCTTGCTAAGGTTTTCAATGTACTCATCATGATCAACAAGACTATCATCATCATTGGAATAGGATAAACTGGGAAAAGAGGTGGGATGACCAAACTCATCATAATAGGATTGTGACATGACAATTTGTTGATGAGTTGGGTAGGGATAAAGGACGAAGATGAAATGAAAACTATAGATCAGATTAAGATAATCAATAATCTCAAACTGGGATTTGGATTAAGCTTAGGACAGGAGGAAGGACTAACTCCAAAGAAGATGGAAAGGGGATGAGAGATGATGAAGATGACTCTAGTAGTTTAGGATATGGGGAGAAAAGGAGGACCTAATGGTAGATGATAGTAATGACACTAGAAGGAAATGACATTGGATGATAGGAAGGGCATTATTATGAAACTAAGATGACAAAATGTTGGGAGGCTAGGATGATTTTTGGACTAGCAATTTGAACAAGGTTGGACTAACATGGAAAAATATTTGTGTGTAGAACTCTTCATTAGTGTATGTTCATCAGATGTTTTCACTAGTTTTTTTAACTTCAAAGACACACATAAGCAATTCTATCCTAAGGAGTTGATTTATCTTAAAAATATTTGATCATGGACTTAGGCACACACCCAAGAGCTAATCAGAATATGACCACTGATGACCATGCAATGGATCAACAATACCACATTAGCCAACTCCAAATGCTCGAGGATGGCATGATATGGTGGATGTCTTGGGGAGATTACTATTCTCCTTGCACAAAGATTATCAAGCTCTCGGGGGTGAACCAAGTAGCTTCTATTTAATGGATCTAAGTGAGGGTTTCTATTCAAACACACTCTTTGTGTCTGCACAAGCATGATTTAGGCATATAGCCCCATAAAGCATCTTGGCATAGGTAGTAATGTAAACATGATTGAGGCTGAAAGGCCTACTAATGTGTTAGGTGAGAGCTGAGTATAAACTAAAATGTTATCTATCTTTTGAGGCTTTAACCCCAAGAAGAAAATTTGATTAATGTAAGTTGGAGTGGTGACTTACACCTCATTCTCATGTAGGTGATTCCAAGGAGCTTTTTGTTAGAATGATTTTAGATTAAATGAGGGGGGGGGGTGAATCAACTATCCTCAGGTTAGATGTACCAAATGCAGAATACAAAACTCTTAACAATGTAACACATCAAATAACATTCACACAAGTATGACACCAGGATTTAATGTGGAAACTAAATTTAGGAAAACCACCAGTAACATGCTACCAGATTTTCACTCTTTTGAAGTGAGCTCTATGAGGATCCAACCTTGTTAAAGGTTATAATACACATTGTTAGGTGTGACCCTGTTAGAGGATTTAATCACCTTGTCAGGAGTGGCCTTGTTAAAGGACTTAAGAACATCCCATTAGAATGTCACCTTGATTAAAGGATTTACAAATGATTATTAGGTCAACCTTGATTAAAGGATTTTAACTAATACAATGGCTAGAAAGTAGCAGTAGGTTCTGATCTGATACATACAACTCACTTTGCAAATAAAGATCCAATGTAGCTCATATGTTGATTTACTGACTAACCTTCATTGTCATCTCCATCTCTGATCTTCTTAGAAATTCCTTCAAGCAATCACCACAACTCTTTTCAGCTATTCTCAACTGTTTGCTTAGGTTCACCAATAAATAGAATCAACCTCTTGCATAACCTACAATTAGGTCATCCTTATACCTCCTTGATTAGGTAGATTAATCTTTTGTCACTTAATCATCTTTGTAGATCTTAGGTTTAGGCCAGATTCATCGAATCCTTCCAACATTTCATTCTCCTCCTTATCCTTCTATATACTTCTCAAAACTTCTCTTTGAATCCATAATCAAATGATTTACCATGCATTAAATACTCTAGGTCATTCATCCTTATCTTCAACACATTTTACATATCCTAAGAATTCAACTATGTCAGTTGGGAATCTCAATTCCTTCATAAACTACAAATTACTGACACTCAGTCATCACTATGTTCTTCTACTTAGTCATCATTGGATAAATCAGTCATCATTAAAATTGTTCTTCTTAACAATTACTATCTTCTCTTGGTTAATTATATGATACTCTGTAATTACTAATGCTTGGTCGACACTAAATTTTCTCGACTTATTCTGGCGCTCGGTCAACACTAACATCACTTGGCTTACACTTAAGTTTCTTAATCTTCTACTCTTTTGCTCAGTTAAGCCTATGGTTTCATACTTTCTTTCCTCATTTCTTCTAAGCTTCAAATCAACTAACTTCTTCACTTAGTGTTATAGATAAACAACACATTACCTTGCCAATGTGTTAACTAATCAAGTACCCATTGTAGTTTCTCATAACTCAACCTTTCACTAGGTCTTCTT
Source organism: Chamaecyparis obtusa (assembly GCA_027943335.1). NCBI lineage: Eukaryota > Viridiplantae > Streptophyta > Pinopsida > Cupressales > Cupressaceae > Chamaecyparis > Chamaecyparis obtusa. The sequence continues at coordinate 2,695,205 of BSBK01000537.1, forward strand.
GTTATCTCTTCTTTTCAAATCCTCTTCATCAATCAAAAGATATGGTACTCTACTAGATAGAAATTGTCTCACCAGTCAAGGTTTTACATTGATGACAATATAACAATTGTTTCAATTATAGTTTCCAATAATCTCCCTCTTTAACATTGATGAAAATACCACATGCAACACCATATGCAAGTTACCATACAATCCAAAAAGTATGTAATGAAGAAACTTCTATCAACTCTCTTTGTGTTCAGGTCTTCATTAATTTCCTTAGCTTCATTCTAATTCCCATCCAAGTATCAACTCCCTCTTGGATAGATTTCTCCCTCTATCTTTTCATCAGTTTACTGAATCTCTCCCTCATCTATTCATGGTAACTCCATCTGAATCTTTCCCTCAGGTTACTAAATATCTCCCTCTTTGAAAAAAATGGAAAAGGCATTCATCTTCACCATGTAGATATCTTCATGTCATCTCTTTGAACTATATACCCCCTATGTCATCTTGCGTATGACTGATCATCATTTTGTGCTTTGTTCTTCACAACTTTAGACATCTCCTAAAGAGTGACCTCCTTGCATCAATTTGTTAGATATTTTGAGTAATACATTTGGTGCAATACCCCTATTTGATTCTAGGTAGCCTCAGTTAGGGGAATCACCCCTAATTTACCTCTTAGATACTCATGAGCATCCTCAGGTAAAGATTTAGTGAATATATCTGCTAATTGTTCCTTTGTATTCACATACTCCAATCTCACTTCTTTGTCTTGAACTAACTCTCTCAAGTAATGATACTTGATAGCAATATGCTTAGGTGTACATCATAGGGTTCTTTGATATATCAATAGCACTTATGTTATCATAGAAAATAACAATTGGCTCAGTGATTCCTTCCTTCATACCTTTCAATAATTGCTTGATCCACACTATGTTTGAACAATTAACTACCATTGCTACATATTCAACCTCTATTGTAGATTGAGAAATGCAATTCTATTTCTTGCTTGTCCATGAGACTAATCTCTTTCCTAGGAAGAATGCACCACTACTTGTACTCTTTCTATCATCCACATTTCTTGCCCAATCTGCATCAGTTAAAACTTTTCGTTTAAACTTGTCATTTTCTTGCAATACATTCCATAATCCTCTATTCCTTATAGATATCTTAGTATCATTTTCACTGTCATCATGTGATTGTCTTTAGGATTGGCAAAAAATATTGCAACAATCTGAGCAACTAATGCAATATATGGTCTATTATGAACAACATATTGTAGCTTTCCAATCATTGACCTATAAAAGGTTTGATTCACTTTAGTTGTATCACCATTTTTTGATAGTTTCTATCCTATAGCCATAGGTGTGCTGACTGGTCTAGAGTCCTCCATGCCAAATGTTTTTAGTATCTCCTTGATATACTTAGATTGAGTAATATAGATACCTTTCTTTATCTAATAAACTTGCAAACTAACAAATAATTTGATCTCTCCAAACATAGACATATAAAATTCAATTTTCATCTCATTTGCAAATGTTTGGCATAGGGAATCTTGTCCTCCAAATATGATATCATCAACAAATATTTCAGCTAACAATATCCCTTTACCTTTTTCAGTTTTCAAATACGGATTGTTGTTGTCATTTGTCCTTGCAAAACCAATTTTGACTAAGTAATTATGCAATCTCTCATACCATGCTCTAGGGGCTTGTGGAAATCCATATAGTGCTTTATGTAGCTTAAAAACCATGTTCCTTTTGCTTGGATCAACAAATCCTTCCAATTGTTCAATGTATACTTCTTCTTCTAGTATTCCATTTAGAAATGCAGATTTGATATCCATCTGATACACTTTAAATCTTTGGTAAGGTGCACATGCAAGTAGAGTTCTAACTCCTTCCAATCTAGCAATTGGGGCAAATGTCTCCCCATAGTCAATGCCTTCTACTTTTTCATATCCTTTGCATACCAATATAGCTTTTTTCCTTGTGAGTTCTCCATGTTCATTCAACTTATTTCTGAACACCCACTTTGTTCCAATAACATTTTTGTCCTTTGGTCTAGGTACTAGTGTCTAGGTTTTGTTCTTTTCTATCTGCTCAATTTATTCATTCATGGATTGAATTCAATCTTCATTCTCCAAAGCATCTTTCATTTTTTTAGGCTCAAAATCACATAATAAGCATGTTTGGTTTTTCAACTTACTTCTTGTCATAACCCTTAAATATTTTGCTCCAATGATTTGATCAGGTTTATGATGTCTTCTCACATACTATGCTAATGTAGGCTCTACTTTGCTTTCTTCTTCTTGTTGATCTTCAAGTTCATTTTGTATCTCTTCCTCTTCTGATTTCTTGACAACTTCCTCCTGATGCTCGACATCTTCTTGTTGTAACTCGACAGATTCTTGTTGTTTCTCGGCAACTTTGTTCTTTGTTACATATAAATTGATGACCTCTCATTCTTCCATGTATATGAATGACCTGTAATCTTCAAGTTCCTTCTTGCACTCAACTTCATTCTTTTCTGCATATTCATCAATTCTTACATTTGCAATTTCCACAACTTTGTTAGTGTTAGAATTCAAACACTTGTAAGCTTTTCTCTTAGTGGAACAATATAGGAATATGCCTTCATCACTTTTAGAATCAAGTTTTCCATTCCTATTGTCCTTGAGTATATAAAATTTTCTTCCAAAGACTTTAAAATATTTTACATTAGGTGCTTAACCATGTCAAAACTCAAAAGGTGTAGCATTTGTACCTTTCTTAACTTGTACTTAGTTCAAGGTATAGAGGGTTGTACTTACAACTTCTCTCTAGTATTTTTGTGCAATATTTTTCTCTATCATTAGTGTTCTAGCACAATCCATGATTGATCTATTTCTTCTTTCTACTATACCATTTTGTAGAGGGGTCCTTGGTGTAGAAATTTGCCTCTTAATTCCTCTATCATTGCAGAATATGTTGAACTCATTGTTAATATGATTTAGAACAACATAGAGGGGGGGGGGGGGTGAATCAGTTGTTCTCAGGTCCAAATGTATAAATAAACTTTCAAAAATTTTTAACAAAATCAGATCTAACAATCAACAGATACTCGATCATTACTGAATATAGAACAAAAACATATAACAGTGCAGTCCACTATCTAATAGTATCTAACTTGCAAAACACAGAAATGATCAAACCAAAACATTCACACAAGTATTAACACCAGGATTTATAGTGGAAACCCAATTTGGGAAAAACCACTTTGTAACATGTTACTAATATTTTCACTCTTCTGAAGTGAGCTCTGTGAAAAGCCAACCATGTCAAAGGTTACAAACACACTGTCAGGTGTGACCCGATTAAAGGATTTAAACCACTCTGTTAAAAGTGCACCTTGTTATAGGACTTACATAAATTCCATTAGAATGCAACCTTGTTCAAAGGATTTATACAAATGACTGTTAGGTCAACCTTAGTTAAAAGGATTTTGACTGATACAATGGTTAGAAAGTAACAGTAATATTGATTTGAAAACATACAACTCACTTTGCAAATATCAGATCCAATTTCATAAACATATGCTGGCTTACTGACTATGATTCATTTCCATCTCCATCACTGATCTACTCAAAAATCCCCTCAAGCAATCACAACACTTCTCCTTCAGCCTTTTCTACTTATACAGTAAATAACATCAACAACTCCAACATCCTCTATCTCCTCAACCTCATGCTTAGGTTTCCATAGATCTTAGGGTTAGGTCAGATTCATCGAATCCTTCCAACTTTATGTTCTTCATCTATCCTTCTAGAAACATCTCAAATCTCTTAATAGATTTACAATAAAATGTTTTACAATGCATTAAATGCTTCCATATAATCATTAAATAAAGTCAACATGATTTACATAATCCAAGAATTCAACTATGTCGGCTAGGAATCTAAATTCTTCCTCAAATGTAAATTACTGACGCTTAGTCAATACTATGTTCAACTCCTCAATCTTCATTGGAAAGCTAGGTCACCACTAAAACTATTTCCTTGGCTAATACTATCTTCCTCGGCAATTAATTGATGTTCGGTCAACACTGAATTTACTCGGCATATACTATCTCGGTGGACACTAATATCACTTGGATTAAACTAGATTTCTTCACTTTTGCTTGGTTAAGCCTACTTGTTTAGTCTTCATTCTTACTTAGATAAACAATACATTATCTTATCATTGTGCCACATAATCAAGTACCCATTGAAGTATCAAGATAACTCAACCTTTTCTTAGTTTGACATCAATGACAATACAACAATTGCTTCAATTGTAGTTTCCAACAATCTCCCTCTTTGGCATTGATGACAACACCATATGAATAACACATGAATCACCAACCAATCTAAAACTTATTTGTCCAGCAGAAAAATATTTATAATATCCTTAGCTTCATTTTTTATGTAGAATTAATTAGCCTTTCTTATACCATCCACACAGTAACATTCTTTCCTCTGAATCTCTCCCTCTTACTTGATCTTCCATGAAATCTCACCATGTGTTTTCATCTTATTCATCTCCCTTTTTGACAATAATGCCAAAGCAACAACTAAAACATACATCCTTCAGATGTAGATGTCATCTTTTCAATTTAGTAACAATATTTATCCCTCTGTCATCTTTGCTTATGAATGATTATCAGTTTTGTTGTACTTTTCACAACTCTAGGCTGCTCCTAAAGTGTGACCTTTCTCTGCACCAATTTGTCAGATATTCTTTGCAGAAAATTTGATGTAGTGGTCCTAGCTTTACTAGGTAGCCTCAGTTAAGGGAAGAACCCCTAACTATCCTCTCAGATATTCATGAGCTTCTTTAGGTAAATCTTTGGTGAATATGTCTACTAGTTGTTCCTTTGTATTCACATATTCCATTATGATCTCTTTATCTTGTACTAGTTCCCTCAAGTAATGATACTTGATGGTGATGTGTTTGGTCTTTTTGTGCATTACTGGATTCTTAGATATGTTGATAGCACTTGTGTTGTCATAGTAGATGACAACTAGTTTAGTGATCTCTTCTTTCATGCCTACTAACAATTGCTTTATCCATACCAAGTTTGAATAGTTCACTGCTGCAGCCACATACTCAGCTTCAGTTGTAGATTAAGAAATGCAATTTTGTTTCTTGCTTGTCCTGGAAACTAATCTCTATCCAAGAAAGAAAGCTCCACCACTAGTACTCTTTCTGTCATCCATATTTCCTGCCCAATCAACATCAGTATACACTCTCAGTTCAAATATTTCATGCTTCTTATAGTACAATCCATAATCAGCAGTCCCTTTCAAATATCTCATTATCCTTTTGACAACCATCATGTGAGTTTCCTTAGGATTGGCAGAGAATCTTGCCACAATCCCAACTGCTAGAGCAATATCTGGTTTGTTGTGAACAACATACTGCAGTTTTCCAATCATGGATCTATACAAAGTCTAGTTTACTTCAGCAACATCATCATTCTTAGACAATTTTTATCCAGTAGCCATGGGAGTACTTACTGGCCTTGAATCCTCCATACCAAAGGTTTTCAGTATCTCATGAATATATTTAGACTGGGTGATGAAAATACCTTTCTCCATCTGATATACTTGTAAACCAATGAAGAATTTGATCTCCCCAAACATACTCATTGCAAATTCAGTTTGCATTTCATGTGAAAATTTCTTACATAGGGCATCTTGTCCACCAAATATAATATCATCTACAAAAATCTTAGCCAACAAGATTCCTTTACCTTCATCTTTCATATACAGATTGCTTGTGTCATTTGTCCTTGAGAATCCAATCCGTATTAGGTAGTTGTGCAGCCTCTCATACCATGCTCTGGGAGCTTGCTTTAATCCATACAGTGCTTTATTTAGTTTGCAAACCATGTGTCTCTTGTTTGGATCAACAAATCCTTCTGGCTCTTCAATGTACACATCTTCTTCTAATATACCATTTTAAAATGAATACTTGACATCCATTTGGTATACCTTGAAATTTTTGTAGGCAACCTATGCAAGTAAAGTTCTTACTCCTTCCAATCTTGTTGTAGGGGCAAATATCTCTCCATAATCCATTCCTTCTTCTTGTGCATAACCTTTGCATACCAGCCTTGCTTTGTTCCTTGTGCTTTGTCCATGCTCATTCAACTTATTTCTAAACACCCACTTTGTTCCAATGACATTTTTGTTTTCTGGTCTCAACACCAAAGTCCAGGCATCATTCTTCTCTATCTAGTCTATCTCCTCATTCATTGCTTGTATCCAATCTTCATTTTCTAATGCCTCCCTTGTTGTCTTAGGCTTGAATTCACACAAAAAAGATGTAGGGTCTCTTAACTTGCTTCTGGTCAAAACTACAGTATCTTTGTCTCCAATGATTTGTTCAGGCTTGTGATGTCTCCTTACATATTGTGCCAAAATAGGTTCTACTCTCCTTTCTTCTTTCTCTTCAGGTTCACCAACAAGATTGTTAGATTCAGCTTCTAAATGCTTGGTAACCTCTTCCTAATACTCAGCAACATTCTCCTATTGCTCGACATGTTCTTCTTGTTGCTCAGAATTGTTTCCCTAATGCTCAACATTGCTTACTCAAAACTTTGCATCAGGTGCAGGTTTGTCACTTGCCTCTCCTTCTTCTATATAAACAAAAGATCTGTAATCTTCTGGTTCTCTCTTTCTTTTAGCTTCATTTTTCTCTGCATACTCATCAACTTTGACATTTGCACTTTCCACAATTTTGTTAGTGTTAGAGTTCAAACACTTGTAAGCTTTAATTTTTGTGGAATAGCCTAGGAATATGCCCTCATCACTTTTAGCATCAAATTTTCCATTCCTATTGTATTTTAGTATATAGCATTTTCTTCCAAAAATTCTAAAGTACTTTACATTAGGTGCATACCCGTGCCATAACTCATAAGTTGTGATATTTGTACCTTTTTTGATCTGCACTCAGTTAAGGGTATAAACACCTGTACTTACAGCTTCTCTCTAGTACTTTTGTGAAAATTATTTTTGATCATCAGTGTTCTTGCACAATCCATGATAGATCTATTCCTTCTCTCTGCTATACCATTCTATGGAGGTGTTCTAGGTGCAGACATCTATCTCTTGATCCATCTATCATTGCAAAATAGATTGAACTCATTGCATATGAATTCTCCACCTTGGTCAAATCTCAAACACTTTAGGTTCCTACATGTCTCCTTTTCAACCTTAGCCAAATACCACTTAAAAATTTGAAAAGCATCAGATTTTTCTTTTAAGAAAACTACAGTCATCATTTTGGTGTAATCATCAACAAACAAAATAAAATATCTAGCACCACAATAGCTTTGTACACCCATAGGTCCACAAAGGTCAGTATGAATCAAATCTAAAGCATTCTTAGAAGTAAAAGTCTTGCTCTTGAAACTAGACTTTGTCATCTTACCCAACTGACATTGTTTACACATTACATTCTCAGGTTTCTTCAATCTAGGTAGTCCTCTCACTTTCTTCTTCTTACTAATTTCTACTAGATTATCAAAGTTAACATGACATAGCCACTTATGCCATAACCATATATCATCAAGTTGTATACATGTCTCTTCAGATAGGTCTAGATAGAACAAATTACCTCTTGTCTGTTCTCCACTTCCAATTTGTTCACCAGTGGCATCAAATATTTTGGCCTTCCTGTGATGAAATTCTTGGTAATTTGGCTGAGTTGGTTACATAGATTTTTTTCATTATGGCAACATATGATCTACATGAAGATCACACAGGTCAGAGAGCTAGTATGTTAGAGCACAATGCAAAATTGTCTAAGTATGAGATAGTGTGTTTTTACTAGTGAACCTGAAGATAGTTTTTGTTTGCGATGTCAACTAGAGTAAGTTTAGTTCTTGCACACTCAAACATAGACTCTATGGTGACTATTGAAGACTCATCTCAGAGCACAAGTTAGTACGACATGTACAAAAGAAGTTATGACAATTTTTTTAAAGACAATGTTAAGCCGACATGACAGAATATGAAGACAAAATTGGTAAAGAGTTAAGGGATTTTTTTTTTTATCAAAATAATGACTTAACAATATAAAGGGATGAAATCCTAGATGTTAACCCTTGTATAAAGTTATTTTTTAATATGATAGCCGATTGGAAAATTATTAATCTTAATAACTTGTATAAATGTAATTGTAAATTGTAAGAATGAGAAGAATGAGAAAAAAGAAGGAACAAATGTATGTAATAGCGATAGTGAAAGAGAAGTGAAAAGATATTGATGAAAGCAGTATAAGGTTATGTACCTTGACCTACTTTTGTATCAGTAAATATTGTACATTACTTGTTTGGGCAGTGGGCTCATTTGGTAATCACTTTTTGTACTGCCAACTCCTAACAGGGTTGAGGCTTCTAACAAGGCCTATAGTCCCTTAATCAAGACTGAGACACTATATGCATGTAATAGACTCCTAATAGGGTCAACATCCTTAACAAGATACTTTTGATTAGTGGATCTTTGTGGGTGCCATCCCCACCAGGGTTTTCCCTTGGCCAAGGTTTCCTCGAGAACAAATAATGTGTTATGAGTTCTTTAGTTTTATTGCTATGCATGTTGTTTAGCTTCTTATGTTATGTATGTGTAAAGATAATCTATTATATCCATAATTGGGAAAAAGATAAAGTTTGTAGAATACTGATTCACCCCCCCCTCTCAGTATTCTCTATTTCTAATAATTGGTATTAGAGCTTAGTTACTCGGAAAAGAATCATTCAAGGAAAGCCTAGCAACTTGAGTAAGATCTCTATGGATATGGATCAACTACAGAAGAATCTTAAAGAAGCTCTTGAATAGATTGATATGCTTATTGATGAAAGAGATATTCTAAAAAGAAAATATGATGATGCAAAGAACCTCATTGAGAAACTGAAAAACAAGTTGGAAGATCTGAAATCTGAAAAGGAATCCGAAGTTTTCATTGAAGATTGTGATGACAATTTAGAAAAAGAAAATGAGATCCTTAGGCATGAATTAAAGATAGCAAATCTGAAGCTTAGTTTAAAAGATGGAAATGGAAAGAATGAAGCAAATTTGAAATCTGAGAATGAAAGTCTAAAGACTGAAAATGAAGGAATAAAATCTAAACTTGGTAAAGTAACATCTGAATTTGAGAAAGTCAATTTGCAGTATGCTAAACTTGAGAAATACAATACAATTGTGAAAGGTGAATTGACTCAATCTAAGCAACAACTTGAAAGGCTATATTCAACTAGTGAGAAGATTGATAAACAAATATCTTATCAAAAACCATTCTATGATAAGACTAGTCCTGGATTCAACACTTTTAAAGCAAATGAAGAAAGCAAGGAACCAGATCTGAAAATAACTGAAAGTATAGATGAGAAGAAGTCTAATGAGATTAACAAATCTAAAGATACATCTAAGGAAGAAGAACCACCTAAGCAAGAGGAATCACCCAAAGGTATGCAAAAAGAATTCAAAGGTAGATGTTTTGCTTGTAACACTATTGGTCATATGAAGAGAGATTGCACAGGTAAACAATTCAAACCTCTTAATGGTTATTGTTATAATTGTCATGGTTTTGGACATAGAGCTATTGAATGCAGGAAACCTAAATTTATTGAGAATAATAATAGTAGTAGAATGTTTAGGAATACTAACAATGTAGATAAGAAACCTACTGAAGATATGAACATAAGAAATGGAGTAATATGTTATAGATGCAACAAGGTTGGACACATTGCTAGAAATTGCAGATCACAGATCAATCAGCCTGGACCAAGATATGGGAACAATGGAATAGTTTGTCAGATATGCAAAAATATTGGACACACATCAAAGTTTTTCAGAATGAACAATAGAGTTTTTCATACCAATCCTAACCCTAGAAATCATGTAAGAAGAAATGAAGATGCAAGTGACAGTTAGAAAGGATGCTATAGTAATTCAGATGAAGTGAAATTTATCAAAAGCATAGATCAAGGAGACATATTAAACATTGAAGGTAATTAGGAAGGTGAAGTATTAAAAGGTAAGAATGAATCTTTACCTTACCCATCTCAAAGTACTTAATTTATGAAAATTGCAGTAGAATAGGAACTTAGATTAGTGTAGAAGTAGTTATATGATGAATTGAGTCTTGTGCAGTTAATGCAAGGTAGTATATGATGTTCTAATGCTATGGTTAAGAGCACAAAGAAAAATATTATGTTTTGCGAGATCGCAAGAAGTTTTAAGTTTTGTAGGTTAGCAGAATCAACTTTTTTGGAAAGAAGCGACAAAAGAATTGAATGCGATGTCAGATCTAAGTGAGATTGAATTAATAAAAGGTCATGATTGGTATTATTTGATCATCAAAGAAAATTCAAGTGTTAAGGAGATCAAAGAGAAGTGATTAGAAACATTTTGCAAGGATTTGGAGAAGAATTTTGTGCCGAATCTATGCAAGCCCTAAATTGTGAAATCAAGGTATTTTACTTGGCAGATCTTTAAATCAGTAAAGGAATTAGAAGAAATCATGGATGTTTCATTAATTCATAATGTCAGAGATAAAAATAGACCTAAGATGAAAAGGGAACTAGTAGAACCCTTGGAAGATGATCCTAGGTTAGCTTTATCATCCGTACCAAACGGAGTTTTATATCTAGAGAATGTTAGAAGTTATCTTGGATGCAAACTAGAGACTATGATTGATAGTGATTTCACCAAGGAATATCAGAAGATCTACAATTAGGACATGACACTGAAAGGAGCATTTGAACATTTGAAAGATAATGAGATCATTAAGTATACATTATAGTATGAATTTGATAATGATGAATGTACTAAGATTATTCTACGAAGAATTCATAATGGGAAGTTTTGGTTAGAAGATAGAGTGATAGATATCACAACTGAATTGATTGATGAAGTTACTGGACTATCTAAAATTGGAGCCATTCTTTTAAATGAGAAGAACATGAGGAAAATAGTCATAGACAACACAAATTCATCCTATAATGGTAGAGGAATTGTGTTTAGTAAGATTCAACAAGATGATGTCAGATACTTATGTAAGATCCTAACCACTAAGTTTTGTGCAAACTCAAGAGAGGATGAAATGGAAGCTGGAATGATACATGCAACTTATCTAATGTGTGTTGATAAAGTACAAGTTGATATGTGTGAGATTCTGAGAATTCAACTGTTTGAGAAATTGGAAAAGATTAAGAAGACTAAGTATACACAGTTTAGATTCTCATCCCTAATCACCTATATGTTTTTTCATCTATTGAGAAGATTTCCTTACACCATTGGAAATGACTGGAATGATGGCCAAACTACAATGGAAAGGATTAACCTAGTGTACAGGAGGCATGTTATTGATAAAGTGAATGAGAGTGTAGTATTGGTAATCAAGACATTTCAGGATATAGTGTCTAGCAGATCAAGGATCCCACAGTCTCTTGTGGAGAAGTATAAAAATGAGATATGTTTCATGGTTGATACTGACTTTACCTACATTGAAGTAATAGAACCTAGAATAGAGTTCATAGACCCTCTTGGCTATGAGATATCTGAGGTAGAGACAGAAGAGTATGTGAGAAGGTTAGTTAAGTGCAAGTTGGACACTCATTGTAATAGGTTTGGAACCTTTGAGGAGAACTTCAACTCCACAAAGATCTTACTTGAAGAGAAGCAGTCAAAGAAAAGAGTTAAGAGTACTATCAAGAAAATTCTAAAAGATACAGGGATGATTGAGCATGAATTCTTGATAGCAAAGCAAACAGCAATAACAATCAAAGATATTGGACAAAAAGAAGTTTTGTTCGTTCCACCTCTATCATCAATTGCAACACAACAAGAAGAATCACAAGTTAAGGTGAAGGTGGAAGAAATTGAGAAGGATCAAGAAGTAAAGATATCCACTAGATCCACTTCCTCCACACCTAGCAAAAGAGTAAAAGAGAGTACTACTGGACTAGGTAAAAGGCAGAAAACATTAGTGCAACCAGTTCCAAGGAAATTGCAGAAATCAAGATGATGCAGTCACTTCTATTAAGAAGGAAACTTGGAAACCTAGAGCTGAGAATCTTAATGAGAAGATCATTGAAAATGGAGACTTTACAAGAATGAATAAGTATTATGATCTCTATGATTATACAGAGAGATTAAATCTAGAAAATGCAGTGGTAAAGCATATAATTTTGTCTAACAAGAAGTTTGATACAATTCAGGGTAAGATACCTGATGATTTGTACAATAAACTTGTGAATAGGAAGAAGAGAGCATTAGAAGAAGACACATCTATTAGAGAAAAGATTGTAAGAAAGCTTTGTGTTGTAAAAGATGAAGCACACTTTAGTCAAATTATGAAAGCTTTAAGCACTCATTTGAGAACCAAGAAGGGAACCATTCAGATTATGGGAGGCAAATATGAAGAAGTTAATGCATAAATAAAGCAAGAAATTATCAAGGGTATGTCAAAGAATGTTAGAGAACCATTAGTTGCAGTAGAGAAAGGAGGTGAAATAGAACAAGAGGACATTCCCTCTCCACTAGCCATAAACATTAAAGGTGAAGTCATGAATGTAGAAGGAATTAGGATGACCTTGGATACTGATGATAATGTATTCAAGAATCTGGAAAACATTGTTGACAATTCAACTTTTGAAGAGCAGGAGACCACCAAAGGAGAAGAGAAAACAAAGACCACAGTTGTAGAACCTAGAGTGATAGAAAAACTAGTACCTGATTCCACTAAAGAAGATATCAGTCTTACTCTTGAGACTAGAAAGAAGAATCATATTGGATCTATGATTGAAAATTTGGGAAAGGAAGTAGATGATGATGATCATATGGAATTGATCACATCCTTGAACAAAATCATTGGAAAGAATAAGAAAGTAAAAATTCTTGAAGGATGCCTAAAGGAGCTTACTGAGAAGTTACAAGGCATTGTAACTACACAAATTGCAGAAGCTGGCCCTCTGGAGAAAGCAAAGAAAGTGATGAACACTTTTGATAGTGAGTTCACAAATTTAACTGATATAGCAAAAGTGAAAGCTCAAGAAGCCTATGAAGCCAAAACACTTTTGAACATTAGCCAGAATATCAAGAATGATATCAACAATCTTGATATCTGTATAAAGGACTTGAGAAAGAATTTGGAAAGAGGAAAATCCTTGTACATCCAGTGTACAAAATCAAAGACCTTGATAGCAGAAGAAGATCAAAAGATGAAGATGAAGGAAGCAAAAATTTAGAATGAAACTAACTTTCTTTCAAGCCCCAATGTAAAGGTATCTGATGTTGAGAAGAAAATTCGTAAGTTATATGATGAAATCAAAATTTTGCAAGATGAAAAGGACAAGAAAATGAAAAGATTAACTTTTTTAAGAGAGCACACTTCTATGAAGTTTGTATGCACCCTAAAATGGTCACCTAGACTTTGGGCCCCATTCTTGCAATTTATCAAATCCCTGAATCAATATTTTCAAAAATCAACATTTTATCAATTATATCAATTTCCTCGATCAAGTCCTATTTCATCATTTTTGATTATTTGCCTTGGGCTAACCACTTTATCCTAAAATCTTTATTTATTTAAAAGGAACATTTTCTCCCCTTTTAATAAATAAAAAGCCCCTACTTTTCATCTTATCCTAAGTTGCACAAATAAAGCATTATTCTTATTTTATAAAAAGGGGAAAAAACACTTTTTGTCTCATATGGACACAAAAGTCAACTCTTATTTTCTCATTGGAGGATATTTGTGCACATGGATTGCTCCTCTTTGATGCTCCACTGTTGATTAAGTCTTTTGCCTCTTAATCTCCATGGTCCATTTCTTCTCATTTCTTATAAAAGGAGAGCTCTCTTCCTCATTTGCATATCCATCTCTTTTATGCTAATGTTATGCTGTAGGTTTTCTAGGTTATTTGGAGCTCTTTGAAGACATTCTTTCATTCAAGCTTTGAAGATATTGTTGTTGCATTTCATTTAGCTTGCTTTCTTACTTTCATAGTTGCATAATCATGGCATTCTTAGTATAGGCTTTCTTTATGCTATAGATTAATCTCACATAATTTAATTAGGAGGGATTGTAAGACTTGTACTTTCCTTTCATAGCCTAGTTTGCACTTTCATTTTCATAGACTAGCTTGCATCCTCATTCTTAGCTTACTTGCATTGCATTTCCATTTGATTCTTTGGGGATATTGGCACTCTTTCCCTTGTCTTCACTTGAATCTCTCATTGTGTGGTTGACTAGCAAGGTCATTAAGCCTATTAGCTCTAGCTGAGAGCAATTTTAAATCTTACAACTCCATACATAGAGAGCTATGGATCAATTTTTGAGACCTCATTCTTGAGTGTTCTTGATTGTAAAGATTCATAGAAGTGCACTACTTTTGTGTGTACATTTCTGGCGCCCACCGTGGGGTAGAGTAGATTAGCTTTGTCCTTTAAATTTTGCATTTTCGTCATATTTTTTTGCAATTTTTGGACATTATTCGTGGTCTCTGGGTTTTCTATCTTAGAGTATCACACAATAATTCTAGGAATATCGCACGATAGTTCTCTATATACACGAGTGATACTTCACTTGTCAGAAGTATCGCCTGCCTGTTTCAGGAACTGTCGCCTGGTCTCGAACAAAGTATCACCTGGGTATAGAGCAGAGTATCACTCAGACTAATATTATCACTCCAGTACATTGAGAAGTGTCACGTGATAATTCTAGTGTCTGCAGTCTATTTCTATACCCGACAGTGAGCCTTTTGAGGTTTTTTGGCCGAATCTTGATTTAGTTAGCTTGCTGTTTCTATTTTTTGCACTTAGACAAAATTAATTTGCATAGTTGTACTTAGTTTCTTGCACCTTCATTTGGATTTTGGATCTAAAAAGAACCTCTCATGTGTTTGGCTCGAATGTTTACTTGCTTTCATAGGCACATCTCTTTTATGCTCTTAATGGTGAATGAAAGAACATAGATTTGTTTTTTACAAGTTTGTGTAAGTGAATGCTTCTTGGTTTCCAATATCAAATATCTCATTGAGTGATTGGGGGCATGGATTCATTCCTTGTTTACATAGGGAGTTAAATGCACCACTTTGTGGACTCACTCTATGTTTGCATGAAAAGTTAAATATTCTATTGATTCAACCCTTTTTCATTTGTGAGTAGTATTGATAAGCAACTTTAGAGTACTTTTGATTGATCTTGTTAGCTAAATTGGGTTGTTGGACTCGCTTATTTCTAATCACCCCTCATTTTCACCCTTTGGATGCAATGTCAACATTCATATATAGGGGAGGGGTCTACTTGAAAAGAGCATTAAGTGTTCCACAAAATTTCCCCCTTTTTATGCTTTCTTGATCTCATTAGTTTTCTAAGGTGTGGACTCACCTTGAGTTTGTGTGAGGAGTTAAATGTTCCACCTTGTGGACTCACTTCATACTCACTTGAAGAGTACTTTTGATTGATCTTGTTGGCTACATTGGGTTGTTGGACTTGCTTATTTCTAATCACCCCTCATTTCCACCCTTTGGATGCAATGCCAACATTCATATATAGGGGAGGGGTCTACTTGAAAAGAGCGTTAAGTGTTCCACAAAGTTCTCCCTTTTATGCTTTCTTGATCTCATTAGTTTTCTAAGGTGTTGACTTGCTTTGAGTTTGTGTGAAGAGTTAAATGTTCCACTTTTTGGACTCACTTCACATTTATTTGAAGAGTTAAGTGTTCCACCTTTAGTGCTTTAAATCCTTTTGATAGTGGATTGCTTAATTTTTAGAGCTAATTGGATTTTGGATTGTTCTAACCTTGTTGGCCTAACAAGTTGTGGTTGTAGGTGCATTTGCTTAAAATATTTTGCTAAAAGAACGCATGTCAAAGCTTCAAATGCATAAGGGCTACTAATGGTTTTTGTAGGGCTTCCCTAAGCATAAAAACCCAATCAAGTGCTTGTTTAATTGCTTTCTTTATTGAGTGCAACATATACTAGTTGTTTCATTTCATAGGCACTTAATATCTTGTGGAAGAGATTTTGAGGTGGTAGGAGAAGTATGCTCTTCACCATTATGGTGAACAAGAAAATATTGACCCATCTTGGGATTTTGGAAGCAAGAGGGTAATTGAACCTTTGCTTGGTGTGTTCAAGAGAAAGCTTTGAGATAAAGGGAGTATGCTCTTCACCCTTGTGGTGAAACAAAATCCTTGAATCTCATAAGTTGATCCATTTTTGTTTAGATTGTTAGAACCCTTTAGCGGGCCTACTCTTGAGCAATCAAGAGGAATGACCCAAGTGGGGACAAGCTTATTGCCAGCTATTCTGACCCACTATAAACTCAAGGCTATCGAGGACACAAAACCTTGGTAGATGTAGTGCTTGTCTTTGCTTGATGTGAGTACTTGTGGGATTGTGACCATGAGGAAAATGTTGAGCAAGAATGCTTAAGGTACTCTTGAGGCTGCGAGGTCCGTTACTTGCTGCAAGGTAAGGAGTCCCTTTGGGGAGCAAGAGGGGTACTACAAATGGAAGCCCTTATTAAGAACCATAGTTAGAGGCCACCCTATTTTACCGCTTAGCTTCTTGGTGCAAGGATTGATCTAAGTGGAATAACCCAGATCACCCCAAGATTACTCACCATATGTGTTCCTTTGGTTGTGTCTTTGGCACTTCCATGAAAAAGCCAATATCTATTGTGGGAAACCACTTTGTGTGAGGCAGGGAAGCATCAAGTGTGGGCCAAGTTGTTAAGTATTGAGCCTTGAATTTCTAGGATAGATATTGCTTGAAGTGTCTTCGATTGTGTAATACCAGTGTTAACATTCTTGAACATTCAAACAATTGGTGGTATTCATAGGGTGTTTTTCTATTTTGATATCACAAGTGTTTGTTTTGGCAAGGTTTCTTTTGCCCTTGTTTCAAGTGTTTTAAGACATGTTTGATCTCTTACTATTTGCAAACCTATCAAATTTCTGTTGATATTGTGATTGAGACCGAAAACATCAACCCTCAGACTGAAAATTTTGATCAAACAGACCCAAAAACACACATTTCACACAATTCTGGTCAAGTGTCGTGCAAACTAGCAACAATATCACCTGCTTTGAGAAGAAATATCATGTGATAGTTCATTTCTTTTGGATTATTGCCCGACTTGCTTGGAGTCTATCACCTGGTTATTATGAGGTCTATCGCCTGGTGAAAGGTGAAATATCACCTCAGTAAGAAGTATCGCCTAGTTAGCCTGGAAAGTGTCACTTGAGAATTTTCTGCTGTATACCTGGTTTTAGTCATTTTGCAGTTGCTTTTAGTTGGATAGGTCTTTAGGAAGGTAACTTATCTTGCCACTGGAAGCCTATCTTTACTTTGAATTTCTATTTTTAGCTCTCTAGGGGTAGTGTCATTCGATTTACAAAGTCACTTTGGGAAGAATTGTCAAGTTAGAAGATTATTCCTGTCAAGAAAGTATATCTCTAGAGTTGTTAGTAACATTCTTGGAGAATTCTAGTACTCTATTTGTCCAAATCATTTCCATTCAAATTCAGTTTTGATTATACAATTTGGCTAAGTCCATCCTCCTGGTTCAAATGTGCAAGGATATTGATCCTTTGATTTAAGCACCTCTTTGACAGTGTTGGTAATGCCTTTTGTAATTCCTATCTTACCATCTCTTTTTGGACATTAGAGAACTTTAATTATCTTAGTTTGGTGTTGACACTTTGAGAGGTCACCTTATCATCAAGACTCATTTTCTTTCATGTCAGTTACAACAACGTACCAAGTGAATCAAGGAAAATGACCCCTGGTTGTCTTTAATCAGTTACCCTTAGTTAAGACTCGTCAATAGCGAAGGGAAAAGAACCCATTTTCAATCGATCCCCTAAGAGTGAGTCTAAGGTTTGTTTTGACCCAAAGAGTAATCTCAATGAATTGAGTTCCTCTTTAGCACTTTTTTCATCAAATATGGACATGAGTTACACCTTCACTAGACAACAAAGAGAAGCAATGAATCAAACTCTTAATGACATGTTCCAACGACATAGGGGTGACACAATGTCTATTGGGTCTTCTTCTGATAGTCCACTTGGATCACCTCCTATCAACACAAGGTATCTAGATGCTCATCAACAAGCTGAGAGACATCATAGGCAAGCTCACTCGAATGCACGGTCACAACATGAAGACCAAAACAATGAATCTAGTGATGCTCATATCAATGTAGCTAATGTATCCAGACATTCAAGACAACCTTCTCCATTGAGAGACACTTGATGATATGCGAGTGAGAGGTTAAAGAGCATTGAGAGAGAAAAGCAAGCTTTCTTGGATGAACAAGATGCTAAGAAAGAAAGGTTCAAACAATTGGAGGATGAGGAATGAGATTTGCTAGACATAAGGAGAAGAGCTGCACAAGAAGAACAAGATAGGCTCCTAGCGCAACAACTCCATAATCAATTCAACAATAGGGGTACCAATAGTGGAACCAACTCTCCACCATCTACTCCCTCACCAAGTCCAAGAGCTAGAAGAAGGTCAAGGACCCCATCAAGATCACCTAGTCCTAGAGGAAGAAGGACTTCTTGGTATAACCATCATAGGAGACAATCATCTCCTAGACATTCAAGACAACCCTCCCAACGAGCTCATCATGGCTCTCAACATGGACGAAGTAATGCCATCTTTGACACTATTGATTTCATGACAATGCAACAAGAACCATCCTTCCAACAATATGTGGAGAAGTATGTGGAGCAAAATAAGGATCAGTTCTTGGAAAGTCTAATCAATAAGGGTGCAAAAGTCCCATACAACTTTGATGTGGACCAAAAGATTAAGAAGAAAAACCCTTCAGCTGATGAGGTGATTAAACAGATGCAAAAGAATATGGAAAAAATGATGGCTCCTAAGAGCTCCTTCAACTTGGATTCTATATGTCCTAATCCCATTGACAAAAGTGTGGTTATGGTAGATTTTCCTAGAAAGGTTGAAATCCCCACATATGACAAATATGATGGTAGTGGTGACCCCCATGATCACATGCGTCAGTTCTATATTATGAGTTTTGAATTCCACTATGAAGATTCCTATCTCATGAGGTTATTACCAAGGAGTCTAAAAGGTCAAGCAATGGAGTGGTTTACCAACATTACCCCTCCTGTCAAAACTTTTAAAGAACTTGTTCAAAGATTTGTGCAACATTTTGCATATAATTTATCAAGGTCAGTCACCATGCTTGATTTGTGTAAATTAAAAAAAAATCAAGGGGAACCCTTTGTGACATTTTTACAAAGATGGAGATGCTTATGTTCAAAATATTCTAGGACTATCCCTGAGGAAGAAAGGATTGATATAATCATGAGCAATTTAGTGCCAGAATTAAGATATGAAGTTAGAAAAATGGTCTTTAATTCTTTTGACACTATGGTAGAAATTGCATGTTTCATCAAGGATGTTCTAAAAGAATAAGGTATTTTGGCCAAACAAAGTAACAACAACAATGGCCAAAACAATAACAACAATAATAAGGATAAAAAGAACTCATATTGGAACAAAAATAAGCATGTAGTCAATGACGGAGTTGTTGACTCTCCACAACCTAAGGAACAAGGAGTTCTTAATTTATCTAACACAGTTCAAGCTATGAAGCTGTAGACATCCTTAGACCAATAAGAGCACAAGCCCAAGTATCAAGATAAACCTAAGTCAAGAAAGAGGCAATTCACTAAGCTTGGAGACTGTTATGTAGACATTTTTAAGACCTTGATTGCTCATAATTTGGCACAACCTCAAGATCCTATAAAGTTTTGCATACCGGATCCCAAACCTTATTGGTGGAATGAGAAAGCTTATTGTGTGTACCACAATGGGATTAGACATGACATTGAAGGTTGTTTTAAACTCAAACATCTTGTTCAAGACCTTATTGAGAATGGGAAATTACAAGTTGATGGGTTGACCACAAACATAGACCACAAGGCCTTTAAGGAGCCCTTGCCTAAGTATGAGAAGGGGGAGACTTCTAAAAACAAGAATGGTAAGGCTGCAATCAATTATACCTATACAGCTATAGAAAATGTCATTAATATGCTTGAGGTTGTGGACAATGATGTCAACATGATGAGAGGGAATGATCCCTATGATTATGATGTAAGCACACCTCCAATATTTGATGGAGCCGTTGTTGTGCTTAGAGGTCCTAAATCTCGAAGGTCATCTCAACCTCTCAATGCTGTTACTAGGAGTCAGTCCCAAGGTCCTATTATCATTAGAGGTCCTAATTCTAGCAAATCTAAGCAACCAATGTCCAAAAGTGTTCCTCCCAAATCTACAATTGGTCCTGATATGAGTTACAACCTTGTTGATCAGTTACAGCGAACGCCAGCATAGATTTCCATTTTTGAGCTCTTAGAGTTGTCTCCTAGACACAAGCATGTCCTTGAGGATGCTTTGCATGCAGAAAATGTCCCTAATGATATAGATGTCGACCAATTCTAGAACATGGTCAACCACCTTGCTAGCCCACATTACCTTACATTTTTTGAAGAAGATGATAAAGCCTTAAGCCATCCACAAAATCTTGCCCTTCACATTGAGGTCATGATCCATAAAACCTGTGTTAGGCATGTGTTGATAGATGGGGGTGCTGGGATCAATATTTGTTCTTTAAGTCTTTTGAAAAACCTAGGTTACTCAGAGCATGCCATTAATACCAGGAAGAAAATTACTATCAAAGCTTATGATGAGGTTGAGAGAAGTTCTAAGGGGTTAGCTGTTCTTCTAGTCAGAATTGGTCCTGTTGAAAAGGACATTTTGTTTCAAATCATTGATGCTGGTCCTCTAGCATACAACATCCTACTAGGTAGACCATGGATTAATGACATGCAAGCAGTACCGTCTACCTATCACCAATGTGTCAAGTTTCCATACAATGGCATAGAAGTCTGCATACCAGGTGAGAGTACCTTATCTATTAATGCCATTTCAGCAAGGGCCCATGTTCCCTTAAATAGAGAAGTGGAAAATTTTGGGGCAGCTCTTGAGCAATGTAAGGATAAATTCAAGTCCATAGACCTTGGTATGGGAGGATATCAAATTGACTCCTTTACAAAATTGCCAATTTCACCTAGGTCCTATGGTAAACCGTCACAAGAGATGCATCCCTCATCTTTAGCCATGACTCTGTTCGACACTTTTGTAGAGTCTTCAGTACCCATTCAGGATGAGAAAGAAGAGGTGGTTGTTAGAGATTGGATATATAGAGAAGAAAAGTACCTACATAATAAATTTTTTTCTCCATCTCTTAAGACTTATGGGAGAGGATACATGTTGGTCACCAACATGGGCTATCCAGGTCATGACCCTCTTAGTCACAGGTTAGATGCCAAGAATGAACCACTCAACCATGCTCTTTTTTGTTGTAGGACTAAGTCAATAGTTGGCCTGGGGTTTGATAATGGAAAGAACAAAACTGTTTCTATCCTAGCTGCGATGGATAGTGACAGTGACTCAGATTATGCACCCAATCTTCAAAACTAGAAAGACATGATTGATGATTGGGTGCCTTCTACAAATCTCCTTTGGGGGGATTCATATGACTCAACAATTATGAGCACAAACATAAATGCTAGAGAAGGGGATACCCTTCACAATCTCAAACCTTCTACATCAAGGCATCCTAAGCCTTCTTGGTGTAAACATCCCAGCAGAGATTCAAAAATAGAATCACATGAGTTTGAGTGGGACTCTCTCTCAGATAAAATAGTTGATTTGGACATGGATGTTGTCCACACCTATAGTACTCAACCCGATGTGACCAATGAACCTAGTGTAGGACTAGAGGATTGGACTCCTCGAATTGCCTTAGTGGACAATGCTTCATTTGGTAAGATGAGCCCTAATTCAGGTATCTTAGAGGGAGACTTGATAGATCCTAACTATGAGATCATCAGAGATAATACCTTTTGTATCAATAATGTTGAACCAGTCATTGACCTACCCCTTGTAAACCATCATTTGATTGATTGGTCACAACTTTGTCAAGAGCCTCAGCTCCTCACTTTTCACAATGACTATGAATTAGTTTGCTACCTGAATGCTCTTGAACCCGTAGTCTCTTCCACTAGTGAACCTACAACAAGTATGATAGAGTTGGATATTAAGTACCTGAGTCACAAAATAAAAGAAAAGAGAAAAAAGAGAAATGGTTCTGATGGCAAAAACCACTATGTGGTGGTGTCAGAACCCAAAAAAGTAAAAAGAAAGGATGTATTCAAAGGTGAAAACCTCTTTGAGGCACCTAAGGATGGGGTACTTAATAACCTACCGAGTTATTTCCAAGATAGGTCATCAATTCTTATTGAGCCTAAACAACCAGTAAATTTGAATATGGAAGAGGCTCCACAGGTGATTCATCTAGCTTAGTCTCTGTCAGTGCAAGAAAAAGAGGCATACACAAAGTTCTTACAAAAGAAGAAAATCAATTTTGCTTGGACATATTTAGACATGCCAGGGCTTGACACTAATCTCATTATGCATCACTTATCTATAGCTCTAGGAATTAAGCCAGTAAAATAGAAGTTGAGGAAAATACATCCTCACATAGCTCTCCTTGTTAAGGCTGAATTAGAAAATCTCTTAGGAGCAAGATTTATTAGAGCTATCGACTATGCCAAGTGGATCTCAAATATTGTTCTAGTTTCAAAGCATGATGGGTCCATCCGTGTATGCACATACTTTAGAGATCTTAACAAAGCTTGCCCAAAGGATGACTTTCCACTCCCTAACATAGACATGATAGTGGATATGACTGCGGGCTATGAGATATACTCTGTAATGGATGGTTTTTCTGGTTATAACCAAATAAAAATAGTTTCTGAGGATCAAGAAAAGATAGCCTTCACATGTGCATGGGGAACCTATTGTTGGAACGTCATGCCATTTGGATTAAAAAATGCAGGAGCCACATACCAAAGAGCTATGACCATAATATTTCATGATATGATGCATAAAAACATGGAGGATTATGTGGATGATACCTTGGCCAAGTCTAAGAAAAGGGATACACACCTAGAAGATTTGGAAGTAATTCTAGATTGAATTGAGTAGTTTCAGTTAAGATTGAATCCAAAAAAGTGTGCCTTTGGGGTTACCTTAGGTAAACTTCTAGGATTTATAATTTCAGCCAAGGGAATAGAGGTGGATCCTGAAAAGGTTCAAGCTATATTAAATATGTGTCCTCCTAAGAACATTAGTCAGATAAGAAGACTTCAATGATGACTCCAATCCATACAGAGGTTCACTTCACAGCTTGCAGATAGAGCACAACCATTCAACAAGACATTGCATAAAGGAACCACATGTGCCTGGAATGAGGATTGCCAAAAGAGCCTAGATCAAATAAAGCAATACTTGGCTAATCCTCCAATTTTAATGCCTCCTATCCTAGGAAAACCATTAATTTTGTACATCTCAGCAACAAAATCTTCCTTGGGAGCATTGTTGGCTCAACTTGATGATACTAGGAAGGAAAGAGCCATCTACTACATTAGCCGTACTCTAGTATCTTATGAGATCAATTATAATAGTATTGAAAAGTCTTGTCTTGCGGTAGTGTTTGCTTCCCAAAAGTTGTGACACTACATGCTTGCCCATACTATACATCTTGTTGAAAAAATTGATCCTCTTAAGTATTTGCTTGGTAAGGCTGCTGTCACGGGTAGACTCGCTAAGTGGATGATGGTTTTGTCAGAATTTGATATAGAGTACATTGAGTGTAAGGCTATAAAGAGGCAAGCTATTGCAGATCAACTTGCTGATTTCCCAATCAATGATAGCATGCCTATTCAAGTAGAATTCCCAGATGAGCACATAATGTACATGACCACATGTACTTGGAAAATGTTCTTTGATGGTTCAAATATGCAAAATGGATCAGGAGTTGGAGTATTGTTTCTTTCTCCTCATGGGTGCAACATACCTAAGTCTTACAAACTTCTGTTCCCATGCACAAATA
This sequence comes from Chamaecyparis obtusa, assembly GCA_027943335.1. Taxonomy (NCBI): domain Eukaryota; kingdom Viridiplantae; phylum Streptophyta; class Pinopsida; order Cupressales; family Cupressaceae; genus Chamaecyparis; species Chamaecyparis obtusa. The sequence goes on from BSBK01000537.1 coordinate 2,719,221, forward strand.
ATATTGTAGAATATGAGGCTCTCACCAATGGACTTAAGATGGCTATTGAGTGGAATATAACAGAGTTACATGTCTTTAGGGATTCACAATTAATTATCAACCAAGTGAATGGAGAATACCAAACTAAGGATGATAAGCTAATACCTTACAAAAGGATGGTTGATTCATTGTGACACTATTTCACATTTATGACATTTCAACAGGTCCCTAGAGCAGAAAACAAGGCTGCAGATGCTATGGCTACATTAGCTTCACTCCTTCAGTTGGAACAACATGAATCAAGATTTGAATTCTTGGTGGAAGAGCTACATCATCCCATCTTTGACTCCTCTAAAAGCCATGTCATTTGTACCTTGGTCACTCATGAGTCTTCCCATTATGGTGCTATCTATTCATATCTTCATGATGGCATCATTCCCGAATCCTTTAATCATTCTGAAAGAAGAAACCTTGTCTGTAATGCCTCTCGCCATTGTAATCACCTAAAACTGGGCTAACAAAACCTAGGGCCCTATTTTCCCTTAATTTGGTATGTAACCTTAATTATGCTAATTTGATCTCTGATTATTAATATAAATTCTTGAAAATTCATTAAACCCCATCAATTTCTAGATCAAGCATTTATCACCATAAGTTCAAGCAAAAATCAAGGTTATTAACTCTAGGCCTATTTAATTACTTAAACCCCATCAAAAGTAAAGGCTAGAGTTATTAATTATGGACAATGCATAAATATCTCCTAAATCAAACAAACACAACAAACACAACTTAAAACAAGGAGGCTTGCACATGGATCAAGGATCAAGCCAAGATACATCTCAACTACTCCTCATGGATGCATCTCGACCGTTGATTCTCTTCCAAATCTTATAAAAGAGAGCTTTCAAAGGCTTTCCTTCTTCTTCTAGCTCCTTTAGGTTTTGAAAGGTTTCTTTTGACACATTGCTAATTGCTTCCAATTTTAATGTTTAGACTCTTATTTGCTCATGGATTTGAGGCTTCATGATCCATGATTATGAACTCTCATACTTTGGAGAATTTGTGAACTAATGCTTGGATTGATAGTTGTTTTCCATGATTTCAAGCTTTTATTAAGTAGAAAACACTTCAATTTGGGTTTTAATGGAAGAAATTAGGATTTCATGCTCTCATTTAGGTTGTTTACATGCACTTTGAATCTCTCATTTTAGTGTAGATTGTCACTATTTTAAGGGTTAAATCTGAGAACAACTAACCCTTATTTCATACTCACATTAATTAGAGAGCAATAGGATGCTTTTGCTTGTTAGCATTTTGAATTGAATCTTCATTTTCCTCTAACAAGTGATGTTATTATCCTATTGAAGTGTTGTGTTGCAGGTCACAAACTCACACACACTTTTCTGGCGCCCACCGTGGGGCTGAGCCCCTGATTTTCTATTTTTTTTTGAAATTTTAGACAAATTATCGCCATACTAAATTTGACAGAAGATCACATTTGGTAAGATCATCCGCATACGACATTCTTGGATTGTATCCCATATTCCATGATCGCATCTGGTTACAAGGTCGCACCTGTTTGAAATACAGGATCACATCTTGTAGATCTGGATCGCTTTTGGGAAATTGGGTCGTATGTGGTAAATAGGGTCATTTTTGGTGATTTGGGAGGAAAATATAGGATCGCATCTGGGGTATTTTATGGCATTTTTGGGTTTTCTGACACTTGATTAATTGCATTATTGATGTCTCTAGTTTTTGGCAGCTTGACTGTGGTTTTGCAGGTTTAAAATGACAGAAAGTTCATAAATACTAACTTTTGTCTTTGATTTGCTTAAAGGATAAATGAACAATTATGCTTTTGTTTTCAAACATCTAATGAAAATTTAATCTCATTTTGTAAATCAATTAGAGGATTATGCTCTTTTCTCCTTGAGGGAAAATCAGAAACTCAAAAATTGGCTTATATTTTGGAATTAAGTTGAGAAATGAAGACTAACAAATTTGCATGATTATTTTTCCTTAAAAGCATTATCTTTAGATTTTTAATTTTCTAACCCTCTAATTAGCTAATGGGTGGTCTTGGTGTTCTTGATTGATTTTGACAGCTTAACAAGTGTTTGCAGGACATTTGTCCAAGACCCAAGAAGGGAAACAAAAGACTACTAATGCCCATTATGCAGGTTGCCTCTAAAGCAAATCAACAAAAGAATTTCATGCTTATTTTGTAGGAACTAAAACAATTTGAGATCAAGTTGCAAACCGACTAGAGGATTATGCTCTTTTCCCCTTGAGGGAAAAATAGAAACTCAAACATTGGTTTTCCATTTGGCATCAAATTGGAGTAATTGAACTCTTACTATGCATGATGTGTTTGGGACTTGTGATATAAGTTGGGAGATTATGTTCTTCTCCTTCTTGGAGAACTAGAAATCCTGAGCTTACTATCCCTTGTTTGTTTTCTTTATTGTACACCTTTAGAGGGCCTGCCGATTGAGGAAAAAATCTCCCGGGAATGACCCAAGTGGGGACAAGTCTTTCATCGACTCTTCCACCCCACTATAAAATTTAACACTCCTTTGAGGTCAAAACCTTGGGAGACATGATTCATCTTATCTTGGGAGATTGATGATCAATCCCAATGACTGACTTGGATTTGGTGTAGAGTGGAGCCGCTTTAATCTCACTTCTTGAGACTACACACTTTTAGGTTCCTATCGGGTTAACAGCCTCAATCTTGCTTGCGGGACTATGGGAGATGGTTGTGAATAGATGCCTTCATTAAAATCTTTTTGTTAGATGCTACCTGGATCACCCCCGAAAGGTTTTTATCAGTTGTGCGAGGCAAATAGTAATTGCCCCAAGACATTCACCATATCAAGCCCCCATCGATGTTAACACTTGGCAAATATGGCCTCCAATATCCTTTGTGTGTTATTGGACTGCGATATTTTGAGGAGTCTTTGGGTGTATTCCTAAGTCAGTGAACAAGTGGTTTCAATCTCTACCTAGTATAAGGAATGTTAGGTGTGTTTGCTCTAAAAATGATTGCTTGATGTGTCTTAAATACAAACTTAGTTAATTTCCCCCAAATGAACAAGCACACATCATTTTTCAAGCACTTACAAACACCTGACAGTCATTGGAATCTGACATACATGACACATTTTCTGAGAAACACTAAAATTGCAAAATCCCAGTCGTCATAAAATCGCATCCGGTATTCCTACGTTGCACCCCATATCTTGGATCATATCTATTCAAAATAGGGTCATTTATGGTGTCTACACCATTTCTTGAGTCGCATCTGGTGACCACAACATTTCTTGAGTCGTATATCGTAATTATTGGATCGCATCTGATGTTCCAAATTGTTTGCTAGTAACTATTTAGGATCACATCTGGGATAGGGAGCATTTTTGTACATTCCAGAAGAAAATTTTTCACATTTCCAGATACCCATTTGGTCAATTAGTAGGTTCCTGTTGCTAAAACATAGTCATCTGATGTCCAGAATGAGTGATCTTTGAGAGCATATTGTTACCTTGCATAGTCTGAATCTACATTGTCTCCTTGTGAAGTCAATTAACCCCAATCAGTCACAAGTAAATTCTCAGCTCATAAACAGGGCACTTTGACACCCTATTAACGCTAAAACTTTCAAATCTACTTGTACTTTTGTTCCCAACTCATAAGCAAGGCATTCTAACCCCATTTGACGTTGGATCCATAGAAACATTTCAAACCCACTTTTGCATCCTTGAATTCACAATCAGACATTGCAAAATTATCAGACCCACCTTTTAAACACAAGACTCTCGTTGGTTACTCAATCCAGACTGCATGGTTGTTACCAGAAACAAGACTTATGATTTGAAAACAAACCTGTTCTCAGGAAGAAAACCTAAATTCACATTGGAAATAGGAGAAACTTTGAAACCCAATCCATTACACAGTGCTACACCTAAAACTACTCATACAACAATACCCAAATCTACAAACATGGATGATCAAAAGGAATACCGATGGGATGAAAGATTTCATGTACAAAATGAAGAAGCAGAACATGAGGAACAAAAACAAAAAGCCCAATATGATGATGATGATGATGAGGATGATATGGATGATGATGTGGACCCTACGAAAAAGGAATACAATAGAGCTTTGAGTAGCAAAAGATTTCACAAAATACTTGAAAGAGCCTTGGAAGATAACAAAGAAAAATACTTCTTAGAGCTTGCTTCTCGAGGTGTGAAATTTCCCAAAGACTATGATGTGGAACAACTCAAACAAAAGGTGGATATAAGTCCTATGTCAATCCTAAATAGACAATTCCTTGCTATGAAAGCAAAAATTCAAGAAATCAAAGACGCAAAAGACAAACCAAAACAACAATATTCTTTGGAGCACATATGTCCTTTCCCTTTTGATAAAGGACTCACAATGATTCCATTTCCTAAGAACATTACAATACCAAAATATGACAAGTACATGGGAGATTCCAACCCTCAAGATCATGTGAGGGAATTTTGTACAACTAGTATGGAGTTCATGCATGAACAAACATACCTTATGAGGCTATTTCCACGAAGCCTAGGTGGACAATCTATAGAATGGTTTTCCAAATTGCCTATTGGAATCAAGACATTTGATGAGTTGGTGCAAAAATTCATACAACACTACTCCTAAAACATCCAACACACCATCACTATGTTGGATTTGTGCAATACTAAACAGAAAATGGGAGAGTCATTCTTGAGTTTCCTACAACGATGGAGAAAGATATTTGCACGATATGCTAGAGAGATTCCTGAAAATGAAAAAATGGACATTTTTGTTAACAATTTGGTCCTAGAAATGAATTTCCCAATTCAATTACAAGGACCACCAAGCTTTGACAAAATGATTGATAATGCTCTCAATATAGAGGAAGTTCTAATCAAGAAAGGTGAAATTACCATTCACAAGGAACATAAAGACAAGTCTTATACCACCAAAGACAAGTACAAATATGCAAACAAGAACAAAAATGAGGTTAATGATAGAGTGGTTGATGCTCCTAATTCAAAACTCAAACTAGAGGCTTTTAATCTAACCACAAGTCTTCAAGCAAACAAGAGTCCGACTCCTACTGAGACTCCAAAGATGAACAATACTTTTAGCAAATCTCGAAGAGAACCTTGGGTACCACGGCCTAGGAGAACATTAACTCCATTGGGAGATACCTTGGAAGTGATTATGAAATCACTTGTGGACAATAACATTATTACAATCCTAGAACCAGGTAAGCCTTGGGATCCAGAAGATAAACCTAAGTGGTGGAATGATAATGACTATTGCAATTACCATCATAATAAAGGACACACCACTAATAATTGCTTAAAACTGAGACATGTTATTCAGGATCTTATTGAACAAGGGAAAGTTAAGGTAGATGGACATCACATGAATAATGATCATAAGGCATTTCAAACCCCGCTACCAAACTATGAAAAAGGAGAAACTTCTAAAAATAATAACGTTCACTACACATACACTAATAGTGACAATGTAATCAACATAATGGAACCATGTGACTATTCCATCAACATGATCACTCTTAAAGGGGTGAAAAGAAAAACTAAATCTACCAATGCTGTAACATGAAGCCAAGAAAAACTTACTCTTAAAGGTGTCTCAGCATCTAACACACCACCTACAATAGCAACAACTTCTAAACAAGTGGTTCCCTCTCTAAAATTCAATCTTGTGGAACAATTGCAAAAGACACCTGCACAGATATCTATCCTAGAATTGTTGAAAATTTCCCCTAGTCATAGGGAGATTCTTGATCATGCCTTATTAAGCACACATGTACCGGAAGACTTAGATGTGGATAGATTCTAGGCCATGGTTGGCCACATGAGCTCACCACATTACCTATCTTTTTCAGAAGAGGATGACAAGTCAACAAATCAACCACATAATCAACCCCTTCATTTAGAAGTTCTTATTCATAAACACTAAGTCAAGCATGTCTTGATAGATGGAGGCACTGGTTTGAACATCTGTACTCACAACTTGGTACAACAACTTGGTTTCTTCGACCACGTAATTGATCCTAGGAGAAAGATAACAATCAAGGCATATGATGAGGAAGAGAGATCCTCTAAAGGATTGGTTGTCTTACCCATCAGAGTAGGGCCTGCAGAGAAAGATGTTCTTTGTCAAGTTCTTGATTTACCCCTTGCTTACAACATTCTTCTTGGAAGACCGTGGATACATTCAATGTAGACAGTGCCTTCTACATATCATCAATGCCTAAAGTTTCCTCATAATGGAGTGGAGGTGACTATTCTAGCAGATACAACACATAATTGTAATAACCTCAAACAAACTAAAAGAATGGTTCCCCATAACAAGGAAGGGTCCCCCAAGGCAGAAACATCTAAAGACATGGTCTTGAGAAGCTTTGCTTAGAAGATCAATATCTAAGAAACCAACATGGGAGAGTATAAAATAGATCCTGCAACATCTTTGACAGATCTACCTATATCTCCTAGGACACAAGGAATGCCCTCATCTACATATACACCTTCAAATGGTAGTGCTTTAACTATACATGAAGGAACTAGAATGGTAAAAGCAAAAATATCCTTAGAAGAAGAGAATGAAGAAAAGGCTATCTTGCAATGGCTTTACAAAGAACCCGAAGTAGACAGGAATGTGAAACATGTTGAGATCTCTTCGATCAAATACGGGAAAGGATATGACCTTATGAAACAAATGGGGTACAAAGGAAAAGGACCATTGGGACAAAATAACCAAGGACTAGTGGAACCCCTACACATGGATTTCCAAAATCCTAAAGACAAGACTGGACTAGGCTTTAGAGAAGCTAGATTTCATCCTACAGCAGAAAAAGGTCTAGTATTTAATACATCAGGGGATTCAGATGATGAAGAAGAAATAGTAGGACAACCCATTCCTTATGAAAGGTTGTTACTCTTACAAGGAGACCCAGAGGCTACATTCCTTGGTACAAGTATTAGACAAGAATCAAAAGGAGAACAAGAAGATGAGACTGATGAAGAATAAGAATGAGAACTTCTTATCATGGATACACCACACTTTGATGAAGAACTTGAAGCAATGAATCCACAAGAACCATTGCAAGAAGAAGAGAATCATGCTGATGAAGAAAATGAGGTGCCTATGACTATTGCCAACTTTTTGGGAGTCTTAGATTACAGCTAGGTGGATTCACATGAGTATGAATGGGATGTCCTTTCTGATGCAATCATGGACATAGAAATAGATGTGATACACAAGTTTTCTCCTAGAGTCTTGATGGAAGAAGGAGAAAGTTCTAATGTTAGATCGCTAGAGTTAGATCCATATAACATTAACATAAACTCTAATAATAACGAATCTGACTCTAATAATCCTAACACTTATCTAGAAGAAAACTTAGTAGATGACATTTTGTAAGTTATAAGCGATGATAACAATGCAATGTTGTCTCTTGAACCTATTGTATCTTTATCCTTAATAGATCCTGACTTGATAGACTGGGATGAATCCACATACACAAGCTTTTTATCCTTTGACAATGACTATTCCATAGCCTACTATCTTAATGCTTGTGAACCATTCCATTCTTCCACCAGTGCAATGAGTGAAATCATGACTGAGGAGGATATCAAGTTTCTCAGTCTCAAAAAGAAAAAGAAAATGAACAAGAGATCTGATGGTGAAAACCACTTAGTGGCAGTATCAGATCCTAAAAGAGAAAAAGAAAAAGATGTATCCAATGGTGAAAACCCCCTTGGGGCACCAAAGGATGGGATGATTGATATCCTCCCAAGTCATTTCAAAGAAAGGTCCTCAGTTTTGATTGAACCAACACAACCCATTAATTTGGGAATGACAAAAAATCCTCAGTTAATTCACATAGCTCAATCATTGATAGAAGACAAGAAAATCCAATTCATCAATTTCTTCAAAGCCAAGAAGATCAACTTCACCTGGTCTTACTTAGATATGCTTGGATTGGATATGGATTTGATTATGCACCATTTTTTTATTTCACCAAATGTGAAACCTGTCAAGCAAAAACTTAGAAAAATGAATCCACATGTGGCATTACTAGTGAAGGCAGAACTGGAAAAATTATTGAAGGCCAGATTCATTAGAGCAATTGATTATGTAGAGTGGATCTCCAATATAGTTCCTATTTTAAAGGCAAACAAATCAATAAGAGTGTGCATAGATTTTAGGGATCTCAACAAAGCTTGTCCTAAAGATAATTTTCCACTCCCAAACATAGACATGATTGTGGACTTAATAACAGGGTATGAGATGTATTCCCTAATGGATGGATTTTCAGGGTATAATTAGATCAAAATTGCTCCTGAGGACCAAGAGAAAACAACATTCACTTGTGCATGGGGTACATACTGTTAGAATGTGATGCCATTTGGTCTTAAAAATGCAGGTGCCACATATCAAAGAGCAATGACCACAATCTTCCATGACATGATGCACAAGAATATGGAAGACTATGTTGATGATACTTTGGCAAAATCAAGGATGAGGTCTACACACATAGAGGATCTGAGGAGAATCTTTGATCAAATGGAATAGTTCCAATTAAGACTTAATCCTAAGAAGTGCGCATTTGGCGTATCATCTGGAAAACTCTTAGGATTTATAGTTTTAGCTAAGGGAATTGAGGTGGATCCTACAAAGGTGAAAGCAATCCTAGACATGAAACCACCAAAGAATATTAATCAAATGAGAACATTACAAGGCAAGCTACAATCTATAAGATGGTTCATATCTTAGTTGGCTGATAAAGCACAACCTTTCACAAAGTTGATGAGGAAAGGAACCACATTTACTTGGGATGCATAGTGTGAGGAGAATTTTACCCAAGTTAAGAACTATTTGATGACTCCTCCAATTCTAATGGCACTAATTTATGGAAAAACTTTGTTGCTCTACATATCAGCCATAGACACATCACTAGGTGTGCTCCTCACACAAGAAGATGAGACCAAGAAAGAACAAGCCATATATTACATCAGTAGAACATTGGTCACATATGAGCGAAACTATTCAATGATAGAAAAGGCATGCTTAGTGGTAGTGTTTGCATCTCAGAAACTGAGACACTATATGCTAGCACACAAGGTGAAACTAATGGCTAAAATTGATCCACTCAAGTAGTTATTGAATAAAGCAATGCTTACAGGAAGACTGGCTAAGTGGGTTTTGATTCTAAGTTAGTTTGATATTGAATATGTGGACAGGAAGGCTATTAAAGGGCAGGTGATTGCTGATCAACTTGCCAAGATGCCATTGACTGATGATAAGCCATTATTGATAGAATTTCTAGATGAATCAATTATGCATCTAACATAACACCCCTAGAAAATGTACTTTGATGGGTCCTTCACACAACAAGGATTAGGGACTGGTTGCTTATTCATTACACCACAAGGGTATAAGATCCCAAAAGCTTACAAGATGATATTTTCATGCACCAACAATATGGCAGAATATGAAGCTCTTGTGAATGGGCTCAAGCTTGCAATAGATTGGAAAATCATTGAATTATACATATACGGGGATTCATAGCTCATCATCAATCAAGTAAATGGTGATTATCAAACTAAGGATGAAAAGATTATGCCCTACAAAACAATGGTGGATGATATGAAAAAGTACTTTGTCTTCATCACTTTTCAATAGATCCCAAGGTTAGAAAATAGAGTAGCTGATGCAATGGCTACTTTAGCATCTATGTTACAATTGGAGGAACACCAATTTCGCTATGACTTCCTGGTGGAAGAACTCCCTTTTCCAGCTTATGATTCCCCTACATGTCAAATTGTCTATGCCCTTAAAACCCAAGTGTTGTCCAGATATGCCTCTATCTATTCTTATCTCATAGACCAAATCATTCCTGAAGGCTATTCTAGAAATGAAAAAAGATCCCTTATAAGAGCAGCATCTCACTATGTGATCATCACTAATGACTTGTTTAGACGTAGTCTAGATGGCACGCTTCTTAGGTGTTTAGAACATGAAGAGTCTAATCATGTATTAAAAGAAGTTCATGAAGGTGTGTGTGGATCAAACTCAAATGGTTTTTCATTAGCCAAGAAAATCCTAAGAGTTAGATACTATTGGCCCACCATGGAAAAGGATGCTATTCATTTTGCAAAAACTTGTAAGAAATGCCAGATTCATGGTAACCTCATACATGCACCAACTAGAGAGCTAATTCCCTTTATAACACATTGGCCATTTCAGCAATGGGCCTTTGATTTAGTTGGTCAGATCTATCCTAATTCATTAGGTGGACACAAATACATCATCACCACAACTGAATATTTCACAAAATGGGTGGAGGCTATCCCATTGTCCAATGCAACAAGAAAACAAGTTTCAATGTTCATCTTGAATTACATCATTTGCCATTATGGCGTACCCTCATCAATTGTGACTGACAATGTGGGACAATTCAAGAAAAAAGACATAGATGAGCTGTGTCTTCAATTTAAAATCACTCAGCACTGCTCCTCAATATATTACTCTCAAGGTAATGGGTAGGCTGGGGCATCCAACAAGAACATTCTGAAAATCTTGCATAGGACAATAAAAAAATCAGGAAGGGATTGGCATTTACAAATAAATCTAGCCTTATGGGCTTACAAAATGAGCATAAGGACTCCAACTGGTGCAACTCCATTTGCACTAGTTTATGGGTCAGAAGCAGTCTTACCAGTTGAAGTAGAGATTCCATCACTAAGAGTATCACTGAAACATTTAGTCACTGATGAAGACTATAGAATCTCTAGATTGCAAGAGCTTGAATTGCTGGATGAGCGCAGACAACAGGTGTTTGATCATCTCAAAGCTTACTAGAAAAGAATGTCAAGAGGATACAACAAGAAAGTGAAACCTAGAAGCTTTCAGATTGGAGATCTAGTTCTCAGAGAAAATCCTAAAAACCAACAACATAGAGAACAAAGGGGAAAATTTGAACCCAACTAGATGGGTCCCTTTGTCATTACAATAGCATTTGGATTAGGAGCCTATCAGTTGGCTACACCTGAAGGAGATGTGTTGCTAGATCCTATCAATACTTTGCATCTGAAAAGGTTTTATGCTTAACATTCTTAAGGAAGACCCTGTACAGAGAAAATGGATTCTGAAAAAAATAAAAAACAATGGAAAAAGTCCTGAAAAATGACTATCTTGGTGAAAACCTAGCAATAGGTGCCTTGGTGAGTCCAAAAAAAAAAAGAAAATCACAAAGGCAAAAAGAAAAAAAGTGAAAAAGAGAAAAAAGTGTCATGGTGAAAACTTGGTAAACAGGCGCCATGATAGAAAAAATAGAATAAAATTTTGGCCAAGTGGTGAAAATTTGGTAAATAGGCACTACTTGTAATCAATTCTCTATCTATAAAGACAATGCTCACACATTTGGCCAATGTAAATATCAGCTTGTATATATTTTCCAGTCACTTTCGTGACACACCAAGTCCTAAAAGAACTTTCAGACAATTGTACCTTCCTAAGACTGGAATCTATCCACATTAGGGTCCTAGGTAAAGTATTTTCTAGGGGGCATTGGATTATATTCACAATCACATTTGCTGACATGATGATACATCTGCAATGACAATAAACTATGAACACTGGTATTTCTCAATACCACCCTTGTCCACAACTGACTATAAACTATGACAAATGGTGTTTCTCAACACCCACCAGCTAGATCTCAAAATGTGTTTCTTAACGCAACGTCATGATGAAAACAATGTTTCTAAACACTACAATAGGTGAGACACTTATCAATGAAGACATAAATTGTTGGTAATAATTCTTAAAGCATGTGTTTGCAAAAATGAATCAAGAGTGTTTTTCAACACTATAATAACAATTGTCTATTTATATTATGTAAATACGATGACCATGCTAAGGGATAAAGAATCTTTCTTTTTCTTATTATCAATTGTTGCTAAGTTATGCTTCCATGAGTAACTCGATGACATTTTTTTTGAACTAAGAGAAACAAAGACCGGGGGCATGACATTTTCTTTGTTTTCTGTTTGTGGTAATAAATCCAATGATCTAAGGTGATCATGGGGAATGGGTGTCTACTTATAAGTGCCTCCACCTTGTAGTGGAATGCCATGTATACCTTGACCTATTTCCTATGAAAGCCTTAGTGAGGTTGGATCTATTTCCTTGCCTGTTTAACAACTAACAAAGATACATTAGGAAGTAACTGACAACATTTATAGCTGGGTGCTTTAATGTTTAGGTTGTCTTTCAACATGGTGAATGATGAGGAGGTATTCATATTTTTAGAATTTTTAAATCTATTCATGAAAATTGTACTATCCTCTAGAGGTCCCGCTAACACAAAGGTTCTATGATGAAAACAATCCACTTTGAATAAAACAGTGATTGTCCTAGGTGTCTAGGTGCATTTCATATTAATTGCATTTCATTTTAGTTGCATGTCATATTAATTTTCATTAGGATTCATTTAGATGCATTTCATTGTCTTTAGTTGCATTGAAGTTCATTTTAAATTGCATTCATTTTAATTTAGCTGCATTCATTTTAGTCTTGCATAAGCTTGAAAGGCAATGTTATCAACTGAGATTTATTCTAAAAGCAATGATGTAAGCTGAACATCTATCTAAAGCATTCATGGTATGAGCTGAAAATACTTAAATATTAACCATTTGACCAAGTGCATCATGGAATCATAAGAAATGGAATAAAAAAAATGATGGAGTACAAATCACTAATATTCATTTTCATTCATAAATCATTTCATATCATAAAACCACTTGCATTTTGCATCCACATTGATCCATACATAAATAAGATTGAGATGCCCATACATAGTATCACAATACATCTCATACATCCATACATCCATCCATTCATGAAGCTTTGAAAATAACAAAAACATGAGCATATATCAGTGAAATGTATTATGACATCATTTTATCATCACTTTATCTACTCTAGACCAAGTACGACTATCACATAAAAAATCTCATGCATAAAATGAACATCATATATCACATGTGCAACAATTGAAAGCATGAAAGATGAGACACATCAGATAAAGAATACCAATGGCAGAATCAATACGAGCATCAATATATAATCAAAATGTCCATGAGCAAGTGTATCTATCAGAGGTCACCAATGAATCAGAGTATCAACATATCAAAGCATGAAACAAAGTATCAAAAGCTATAACAGTACAAATGATACAATAAATGGTACAGATACAGGATATGTCATGATATACAAGATGCCCAAAAATACAACATGAATAGTCTATGTCCCACTGGCCCCCTCATCCTGTATAGGAGGATCAGGAGGGGGTGCATCTAATCTATGATGTGGTGGTGGTGGTGGCATGGCCCCCTCTGACTACTAAGCAATGACCAAATACAATGGAGCTCTCTGTGCAGCAGGAACCACAACACAATACAAGGTGAAGTAATAAGTGGCCCGCTATCCCTGATGGGTGGCTGTATGCGCATACCTATCTCTCTCAGCTCTCAACTATGCCAATTGAGTATCCCTATCTACTCTCAGCTAGGCTATCTGTGTATCCCTCTCAGCTCAAACCTGGGCTAGCTGTGAGTCCCTCTCTAATAATTGTGCCGTGAGGGTAGCCACCTGTAATCTCAATGCTACTCTCTCCTACTCACACTGTGAAAGTATGTCACCATCACCACCTGCTGGAGGATCCTACCATGTCTGTTGCTGATCTTGATCTCCTTTGGCAGGTCTTTGTGTGTGCTAATGCCTATGCAATAGTGGTCCTGTATCTCTCTGGGGAGGGGTGACCCATACTCTCTACTGACAATGACTAGTGTCACCTCTTGAGGCCCACCGCCAGTTGCCACCCACTACTCCACCTCCACCACCTCTATCATCTCCTCCATCTCCTCCATCTCCTCCACCTTTGTGAGCTTGGCCTCCATCTCCTCCCCCTCTATCGACACCTTTGCGTGCATCTCTCCCATTGCATCCACCGCGAGCTAGCTCGACAACATCATCCTCAGGATCGTAATCTAGAGCATCCTCAATGCATGGAACTACATCATCAGGAGTAGTGAATCAAGGATAAGGATACCTCATGTAGTGGGTATGATACTCATCTATCACCCCAACATCACAGACACCAATCTGATAGTCCCAAGCTCCAGCCTGCATCTGTGCAATCTCATGAATGGCTGTCTCATATACTAACTGGGCTCCCCACTGAGCCTCCTCACTCCTAATGCATGCATATCTGCAAGACTCCTATGACATGCCCTGTACACATCCATACTGATGGTAGACTTGAGTAACCAAAAACCCCTCAACCACATAGCACGTCTGCCTGACAAGGTATTGACTCTGAAAGAAAAATGGCATCTATTGGACATCTGAGGGCCAAGCCTCACAATCATAGTATGGTCACCAATCTACCTCAGTCACATCATCTAATAGACGGTGCTAGTACTCTAACTTGCCTAGGTGGGGCTACTGAATGAATCCTGAATACATGTAAATATATGGCAACCCAGCATCGCGGTGCCTATCAACAATAGGGTGAGTCATAGGGATATGCTCCCATGCCCAGATCTGTAATACAACGCTCCCTACAGTCATAGAGTAGGAATATTGATAAAATACCTCATGTAACTCATGATATAGGTGAGCTAGTATGTAGCTACCCCAGGCATATCTCCCAGGAGTTTGAATCATCTTCCCTATAACACGGGACCAACCGCACATAAAACCATGCTGGCCCCTATCTGGCATCATGATGCCTCCTATCAAACCAACTAGATATATAGGAAGAGGGGCATAGTTGGTGACCATGTGGTCCCAACTTAGATAATGACCATTAATCATATCATCTCTAAAGAGTCTCCTAGCATCAGCAATCGCTGCAGGTCCAGAGGCCTCATACTCAATGCGGTGTCCCATCACGTATACATGTAGAATCCTCGACATGTCCTCAGGTGTAACTGTCATCTCACCAGTTGGTAAATGGAAGGTGTTGTGCTCCAAATGCCATCACTCCACCAGCGCTGTGAGCAGACCTCGATTTACCTAAATGTGAGGTAAATCGACTAAACTCCATAGATTGCAATGCCATACTATCTACTGCTCAGCATCACTCAATTGATCCAAAAGAGCCAACACTTGGGCCAATCACGGTGATCTAAAGGATACAAATAGGAAATTGACCTACACAACAGAAAATAGGGGCACTATGTTAGAGTTAGACCAAAGGTAGTTGATGCAAAAATACTCAAAAAGATTAGAAGGACAAGTTAACTGCACTCAGAAATCAGAGAAATCAGATGAGATTCTGAAATACTAGATGCGGATCAAGAAACCCTGTATGTGACCCTAAAACTAAATACGATTCAAGAAATACTGGGTGTGATCCATGAAATACGGGGTGTGATCTGGTATACCAGACACGAACCTATTCTAAAATTTGGCCAAAATTGTTCAAATTTTCCTAGACGCGACCCGATGGGGTGTAATCTAAGAAATACTGAATGCGATCTAGAATCTGGGAGGTGACACAAGTTTGACATGATGCGATCCCATATACGGGATGCGACACAACACTAGTTGGCCTATAAAATGCATAAAAATGCATGAAATTGAAAATTTTCAAATTGAAAAGATTCATTTATCGAATACTCACAGGTTCCTCATAATGCCTTGGGTAGTCATGTCATCTAGCCCTCTCAAATCGATGCTTCTCCATAGGGAACACCATGTCTGCTTAGAGCCCCATGAATTTCTAAGGGGTAAAAGTGAAAATGAATAGTTAAAAGTCAATTTTTGGCCTATTTAAGCCTCTCGGGGGCCCCGGGGCCTTAAGGGACTTTCTTCATTAGACATCACAGAGGCCTAATCTTGGGACCGAAATTGAAACAGGTAATTTTTATCATCTCAATGCCATAAAAATAGAGTTACACAACAAAGTTAATATCCAAAAGGGCACAAGTCAAAATGGTCACAGCACGGTCAAATAGGGGCAAAATGGTGCGAAACTAATGCAGTGGGCAAGGCATATCAAATTTATATGCTGGGATATCATTTCAACACAAGTCAAGCTTGGTTAATTTTCTAAAATTCTTGGTCAAACTTGGTCAAACAATGCTTCTGGGGCACTTTAATCGATCTAAACAGCTTGAAAATTCTTTCTAATCGATCTATGCTTGACCTAAGGTCAATTCAATCATTGTAATACTTGACCCTAATCAGTTCATTCCAATTCATTCCACTTTCGATCCTGAGGGGGCATAATCATACCAAAAATCTAATGCTTTGAATCAAAATTTTCAACACCAGGGGCATGACAGTTCTCTTCAATCAAGCTGAGACTATTAATTTCAACTAAAAATTCTTTTCAAATCTCATATTGACCTTCATTCAATCAAGCTTGGAGTCGGTATCATCAATTCCTGTTCAATCAAGCTCAGAATTGATAGTTTCTAAATCAAGCAAGAATTTATTCAATCAAGCTCAAAATTCTTTTATCAGTTTTCATTCAATCAAGCTCAGAATCAGTATTGTCAGTTTGCGTTCAATCAAGTTCAGAATTGACAACTTTTTGGAAACCAAGCAAGAATTCATTCAATCAAGCTCAGAATTCTTTTATTGGTTTTCATTCAATTAGGCTTGGAATTGGTATTGTCAGTTTGTGTTCAATCAAGTTCAGAATTGATAGCTTTTTGGAAACCAGGTAGGATTTCGTTCAATCAAGCTCAGAATTCTCAATTTCAAAGTAGTTCTCACTACTCTGTAAATCTCCTGAATCATGCTTTGAATAAGATTTTCTTTGAATTCCTATTCTAGTCGCAAAGTAATTCAAAGAGGGGCAAATGTAATCACCTAAAAATGGGCTAACAGAACCTAGGGCCCTATTTGCCCTTAATTTGGTAGGTAACCTTAATTATGCTAATTTGATCTCTGATTATTAGTATAAATTCTCAAAAATTCATTAAACCCCATCAATTTTTAGATCAAGCATTTATCACCAAAGTTCAAGCAAAAATCAAGGTTATTAACTCTAGGCCTATTTAATTACTTAAACCCCATCAAAAGTAAAGGCTAGAGTTATTAATTATGGAAAATGCATAAATATCTCCTAAATCAAACAAACACAACAAACACAACTTAAAACAAGGAGGCTTGCACATGGATCAAGGATCAAGCCAAGATACATCTCAACTACTCCTCATGGATGCATCTCGACCGCTGATTCTCTTCCAAATCTTATAAAAGAGAGCTTTCAAAGGCTTTCCTTCTTCTTCTAGCTCCTTTAGGTTTTGAAAGGCTTCTTTTGACACATTGCTAATTGCTTCCAATTTTAATGTTTAGACTCTTATTTGCTCATGGATTTGAGGCTTCATGATCCATGATTATGAACTCTCATACTTTGGAGAATTTGTGAACTAATGCTTGGATTGATAGTTGTTTTCCATGATTTCAAGCTTTTATTAAGTAGAAAACACTTCAATTTGGGTTTTAATGGAAGAAATTAGGATTTCATGCTCTCATTTAGGTTGTTTACATGCACTTTGAATCTCTCATTTTAGTGTAGATTGTCACTATTTTAAGGGTTAAATCTGAGAACAACTAACCCTTATATCATACTCACATTAATTAGAGAGCAATAGGATGCTTTTGCTTGTTAGCATTTTGAATTGAATCTTCATTTTCCTCTAATAAGTGATGTTATTATCCTATTGAAGTGTTGTGTTGCAGGTCACAAACTCACACACATAGCCATACCCTTATCTTTGGTGATCTATATAGGAGGGGTTTAGATGGGACACTTCTTAGGTGCTTGGAAAAGGATGAGTCTGACTGAGCGTTAGTTGACATCAATGAGGGCATTTGTGGAGGACATTCCAATGGTCTTGCCATGGCTTGAAGGTTGCTTAGGGTGGGGTACTATTGGCCCAAAATGCAGATAGATGCTATAGCTTTTGCCAAATCATGTGAAAAGTGTCAGAAACATGGAAACCTAATTCATGCTCCAGGTAGGGAGCTTATTCCTTCTATTTCTCATTGGCCATTTCAGCGCTGGGCCTTTGACCTTGTTGGGAAGATTCATCCCAACTCATCAGGTGGACATAAATTCATTATTACTGCTCCTGACTACTTTACCAAATGGGTAGAAGCTGTTCCACTATCTGTTGCTTTAGGAAAGAAAATCTCTTTGTTCATATTGAATCACATCATTTGTCAATTTGGGATACCTTCTGAGATAATCACTAACAATGGAGGTCAGTTCAAAAATAAGGACCTTACACACCTCTACAAGAAACTCAAGATAAAACAACATTGGTCCTCCATTTACTTCCCACAAGGAAATGGACAAGCAGAGGCCTCTAATAAAACCATTCTTAAGATTCTCCATAGAACAGTTCACAAGAATGGTTGAGACTGACACTTACAGATCAATCCAGCCTTATGGGCCTACAGAATGAGTATTCGTACTCCCACAAGGGCTACTCCTTTTGCCCTCACTTATGGTGCTGATGCAGTATTACCTTTAGAAGTTGAGATTCCCTCACTTAGAGTCTCTCTCAAAGGTTTGATTATAGATGAAGATTATCATACCATGAGATTGCAAGAATTGGAACTTCTTGATGAGAAACATAGAACATCTTTTGATCACATGAGAGTCTACCAAAAGTGTATGTCCAAAGCATTCAACAAGAAGGTTCACCCTAGAGAATTTCAAGTAGGAGATCTTGTCCTACGTGAGAATCCTAAGAACCAACAACATTGAGAACAAAAGGGCAAATTTGAACCTAATTGGCTTGGACCATACATTATTACTGCTACTTTTGGGACAAGTGCTTACTTGCTATTTGATGAACAGGGGGAACAGCTCACTGATCCTATTAATGTTTTGCACCTCAAGAAGTTCTATCCATGATGCCTATTCTATCTGGGGGCATCCTTTGTACATATCTTATTGATCCTGAAAAAATTCTAAAAAAATTCATATATGATGCTGAAAAAATTTTAAAAAGCATATAAAGTCTTGAAAAAATACAAAAAAATAAAAAATGCAAAAAATTCAAAAAAATAGAAAAAGTGCCTTAGTAAAAACCTGGAAACAGGTGCCTTGGTAGCAAAAATACAAAAAAATTAAAAAATAAAAAAAATCTCCAAGTGGTGAAAACTTGGAAACAAGCGCTACTTGAGGCCTTTGCACCCTCATCTTTTAGCATGCATCCTTGATACTTAGCCTTTCTCCATCATGTCTTGACCTTAATTGACTTGGTCTGGAATTGGTCTTTATTTTTGTCTAGGGGGGCATACCTGTTAGCATAGGTCTTTTAGGTGCATTTGTCTCTTGGGGCATTTCACAAATAGGTGTTTTTCAACACCACCCCAAACAGTGTTTTTCAACACTACCCTAGCGTCGAGTGTTTCTCAACACTTATCAGATGTCTTACCCACCAGTCTAAGTATGATGTGATATCACTCATTAACAAATTTGATACTCAAAGTTTGACTCTATGACCAACACACACACACTTAAACAATTGAGATATGTTGACTTTATCTTTCTTTGTGTGCTATCTATGAGAATTTATTTAATGAGTGGTCTCTCCCTGAGAAGTTTTCAATGATGCATAGCTAGAAGACTGAGAGTATGAGAACATGTTTTATTTCTTTATCTGCTTGTGGGTATATTTCATTGATCCTAACTGTCATGAGCATTTATGCTAGTCTTACTTGACACTAGGGATTGACAAGGTAGTATCCTTGACTGTTTTGCGAGTGCATACTCATAGCCATCTTGACCTTCTTATGTCCTGATACAAGCATAATCTTGCCATAGTAAACTTAGGTAATCTCACTACACTAGTCATCTTGACCTACATGTCTTTGGTGCCTAGGTGGGATTCCCACATTTCATCTGATATAGATCATATTCATATACCCATAGTCATACTAGTGTGTATTGTATGATCTTACGACACTACCAATAAAAGCTCAATGATGATAATTAAATGTCTATAAGCATTGTGACCTTGCAAGTAAACCACTTTTCATAGTAGCTTGCATTTTTAGGGTCATGTTAGATTAGTTTTGCATCTTGCATATGGAGAGAGCTCTCCTTCTCATCTTACGTGGACCTGTCAATCAACTGTGCTCATCTTCCCTCTCTTCTTCTTGATCATGTCTTTCGATCCTTGTCTTTCATCTCACATCCTTTTCCTATCATCACAAGGGGTTAATGATTTTGAAAATGACACTTTTTTTACCCCTTTTATAGCATTTTGACTTTTTGACCTAATTTTCAAAATACCTTGGAATTGCGTGAAAATTGCACCCCTAGCTAATTTTGACATCTTGGATCCATTTTCAGACTTGAAATTGAAATCTGAGTTAATCTTGATAGTCAAAATTGCATTTTAAAATTTCCCCCTCTTCTGTGCAGTTGGCTGACCATTTGAGGCTTGATCCTTCGATCTTTGTTGGGGCATCTTCATTTCTTCACCCCCATCTCTTTCAAACTCCTAGTCTATCTTTCATTATCACTCACTTCATTTCTCTAAGGTTTGACTTAATTTTTATCCTATATCTTCCCCAGTCAAACCTAGTCAACCTAGGGCATGTCTTCACTGCTTGATGGTTATCCTATTGTCCTATTCTTTGACTATGATTTGTAGTGCTTTGATCAAGTTTATCAATTTCCTGTTCTCCTCTACCTGATTTTGATTTCAATTCTAAGGGGGTAGTACTTATCAGCTTTAATCTTTGATTCAACTTTATCATTCAGCTTAGCTTGAGATTCTTATTTTTAGGCTTGATTATCACCTAGCAGCAATGGTGGTGATTTTGTCTTTCAATTTTTATCTCCTATTTTTTAGACTTGATTATTGCCTAGCAACGATGGTGATAGTTTTGTCTAAGGCTTGATTTTCACCTAGAAATGATGGTGTTGGTCTTGTCTTTTAGCTTTTTGCTTATCTTTGTCCTGGCATGTTCCCAAAATGAACACATGTCTGAGTTATTTTGTGATCCCAAAATGAACTCACATTTTAATTCTTCTTTGACTGCATGTGTTCCTAAAATGATCACACATTAGTCAAAGAGGGGCAAATGTATGCACTCTAAAATGGTCACCTAGACTTTGGGCCCCATTCTTGCAATTTATCAAATCCTTGAATCAATATTTTCAAAAATCAACAATTTATCAATTATATCAATTTCCTTGATCAAGTCCTATTTCATCATTTTCAATTATTTGCCTTGGGCTAACCACTTTATCCTAAAATCTTTATTTATTTAAAATGAACATTTCCTCCCCTTTTAATAAATAAAAAGCCCCTACTTTTCATCTTGTCCTAAGTGGCACAAATAAAGCATTATTCTTATTTTATAGAAAGGGGAAAAAGCACTTTTTGTCTCATATGGACACAAAAATCAACTCTTATTTTCTCATTGGAGGATATTTGTGCACATGGATTGCTCCTCTTTGATGCTCCATTGTTGATTAAGTCTTTTGCCTCATAATCTCCATGGTCCATTTCTTCTCATTTCTTATAAAAGGAAAGCTCTCTTCCTGATTTGCATATCCATCTCTTTTATGCTAATGTTATGCTGCAGGTTTTATAAGTTATTTGGAGCTCTTTGAAGACATTCTTGCATTCAAGCTTTGAAGACATTGTTGTTGCATTTCATTTAGCTTGCTTTCTTACTTTCATAGTTGCATAATCATGGCTTTCTTAGTATAGACTTTCTTTATGCTATAGATTAATCTCACATAGTTTAATTAGGAGGGATTGTAAGACTTGTACTTTCCTTTCATAGCCTAGTTTGCACTTTCATTTTCATAGACTAGCTTGCATCCTCATTCTTAGCTTACTTGCATTGCATTTTCATTTGATTCTTTGGGGATATTGGCACTTTTTTCCCTTGTCTTCACTTGAATCTCTCATTGTGTGGTTGACTAGCAAGGTCATTAAGCCTATTAGCTCTAGTTGAGAGCAATTTTAAATCTTGCAACTCCATACATAAAGAGATATGGATCAATTTTTGAGACCTCATTCTTAAGTGTTCTTGATTGTAAGGATTCATAGAAGTGCACTACTTCTGTGTGTACAAAGTTAAGTATTATTGAAGGGCAATTGGAAGAATGTCTTTTAGCTAAGACATCTTTTCAAAAGTTTAGCTTTGAGAACCTCCAAGCATGCGAGATAGCATCTTATGGATTATGCGCACTATTTAGTGTGGTAGATTCTATTAAGAAATCATGGGAGAAGGAGTTAGAGGCTATAAAGATTGATTTTGTAGATTGTGTTGTAAGCCTATCGGCTTTGCAATATTGAATTAAGGTATAACTTTTTGAATACAATTTTGTAACCCTCCTTACCTTTATTTTGTCATTGTTGTCAAAGGGGGAGAGATATATAGCAGAAAATTGATAAGAAAATGATAAGGATTGATAATATTAGGGGGAGTACTATATTAGAGATAAGATTTTTTGGAGTTATAAGGATAGTATATATATTTTATACTATGGCCACAATTTTGAGATTTTGAAGTTGTAAGACTTAGCCAATTTTCTCATATGTTGCCACCAATGACAAAGGGGGAGATTGTTGGCAATTTGGATGAGTTGGTTACATATATGTTGTCATTATGGAAACATATGATCTACATGAAGATCACATAGGTTAGAGAGCTAGTATGTTAGAGTGCAATGCAAAATTGTCTAAGTATGAGGCAGTGTGTTTTTACCAGTGAACTTGAAGACAATTTTTGTTTGCGATGTCAACTGGAGTAAGTTCAATGCATGCACACTTGAACATAGACTCTATGGTGACTATTGAAGACTCATCTTAGAGTGAAAGTTAGTACGACATGTATGAAAGAAGTTATGATAGTTTTTCTAAAGATGATGTTAAGTCGACAGGATAGAATATGAAGACAAAATTGGTAAAGAGTTAAGGGATTATTTTGTTTATCAAAATAATGACTTAATAATATAAAGGGATGACATCCTAGATGTTAACCCTTGGATAAAGTTATTTTTTAATATGATAGCCGATTGGAAAGTTATTAATCTTAATAACTTGTATAAATGTAATTGTAAATTATAAGAAGGAGAAGAATGAGAAAAAAAAAGGAACGAATGTATGTAATAGCGATAGTGAAAGAGATGCAAAAAGATATTGATGAAAGAAGTATAAGTTTATGTACCTTGACCTACTTTTGTAATCAGTAAATATTGTACATTACTTGTTTGAGCAGTGGGCTCATCTGGTAATCACTTTTTGTACTACCAACTCCTAATAGAGTTGAGGCTTCTAATAAGGCCTATAGTCCCTTAATCAGGACTGAGACACTATATGCATGTAATAGACTCCTAATAAGGTCAACATCCTTAACAAGATACTTTTGATTAGTGGATCTTTGTGGGTGCCATCCCCATCGGGGTTTTCCCTTGGCCAGGGTTTCCTCGAGAATAAATAATGTGTTATGAGTTCTTTATTTTTATTGCTATGTATGTTGTTTAGATTCTTATGTTATGCATGTGTAAAGATAATCTGTTATATCCATAATTGGGCAAAAGATAAAGTTTTTAGAATACTAATTCACCCCCCCTCTGAGTATTCCCTTTTTCTAACAAAAATTCCACTCGGTATCCAGTGCTATTAAGTCATGCAACACTCAGCAGATTATAGTTAATACCTTCAACCCAATATGAATTTTCATAAGTGATCTTATCAGTCGGCTTAATCAATCCTTTACCCCTAACAAGACATGGTGCATCATTACCAAATTTTACACTTCTACCTTTATAACAATCTAAGGTATCAAACTTACTTTTGTCACCAGTCATGTGGTGTGAACAACCACTGTTAATAATCCATTTATCATTTTTGTTCACATAGGATATCAATGTAGTTTTCTCATCCTCATTAGACTCATCTTTCATTGCAACATAGATTTCCTCAATTTCAAAATCATCACTATCAATGTCAGTCTCTTCTTCAGCAATATAGCAGGATTTCTTACCTTTTCCTTTGTAGTCCTTGTACCTTCGGTAACCTCTATCTTCTCTTTTTTCTTTATGCTTGCTATCTCTTTCTTCATCCTTATCATCCATGTCAGGACATCTTGCAGCTATATGACCAACTTTATTACATGAAAAACATATACTAGAGAGTTTACCTTTATACTTTCCTTTTCCCCTTTTCAATCTTCTAGCCATAAGAGCTTCAAGATCCTCAAGTTCTTCATCAGATATGTCACTTTCACTTTCACTCTCACTGATGCATCTTTCTTTCTCTTTCTTTGACTTACTCAGAACCATTTATGACTTAAAAGTAGATTGAACATTAGCAATAGTGAAGTTATCATAGTTAGAAAGATAAAAAGTAGTAAGCGTACCGACCAACCTTTCCAAAGTAAGAGCATTGCCAGGATTACATCTAGATTCTTGAATTGCTAAAATTTTGATGGCATAAATAGGACGTAAAGTTCTCAATACTTTTCCTATAATAGTTTCATCTTCAATAGTTCCATTTTCTCCTCTAATAGCACTTACAACTTCTTTTATCCTACCATAATATTGAGCAATATTCTCACCTTCTTGCATTTTAATTTCATCAAATTTACCTCTTAGACTCTTAGCTTTTACCCTCAGTACATTTATGTCACCACCATAGATGTTTGCAAGAGTGTCCCACATTTTCTTTGCATTAGTGCAGTGTTTGATGTCTTCAAATTCTAGATAGCTTGGGGTAGATGCAATCTCCAACATTGCTTGATTATGCTCTTGTTTAGCTCTCATCTCCTCAAGAGTCAGAGGTGCAACAGGTGTAACATAATCATGCTCAACATAATACTTTGCAGAATCACCAATATCGACCAAATGCAACTTCATCAAACTTTTCCATGCAGGGAAGTTCTCCTTATTTAGCTTCGGTACCTCCTTCTTATATATCCTGATCATTTACTTCAAGTACCTTTAAACTTATCCATTGTAAGCACCAAAAGCTCTGATACCAATTGTTAATATGATTTAGAAAAATAGAGAGGGTGGGGGTGAATCAGTTGTTCTCAGGGCCATATGTATAAATAAACTTTCAAAACTTTTCAACAAAATTAGATCTAACAATCAATAGCTACTCGGTCATTACTGAATACATAATAAAAACATATAACAGTGCAGTCCACTATCCAATAGTATCTAACTTGCAAAATACAGAAATGTTCAAACCAAAACATTCACATAAGTATTAACACTAGGATTTATAGTGGAAACCCAATTTGGGAAAAACCACTTTGTAACATGTTACTAATATTTTCACTCTTCTGAAGTGAGCTCTATGAAAAGCCAACCCTGTCAAAGGTTACAAACACACTATCAGGTGTGACCCGATTAAAGGATTTAAACCACTCTGTTAAAAGTGCACCTTATTATAGGACTTACATACATTCCATTAGAATGCAACCTTATTCAAAGGATTTATACAAATGACTGTTAGGTCAACCTTGGTTAAAAGGATTTTGACTGATACAATGGTTAGAAAGTAACAATAATATTGATTTGAAAACATACAACTCACTTTGCAAATATCAGATCCAATTCCATACACATATGCTGGCTTACTGACTATGATTCATTTCCATCTCCATCATTGATCTGCTCGGAAATCCCTTCAAGCAATCACAACACTTCTCCTTTAGCCTTTTCTACTTATACAGTCAATAACATCAACAACAACTCCAACATCCTCTGTCTCCTCAACCTCATGCTTAGGTTTCCTTAATACTTCCTCAATTAGGTCAATACAACTTTTTTCACTTAATCTCCTTCGTAGATCTTAGTGTTAGGTCAAATTCATCGAATCCTTCCAACTTTATGTTCTTCATCCATCCTTCTAGAAACATTTCAAATCTCTTAATAGATTTACAATAAAATGTTTTACAGTGCATTAAATGCTTCCATACAATCAATACATAAAGTCAACATGATTTACATAATCCAATAATTCAATTATGTTGGCTAGGAATCTGAATTCTTACTCAAATGTAAATTATTGATGCTTAGTCAATAATGTGTTCAACTCCTCAGTCTTCATTGGAAAGCTTGGTCACCACTAAAACTATTTCTTCAGCTTATACTATCTTCCTCGGTAATTAACTGATGTTCGGTCAACACTGAATTTACTTGGCATATACTAGCTTGGTTGACACTAACATCACTCGACTTAAACTAGATTTCTTCACTTTTTCTTGGTTAGGCCTACTTGTTTAGTCTTCATTCTTACTTAGATAAACAATACATTATCTTATCATTTTGCCACATAATCAAGTATCCATTGAAGTATCAAGATGACTCAACCTTTCCTTAGGTGCTATTGTTATCAACATTGCCCACATCCTTCTCAAAAATCAAATAGATATAGTACTTTCTTAAATAGAAACAGTCTTACTAGTTAAGATTTGACATCAATGACAATACAACAATTGGTTCAATTGCAGTTTCCAACACTCATTAGATATGAACTCTCCTCCTCTGTCAGATCTTAGACATTTCAAGCTCTTACCTATTTCTTTTTCAACTTTTGCTAAATACCACTTAAACAACTGAAAGACATCAATTTTTTCTTTAAGAAACATCACAGTCATCATTCTAGAGTAATCATCAACAAATAGAATAAAATATTTATCACCACACTAACTTTTCACTCCAATAGGTCCACAAAGGTAAGTATGAACTTGTAGACACCTAAAAATCCTTTAGAAAATAAAGTATTTTTATTTTCTGAAAAATCCCTGATGACATCATCATTTATTAATTATTTATTTATTTAATTAATTAATTTATTTTTATGTCATTAAATCCCTTTACCTTAATTAAAAATATTTAATTAAGAAATCCCTCCCAAAAATGTTTAAATCTTATTTAAACATTATCTCCTTATTTATTAATTATTTAATTAATAGATTGACCAAAAATCTCAAAATAAATAATTTATTTATTTTTTGCCCAAAACTTGGCCAATTTCTTTAAGACCACTAACCTCTTTCAAAATCTTCTAATCCTTCTTTAATTTCGATTAAAGACTAATCCCATCATTTCCTAACCCTAATCCCAACTCAAAATATTTAATTAAGATTAAATATTTAATCCTCATATTTATTAAATTCATTTTAATAAATATTCTCAAACCTAAACCATGGAAATAAATAAATCTTTATTTATTTCCTAAAATCCATATTTATCCTAAGGAAATTCTAGACTCTTCTAGAAAGTCCTAATCCTAATCCTAATCCTAATCCCCCCCCCTAATCCTGTCACATTCCCTAACCAAGGTTAGCCAACTCCTAAGCTTAATCCAAAGTCAACAAACTTTTAGAAACTTCTCTTACATGCATTAAGTGCATTTAAGGCCTCCTTATCCCTCTTACATGCATTTATCATGCATTTAAGAAGCCCCTCACCCCTTTCTTACACCCTTTGACCTTAGGCACATTTTCCAAATTGTGCACATCCCTCCCATCTTTCAACCCAATGCCCTTATGACACTTGTCACAAGGAGGTGGCCCTGAACTAGCACAATCCATGTGCTCCCCTTTGAATGAATCTTGACCTCTCTTAAGGATTTTGATCCTGGCCACTCATTCCTCCTTCCCAAATCCTATAAATGCTCCTCATTTCCAAGAGCAAAAAAAAAACCATTCACCTTTCATTTCAAGCATTGTTATCATGCCCATTTAGCTCTAGACTTAGCATAATCATCTTAATCTAGCTTACTTTCAAGCATTTTAGCTCATCTTAATATAGCAATAATGGATTAACATAGTTTATTTCCTCATTTTACATAGCATATCATCATATCACATCTCTATTTGGTTTAAAAAACAATCTTAGCATAAACATCATGTAGCTTAATCTTCATTTCAGCATTATTTGATCCTTGAGGCCTTAGGGGCAAATTAGGTGTTCTATACTTGTTTTGTGTCATTTTTTGGTTTTTCATGGATCTCAATCCGTCTTAAAATGCATAAGGAACATGCTCCAAGTGCTTAGAGAGCACACCCACATCCCCTTAAGCAAGAGCAAATCAAACAGTGCTTGGGTGCACCTGTTTAAGCTTAATCTGAGGTGGCTTAGTTTAGAGTTTTATTTATTTTGAATTGATTTTATGCTTAGACTAAAATCTAATCTTTGTTTGGCTTGAGTTTTTTTAAAACAGGTATCCTCAAAAGCCTTGTCCACATTCTGGCACGCCAGGTATCCTAAGCTTGATAATATTGGCTATAATGCAAGAGTCAAACAATTTGCCTACCAATTCCAAGTGAACCATCGCTACGTCAATCTTGAAAGAGAAGATTAGCTAGGATCCATCACATGTCCATTTTACCTTCAGATCTCAAAATCCTATCTCGGTAGTCCTTCATCCTAGTCTCATCCTAGTTTCATCTCGGCATCATCACCAAATCCTTAGTTGCATTCTAGAGTCCTTAGCTGCATTCACTAGCATCTTCCTAGTAGCATCATAGATCATCCATCTCAATTGCATTTGCATCATCCTTTTAGAGAAAGCATTGCTCCATCATCCTTCACCATCTTTTCATCAACAATCCACAATCAGAATCCCATATCCTTCATCCAAATCCAGTATCCAATATCCAAATCAGAACTCACCATCCTTTTGCGCCAAATCTAGAGATCCTAATCCACAAGTACTTAGTGTTCAAAACCTTTGAGTTGTTTCCATCCCTTATCCCAAATTAGAAATCATCCCCTTTTTGACAGAGCATTGTCTAAAGGAAATCCAACTTGTCCTTGCATAGCCTCATCATCTCGAGCAAGAGATTGGCTTGTATTGATAAGAATTCAGTTGACCGAAGATCATTAGTCTATCCTAGGTTGGCCAAATCCTATCACTGATCCTCCATTGGGAAAAATAGCAGCTCATTGTTGATGCTTAGTAGTCTTCCACCAGCATCCCACTAGTCCTCCACCCAATCTTGACCCAAATTAGAGCATCCCATCAAGCCTCCATCATCACCAAGCTTTTTTACCAATCTACCACCATCTCCCATCAATCTTCCACCATCCTTGATCCAAATCCAAGCATTTCACCAATCCTTGCATTACATTTTAGAAATTCATCATCCTTAGAAGTTCCTTAAGCTTGCATCTATCATTCTTTAGAATCTTTTAGCAAACATCTTGCATTCATCTAGCATCTGCATTTCCATGCCTGTCGAGACAAGATCTGGATCTAGGAAGCGAAGGAACATGAATCCTTATCCAATCACCAGCACATCTGATCTCAACATTTTTACTAGTGCAATGGTAGCCTATGATCCCCAAATATAAACTAGCAATACATGGGATGATCCCAATATCCCCTCGGCTCCTTTGGCAATAGAAAAATTTGTGAATCATCCAGAGAATCCACCACTAGTCAATACACTCATGGCCCAAAACTAGCAAAGCATGTTCACTAACTTTGCACAAACACAGACTTCCATTCCACCATATCTCCATCCTCGCATTCCCATAAGTACTATCCAAATGCCAGCACAAGTATACTCTCCATTTATCCAACCGTTCCTTGATCCAACCTTGCAAACATCACAAGAAACCTCCACCATTCCCCTTTTTCTGCAAGGAAGCTTTGCAAATCCCATAACACAACCTATAACACCATCTGCTCCATTCCCTATCGTAGGTACTTCATCATCCACCATGGCCACTCAAGCTCTTAAACAAATCCAACGCTTGTCACAAAATCAACTCCCACCTCTTACGCAAGCCTTTACATGAGTAGTTCCTCCACCTTCCATAAACCAAGAAACACCATTCTTTCTAGGAGGGATGCAATCATCCTTCCCCCTTGCTTCACAAGTTCCCACATCCACATGTTTTATTCTAGGAGGGGCGCAAACACTCCCCTTTCATACCTAGAAAGCTTTCGCATCAACATCACCCTTTTCATGGGGAACGCAAGCATTCTCTTCATTTCCCCCCCAACAAGCATCTACCTAGGCACAAGCCCAGAAAAATGCCTTCACCACAGGAATACCTTCCATGGGTTTTTCAAAACCACAATTCATGTCCCAAACTCCCATCACATCTACCTTCCCGGCATCCGCTATGACACAATTCCCACCTCACACTGTTCCTCATTGGGGTCTCACTCAAGAAGACATGAAAGCCTTTGGAATACCAACTCACTCTCCTACATCTGTATTTGTAAACCAACAAGCCACCTTCTCACAAGTAGCACAACAACAACCATCTCAACCTCCACCAACCTCATCCTTCACGAGCTATCCATTCCCAACACCCAGTGCTTTTCAGCAAGTTCCTCCACCTCAGTAGCAAAGTTCATCCCATTTTGCAAGTTATCTTGCCCAGTCACCCTTTTCTTCAGGCTTCCCTACATCAGTTCCACCCTTAAGCAATATGGGAATGCACCCGAATTATATCGGTCAACCACAGAGCCAAGTTTAGCAAGGACCATCTTACCAACAAGCTACATCATTCCACTAGCCACCCCCATAGCAACCATACTTCCAGTCACAGCAACAAACCCCCATCATTCCCCAACAGCAACCAGTTTCCTCCTATCAGTCACAACAACAAGTCCCAGTCATCCCACAACACCAGCAAGTAGTCTCATATCCACCACCGCAATATCCCCCTGTGCTGCATCAATAATATCCCCAGCAAACATCACTCCAAAATCCACTCCAATCTACCTATCCCGCTGGGTCATCTCCATATCCCACTCAACAATACCCACCTCAAATGGGAGTACCCACTCAAACACCAATCAATGCTGAATGGGAAGCCATGAAGAATGCTCTTAAAGAGCTTCAAACCAGTATTGAGAACAAAACTTACAAGTTTGATGAGGTGTGTCCTTATTCATTTGATCGGTCCATTGCCGCTATACCTTTCCCCAAGCACTTTGAGACACCTAAGTTTGATAAATATCAAGGGAAAGGAGATCCAGTCAATCATATTAAAAAATTCTATATGGCGTGCCAAGAAGTGGCTTATAGTGATAACTATCTCTTATGCCTATTCCCCAAAAGCTTGGGAGGAACCGCTATTGAGTGGTTCTACAAAATACCTTGTGGGACTATCACAACCTTTGCCAAACTTTCTGAGAAGTTCATTGCCCACTATGCCCACAATGTTGAGAATGAGTTCAACTTGTTAGATCTCTACAATTCAAAATAGAAAGAAGGAGAAAGCCTAGCAGAATACTTGCAATGATGGTAGAACCTTACCACCAGGTTATCATACTAGCCACCTGAAAAGCATTTGACCAAAATCTTTATTGATAAATCTGCATCCTAAGCTATTCCACTTCATGAGGATGAATTGTCTCCAAACCTATCAAGATATCAAGAGCAAGGGGATAGGTATTGAAAAGGCCCTCCTAGATGAAGGCACAATCTGACACTTCAAAAATGATGCCCAAAAACCCAGCAATGATAAATCTCGTTACTAGAATCATAACAAGAACGTTGTTACTGATGGAGCCACTGACACCAAGCATGTCCAATTTGTCATGGCTAGTCCTCCATCAATTCCTACATACCAACAACAATAAGTGCCCATCCATCAGCAACCTCCTCAAGTTCATCAGCAACCCATGCAACAATATCATTCTCAGAATAACTAGCAGAATTATCAGCAACTAGCCCATTAAGCTTATCAAGGTAATCCAAATAATCAAGTCAATACCATCAATATTGTTCCCAAGCAGAACAAACCCAGAGCTCAAAATTATCCAAAGAAGACCTTCACACAGCTGGGTGAACCTTTGGATGTTATATTTGATCGAATGGCGAAGGCCAACTTGATTACATATCCACCAATTTAGCTAGTTGATGATACCACTCCCAAGCCTGATTGGTACAAAGATCATGAGTACTGTGATTATCATCGTGTCAAAGGACACACTACTTTGAAATGTATGAGACCCAAAAACTATATCCAAGATCTCATTGATCAAAAAGAGATTCAAGTAGATACACCCACTCAAGCCTCGCCAAATGCCAACTTACAAATTTATTAGAATGTGTTCCCACAACACAATGCTGGGAACAACCAAACTAATACCAATCATTCCCAGAATCATGGCAAGGGTAAGCAAGAAGATCACACTACTGCCTATATCAATTATGATAATATTGTTGGATGTATAACCCAAGTTGAGCCCACAGTCAATACAATCCATGTCAGAGGAGTAGATAGTCAATGTGCTATTACCACCCATAGAGGTCAGATAACTATTGCTAGTGCCCAACCAAGGCTAGCACATAATGCACACAATGCACAGTACAACCTCATAGAACATCTGGGGAACACAACAGCCCAAATATCCATCTTGGACCTTCTTTGCACTTCACCTCTCCATCAGGAGATCCTTGACCAAGCTCTCAAAGAAGGACATGTCCCCATAGACATTAACACCACCCAGTTTGAGACCCTTGTGGGACATCTATCCGCAGCCTGTGCTTTATCCTTCAAAACATCTGACATACCAGACATTGCACCTGACCATACTCTCCCTCTCCGCATCGCCGTCATGGTCAGAGACTTTTCCATCAAATGGGTCTTAATAGATAATGGCTCAGCCCTAAACTTGTGTACTTTGAAATTCATTCAGCAGATTGGGTTCACCCAGGCTGATATAGCACATGAAGTAATCACTATCAAAGCCTATGACAATTTGGAGCATACCTCTGAAGGTACCATTAATTTTCCCATTCAGCTGGTCCTAGCAACACAAGATACTATTTGCCATGTTGTTGATCTTGACCTACCATTTAATATCCTCCTAGGCCGACCATGGATTCATTCCATTAAGGCTGTACCATCTACTTACCATCAGTGCATCAAATTTCTGCATCAAGGCACTGAGGTTACCATCCATGCTGACCCCCAACCCTTTGCATATTGTCGAGCGATGGAAGCATCATTCCCTCACTCCACTCATTGTCCTGGAACTGACATTGGTACTTCTATTGCCAACTCATCCCGATCCCATTGCGATCTAGAAACCATTCTCACCTCCACCCTCTCTTCCGTCAAGATTAATAACCAGGGTTGTGGTGAATATAGCCTACATGATGCATTTTTCGTAGGGGCCCTCCCACTTGATCCACATACTCAAGGGCACCCAAATCACCAAAGCAAGCCTATTGAAGAGCATCATGAAATTAAGAGAATGGGACCTATGACTTTTGAATCCCATGGCACATTAAATAGTCAAGAAATGGATCCTGACATTAATAGGTGGTTGTACAAAGATCCCCCACCACCTGACAAACAACTTCTTGGCTACTTCAAAGATAAATACCCACAATCACACAAGTACACTACTAAGCAATGGAACTACCAAGGTGGTGGTCTAGGACCACAAGAAGGTGGAAGCAAAGACCCAATTACAGCATCCAAGAACCCACAACATCAGGGTCTTGGCTTTAATACCCCTCACCTCCATATACAAGGGCCCAATACCGCAACTGGGGGCACCAACATGACTAGCGTTCCCCTCTTAAATAGCTAAGATGACCTCGTAGAGATTGAAGACATCCCTAAAGAGAAAGAAATCAAATCCTACGATGATATCTTTGATGATAACACCCTCTTGAGGACTTCTGTCCTCCAACAACTAGCCATCAATCTCATATAACTTCCCCTCATTCACCCTCAACTCATAGACTGGGACCAACCAAGCATTGCACACATCGATGAGTTCCAAAGCACGAAAGCACTCCTAGAATTCATGGGGGCATCAGGCCCACAATCAGTTTAGGATTTAGAGTCAGCTCACATCTATAAGCTTGACCCAAAAGGATACTTTGGAGAGGAGGCAAGCTTTAGTTGCAAAAGAGAAATAGAAAGAGTAAAACATGAGTCCTTATGTGAAAACCCTTCTGGGGCACATTCTGATTCCAAAAAAGTAAAAATAAAGAGTGTATCTTCTAGTCAAAACTTTGCAATTCAAGCGCTAGAAGATGAAGACTTGCCTCTTCCTCCCATCCAGGATTACAGACCAGAGCAGTCACCTATCATCATAGAAGAAACCAAGCCAGTCAACTTAGGTACAGAGGAATGTCTGAGGATCACCTACATTGCAGCCAACATGACAGAAGGTGAAGAAATGGCTTTCACTGCGCTACTTCAAGAAGCTACTATGAACTTTGCATGGTCATATGCACACATGCCTAGATTTGATCCTAAACTTGTTGTTCATCATCTAGCTATAGACCCCAATGTTAAGCTAGTAAAGAAGAAGCTATGCAAAATGCATCCCAAAGTAGCTCTATTGGCAAAATCAGAACTAGAAAAGCTCCTGGATGCAAAGATTATCAGAGCTATAGATTACTCAGATTGGATCTCCAACATGGTACCTGTCACAAAGCCTTCTGGTGACATCCAAATTTGTACAGATTTTAGGGACCTAAACAAGGCATGTCCTAAAGATGATTTCCCACTACCTAACATACACATGATCGTAGATCTTATAGCGGGCCATGAAATGTTGTCACTAATGGATGGTTTCTCTGGATACAATCAGATTCATATAGTAGTAGAAGACCAACACAAAATAGCATTCACCACTCCATGGGGTACCTTTTGCTATAACATGATGCCCTTTGGTCTAAAGAATGCAGGAGCCACATATCAGAGAGCGATGACAACAATCTTCCATGACATGATCCACAAGATCCTAGAGGACTATGTGGATGATATTCTTGCAAAATCAAAGACACGCCATGAACACCTTGACATTCTTGAGAGTGTGTTTGATCGCCTGCAGCACTATGGGTTATGGCTCAATCCAAAGAAATGTGTCTTTGGTGTTACATCTGGAAAGCTCCTAGGTTTCATAGTATCACGAAGAGGCATAGAGATTGACCCTAAAAAGGTCAAAGCAATAATAGAAATGCCTCCCCCAAGAACACTCAGATAGCTCAGAAGCCTACAAGGAAAGCTTCAATCAGTGTGTCGGTTCATTTCTCAGCTGGCAGACAAGAGCCAACCTTTCACGCATCTTTTATGCAAAGACACAAGTTTCAAATGGGATCCCATATGTTAGAGAAGTTTGATAAGCTCAAGGAGTATCTAATCAATTCTCCAATCCTAGTACCACCAGTTCCAGGATGCCCTCTCATACTCTACATCTCAGCAACCACTATAGCACTAGGGGCACTCCTAGCTCAACATGACGATGAAAACAAAGAGAGAGCCATCTATTACATTAGTCGAACTCTTGTTGGCTATGAGCTCAATTACTCACCCATGGAAAAAGCTTGCCTTGCAGTGGTTTTTGCCACTCAAAAGCTTAGACATTACATGCTCAGTCACACAATCAGGCTCATTTCAAAAGTGGACCCCCTCAAATATCTACTATCAAAGACAACTCTCACAAGCTGTATGGAAAAATGGGTCATGATACTCAGTGAGTTTGACATCCAGTACATAGATCAAAAAGTAATCAAAGGGCAAGTCATTGCCGATCAGCTAGCAGAAGCACCACTGGTGGATGCTTATCCACTAATCATGGAATTCCCTGATGAACACTTATGTATGATTGAAGAACAACCCATGTGGAAACTATACTTTGATGGCTCCTACACATCACATGGATCAGGGGCAGGAATCCTATTTGTCACACCTCAAGGTGACTACATCCCAAAGTCATTCAAGTTGGGATTTTCATGTATCAACAACATTGCAAAATATGAGGCACTCATCTTAGGTTTCGAAACAGCCATTCAATGGAATATCACAGAACTGGAAGTGTTCGGTGATTCACAGCTGATTATCAAGCAAGTCCTAGATGAATATCAAACAAAGGATGACAAGCTGCTACCTTACAAAGAACTCATGGATAGATTGAAAGAACATTTCCTGAATCTACAGTTTACACAGATACCAAGACTTCAAAACAAAGCAGCCGACCCAATGGCAACTATTGGGTCCTTGTTAGAAATCCCACATGATGCATCACAGTATGAATTCTTAGTCGAGCAACTACATACACTAGCTTATGAGAATGCCGATGTAGAAATGGTGTGTGTCTTGGTTGGTCCCCAGTCCCCATGGTACCATGACATCCATGCATATCTAAAGAATGGTATCATATCTCCCCATCTCACCAATAACCAATGCCAAAACCTTATTCACAGAGCTTCCCACTACACTCTTGTAGCCAACACCCTTTATCATCGAGGGTATCACAATATCCTCTCTAGGTGTTTAGATTCAAATGAGGCCATCCTGGCTTTACAAGAGGTCCACACTGGAATTTGCGGTGCCCATACGAGTGGCATGGTTCTAGCTAAGCAGTTGCTTCAAGTTGGGTATTGTTGGCCAACCATGGAACATGATGCTTGCAAGTTTGTTAGAAAATGTTTACCGTGTCAGCAGCATGCAAATTTGATTCATGCACCAGTACAAGATTTGCAGCCCATTGCACCACCTTGGCCATTTTCATGTTGGGGCTTCGACCTTGTCAGCTTAATCACTCCCCTTTCCTCGGATGGACACAAGTACATAATCACTGCCATAGAGTACTTCACCAAATGGGTTGAAGCAATTCCACTCACCCTAACTACTGGCATCCAAATATCCAAGTTCATCCTTTACCACATCATTTGCCGCTTTGGAATACCATCTACCATCTTCATAGACCATGGCACACCTTTTGAAAACCAGCATGTGGATGATCTATGTGCTAGACTCCACATCCATCACCGTTTCTCCAGTCCATATTTCCCTCAAGGAAATGGCCAAGCTGAGGCAACCAATAAAACTATCTTGAAAATCCTCAAGAAGGTTGTTAATGATTCTGGTCGTGACTGGCACCTCCAAATCAATCCCACCCTTTGGGCCTATCGTACTTCTTATTGCACTCCCACAGGCACCACCCCATATTCCCTTGTATATGGTGCCGAAGCCATTCTGCCGATCGAGGTTGAGCTCCCATCATTGTGAGTCTCCATGAAGAACTACACCACTGATGAAGACTATCGTGTGGCCCGTCTCACATAGCTAGACCTATTAGATGAAAAGAGACAACAAGCCTATGATCACCTGGTTGCATACTAGAATTGACTCAAAAGGAGTTATAACAAGAAGGTCCATCCCAGACAATTTCAGGTTGGTGACATGGTCCTCAAAGAAAATTAGAAAGTCCAAGAAAATAGAGAAAAGAAAGGCAAGTTGGAGCCTACTTGGTTGGGCCCCTATGTTGTCACAACATGCTTCGGCTTTGGAGCTTATCAGTTATCTACACCAGAAGGTAAGCCTTTGAATGATCCAATCAACATCATACATTTGAAGAGGTTCTATGCCTGAACCAGATCTACATATTCAGAAAATCCATAAAAAATTGAAAAAAGTAGAAAAAAAAAGCAAAAAAGCAAAAAGAAAAAGAAAAACAATCGTCCAATGGTGAAAACTTGGCAATTCAAGCACCTTGGACAAGTATGTTGGTGAAAACCTGGCAAACAGGCACCATACATAGTGGACCGAGTCATTATCTATCAAACTCCCATCCCCCCATCCCAACATCTCAATCCTTTTTCTACCATCCCCATCCCCATCCACCATCCCCCAGCATTCCTCTTTTTCATAATCCTCCAACAAATCTACAATCCTACCTGCACATATCTTGTCCCATATCCTGTATATCCTGTATAATGCCATCCTTCTTATACCATATCCTGTATAGCAAGATCTTCCTATCCCCAATCTTGAGCTTCTGTACATATCCGTTGTATCTCTTTTCCCATCCATTGTACATATCCTCATGTCTTGTTGTACATAGTCCTCATCCATCCTGTAGTAGCATTTGATCATCACACTTTGTCCTACCCAACCTTGTACTTCAACAACATCACTTGTCAACTATTCTTGCTCACTGTGCTTATCTTTTGACTTCATCATTTGCCAGCGACCAACAACACTCATTCTCCCATCAATCAGTGGGTCCTTGAGGATGTATCCTTCCTCCTATTCGATCCAATCTTCCACCCATCACACTAGGTCCGTATCGATGCATCCTTCCACATGTTCAGACCAATCTTCCCACCATCAATCCCATCCGTCACATCAAATCTCTCTCTCCTTGGCAAAGGATGTCCTTTTGGAGTTCTCATTTTGGTCTTGGATTCTGTCCTTTGGATTTTGTTAATCTTTTACAGCTTCTCATTATTCTCTACTCAAAGTCACCATGATCCTTTATATCATGGTGCGCTACGAATGAGGATAATCTGGGGCAAGGTCTTTTGATCTTTTGCTTCTGCCTATGAGTCAGTCATGTGTTTGTGGTTTCTTCAGCATCGTTTCCACCATGCCTCCTCTGGGATTCATGCGTGATGCTGGGGCAACCCTACGTGTCTTTTTAGCATCAGTCCTCTTCAACTCTGGTGACAAGGCCTCATGATCCCAATATCCTTGGCAAGTCTCTAGCATTGCTATATTAAACTAGGTTGTGCTCTCCACATTTGCACTTGGAGCTTCCCCCAATCCCCTGCATCCTGCATCATATAGATTAATCTTGCATCTTGCATCTCTCATGTAGCTGCATCCTGCATTTTGCATTCCATCTCATCTTGCATTCACCCATCTTTGCTCTTGGAAGTTTGGTTATTTATCTCCCCTTCTTCCTAGCTCCTTCCTTCTCTGTTTCCTTTTGAGAAAATTCCACAATGTTTACTCCTTGCGTTATTTTCTCGAGGGGGCACAACCCCTCATTCTTCTAAATTCTAGCCTTGGGCATCTTATTTTCTTATCTTTGACGCCATGCCACTTGTGGCATCACATCAAAGAGGGGCAAAATATAGACACCTAAAAATCTTTTAGAAAATAAAGTATTTTTATTTTCTGAAAAATCCCTGATGACATCATCATTTATTAATTATTTAATTAATTTATTTTTATGTCATTAAATCTTTTTACCTTAATTAAAAATATTTAATTAAGAAATCCCTCCCAAAAATATTTAAATCTTATTTAAACATTATCTCCTTATTTATTAATTATTTAATTAATAAATTGACCAAAAATCCCAAAATAAATAATTTATATATTTTCTGCCGAAAACTTGGCCAATTTTCTTAAGACCACTAACGTCTTCCAAAATCTTCTAATCCTTCTTTAATTTTGATTAAAGACTAATCCCATCATTTCCTAACCCTAATCCCAACTCAAAATATTTAATTACGATTAAATGTTTAATCCTCATATTTATTAAATTCATTTTAATAAATATTCTCAAACCTAAACCATGGAAAGAAATAAATCTTTATTTATTTCCTAAAATCCATATTTATCCTAAAGAAATTCTAGACTCTTCCAAAAAGTCCTAATCCTAATCCTAATCCTAATCCCCCCCCAATCTTGTCACATTCCCTAACCAAGGTTAGCCAACTCCTAAGCTTAACCCAAAGTCAAAAAACTTCTAGAAACTTCTCTTACATGCATTAAGTGCATTTAAGGCCTCCTTATCCCTCTTACATGCATTTATCATGCATTTAAGAAGCCCCTCACCCCTTTCTTACACCCTTTGACCTTAGGCACATTTTCCAAATTGTGCACATCCCTCCCATCTTTCAACCCAATGCCCTTATGACACTTGTCACAAGGAGGTGGCCCTGAACTAGCACAATCCATGTGCT
The DNA here is from genome assembly GCA_027943335.1 of Chamaecyparis obtusa. Lineage (NCBI taxonomy): Eukaryota > Viridiplantae > Streptophyta > Pinopsida > Cupressales > Cupressaceae > Chamaecyparis > Chamaecyparis obtusa. Next base: position 2,758,971 of record BSBK01000537.1, read on the forward strand.
CCCCTTTGAATGAATCTTGGCCTCTCTTAAGGATTTTGATCCTGGCCACTCATTCCTCCTTCCCAAATCCTATAAATGCTCCTCATTTCCAAGAGCAAAAAAAAAACCATTCACCTTTCATTTCAAGCATTGTTATCATGCCCATTTAGCTCTAGACTTAGCATAATCATCTTAATCTAGCTTACTTTCAAGCATTTTAACTCATCTTAATATAGCAATAATGGATTAACATAGTTTATTTTCTCATTTTACATAGCATATCATCATATCACATCTCTATTTGGTTTAAAAAACAATCTTAGCATAAACATCATGTAGCTTAATCTTCATTTCAGCATCATTTGATCCTTGAGGCCTTAGGGGAAAATGAGGTGTTCTATACCTATTTTGTGCCATTTTTGGGTTTTTCATGAATCTCAATCCATCTTAAAATGCATAAGGAACATGCTCCAAGTGCTTAGAGAGCACACCCACATCCCCTTAAGCAAGAGCAAATCAAACAGTGCTTGGGTGCACCTGTTTAAGCTCAATCTGAGGTGGCTTAGTTTAGAGTTTTATTTGTTTTGAATTGATTTCATGCTTAGACTAAAATCTAATCTTTGTTTGGCTTGATTTTTTTAAAAACAGGTATCCTCAAAAGCCTTGTCCACATAACCAATTCCAAAATATCATCAGAAGTATATGTTTTTCTCTTGAAACTATACTTGGTCATTTTTTCCCAATTGACATTGTTTACACACCACATTATCAGGTTTCTTCAATTTTGGTAACCCTCTAACTCTTTTCATCTTACTAATGCTTACCAAATTATCAAAGTTCACATGACACAACCTCTTATGCCATAACCATACATCATCAAATTGTGGAAACAAACATGTCTCATCAGATAGGTCTAGATAGAAAAAATTACGTCTTGAATATTCTCCACTTCCAATTAGTTCATCAGTGGGATCAAATATCTTAGCTTTTTTGTGATGAAACTCAACTCGGTAACCAAAACTATTGAATTGTGCAACACTAAAAAAAAATAGTTAAGTCCTTCAACCCAATAAACATTGCCACATCTGATCTTATCAATCAATCTTATTGATCATTTTCCCTTCACAAGACATGGTGCATCATTGCCAAACTTAACACTACTACCTTTGTAATGATTTAAGGTTTCAAACTTACTTTTATCACCAGTCATGTGATGTGAACAACCACTATCAATTATCCATCTATCACCTTTACTCACATATGAACAAGTGCAGTTTTCTCATCTTCATTAGAATAATCTTTCATAAAAAAATAAACAACTTCTACATCATAATCATTAGACTCATCAAATTCACTGTCAGTTTCTTCTTCAACAATATAACAAGATTTCTTACCTTTATCCTTGTAGTCCTTATACCTTATGTATTCTATGTCATCCCTTTTGTCTTTATACTTGTTTTCCCATCTTTCATCCTTGTCATTCCTATCAAGACATCTTGCTGCATTATGACCAACTTTTTTACATTAAAAACATATTATATGAAGTTTACCTTTAAATTTTCCTTTTCCTCTTGGTAGTCTTGTAGCCATAGGTGCCTCAAGATCATTAATATTATCATTAGAAGTGTCACTATCATTGTTACTGTTCACACATCTTTCTTTTTCTTTCTTAGACTTCTGAAGAATCATTTGAGACTTGAATGTAGATTCAATATTATGAGTAATGAAATTATAAAAAATTGACAACTCAAAAGCAGTAAGCCTACCAAAAAGACCTTCCAAATTTAAGTTGTTACCAAGAGCACATCTCAGTTCTTGTATTGTAGAAACTCTAATAGCATAAATAGGAAGTAGGGTTCTCAAAACCTTGCTAATAATAGTTTTATCATCAATATTTCCATTAGCTCCTCTAATAGCATTTATAACCTCCTTAACTCTGTACAATATTGAACAATAGTCTCACCTTCTAACATTCTCATTTCATCAAACTTACCTCTCAAGATTTCATATTTGGCTCTTAGTACATTTGTGTCTATTAGGAATGAATTCTAAATGCTTGGTAGTTATTCTATAGCAGTTGTTGTTGCATTCATGACTATGATTGTCATTGATGTCAACACAGTGATCTTCTGGAGACTTGCAGAGAAGTAGATAGTGTTTGGATTAGCGAACGTGAAATATTGTAGTTGGAGATATGCGATGTTGAGGTTATACTCTTTGATATGTTATATGTCTATGGTTAAGAGCATAGATAGTAATTATTTTATTCATGAAAGTTATGAGCATTTTAGTGGAAGCAGTATTCAGGTAGTGTTCCTGAGTAGCCATTTTTGGAAATCGGATGATATCTCCTAATCGGGATGGAATCTAGTTTTATGCAGTTAAAGGGAAGTTTGAGACACATTTTTAGTGATGTGGTTCATAGCACAAACTTTGAGGTCACACGAGTGAAAAGTTATTGTATCTGGAAGCTGATAGTTTTGTGTAATTTTGATATAGCGTGTGGAAACTTTTATTTTGTAATTATGTGCTGACTCATTTGTAATTATTTGAGTGTGGTATAAAGGAAAGAATGTTTTTCCTTATTGAAAAGGAGAAGGAATGTTGATGTGTGATGTGGTATGTATGAAGTGGAGAAAAGAGCTAAGTATGAGAGCGAAATTGTGAAGGAAGACATGCGAAGTATAGAGATTTGAGATTGAGATTTGATGTAGCAGTGAGTGCGGTTTGGCATAGTCAGAGAAGAGGTAATATATTATTCTATTGAATAATGAAAAGATTATTTGGATAGCGAGTTTAGTGATCTTACCCTAAAGCTATTTGGGCAGTGGGTCTTTCTGTCTTCCATAACTCCTAACAGGGTTAGAATCTTTTAATAGGGATTCAAAATCTCCTAACAAGGATTTATATGTACTGAATGTATTTCATAAGACTCCTAAAAGAATCCATCCTTTCACAAGGAATATTCATATTAGTGCATCTTTTGTGGGCATCATTTCCACCAGGGTTTACTCTTTGATCAAGAGGTTCCCTAGTCAACATATCTTGTGTTATTGTGTCATTGTGTATGAATATATTTCTATGGTTGGTAATTATATTGCTTACATGGTTAAATGCTGTTGAAGTTGATAAAAGTTATAATTATCTGATAACTGATTCACCCCCCCCTCTTAGTTATCTTGGTGGACTTTACTTTCTAACAATTGGTATCAGAGTAGCAGGTCCTTGAAAGGAAAGTTTAACAGCTTAAGGAGATCCATGGCAAATTTTAGGAAAGAAAGTCCTAAGTTTGATGGAGTAAATTTTGACAACTGGAAAGAAAAGATGAAGAAACATCTACTGTGTTTAGGACTAGGCTATTGGTTGATTACAAAGAATGATAGGACTATCATTGAACAAGATAATCTTGAATCAAGTTCAAAAGATGAGGTTGATCTATTCATGTGTAACATACTTGCAAGAGAAGCACTTTTGATAGCACTTTCGGAGAATGAATACAGTCAGGTAAAATGTTTTAAAAAATCTCATGAAATTTGGAAAGCTTTACAATCTACTTTTGAAGGTGATGAACATGCAAATAGAGCTAGATTACATAATTGGATATGTGCATTTGAGGATACTAGAATGATGGAAGATGAATCTGTTAGAAGCTATATTGGTAGAATGTCATAAATTGTTGCAGGGATAAAATCTTGTGGAGGATAAAAAATAGAGAATGAAGTGATATGGAAAATTTTGAGGACATTGACTCCTATATTTAAGTAGACAACACAAATGATTGAACAAGTTATACCTTGTACTACAAACTTTACAAGAGAGACTCTTCTTGGAAGATTGGAAGTAGCAGAAATGAACCTGAGGGTATCAAGAGACTTACCTAGAATGGAGACAGCATTCAGTACTCTTAGTGTTCATCCTACTTTGTCAAGAAGTACCAGTGTTAGTGGAGATTATGCCAGCAATAGATCTAGAAATGAAGAAGACAAGAAGATTGAAGAAGGTATTTCCTTTCTTGTGAAAAGAGAACTAGACGGTAAGAAAATTTTTAAATGTTGGACTTGTCAAGAATATGGTCATTTTGCATCTAAATGTCCTAAGAGTGTTAAGAAGCATAGAAATAATTTCAAGCCTAGAAGATCTAAAGAATGTTATTATGCTAATGATGAAGATCTTGAATCTAGTATTGAAAGAACTTTGAGTGAAAGTGATACTGAGAATAATGATGAAATAGGATTTATAGCAATTAAAGAAGAGAATCCTGAATCTGATGTTAAGGAAGAAAAAAACTTAGTTTCCCAAGTTGAAAAGAAAGCTGATTGGATTATAGACAGTGGTTGTTCACATCATATGATTGGAGATATGAAAAAGTTCATAAAGTTTAACAATTATGATGGAGGAGTTGTTAGAGTTGGTAACAATGCACCTTGTTTGATTAAAGGTATAGGATCTATTACTCTTGATGGAAAGACTAATACTGATGATGTTTACTTTGTTGATGGATTGAAACATAATCTTTTGGGTGTTGGACAGTTAGTTGATAAGGGATATCAAGTTTGGTTTACTGAGAAAACTTGTGTGATAAAGGATAAAGATGGAAATATGATTGGAACTGGATCTAGAACTAGAGGTAATATATTTCAGTTGAATCCTACTGAGATGACATGTTTGATTACTAAGATTGATGATAGTTAGTTATGGCATAGAGGGTTTTGTCATATAAACTTTGATAAAATTGTGAAAATAAGTACTACACTTGCAGTAAGGGATTTGCCTAAAATTATGAAGCCTACTAACATGATTTGGAAAGAATGTGTGATGGCTAAGTAGAAGAGAAGTTCATTTCCTAGTAAGAAGTTCACATCAGCAAAGAAGTTGGAGATTGTTTATACAAACTTGAGCGGTCCTACTAGGACTAGAGGATTCTATGAAGAAAGGTATTTTATGATTCTTGTTGATGATTTTAGAAGAATGATGTGGATTGCATTTCTAAAAGAAAAATCTGAAGCATTTGATAAGTTTAAGATCATTAAGAATAAAGTTGAGAATGAATCTGGAATGAAGATTAAATGTTTGAGATCTGATAGAGGTGGTGAATTTACTTCTAGAGAGTTTAACACTTTTTGTGAAGTGAATGGTATTAAGAGACAGTTTTCAGCCCCTAGAACACCTGAACAAAATGGTATTACAGAAAGAAGAAATAGGTCAGTGACTGAAGCAGCAAGAGCTATGTTATTTGAGAATGATTTAGTGAAGACATTTTGGAGAGAAGCAGTGAATACAATAGTATATACAATGAACAGATTACAAATCAAAGTAGACATAGACAAGACACCTTATGAATTATGGTTTGGACATGCACCCTCAGTTAAGTATTTCATAATTTTTGGAAGCAAATGTTATATAAAGAGAGATGATGATATTGGAAAGTTTGATCCTAGAAGTGATGAAGGAATTTTTCTTGGATATTCTTTGAAAAGAAAAACATATAGATGTTACAATAAGAGAACTAAAACTATTGTTGGGAGTGCAAATGTTAAAGTTGATGAGAAGTTTAAAATTCAAGAAAGAATGCTTGATTATGAATCTGATGAAGAAGCACATCCTTAGCCTAACACTAAATCCACTAAATTATTCTATGAGACTGACAATGAATTATTGAATGAGAGTCCTATAGAAGAAACTAGAGAGGAATCTAGAGAAGAATCTATAGTTGAAACAAGATCTGTGACTATGACACCGAACATGTATCTATCAAGACATCATCCTGTTGAACAAGTTATTGGAAGTTTGGATAGAGGAGTTCTGACTCGTAATAAGGTACATTTATGTTTAATTTTTCAAATTGAACCTAAATCTACTAGTGAAGCTTGTGAAGATGAACATTGGATTAATGCTATGAAAGAAGAACTAGATCATATTGAAAAGAACAAGACATAGAATTGGTCCCTAGACCTAAAGACAAGAATGTGACTGGAACTAAATGGGTATTCACAAACAAGATGAATGAACAAGGAGAAGTGGTAAGAAACAAAGCAAGATTGGTATGTAAGGGATACTCGTAGCAAGAAGGAATTGACTATGAAGAAACTTTTTCACCAGTAGCAAGACTTGAAGTAGTAAGAATATTTTTGGCTTATACATCTTTTAAGAAGTTTAAAGTGTATCAAATGGATGTAAAGTCCGCATTTCTGAATGGTGAATTGGAAGAAGAAGTCTACATTGAGCAGCCTGAAGGTTTTCCTTTGACTCAAGAAGGAGATATGGTATGTAAACTAAAGAAAGCATTATATGGACTAAAGAAAGCACCTAGAACTTGGTATGCTAGATTGGATAAGTATTTGTTGAAATTGAGATTTACTAAAGGAACAACTAATAGCAATCTATACACAAAAGAAATTGAAAATAGTTTGTTGATTATAGTTATTTTTGTTGATGACATTATCTTTGGAGGAGAAGATGAAGCTAGTGACAAATTTGCTGATGAAATGAAGACTAAATTTGAAATGAGTATGATTGGTGAGATGAAATACTTTTTGGGATTATAGATAACATAGAATAATGATGGTATCTTTGTATGTGAGACAAAATACTTGAATGATTTACTGAAAAGATTTGGAATGGAGAACTATAAACTAGTTGGAACACCTATGGTTATAGGACACAAACTATCTAGAAAAGATGAAACACTGACAATTGAGTAGAAGAAATACAGATCCATGATTGGAGGATTGTAGTACTTAACACACACTAGACTAGATATACAACATTTAGTTGGAATGGTAGCAAGATTTCAAGCTGAACCTAGAGAGTCACATTATGCAGCAGTAAAGAGGATACTGAGATATTTAAGAGGCACAATGGACTATGGATTGTGGTATGAAAAATATGATGATTTTACCCTATGTGCATATATAGATGTTGATTGGGGAGGTAGTGTTGATGACAAGAAAAACACTAGTGGTGGAGCCTTTTTTCTTGGAGAAAGATTAGTTTCTTGGCTAAGCAAGAAGCAGAATTGTATTTCACAAAGCACAACAGAAGTAGAGTATGTAGCAACAACAAAAAATTGTAACCAAATAATTTGGATGAAGAAAATGCTGAAGGATATTGGAATTAAGTTTGTTGAGCCTATTGTCATACATTGTGACAACACCATCATAGTTAGTATGTCTAAGAATCCTATATTACATTCTAAGACAAAGCATATAGAGATCAAATATCATGTTGTAAGAGAGAAAGTTGCTGAGAAAGAAGTTAGATTGGAGTACATAAGCATAAAGGAATATATATAAGACATATTTAATAAGCCTTTTCCTAAGGATACATTTGAGTATCTGAGAGGTATGCTTGGGGTTATGGCCCAACCTACTTTTGAGTAATGATGCAGTTGGTTGCATCCGTCTAGTGGTATATGAGCCCTATCTTTCTTCTGTATTGGATGTTGGTACTTCCTCTATGGGGGACTATGTGTATCTAAGCCGAGTCATGAGGACTCTTGTAAATGTATTTTCTGAATAGTGTCTTTTGACATTGAGTTGTTGTTGACATAGTGAGGAAATTTCTATCATTGATGTCAATGGGGGAGAAGTGTACATGAAAAACCACTTGCACCATCTGTTGGAGAGAACTGAAGAGGATAACAAAGCAAGACTTGATTGATGAAGAGGATTTGAAGAAGCAGTGTTGTAGTATTAGATTTTTGGAACATTGGATGTTTTTTATCAATGTTTCCATCAATGCCAACAGGGGAGATTGTTAGGAATGAATGCTGAATGCTTGGCAGTCATTTTGTAGCAGTTGTTTTTGCATTCATGACTATGATTGTCATTGATGTCAACACAGTGATCTTCTGGAGACTTGTAGAGAAGTAGACAATGTTTTGATTAGTGTGTTGGTGTTTGAAAATGCTTACGCCACTTAGGGCTATCAATATGCCTTGAGATTGATGTTAGGAGTGGTTAGCTCCAAGTATGAGAACTCTGCAAGACAACTAGACCAACTATAGGGTCTTAATATGCCCTCTTCACTTTTGGCTCTATAAAACCATGGCGGGTGCACCTAATCTAGTAACTTATGGCATTTTAGGACTTTGGACTAGATTAAACAAAGTAGATGATAGAAAGAGACTACTAAATGTTAACCAGACATTCATTGAATCTCAATTGCTATTGGGTATAAAATGGCCTTGTGACCTCAAGACTATGAGGGATTGCAGGATTGAAGATATTAAATATAATTGGGTTTCTTGCAGGATGCAAACAACCATGCAACACTTTGCATCAGCATAGGGATACTAGCTTAAGATCAGTGTCTTATCCATTGGGCATCATACTTGAAGTGAACATGGAACACAAAGACAACTACTAGATTCATCTGAGAATCCAAGCCATAAACATAGTTAAACATCTCTTACACTACTTACAAGTATCCTTACTGATTGAACCAAATGAATCTATGCTTCACTCAGAGACTTTTAACCTGATTCTAAATCAAGGCTAAGAGATGAAACATATACATAAGCAACCAAATGCAATGAGCTAGAAAACTCATAATTCATTAAGAACAACTAAAGGAGAGATCCAAGAATGAGAAACTATATTAAGTATGTGGATTCAAATCCCTGTATTACAAGTTGATTCAGAAAACACCATAGACAATATGCAAAAGATACATGAGGTTTTTCCCTAATGTTGATACAACCAACATGAAAATGTTTACATGAAGAAACCGCTCATGGAACCAGAAATTGGAACCACTGGAACTGACAAAATTCAGAACCCTTACACAGTAAAAAAATCAACTATTTATACCACTAGCCACCTTGGGAATCTCAAAGAGATTGCAATAAGCTTAGAGTGACTAGGGCCAGGGTTACAATGGCTAACCACAGTAAAACTTCAAAAAACCACTGGAGGGAAAACCAGCACCAGCCTGTCAGACCAAGGATGATCTTTGCAATTGAGAAGAATCTCTGAGAAGGACAGGAAGATCATAAATTTACCATGCAAACCATACTGATCAGACCATCAAAACACCTCAAGCCAATAAAAACTATCCTCCCCCACATGACAAAACATCTGCAAGCAATCACCCAACTCACTGGACCATTCTACAACCACTAGCGCCACCAACCAAATCAAATCTGGCCGAAGAAGTAATAAAAACCAGTCCTTCTATCACTAGAACCTCTCAGGAAATTCAAAAATGAATTTCAACGATTATGATAAAGAGCATTAAGACATGACCGTAGATGCACTTTGTTTCCCGACAAATCGGGTGGCCCAATATAATCTTTAAAACTACCGTGGGACCCCCAGACAAGTCAACCACCACCTCATAAATCCCTCAGTGAATGAAGACTGAGCATGTTAGTAGCACAACACCATGGACCCACCTTAACTCTGCAACATCACCATCATAACAGTTGTCACATGATCACATAGCCAGGAAACGGGCTATGCAAACATACGACAACCTGCAGACCTTTACCTTGCCGCATAACTGCCGTGGTTATTAACACAAAGTGTTAGTTGCATGATCGCATAGCCTTGAAAAAGGCTATGCGAACATGTGACTAACCACTAGATCATCACTACCATCGCCATACTGACCAATGAAAAGTGCCCACGTCACTAAGAGCACTGGCCCCACGCCCCCTTTCTTCCGGACATGACCACCACCGCAGCACCACATGGCACCCAATAGAAATTCACCACCTCACCACCGCGGACACCATATTACCACCTACCACCAGGCCCTAGGGACACATGTCAACCGGTCACATGGTCACATGTCAGAAAACTTTGACATGCGATCATGTGACAGCCAACCATAGGCTGCCACATAACCACCTCTGACAAATGGGTCCATCGGGCAGTCTCCACATAAAGCAAAAATGATGGCTATCGCTATATCATGATGTTAAAAAATTAACATCTCCACTTAGCGGTATAATGACAACCACCAGATCTATCCATGCTTTAACTCCCTCAGAAAACTACGGACCCACCGATGCCATCCAACATGTCATTCTGCCAACCAATCAGAAGATGCCAACTCATTCCACCCTGACAACAGACCCACTGAAAGTCCTTACGGGAAAATCCAACAGCCTGTAGCAAAAGCATAAAGGTTAAACATCATGCATCTTTACCATGTGAACATATGACAACCACTGATCTTGTCTGAACCTTAACCGTGTTGGAAGCATGAAGAACCGGGTCCCACTGATGAACTGCCACCTCACCACCATAGACACGTGTCAACTAGTCACACGATCGCATGTCAAAAATTGGGCTATGTGATCATGCGAGAGCCAACCAAAGGCTACCACATGACTACCAGTAGGACCACACCCTTTCTACCAACCGGCCCCATGGGCAAGAAGTAACCGGTCACATGGTCGCATGTCAGAAAAATCTGACATGCGATGATGCGACAACCAATCATTTTGAAACCTTTGAAGACCCGAGCCCACCATCCATCACACTTGCGCACTTAAGACCGACGAACAAGGAGTATCGGCAGAAGAGAAGAAATGCAAGGTCAAAAACCCATAGGGTTTCTGACACCAAAAGATAAGCGCACAAAAGCTAGAAGGCACAATGTTGAAAATAATGAGGGTTTTCACACAGACCGAAAACATCATGGATTTTCAAAAACACTGTGGGTTTTTGACACTGTGGTAGATTCTAAAATTATTTCCCATAGACCTTAAAACTTGAATATCTTTCTGGATTTTGCGATTCAGCACGTGCATTTTGGACTAGAGCAAGGTGACACAATGAAGAATACAAGGCAGGACACTTCAGGAAAACTTGCAAGGAAATGGGCCATTTTCAAAAGATTATGCATTGACAGGAAAATGGACCAAAGGTTACAGATACAATGAGGACCTCAGATCTCTAGGAAGAAGCAGACCACCCACTGGAAAAACATAGAGACCTCAAAAAACACAGGGAACAAAGAGGAAAGGGAAACTATTCACAAAATGTACATTTTTTACAAAAAACCTGCAACAACAAACAAGAGTCAATTCTTGCCTCTATCAAAAACCTAATTTTCTTTTCTTCCTTCATGAGGCACACCAGACATTTTGTTTTCATTTGTCTCCATAGGCTTGTCAACATGTTCAATCAGAAAATTAGGAAGAACAAAGTAACTATCTTCATAGTGCATGTAAAAAAAAATTGCACTCTCTTCTCCTTGCTCACTATGAAGAAAAGATTCAGCATGCCAATGTTTAGCACCACTATACTGAAATTGATTTTCATCTACTGACTCATGCATGCTATGAATTGGAAACACAAAAGCCTCATACTCTGCCTGCAGAAAGGCCTCATTCATATCTTGACTTTGCATTTCCATATGTGTAACCGGCTGGACCTCAAATGAATAATCAGACTGATACACATAGATGAAAAATGGGCATCCTGATTCAACTGAATCTGGGACCTCCACATGTTCTTCAAACAAAGGATTGATAACTCCATGCAACACACCATGCTGAACATCATGACAAAAAATGGGCTGATAATCATCATAGTCTTCATCATATAAAGTGTTAGTGAACACTTTAAACTCACTACCCATTTTAGGATTATTTAATAACCCATCACTTAAATCTTCATGTTCAAACTCACTAACATCACATTCAATTATCACTTCCTTATCTTCATACTCCTCACTGAAGGAGTGTTCACTTCCATCATTACTCTCTTCCTCCCATGCCTCATCTGATTCACATGAGGACACATTGTTAGAAATAGGAAATATTGAGAGGGGGGGGGGTGAATCAGTATTTCAAATTTTTTTTCTTTTGCCCACTTATGGATATAACATATTACTTTAGTGCATACAAAGATTATCAAGTTGATTAACAAACATAGCAGTAAATAGAAAGAACTCATAACACATGATATGTTCTTGAGGAAACCCTAGCCAAGGGAAAACCCCGGCGGGGATGGTACCCACAAAGATCACTAATCAAAAGTATCCTGTTAGGGATATTGGACCCCGTTAAGAGTCAATTTACAATATATAGTAGATCTATCCTGGTTAAAGGACTTTAGGCCTTGTTAGAAGCCTTAACCCTGTTAGGAGTTAGATTACAAAACTTGATCACCAGCTGAGCTCACTACCCAAACAGGTAATACAAAATGTTTCTGACTATAGTATGGTACTACTTACAACTTCACATCAATAGCCTTTGCTGCTATCACAATATACAACTATCACAAGTTATCCTTTTCCTTCTTTTTACACATCACACACTTTTTCATTACATTTCAAGTATGCCTATTATATGAGTTATTAGAGCTAATAAATTTATATGGTCAGCTTCCAAAACTTGATACCTTGTTATCAACTATTGCAAAGCCAGTAGGCTTGCAACACAGTCGCCAAACTTTGACTTCCATGATTCAAAATCTTTCTCCCATATCTTCTTGATGGATTCAGCAACATTAAGTAGAGTACTCAATCTGTATGTTGCTATCTGACAAGCTTGCAGGGAATTAAAGCTAAACTTCTGAAAAGATGTCTTTGCTGAAATACACTGCTCAATTTGGTCTTCAACAATTGAGGTCTTGATTGAGATATGCTCTCTCAAGATGTTAATCCTGATCATCTTTCTATTCTTCTCCTCTTCTAACATTCTGATTTCATCATTTAACTTCCTTATGTTCTTCTCTATAGAACTTATCTTTACATTTGAGCTTGTCAAGGTGTTTGTTTCAGCTGTAATTGCATCTATCTTCTCTCTGATCTTCTTATCTTCTTTAGCTGTTAGGATTTCTGATTTTGTGCATTGTATATACAAACTCTTTCCAGTCTCAAAATGTTTCCTCAAATTCTTTATGCATACATCCAAATTACCAATATCATTTTGAATATTTACACTTAAATTTTGTTGCATTTCTGCTTCAAAGGCTTCCTGAACTTTTATTCTAGCAATATTCTTTAAGTTAGAAAATTTAGAGTCAAAAGAGTTTATTACTATTTTAACTTTCTCAAGTGGATTCAATTCAAATACCTTAGTGCTGATCACACTCTCAAATTTCTTTGTCAAAACTCTAACTTTGCCTTCAAGGTCCTTCACCTTCTTATTCTTTCCAATAATTTTATTAAGAGATGTGATGAACTCAAGCTGATCATCATCTTCAACCTCTTTTCCAAGGTCTTCAAAAATTGAACCAATTTGTCTCTTCTTACTATCAGGTGCACTAGGGGTAGTGACCTCTGTCAAAATTTGTTTACCTTTAACTGTTTGCTCTGCTGGAACTGATTTTGATATAGCTGATGCTTCCACTGCCTCTGTATCCTTTTTTGATTCTATAATCTTCTCTTGCTCTTCTAAAGCCAAATTGTCAACAATGTTTCATAGATCATGAAATACTACATCATCTGGCTCTAGTGTCACTTTGGTTCCTTCAATGTCCATTGATTCTTTGCCAATATTGATATGTGAAGAAGATGGGACTTCTTCAATACCAACTTCCTCTGCATGCGGTTCCTCTGATTGCTTCTGCTGAGGATCTGATTCAACATGCTTTCCTACAACTATATTTGCAAGAACTTGCATTATTGCTTGCTCAATCTCTTTCTGTACTTCCTCCTTTTTGCCTCCCATTATAAGGATTGTTCTTCTCTTAGTTCTCAATAAAGTTCCAAGAGACTTCAAGAATCTCTTCAAATGATCTTCATCCTCAACTTCACAGAACTGTCTGATTACATGTTCTCTCATCTTTATGTCCTCTTCTTGTGCTCTTTGTTTTCTATTCACAAGTCTGTTATACAAATCTTCTGGGATCTTACCATGAATAGTGCTAAGTTTCTTATCTGTCAAAATCATATGTGTAATCATTGCATTTTCAAAATTCAATCTGTCAAATGATCCATATAGATCATAGAATTTATTTATCTTAGTGAAGTCTCCATGCTTCAATATATCTTCATTAACTCTTTCAATTCTTGGTTTCCAAGTTTTCTTCTTGATTGAAACTTCATCATCATCTTTAATTTCTACTACTTTTCTAGGTACAGGTGGTACAATCACTTTCTATCTCTTGCCGGGTCTTGTTGTACTCACTTTTACTCTTTTGCTAGGAATAGGAGAAAAAGATTTATCTCCTTCATCTTTTTCATGTACTTCAAATTTTACCTTTACTGCAATAGGATCAATAGGGTCTGCACTAGATGCCACAGGTGGAATTACAAGATTTTCATTTTGCTTCAAGGCTTCTGCAGTCTTCTTAGCTATGTCAAACTCATGACTTGACATACCTGATTCTTTCAGTATTTTCTTCATAGTAGATTCAACTCTCATACTAGATTGCTTCTTTTCTCTCAAACTTATTGCAGAGTTGAAATTCTCTTCATAGGTTCCAAACCTATTTGCATGACCATCCAACTCACACTTTAACAGTCTATTCACATATCCTACTCTTTCTGCTTCAGATACTTCATAGCCAAGAGGGTCTATGAATTCCATTCTAGACTCAACTGCTTCAATGTAGGTGAAATCAATGTCTACCATAAAACAAATGTCATCTTTATGCTTTTCAACTAAGGATTGAGGAATCCTTGATTTGTTCTTAACAATATTCTGAAAAGTCTTCAATACAAGCTTCACACTGTCATTGACTTTATCAATTAGGTGCTTCATGTAGACTAAGTTTATTCTTTCCATTATGTTCACATTGTCACTCCAATCAACTGTGTAAGGAAATCTTCTCAAAATATGGAAAAACATATAGGTTATCAGAGATGAAAACCTAAACTGTGTGTACTTAGCCTTCTTAATCTTTTCTAAGTTCTCAAATAACTGAATTTTCAAAATTTCACATAGGTCTACTTGTTTCTTCTCAATACACATAAGATAAGCTACATGAACCATTCCAAACTTGTTGCATATTTGACAAATGATTCCATTGTTTCCAAATCTCTGTCCTTGCTAGTTAATTTGTGACCTGTAATTTCTAGCAATATGTCCTACTTTGTTGCATCTAAAACATACTCCACTTTTCTTTGATTCATTTCTTCAATAGATTTCTTATCTGCATTGTTAGTATTTCTAATCATTCTATCATAATTATTCAAAATTACTTTAGGTCTTCTACATTTATTAGCTCTGTGTCCAAAACTATGACAATTATAACAATGTTAAATTGCTTACCTGTGCAATCTCTCTTCATGTGCCCAATAGTATTACAAGAAAAACATCTACCTTTGAATTCTCTTTGCATACCTTTAGATGATTCTTCCTATTTTGATTCTTCTTTCTTTGATTCTTCTTTCTCTCTAGGTGGTTCTTCTTTAGGTGGATCTACCAATGTGTTCTCATCAAGCTTCATTTCCTCCTCACTTTCAGATGTCTTCAGATCTAGCTTCTTACTTTCATGGTTTGTTCTAAACATACTAGATCCAAATCTAGTCCTATCAAAGAATGGTTTTTCAAAAGAAATTTGTTTTTCAGTCTTATCACTATTTGAATATAGCCTTTCAAGTTGTTGTTTAGATTGAGTTAATTCACCTTTCACAATTTTATTATACTTCTCAAGTTCCACATACTACACTTTTACTTTTTTAGATTCGGATGTTTCCTTTTCAAGTCTTGATCTTAGATCTTCATTCTCAATTTTTAATTTTTCATTATCAGATCTCAAATTTCCATCTTTCATACTAAGCTTCAGATTTACTATCTTCAGCTCATGCTTAAGGATCTCATTTTCTTTTTCTAATTCATCACAATCTTCAACAAGCATATCGGATTTCTTTTCAGATTTTAGATCTTCAATCTTACCTTTTAATTTATCAATAGCATTCTTTGCATCTTCATATTTTCTTCTTAAGGAGTTTCTTTCATCAGTAAGCATATCAATTTGTTCAAGAGCTTCTTCAAGATTCTTCTAAAGTTGATCCATATCCATAGAGATCTTACTCAAGCTGCTAAGCTTTCCTTGAATGTTCCTTCTCCGAGTAACTGTGCTCTGATACCAATTATTAGAAATAGGAAATACTGAGAGGGGGGGTGAATAAGTAATTCACAAACTTTTTTTTTTGCCCACTTATGGATATAACAAATTACTTTAGTGCATACAAAGATTATCAAGCTGATTAACAAACATAGCGGTAAATAGAAAGAACTCATAACACATGATATGTTCTCGAGGAAACCCTGGCCAAGGGAAAACCCTGGTGGGGATGGTACCCAAAAAGATCACTAATCAAAAGTATCTTGTTAGGGATATTGGACCTTGTTAAGAGTCAATTTACAATATATAGTAGATCTATCCTGGTTAAAGGACTTTAGGCTTTGTTAGAAGCTTTAACCCTGTTAGGAGTTAGATTACAAAACCTGATCACCAGCTGAGCTCACTACCCAAACAGGTAATACAAAATGTTTCTGACTATAGTATGGTACTGCTTACAACTTCACATCAATAGCCTTTTTTGCTCTCACAATATACAACTATCGCAAGTTATCCTTTTCTTTCTTTTTACACATCACACACTTTTTCATTACATTTCAAGTATGCCTAATATATGAGTTATTAGAGCTAATAAATTTATATGGTTGGCTTCCAAAATATTTATCCAAGAGTAAACATCTAGGATGTTGTCCCTTCATAATGTTAAGTCATTATTTTGACAAGCAAAAATAATCCCTTAACTCTTTCGCTAATACTGTCTCCAAAACTGTTCTATTTGCAAAAACTATCTTTGGTAAACTTCGAATAACTTCATCTGTACTACTCCAAACTTTATGCACACTAAGATGGGGTATCCTCATACTCTATAGAAGCTTTAGTTAACTACACAAACAAAAATATTGCTCCAGTGGATGTCACCAACTAAATCTTCATCGGGTGCTTTGTCAGGATCACTGTATCCATACTTAGACAATTTCTTCCTTCAACTTGCCATACTCGCATTCTAGATTCTGTTCTCTCAATAGAGATCATATGTTTCCATAATGACAACATCTATGCATCCACATTAGCCAAATTTCCAACACACATCAGCATCACTGCCTTCATCATCCTCACTTGAATAACCATTGAAATCACATTCAGACATTTTTGAATGAATGGAGAATCCTGCACACCTTGACTCTGATTCCTACTCACTGCCACAATCTGAATACTCCTCTGACAAAGATTCATTTGAAGTCCCCTCAGCATCAGACATGGGTTGCTCTAGAATATAACATTCATTCCCCTTTTGCTAATGGTCTTTTTGCAACCTTTTCCATTCATCATCATCAGCAAACTCCTCTAAGAACAACCACTTGAATTCAGTCAAAGAAGAGATGCATTTTGGGGAAAATTTAGATACCAATTAGATGCAACCCCTTTGAGGGATATCCCAAAAAACATCATGCTAACATCCTCATCAAGAATTTGATATTCTATAATAAATCTATAGAATGATAGGACATGCTTCACTGCTGAATCATACTGGCAATAAAAAATAGGAATCAAACCCAAAAGCTCACTAGGGAAAGAATGTGGGGATCCTGGAAGAACATAGCTCAAAGGTCTATCCAACTTGAGGAAACCAAGCAGCCTAGACTGACTTTTCCCCTAATTATTCATTTGATTTGAAACAATATGAGAGCCACTCATCTTATTTCAGTCTTCCCTTTATACTAGCACTGAATACTTGATAGGGAAACATTGTAATCATAAATACCTAGAAGTTTTGCAGCAAAAAAATTTGTTGACTGGGAACACATGGTAGATCTAGAGCTCACCATGTAGCTCCATCAGGTTCTTTGATATGTAGAGTCACCACCTCCTTGAAGAGGAAAATTTTTGTACTTGTTTTTGTCTTCTTCCAACCAATACACAAAACTTCACAGGGTTCACTGCTTATCAGAAACTGCACTGATCAAACAGAGAAAAATCAGAGCCGCCACTCACAACTAGGTGAGAAAATTTTGTTGGCAATTTGGCTAATGTGGATGCATAGATGTTGTCATTATGGAAACATATGATCTTTATTGAGAGCACATAATCTGGAATGCAAGTATGGCAAGTTGAAGGAAGAAATTATCTAAGTATGGATATAGTGATCCTGACAGAGCACCTGATGAAGATTTAGTTGGCGACGTCCACTGGAGAAATATTTTTGTTTGTGTAGTTAACTAAAGCTTCTACAGAGTATGAGGATACCCCATCTCAATGTGCATAAAGTTTGGAGTAGTACGAACGAAGTTATTCAAAGTTTACCGAAGATAGTTTTTGCAGACATAACAGTTTTGGAGACAGTATTAGCGAAAGAGTTAAGGGATTATTTTTGCTTGTCAAAATAATGACTTAACATTATGAAAGGATGACATCCTAGATGTTTACTCTTGGATAAACATTTTGGAAGCCGACCATATAAAGTTATTAGCTCTAATAACTCATATATTAGGCATACTTGAAATGTAATGAAAAAGTGTGTGATGTGTAAAAAGAAAGAAAAGGATAACTTGCGATAGTTGTATATTGTGATAGCAGAAAAGGCCATTGATGTGAAGTTTTAAGCAGTACCATACTATAGTTAGAAATATTTTTTATTACCTATTTGGGCAGTGAGCTCAGCTGGTGATCAGGTTTTGTAATCTAACTCCTAACAGGGTTAAGGCTTCTAACAAGGCCTAAAGTCCTTTAACCAGGACAAATCTACTATATATTGTAAATTGAATCCTAACAGGGTCCAATATCCCTAATAAGATACTTTTGATTAGTGATCTTTGTGGGTACCATCCCCACCGGGGTTTTCCCT
This sequence comes from Chamaecyparis obtusa, assembly GCA_027943335.1. NCBI lineage: Eukaryota > Viridiplantae > Streptophyta > Pinopsida > Cupressales > Cupressaceae > Chamaecyparis > Chamaecyparis obtusa. The sequence goes on from BSBK01000537.1 coordinate 2,777,724, forward strand.
TGGCCAGGGTTTCCTCGAGAACATATCATGTGTTATGAGTTCTTTCTATTTACTGCTATGTTTGTTAATCAGCTTGATAATCTTTGTATGCACTAAAGTAATCTGTTATATCCATAAGTGGGAAAAATAAAAAGTCTATGAAATAGTGATTCACCCCCCCCTCTCAGTATTTCCTATTTCTAACAAATTTAACAAATGCTCATTTGTCTATCTGACTCTATGATCTTTTAACCAGACTGTGGGATGATCTAGCCAAGCAGAAGAACTTGCTATCTTTTACTTCTTCCCCAGTAGAGTCGCCATCTTGTTGGTGTTTAAAAATGCTTACACCACTTAGGGCTACCAATATGCCTTGAGACTGATGTTAGGAGTGGTTAGCTCCAAGTATGAGAGCTCTGCAAGACAACTAGACCAACTATAGGGTCTTAATATGCCCTCTTCACTTCTAGCTCTGCAAAACTATGGCGGGTGCACCTAATCCAGTAACTTATGTCATTTTAGGACTTTGGACTAGATTAAACAAAGCAGATGATAGCAAGAGACTACTAAATGTTAACCAGACATTCATTGAATCTCAATTGCTATTGGGTATAAAATGGCCTTGTGACCTCAAGACTATGAGGGATTGCAGGATTAGAGATATTAAATATAATTGGGTTTCTTGCAGGATGCAGAAAACCATGCAACACTTTGCATCAGCACAGGGATACTAGCTTAAGATCAATGCCTTATCCATTGGGCATCATACCTGAAGTGAACATGGAACACAAAGACAACTACTAGATTCATCTGAGAATCCAAGCCATAAACATAGTTAAACATCTCTTACACTACTTACAAGTATCCTTATTGATTGAACCAAATGAATCTATGCTTCACTCAGAGACTTTTAACCTGATTCTAAATCAAGGCTAAGAGATGAAACATATACATAAGCAACCAAATGCAATGAGCTAGAAAACTCATAATTCATTAAGAACAACTAAAGGAGAGATCCAAGAATGAGAAACTGTATTAAGTATGTGGATTCAAATCCCTGTATTACAAGTTGATTCAGAAAACACCATAGAAAATATGCAAAAGATACATGAGGTTTTTCCCTAATGTTGATACAACCAGCATGAAAATGTTTACATGAAGAAACCACTCATGGAACCAGAAATTGGAACCACTGGAACTGACAAAATTCAGAACCCTTACACAGTAAAAAAATTAACTATTTATACCACTAGCCACCTTGGGAATCTCAAAGAGATTGCAATAAGCTTAGAGTGACTAGGGCCAGGGTTACAATGGCTAACCATAGTAAAACTTCAAAAACCCACTGGAGGGAAAACCAACACCAGCCTGTCAGACCAAGGATGATCTTCACACTTGAGAAGAATCTCTAAGAAGGAGAGGAAGATCATAAATTTACCATGCAAACCATACTGATCAGACCATCAAAAAACCTTGAGCTAATAAAAACTATCCTCCCCCACACGACAAAACATCTGCAAGTAATCACCCAACTCACTCGACCATTCTGCAACCACTGGCACCACCAACCAAATCAAATCTAGCTGAAGAAGTAATAAAAACTAGTCCTTCTGTCACTAGAACCTCTCAAGAAATTCAAAAATGAATTTCAACAGTTATGATAGAGACCATTAAGACATGACCATAGATGCACTTTGTTTCCCGGCAAATCGGGTGGCCCAATATAATCTTTAAAACTACTGCGGGACCCCCAGACAAGTCAACCACCACCTCATAAATCCCTCGGTGAATGAAGATCGAGCATGTCAGTAGCACGGCACCATGGACCCACCTTAACTCTGTAATAGTGCCATCATAATAGTTGTCACATGATCACATAGCCAGGAAACGGGCTATGCGAACATGCGACAACCCGCAAACCTTTACCTTGCTGCATAACCGCCATCGCTACTAACATAAAGTGTCAGTCGCATGATCACATAGCCTTTATAAAGGCTATGGGAACATGTGACTAATGACCAACTCATCACTGCCACCACCACACTGACTAATGAAAAGTGCCCATGTCACCAAGAGCGCTGGCCCCACGCCCCCTTTCTTCCGGACATGACCACCACCGCAGCACCACGTGGCACCCAATAGAAATTCACCACCTCACCACCATGGCTGCCACATTACCACCTACCACCGAGCCCCAAGGACACATGTCAGAAAACTTTGACATGCGATCATGCAACAACCAACCATAGGCCGCCACATAACCACCTCTGACAAACGGGTCCATCGGGCAGTCTCCACATAAAGCAGAAACAATGATTGTTGCTATACTGTGATGTTAAAAAATGAGCATCTCCACTTAGTGGTATAATGAAAACCACCAGATCTATCCATGCTTTATCTCCCTCAAAAAACTACGGACCCACCGATGCCATCCAACATGTCATTTCAACAACCAATCAGAAGATGCCAACTTATTCCACCCTGACAATGGATCCACTGACAGGCCTTACGAGAAAATCCAACGGCCTGTAGCAAAAGTGTAAAGGTTAAATATCATGCATCTTTACCATTCAAACATACGACAACCACTGATCTTGTCCGAACCTTAACCATGCTAGAAGCATGAAGAACCGGGTCCCACCGATGAACTGGCACCTCACCACCACAGACATGTGTCAACTAGTCGCATGATTGCATGTCAAAAATTGGGCTATGCGATTATGCAAGAGCCAACCAAAGGCTGCCACATGACTGCCAGTAGGACCACACCCTTTCCACCAATTGGCCCCATGGGCAAGAAGTAACCCATTGCATGGTTGCATGTCAGAAAAATTTGACATGCGGTCATGTGACAACCAATCATTTTGAAACCTTTGAAGACTCGAGCCCACCATCCATCACACTTGCGCACTTAAGACCGACGAACAAGGATTACCGACAGAAGAGAAGAAATGCAAGGTTGAAAACACACAGGGTTTCTGATGCCAAAAGATAAGTGCACAAAAGCCTGAAGGCACAAGGTTGAAAATAACGTGGGTTTTCACACAGACCGAAAACATCATGGATTTTCAAAAACACTGTGGGTTTTCGAAACTGTGGAAGATTCTAAAATTATTTCCTGCAGACCTTAAAACTTGAATATCTTTCTGGATTTTGTGATTCAGCACGTGCATTTTGGACTGGAGCAAGGTGACATAATGAAGAACACAGGGCAGGACACTTCAGGAAAATTTGCAAGGAAATGGGCCATTTTCAAAAGATTATGCATTGACAGGAAAATGGACCAACATAGCGCACATGGGATTTTGTAGTTGGAGATATGAGATGTTGAGGTTATACTCTTTGATATGTTATATGTCTATGGTTAAGAGTGCAGATATTAATTATTTTATTCATGAAAGTTATGAGCATTTTAGTGGAAGCAGTATTCAGGTAGTGTTCCTGAGTAGCGGTTTTTGGAAATCAGATGATATCTCCTAATCAGGATGGAATCTAGTTTTGTGTGGTTAAAGGGAAGTTTGAGACACATTTTTAGTGACGTGGTTCAGAATGCAAACTTTTAGGTCACACGAGTGAAGAGTTATTGTATCTGGAAGCTGACAATTTTGTGTAATTTTGATGTAGCGTGTGGAAACTTTTATTTTGTAATTATGTGCCGACTCATTTGTAATTATTTGAGTGTGGTATAAAGGAAGGAATGTTTTTCATTGTTGAAAAGGAGAAGGAATGTTGATGTGTGATGTGGTATGCATGAAGTGGAGAAAAGAGCTAAGTATGAGAGCAAAATTGTGAAGGAAGACATGCGAAGTACAAAGATCTGAGATTGAGATCTGATGTAGTAGTGAGTGTGGTTTGGCACAGTCAGAGAAGAGGTAACATATTATTCTATTGAATAATGCAAAGATTATTTTGATAGTGAGTTCAGTGATCTTACCCTAAAGCTATTTGGGTAGTGGGTCCTTTTGTCTTCTATAACTCCTAACAGGGTTAGAATCTTTTAACAGGGATTTAAAATCTCCTAACAGGGATTTATATGTATTGAATGTATTTCATAAGACTCCTAATAGAGTCCATCCTTTCACAAGGAATATTCATATTAGTGCATCTTTTGTGGGCATCATTCCCACCGGGGTTTACTCTTTGATCAAGAGGTTCCCTAGTCAACATATCTTGTGTTATTGTGTCATTGTGTATGAATATCTTTCTATGGTTGGTAATTATATTGCTTACATGGTTAAATGCTGTTGAAGTTGATAAAAGTTATAATTATCTGATAACTGATTCACCCCCCCCTCTCAGTTAGCTTGGTGGACTTTACTTTCTAACAGTGTCTCCAACATAGATAGTTGTTAGTGTATCCCACATTTGCTTTGCATTCCAGTATAGTTCTTGATGTCTTCAAATTTAGGATAACTTAGGGCTGATGCAATCTCCAACATTTCCTGATTGTGTTCTTGCTTTTCCTTCATCTATTGGGCTGTCAAAGGTGTCGATATTGTTATGTATTGATGTTCTAGATAGTATTTTACTACATCACCAATTCTAGCTAGGTGTAACTTCTTCAGACTTTGTCATGCAGGGAAGTTCTCCTTGTTTAGCTTTGGTACCTCCTTTTTGTACATCTTGATCTTTAGCTTCAAGTACCTTCAAAATTTTCTTTACAAGCACCACAACTCTGATACCAATTGTTAGAATGATTTTATAATAATTGAGAGGGGGGCTGAATAATTTATCCTCAGGTTAGATGTACCAATTGAAATTTTAAACGCTTCAACCAACTTAGATCTATTCAGTAATCCAATAAGTCTCTATAGCATATAATCACTAACATAAACTTGCATTCCCCTATCCAAAAGTAATCAACTTGCAAAATATAAAACTCTTAACAATGTAACACATCAAATAATATTCACACAAGTATGACACCAGGATTTATCGTGGAAACCCAATTTGGGAAAACCACTAGTAACATGCTACTAAATTTTCACTCTTCTGAAGTGAGCTCTATGAGGAGCCAACCTTGATAAAGGTTACAATACACACTATTAGGTGTGACCCTGTTAAAGGATTTAATCACCCTATTAGGAGTGGCCTTGTTAGAGGACTTAAGAATATCCCATTAGAATGTCACCTTGATTAAAGGATTTACAAATGATTGTTAGGTCAACCTTGATTAAAGGATTTTAGTTGATAACAATGGTTAGAAAGTAACAATAGGTTCTGATTTGATACATACAACTCACTTTGCAAATACAGATCCAATATAGCTCATATGCTAATTTATTGATTGACCTTCATTTTCATCTCCATCTCTTTAGCTCTTCTTAGCCTTTTGCTTAGGTTCACCAATTAACCAATCAATCAAGCAATCACCACAAGTCTGTTCAACTCTTCTCATCCTTCTACTTAGGTTCACCAATCAATAGAATCAACCTCTTTCATAACCTAAAATTAGGGCATCCTTATACCTCCTTGATTAGGTAGCTTAATCTTTTTTTGCTTAATCATCTCTGTAGATCTTAGATTTATGTCATATTCATTAAATCCTTCCAACATTTGGTTCTCCTCCTTATCCTTCTAAATACTTCTCAAAAATTCTCTTTGAATCTATAAGAAAATGGTTTACCATGCATTAAATACTCCAGGTCATTCATCCTTATCTTCAACACATTTTACACATCCCAAGAATTCAACTATGTCGATTGGGAATTTCAATTCCTTCATAAACTGGAAATTACTAACACTTGGTCATCATTTTGTTCTTTGGCTTGGTCATCATTAAAATTGTTCTTCTCAAAAATTATTGTCTTCTCTTGGTTAATTATCTAATACTTGGTAATTACTGATGCTTGGTTGACACTAAATTTTCTCAGCTTATATTGGTGTTTAGTCAACACTAGCATCACTTGGATTACACTTAAGTTTCTTAATCTTCCTCTCTTTTGTTTACTTAAGTGTATGCTTTCAGACTTTCTTTCCTGATTTATTCTAAGCTTCAAATCAACTGACTTCTTCACTTAATGTTATAGATAAACAACACATTACCTTGCCAGTGTGCCAACTAATCAAGTACCCATTGTAGTTTCTCATAACTCAACCTTTCACTAGGTCTTCTTGTTATCTCCTCTTTTCAAATTGTCTTCATCAATCAAAAGATATGGTACTCTACTAGATAGAAATTGTCTCACCAATTAAGATTTGACATCAATGACAATATAACAATTATTTCAACTATAGTTTCCAACACTTTTTATCTCAATCGACAGGCCCATCTAAAGGATGAATTTAAAAGCATGGATTGACAAAGAAAGGAGTCCAGATTTATGTTTTTCCCTCAAGGGGAAAAGAGCATACTCTCCTACCCAATGTTTTTTTCTCCCAAACACATCAAGCACACTTGTTCATTCCAAAAGTCCCTATTAAAGCATAGAGTCAAATGAGTCTAAGTTTTTTATTGTCTCAAAGAGACAAGAGCGTACTCCCCTATCACTTAACAAAACACTACAAGTGGAGTTTTGTTAAGATGCCTAAGAAAAGAGATTAATGAGAAGACATGATGTTTGTTTGTATCTCCTAGGCAACCTATAAGAAAGATAGATTTAGTAGTTTCTCAAATGATTCTTTGGCAAGCATCCTCTACAACCAAAAAGACCTTAGTAGTTTGAGGTGTTGATGACTTTGGAAAGCATTCTTTTTGTGAAATGACCTACAAAAATATGTTAGAACCTGCAAAGAAGAATGTCAAGGACAATATAAAGCCAAAACAATCACTAGAATACAAAAACATTAAGATCCAAAGCTCTAAAAATGCTCTATTTTTGTGATACAAGTAAAAAGAGAATGAGATTTTACATGCAGACTCATACGAGTGTACGCACATAACAATATGAGAAAACACCTAATGTAGAGTTCTTGTATGAAAATATACCATGCTTAGTACGAGAATCCCCGGGTTGTAGTACAAGAAAATAGGGCCAGAAAGAATGCAAATAAAATGTAGATATAGAGGGGTTAAAGCCAATATGAGTATTCTTAGCATGAAATATGAGTATACTTAGCATGTAGTATGAGAAAATAGGCCAGAATGATGTTTACTTGTACAAGGATTTTGACTTCCTTGTACAAGGACTGTCGAAGTTTAAAAAATGGATGATGAAAATCCTCAAATGAGGAAGAAATTTGTGTGGTGGGTGTCTCATTGGGCATGCCAAAATGTGGATGTGATGAACCTAACCTATCAGGAGCATGTGTAGACAATCAAACATTAGTTTAAAAATTCATGCAACATGCAACAAGAGATTCAAACACACAACCTTTGATTGAAATAGAATAGGAGCACCCAAGCCCCATTTGATTTTTTCATTTTGGAGAATGTGGATGGATCTCCAAACACAATGAGAGGATACAAAATACAAGATAAGATGATTAAATCCTAAATGCAAGCTGAGGAGATCCCAAAATGATGCAAGAACTAGTATGAGGAACTAGCTTTCAACAAGGATTCCAATGATGAGAATGATGAAGATTAAGAGCTACTATGAGATGCAAGATTGAGATTCATTTACCATTGAGCATGATATGTGATTTAGACTAAAAAGAAACTATAATGGTAAAGTAAACTAAGATTCTTTCACCATTAACATTATGCTATATGATCTAGATTGAAAGCAAGAACAAGAAACTAACATGCTATAATGCTATGAAATTCTAGAGCCAAACTAACATGATAATAATGCATAAAAATGAAATATTGAGAGATAGTTTGCTCTTGGAAGGGCCTCTATTTATAGATTTTTGGAGGGAGGAAGAGGGCTTGGATGAGGTGGCACCTATGTGGCATCCACATGGTAGCCACATAAAAGACACATAGGCTAGAGAGGAGAGCTATGATGAACAGTCAATTGAGACAAGATGGGAATTCAAGGTTTGAAAATCTCAAGGTTGCTCACACATGTGTGAGAGACTTTGGGGAAGAGTGTGGGGGACAAAGTTGTAAGAGAGAGTTGAAGCATTTAAGGAAGTTTGGTGGTTTCCTTTGAAGAGTTTCTCACACATGTGTGAGCAACCCATTAGCTCTAATGAGGTTAGGAATCACTTTTTAAGTGAGGTTAAGGGAGTGATTAGGTGGGAGGGTAGGTTTAGCAAGTGAGGTGATGGGTGTAGGCTAGGTTTTAGGTGGGGATAAAGATTAATTTAAATTAATCTGAGCTTAGAAGAATATTAGGATGTGGAGGGATTTAAGTAAATTACAATTTATTCAAAAAGGGATTTATGGGGGACATGTATTAAAATGAGTTTAATACCTTAGAGATGGGAGTATCTAAATTAGATTTAAATACTTTAGATAATGAACCCAACTTAATTAAATAATTTTCATTAAATGGGTAGAGGAACATGCCAATCATGAATAATTAAATAAAATTAATTATGATGCTGCAAGGATTATTAATTAACTAAATTTAATTAGTAAGAATGATTTTTAGACGTCTACACAAATAACATAAAAGAATATGCAAATATGTAATTCCTCCTTTGTTGTTCTCCTTCTTATGTAATGTGGGCTCTTAGAATTGAGCTCAAGATCATGCCAACATAAGAATTCAAATAAATTATGGTTACCAAAATCAAAGGTTTGGCTCTCTATTTATAAGATTTTAGGGGTTTCAACCAAGAATGCATGATTGAAGGGATTTTTGATTTTGATTGAGGAGTTGAACTCAGAGTGAGTGAGAGTTCAACTCTGCTTGACTGCCTTGATTGGGGGATTGATTGATCTGTCAGCAAATAGATTGGAGAGATGACTTGAATAAAGTAGTGAAATAACAATATAGTCTGGTGAGTTAACCAATTGCATGGATCAGTTAACTAATTGCATGGATTGGAGAACTAAATTGACTGAAGATTTAACTGATTGTTGAGGGAGGAATTAACAATGTGGATTGAATAGTTAGGAGAGGGAGTTATGGAGTGAATTGAAAGATAGTATGAGTTAGCTTTGGAGGAATAAATCATGATTAAATAAATAATAAATTATTTACTTGCACATGTGACAATTGTTAAATAAATATTAATTATTTATTTATGAGAGAAGAACAATTAATTTAATTGAATAAATATAATTTATTTAATTGGTGAGAGGAATTTGATTTAATTATTACATAAATACAATAGTTAGAAAGAGGTAATATTAATTAAATAATATGTTTTATTTAATTAATTATAATGAGACAAGCATTCCGCCTAGGGAGTACATCCCTAGCTTAAAAAAATTATCCATCTTGTAATGGCTCTGCAAATCCACATGGGAAAACCACCGAACCCTAGATGGAAATTCAATGAGGGAGATTCACATGAGATAATTTTGAGGATGGGTTTCAATGAAAAAAGGGATCAGGGCATACCAAGGCTTCCTCTTCCTAGATCCATAATGCTTACCATAAGGATATAGTTGCATATATCACGATCTCAGTAGAGGGGAGAGGAAGAAAGGGAGGCCTCTACTCCTGTAGCCATCACCAATCTTATTATATGACAGGGAATAGAAATAATCTCCCATCAACATTCTTCTCGGTGGAAAAGATGAATGAATAATTTTTTGTCTTTGAACACACAAAATACGCTCCCAATAATAGAAGCCAGAATTATCAATTTCTCGTTAGCAACCAAAAGGAGGCAAATTCTAATGAATGGATTCAGGTTAAATAAAAAAATGGAATTAGAATCATCTTCATAGAAGGTATCAGGACATAGGGGTCCAAAATAGTAATTATTTTAGTGCCCTAGCTCCAAAAAATATTGAGTGCATCACCCCTTCCCCACCCAGCACTAAGGAAAAGAAGGTCTCACCACCAAATGAATCAACATTAAATATGAACATGGTCCGATTTGAAAAAATAAGGGATCTATGCAAAAAATACAGAGTCTTTGCGAGATGGAATGACTTTGGGACTCCTATGAAGGAATAGTGGAGTGGTTCATATCCACATACCAAGAACAAGTAAGTGTAGCCATTCTCCAATATGGATTCTTCTTTATAAAATGTAATTAGGTTAGGGTAAAAAATAGCTTCCTTAATCATGAAAACCCTAGCTTTAAAGGTTTCAATTTTACATTCATAGACTAGAAGCCAAAATTTTACCCAAGTAATTTAATAAACTTTAAATTAGGAAGGGCTATCTTTCTTCCAAGGATACATATAAAATTAATCAACTCAAAATTTTTCAAAGCAATAGGGAATAAACTAGGTCAATACATAGGTATGCTGAAGACAAAATTTCCCTAATCCAATAGCATAATTATAGTAAACATGGATATCAACATGAAAACCATAGACCCTATCTTTATCCATAATGGAGGGGAGATCTATGAGATATAACCAGAATTCATGACAGCCGAAGTAAGAGAAAAATTGGAAGAAAAATTAAGACCAGTAAGGCAAGATAGATCACAGATTAATTCAAGGAGCCATAACTTATCAAAAGAAGCTCAAGGTAAAAATATAGAGGTCTTAGAGAAAGGGAGATCATAGAAGGAGAGGAATTAAAAAAAACTTTGGTTGAGAATAAAGTTCCAAGAAAATTCAGATAAGAAGAAAGAGGACGAAGGCGAAGACTGAGAGAAGGAAAATACTCAAATCAATGGTACTTTCCATGAATTTTTAGGGATCATATGAGAAGAAGGGATCCAACCAATAGATAAGGAAGCATCAGAGAATAGGCATGAAGAGACCCATAGTAGAGTAGACAATACAACTAACAACACATGTACTCTAAAGATAGGGATAGTTGTAGAAGGGGAGGAAGACATCAACATAGACCAATATAAGGAATATTTAAAGGATATTTAGGAACAAAAAGAAAAAATGCATGAAGAAGTTAATAGGGAGCTAAGTCTTATAAAGGAAAACACATTTAAGATTGAGGGGATGAAGATAGTAAATCTATTTTATGTTAATATGGAGACTGATAAAGAGTTGATGGACATAGAAAGGGAAGAGATAGAGGAACTAAATGAATTTTTAGGTCTAGATCTTATAGAAGAAGATAGGGATCTGATTAGAAGCAACCAAGATATGTTTTATAAGGTAATGGATGCTCTAAATAAGGAATCATTAGAGAAGCTTGAGGATCAAAAGGAAAAAAAAGGGTTGAAGAATAGGAAGTACTAAGAAGTAGGGAGGAGAAGGTAGCCATCATGGGGATTTCTTTAAAATCAAAAGGTAAAGAACATGTTGATTGTGCCAAGGAAATAAAGAAGAGGGGGAGTAAATCATTAAATGAGTTGAGAATTAAGGATGCATTGGCAAATGGTCAAGCCAAAATTACTACATTATATGCAAGGGAGCGGAAGGTCCCTCCCACAAGACAATGAATCTGATAACGTGGAATGTTAGGGGATTGAAATACCCTAACAAATAGTGCATACTTAAGCACTTTATTAGGAAATATGAGTCAAAATTAATACTATTTCAAGAAACTTTGCTAAGAATAGAAGACTTAAGTGGCCATAAAAAGAAGTTGGGAGGATGGGAGGTGGAGCAAGAACCAGCCCGAGGAGCCTCAACTAGATTAAGTATATTATGGAACCCTAGAAAGGTTAACTTTACAAAATTGGTGGGGGGGAGGTTTTGGATCAGGGGTAAAATGAAAAGCATTTGTGGGACTTTGGAATGTTTAGTTGTCAATATGTATGGGTCCTCAACTCTTCAATAAAAAGTGAAAGCGTGGAGGGATATTGAAATATTTCTTGAATCTTTCCAAATACATAACTTTATTATAGGTGGGGATTTTAATGCTATTCTAAATGAGAAGGAGAAAGTGGGGGGTCTAGGTTGCAAATCTCAGACTATGATGGATTTTAGGGAATGGGACAAAAAGAATGAACTAATGGAAATCAACACAAATAACAACACTTTCACCTAGACTAATAGAAGATTAGGATTTAGCAATATCACTGAAAAAGTTAGATAGATTCTTTTTCAAGGGTAATCTGATAGACTTCAACTTTGAAATGGAATCCTCCATCATTCCACCCTCGGGGTCAGATCATTATCCTATATCTTTATGGATAAAAGAAATCTACAAACCTACGAGATGCCCTTTCAAATTTGAGAAAATGTGGTTGAAAGATGAAGGTTTGATACCATAGTTGGAATCATGATGGAAAGATGAGGTTGTAGAGGGTTCCAAGGCATTTATATTTATGACAAAACTAAAAGCTATCAAGAGGAGACTAAAACAATGGAATAAGGAGAAATTTGGTAACATCTTTGAGAAAAAGGAAGAGATTGAGAATTTAAATGAAGAAGTCCTGAAGAATGGGATGAACAAGGACAATTTTGAGAGAGAAAAAATATTTTTAAATAAGTATGAAGACATAGTGGCCAAAGAGGAAATCTATTGGAGACAAAAATCTAGAGAAATTTGTCTATTGGAAGGGGATAGAAACACTAAATTCTTTCATAAAATCACTAAGATAAGAAGGAATACTAACAAGATAGAGGAAATAAACAACTCTTATGGTGAGATCATGAAGACACTAGAGGATATATCAAAAGAGTTGGTAGAATTCTTCAAAGATCTTCTTAATAGTGAATTCTCATCACTAGGAGCTAAGGAGAAAATCCTTAGCTATATCTCACCCATTATCAACAGGGAGTAGAACAAGATCTTGAATACAAGGATCACAAAAGAGGAAGTAGATGAAGCTCTTAATCAAATGCATCCTGATAAATCTCTAGGACCAAATGGCTTCCTAGCCTTCTTCTATTAGAAATGTTGGTCCTTCTTGGGGGTTGAAGTAACTGAAGTACTAGATGATATTACAAACTTAGGAAGAATTCTTAAAGAAATGAATAATATCTTTTTATCACTAATCCCCAAAAAAGAGAAAGCATAAACCCTAAATGAGTATAGACCAATTTCTCTTTACAACACCATAAATAAGCTCATAATGAAAATAATGGTGAATAGATTAAAATAATTTCTCCTAGAGATCATATCTAAGGAACAAACATGCTTTATGTCAGGGAGATCCATTTTGGATGGAATAATCATAGCATAGGAAGCAATTCATAAAGTTAAAAATAATAGATCTCCTAATATGATGATCAAGTTAGACATTAAGAAAGCATATGATAAAGTAGGTTGGAGATTCTTACGCAGATGCTTAAAGGCCTTCAACTTCTCTAATCAATGAATAAATCTGGTGTATGAATGCATTTCAATGCCTAGAATTTCTATTTTAGTTAATGGAACCCCAGAGGGCTTATTTGAGATATCAAGAGGGTTAAGAAAAGGAGACCCCTTGTCACTATTTTTCTTCATGATCATGGCTGAAGCGTTAGGAAGATCAATTAACAAGGCTAGAGGGGAAGGAAGAATTAAAGGGATCAAGATAACTAGTGAACTAGAACCCACCACACATCATAAATTCATGGATGATACAATGCTATATGGTAAGGTAGAAGTAGAAGAGGCTAGAAACATTGAAGAACTTCTATTTGATTATTCACAAGCCTTAGGATATCTAATCAACAAGGATAAATCAAAGATTTTTTTCTTTAATACAGAGGAGAATCTAAAAGTTAGAATTTTTAATTTATTAGGCTTTAAGAAAGGGGAATTACCTAGCAAGTATTTGTTAGGAATAAAAATCCACCAATACAACTGAGAGGGGGGGGGGGGGGGGGGTTGAATCAGGTGTAGGAAAAATTATTAAACTTTGAACATTGAATAGAAGCAACACTAAATCAAATGATAACATAGTAAATGCCAACACAACAACACAATATTTTGTTGGCGAGGAAACCCTGTTAAAGGAAAAACCTCAGTGGGAATTAATACCCACTAAGGATGTATTGAGAGTATAGTATCCCTGTTAAAAGATCTAGCCCTATTAGGAGCTGATTAACACATTACAGTACATAGTCCTTGTTAGAGGATAGACCTTGTTAGGATTCAAGGAAAAGAGTAGGCTCACTGCCCAAAGAAGGTTATGTCTACTTTCAAAACTCACTATTTGCAACACAAGTATATGTAAGGAAATACACAATCCTTGAATTGTCTGATAGCAACTGTCTTTGCTTGATTATTTCCAATGAATTATATAATTTATCCTCTACTCTACATCCAACAGACACAAGCTCGCAACTTTCAAAAACTTCTTTTACATCACATTCATACTACACATCTTTTCAAAAGAAAAGATCTTACATATATACCCTATTAAAAAATAAATGATTAGGCCGGCCAATTAGGCTTTCCTAATATACAATAATTACATAACCCCTTGCTAAGATACACACTATATCTAGAACAAGTATACAACAATTACATTTCAACAATCAAGGTCTGACATCCATAATTCATGCTCATCATTCATAATACACGCTTCATTAATGAAGTCAGCTCCAAATAGGTCTCCTCCAGAACACACACCACAACTGACATCATCATGATTTCTACAACTTGCTAAGATCAACTAAAATTCCTTAGTATGCTCTTTGTCATCCCTTAAGCTTGCATACACTAAATCCACATCACATGTAATATATATTAAATGTAAGATATATTAAAAACTTAGAGACTTACTCTATCAACTTCCACTATCACAGTCCAATTACCAGTCTTCACCAAATCTTCTATAACTTGACCAATATGCAATATTATAGCATGTGATCTTAGATATAAGATCACAACACCTTCATGTACACACAACTATGTTCACACATTCTGAATCATTCATACAGTATCCATATACTGTAATAACCAGTCTGTTCTCTCCATAGAAACATATGTTGACATCAGTGACAAAACATGAATGACAAAAATGGTAATTCAAACACCACTCAACAAGATAATGTAGTGATTAAACATATTAAATGCATTAGCAATATCCAATGTAGTATTTAGGTATCCCACTAGATAAGGGTAGGAAATTTGGGGATTTGTGGAAGGAGGTCTTGGCCAAGATAGACAACAGGGTGACATCTTGAAGAGGAAAATGCCTCTCCATAGAGGGAAGAGTGACTATGTTGAGATTTGTCCTCTCAACAATTCCTATTTTTCAGATGTCATGCTATAATATGCCGATAGAAACTAATAAATTAAATAAAAAATTGAGAACATTCTTTTGGAAAGGTTCGACAGAAAAAAATAGACTGGCTCTTGTAGCCTAGAATAAGATTTGTAGAACTGTAGAGGAGGGGGGTGCCAATCTAAAGATCCCAAGGGACCAAAATATAGCCTTAGGAGGTAAGTTAGTGTGGAAAATGATTAAGGAATCATAAGCTAAGTGGGTGAAAATTTTCAGACACAAATATCTGGATGGTGAGAACCCACTTAGCATTCTACAACATGAATCCCCACCAAGGGGATCAAAGTTATGGAATTTTATTTTAGAATGTAGATCACTAATTAGCCATAATGTCTCATGAAACATAGGGGAGGAGAGGTCAGATTTTTTTTGGGAGGATTCCTAGGGGGCTACCAAAAAATGGAAACCATGTTGGATGACCAAGAAGAAATCAAGTCGCTGAAGGAAAGGGTAGGTATCTATGTTAGAGACTACATGGATATCCCTAGTGGAAACCCAACATTAGGATGGTGCTAGAAGCTGGATGAAATCTTAAACATTTCAGCAAAATTTATGAAAAGTATATGTCCAATATGATCTTGCCTCTTCTTGGCTAGTCAATAATCATCTCATCTTGTCCTCTGAATTGCAGTTAAAATTATCTGTATATTTGGGATAAACCCTACAATCACATAAAAATAGACTAGTAAAAGAAATGCACTGGTTACTTACCCCAAATAACTATGTCCAGATCTCATGGCATATAATCATAGACTAACATCATACTATCTTTAGAGAAATATCCAACGAGCTCTATGATGTTTTGATGGTGTAGCTTGGTTAGTGTTCTCAACTTGTTCATGTTGGAAATTGCAATTGAAGCAATTGTTGTATTGTCATTGATGTCAAACCTTAACTGGTAAGACTATTGCTATCTAAGAAAGTACTATATCTATTTGATTGTTGAGAAGGATTAGGGCAAAGGTGATAACAATAGCACCTAAGGAAAGTTGAGTTATCTTGATACTTTAATGGGTACTTGATTATGTGGCACAATGATAAGATAATGTATTGCTTATCTAAGTGAGAAGCAAGACTAAACAAGTAGGCTTAATCGAGAAAAAGTGAAGAAATCTAGTTTAAGCTGAGTGATGTTAGTGTTGACCGAGCCAGTATATGCTGAGTAAATTCAGTGTTGACTGAACATTAGTTTATTGCTGAGGAAGATAGTATTAGCCAAGGAAATAGTTTCTGTGGTGACTGGGCTACACAGTGATGACTGAAGAGTTAAACACAATATTGACCGAGTGTCAATAATTTACATTTGAGGAAGAATTCAGATTCCTAGCCAACATAGTTGAATTCTTGGATTATGTAAATCATGTTGACTTTATTTATTAAATGTATGGAAGCATTTAATGCATTGTAAATCATTTTATTGTAATTCCATAAAGAGATTAGAGATGTTTCTAGAAGGATGGATGAAGAACATAATGTTGGAAGGATTTGATAAATTTGACCTAACCCTAAAATCTACGAAGGAGATTAAGCGGAAAAAGTTGGATTGACTTATCAAAGAGGTATTAAGGAAACCTAAGTGTGAGGTTGAAGCAGTATGCTAGAGTTGTTATTGTTATTGACTGAATAAGAAAAAAAGGCTAAAGGAGAAGGAGTTGTGATTGCTTGAAGGGATTTCTGAGAAGATCAGTGATGGAGATGGAAATGGATCTCAGTTAGTAAGCTAGTATATATATGTAAGAATTGGATCTATTATTTGCAAAGTGAGTTGTATATTTTTAGATCAAACACTGCTGTTACTTTCTAACCATTGTATCAGTTTAAATCCTTTAATCAAGGTTGCATTCTAATGGAATGTACTTAAGTCCTTTAACAAGGTACACTCCTAATAGGGTAGTTGAAATCCTTTAACCGGGTCACACCTAGCAGTGTGTTTGTAAACCTTTGACATGGTTGGCTTTTCACAGAGCTCACTTCAAAAGAGTGAAAATATCAACAACATGTTACAAAGTGGTTTTTCCCAAATTGGGTTTCCACTATAAATCCTGGTGTCAATTCTTGTGTGAATGTTTTGTTTGAACATTTTTCTATTTTGCAAGTTAAATACTATTGGATAGTGGACTGCTATGTTATATGTTTTTGGTATACATTTTGTATTGACCGAGTAGCTATTGTTTGTTAGATCTGAGTTGTTGAAGTGTTTAAAAGTTTATATTATACATCTAGACCTAAGAAAAACTGATTCACCCCCCTCTTTGTTATTCTAAATCATATTAATAGTTCATCCACTCTATTTTGTCTTGAGAATTTATATTATTCAAGATCTTTACTACCACTTTTCTTCCATCAAATATAATTCCCTTTAAGAAAGTAGATCAAACTATATTACTACATATATTAGCTTCCTTCCCCACTATTCTAGAGCTTAACTTTTATTGGTTGAGACCTTAACTACTATTTTTATTAAAAGTATTTATATTTTTCAATTTTATTATATTTATTTCATAGATTATAATTGACAATTTGAATTTGAAAGACACTTACGCAGTAAACAAACCCAAAACTCCCTGCTCCTATTCTTTGAGTAAACCCATTAGTTTCCTTATGCAATTCATCAAATTTGAACTCAATCGGAGATGGGTGGATTTCTGTCACCAACATTTATGATTCTAGATGAATTAAAATTTTTAGCCGACATGTTGTTATAGTTGGAATTATTTTTCTAAGAAATCTACCTAAGGGATTAAAAATGTAATTTTTGTTAGGATTTATGTGGAAGTAACCTCTCTTATTGGGAAGTGACAAGGAGAGGGTGTACACTAACTATCCTAGGAGTGGTAGAGTACCATGTAGCATAAAGCACATGTTGAAGTGCAGAGGAAGTGACTGTACAATCACATGAAGGAGGATACAGTCAGTCACAACCTCAAAGTTCAGGATACTATCCACTACATCATATTACTTCCTCAATATGAAATCCACCTAACCACTTAAAATTTCTATCAAATAAAGTATAGAAAAAACCCTCTTCTATCAATAACTTGAGTTCCTACAAACTCCCTCCTTATCATCTCATTTCATTCAATTATTTTTTTCCATCAATTTATAAAAATTCACAATAAGATGAATATCAATAAGATGAACTCAAGTGATAAACAAATGGGGTTTACATGGTATGCCAGGATTTAAATTTCCAAGTAAGATGCATTCATGTTCATTTTAATTTTCAGTAAGTTATAGTTACTCAATTCCATGTGCAACATAGCTTAATTCAATGACATATTACAACATTTGTTAAGAGGCTAAATTTTTGTGCTCATGTTGAGAGTAATATTGAGGGGTTTACATTTTCTATTTATTTGCAATAGGAAGTCTCATGCAATCTCTTCTAAATAAGATTTTTAAAAGAAGATAAAAATATTATCTTCCCAAAGTTGAGGCCTAGGGTATAGTGGCAACATGTTGACACACAGTGTGACTGAGGCCCTCTGTTCAAACCCAATAAGTAGCCTATCAAAATTTCCCCATTCTTTTTTCTTTGAAGGATGTTTGTGCCCTATTCCAAATCTCCCAATTTGGCACATGCAGTGAGGATGATGTAAAAGGTTGTGGAATTTGGCTCTACACATACTAATCGTATTTCCTTAAAATTTTTTGAGGATTCATCAATAAATTTATTTTGTGCATATCTAGAAATCATTGCATTGCATGAGATGGCATCACTATTGTATTCTACTGAACAGTTCAAAAATAAATAATATCTTTATATTTTAAGATCAACATTTCTTGTACCATACTCTAAACTTTGGTAGGTGTCTCGTATAATCCATGAAACATGTAACTACATTGTGCATACAATTTTTTATTGTTCTAGTATCTTGTTTACAATTATTATTATCTACTGTACTAATTAGAGTATAAAAATTGTATAATTCAACATTCTA
The DNA here is from genome assembly GCA_027943335.1 of Chamaecyparis obtusa. Lineage (NCBI taxonomy): Eukaryota > Viridiplantae > Streptophyta > Pinopsida > Cupressales > Cupressaceae > Chamaecyparis > Chamaecyparis obtusa. The sequence goes on from BSBK01000537.1 coordinate 2,796,740, forward strand.
ATCAGCTCTTGAAGAAAGTGAACATATTGTAAAATGGTTTCCAATCCAAGAAAGGAAAATTCACAAAAAAGGATTAAAATTGATGCATTCATGCATAATCCCTTTATAGATGTCTCTACATAGGTTGTGGTGAAGCCTTCCTTTTAGGTTAATATTTTTGGATAGATTGTCTATAAGAAATAATTTCCTATTGTTTTTTAGTATGATTGTAGAGATTTCTTATTAGAAATATTTAACTATAAATTGAGTTGGCATATCATACAATTATCATAGTCCTTGAGACCACTTGATTTTTTAGGTATACTATTGTTCCTTGTCTGCTTCCACATTTTGGATAAATGTCTACCAAGGAAGTTGCAACTGCAGTATTTGACAAAAATTCTCTATCCTTAATGCTTTGATGGATGTTATGGAAAATCTTTAGAGAGAATACCAAGAAAATGTAATTAGTAGGTGTAAAGCCAGATTCCAAAATATTTTCCATCATCCTCCCTACCACTGATAAAATGGGAGCTTTGGAATAGGGTGTGGATATCCATCAAAGCAATATTATTCAGGGCAATTAATTATTCTATCAGGTTTGACTATGCCCCCATCTAACCTCATACATGGAGCAATAATAAAGTTGGGTGGATGGGAAACTTTAGTTCCACTAGGAGGGAGGAAAAATCTAGTAGACAAGTAGGGCTGGTTTCACTTGTTACTAAATTTTGTATATTTTGGTCTGTCTTGAGCTTGAAAACTTTTTAATACCATATCAAACATGGATGACTTCCAAATGTCACTTGAATTTTTTAGCAACATTTAATTAATTAGTTTTTGGCTTCTCGAGGCTTCCTTAACTTTACTTAGCTCATATGTGTTTCATAACTATTGTTGAGTACTCACGACAGTTAACTACTTATAGTAATCACACCACCAACTCATTTGCGCCCATCACCTTTATTATAAATATTTAAGAATACAAATGGTCTTAATTAACTTGATTTTGCACAAAACTAGTATTTGAGTAGCAAGTGCTATTAAACTACCCCTATTAAGCACACCAATAATTTGGTTGTGCTCAACTCCTTCATAGTAATATTTAAGGATACACAATCTTCATCCATAACTAATTAAATTTAATATCTACTAAGGTGTGCAATGTGAGGCCTCACACCTATTGCAAGATTTGTAATGATTAAGTGAGGCCCAAAAACTCTTTCAATGCAAGTTTTGTCATGGAATATGCCCTCTTTGTTATGGAACATGCCCTCAGCAATGGAAACTCTCCTTCTCAACTATCAAACCCTTCAACATATCTCACCAACCTCTTTTAATGCAAAGACTCAACATCCTTAGCCCTTGGGCATCTTCCTTCACCATGGAACATCCTTTCATGATTCCACATACCTTGAGAAGGTGGGACTCTTTAACATTGGTTTTTTGTTTTGTAACAACACTACTCTAATATCAAGGATACCCTAACAAACACCATACACCTATAAGGACATCAACCTTGATAAATAGGATGGCCTAATGTGAGAATTTTCCTATTTGTGACAGTAAAAAATGTGTCTCTTGACTCACAAGGGAAGATAACCCTTAGAAACCCTAACCCAATGTGAGGAGAGGTGATCAAAGTAATATCCAAGCCTATGGACTTTAAGGGACACAAATATACAATGAATTTGCAATGACAAGTATGATCTGACTCTAAATAGTGGAACAAACAATGAATAATAAATAAGGACAATGCTTTTGGAATTGTGGGATGAAATCCAAAATAGTGATGGTTTGAAATAGGGACAAATATGAGGAATTAATATTAAGTGAAACCCTTTGTAATTGCATCAAGAAATATAAAATCAAACCTAGACAATAATGAACTATCATTGTCTTAAGTCTAACAGTTAGGACTATAAACACAAAATAGAGATCAAAATGGATTTCCGCATCCTTTGACACATGGTTTGTAATTTCCAAATAGGTCTTCATAATCTTGAATTTCTCTATGTACCATTGGCAATGTTTATGAGAGGGCATTCAATGTATTACTGTCCCTTACTATCACTATTGTAAGATACAGTCACCATGCAATTAACCTTATAGATTCCAAAAAATAGATGAAAAATCTAATCCCAATGCTCTTAGAAGGTAGATAATATATCTCCCAACCTTTCTTTAGTCAAATCCATTTGTTACAATCATTCATTTGATCAAACAATGCCAAAATAGTGAGAAACTCTGTCACAGTCAATGAATTTCATTGAGTTATTCCACTAGGGCTTGCTAGATCTTGCTCCAAATAGAACCAATTAGTCTCACACCAAAATAAAATGAAAGTTCTCTCAAAGTACTATAAAAATCCAAAATATTGGAATTTTTGAACGGATAGTTTCAAATATACCAATCAATTTATACTTAGACCCTTGACAATGAGGGTTTGATGGTGGTTTTGAACATAATTAATGGATCTTCCTTCACAGATCATGGAAGGACCTGAAAGATTATTCAAATGAAAGCTAACACTTCAAACTTCTTTCCCAATTTTTTTTTTCATTGAAATACATCAGATAAATGAAGATATATGTGACTGTTATAGCATTTTACACAGAAAATGACATAAAAAATGAGATTGTTTCTTATTAACTTTCATCAAACTTGTCAACCCATGTAAAACCTAACCCAAAGGGGATATTTGAACCTCCTAAGGTGGTTTAAAATAGTTTACAACCAATTTGAACCAACTTGGTCATTGATTATCAATCAAACCATTAGTTAATGCAAATATTGCAAAGTTGTCACTGACAACTTTTGCAATATGAATGCAATTTTGACAACTTTGTAACTTATTGTAATACCCCAAAAATGGGCTATAAGTTCATTAATCTTATATATCTACAAATCAAATGAAATCGACATCAAAGTCCTAATCTAAGGCACATCTACACATCATCGAATTATAATTGATTATCTTAAATTCTACATCAGAGAATATTCCTAGCAATATTCTTAATTATCTTAATTATCTTTAATTTAATGATTATTTGGCAATAAATCACATTTATCCTAAGTTTGATTAATTGAATATTTTCATATTTAATTAATTAGATTTAATATCTTGCCACTTAATTGTTTAATTAAATTTAATTCTATCTATTATTAATTATATCATTTAAATTTTGACAATAAATCCAATATCCTATGAATAATTGATTAAATTCTTATTTAATTGATTAAAGCAGGTTATCATTATTTAATAATATAGTTTTTAATAAAAGTTTGATTAAATAATTGATTAACCCATAAATCAATTATTTATTTTCAAAAATCAGTTAAGTTGAGCATAAATCACTTTATTTATTTATTAAATCATAATTATCCATGTGCATATTCAAGTACCAGTTAAACTCAAATTGGAAAATCAATGCAAGTTGTTAGCTTTTTGAAACTCAACATCTTTTTGAGTTTTAAAGTTGATCTAAACTTCTAATTCGAGTTGAACTGTGCTTTTGCATGTTTTTGTGAATTAAATTATCTTTATTTAAAAATAACTCAAAAATCAACTTGAGTTATTTGAGTGATTTATGGCTTTCTTCCATGCACCTCCAAAGCCTTGGATTTCTATAAAGCCAAGGCTCAGCTCTTCAATTTCATATCTCGAAAATTGCAAACTTACTCTACAGGAATCATAGCATATCAGATTTGGAGAATTTGCACAATTGGAGCTTGAAAGATAAATTTGAGGATTCAAAGCTTTGTGAGATCAATTTCAAATTCATAGCTTTCATATTATTGTTAGAATTTTCATTCTCATATCATATCATTTCTAGATTAGCATTGCATATCAATTTTCATATTAGCATAGATTCATATTAGTTTTTCATTATTATTGCATAGAAAATATAAAAAAAAATAGATTAATTGCATTCATATTTCATATCAGTTTGGCATTCAAATCCTTCATTTAGGTGTCATCTAGGTCATTGATCTTGATAACAATCTGAGAACATTAATCTCGCACCTACTAGAAGGCAGTAAATCGCTTGGTTAAATTAGATTTCAATTTCGCACGATTTTGATTTTTGCTAACCTCTAATGTTTTACTGAAGTGTTGTGTCTATAGATCAGGTACAATTTTCACACACACATTTTTGGCACCCACCGTGGGGCCCTGAAATGGGTTTCCCTTCATTTCTATCAATTTTCTATCTTTTGAGGCTAAGGGTTTCAAGGGTCCTGGTATACTCTGTAGGGTTTCAAAACTGTCCGTACACTGTGATTTTTATCATTCTGTCTGTACTTCCATACATTTTTGTATGAATTCTCATGCGAGATTTCACTGTGTCGCACTAGATTTCTTTCTATGTCGTGCAAAATTTCACTGGTATCATCATTTTGTGCGCAAAAAATCACTTTCTTGCACGAGACTATACTTCCTCGTGCGGGACCACATCCTGACTCGTGCGAGATTTCATCCTTTGTCACGTGAAATAGTGTTTCCTCACATGGGACCGCATCTTGCCTTGTGCGAGATTTTGCTACAGAGGCACATAATTTGCATATTTGTACTTTTAGATTATTGATTTCTAACACTTACAGTTTGCTGTTGATTTGTCTTCATTTTGTACTTTTAGACGTGTGCTAAATTCTAGATTGTAGAGCATTGGACCTAAGGTATTCTTCTCAAGTTGATAATATTTCAATTTGGATCTTAATATAAATCTCTTATGTGTCTGGCTTGTGTGCATTTTTTTCATGCTTTTATCTATTTCTACACACTTGCATAATTGATACTAGGTTGTGACACCTTAGGTATTTATTGGCAGTCTTAGATTACTTGTGATTGATCTTGATTGCTATCTTGGGTTATTGGACTTGCTAATCCACCGGCCCCTCATTCTGCCCCGTGGTTGCAATCTCAGCGCCATAAAGGGGAGGGGTCAACAGGATAGAAGCGTTAAGTGTTCCACTTGGCAACCCTTTTGTGCTTTTAGGAACTCACTTGTTTTCTAAGTTGGGGACTCATTTTTAGCTTGTGTGAGGTGTTAAGTGTTCCACCTTGTGGACTCATCTCATATTCACTTTAAGCGTTAAGTGTTCCTCTTTCTGCTTTTTGGGTACTTTTGGTAGATTTGCTTTTGGAAACATACATTTGTGCTCACATAGTAATTAGGCCCTATGAAAACTATTCATGATTCTTGAGAGATTGGATTCCTAGTGAAATCCTTCTTGATGACAGAATCCTTGTAGGTAGGGAGGATACTTAGTGCATTTCACATTCAACTTGGTTAGTGCATCTTCTCTTATTGATCGATACATTCTCTCCCAGGAGAGGTTGATAGATCACGCGGGGTTGACATCACGAGCTTTGGTGAATCAAAATTGGTTAGTGCATCTTCCCTTATTGATTGATACATTCTCTCTTTGGAGAGGTTGATAGATCATGTGGGGTTGATATCATAGACCTTGGTGAGACAAACTTTGTCTTAGCATGTCGGATTAATCTGCTTGCTTTGTTTGGGTTAAAAGTGAAGAGGTATCAAAACCTTAGATCTGGAGCCAAGTCCCCTTGTGGTATCATACTATGAGTCACCTTTAGAGAGGGTTAACCGTAGTGGACAATCCCTTCACAGGGTAAACTGCATTGACCGAACCTCAGGCGGTAATAGCCATTTTCACCATGGTAGTGACGATCGCTATATAAATGTCCTTGTGGAAGAAATCTCCATGGGTATGGTTCATTGTTGGGTTGTCAAATCTCCCTAGCAGCTCCTGAAGATTGAGTTATCAGACTGTGTCAAAACCCTGGTGCACTGGGATTGGAGTTCACCCCTTTGGATCATAAAAGTTGCAGAGTCAAACCATTACTAAAAACCCTAGCGAGGCCAAATTTTCATTTTATAGGGTATATGTGCATTATTGCAAAACATTTTTGGAACATACACAATTAGCACTTCTGAGGATTAGAATGAATAAGTCACTTGGTTGTTCATGCACAATGTTGCTTTTGCCCTTGTTCATTGTTTTCAGACATGCTTGAAATCACTTGCTTGCTATTTTACGTGCTTGTTTATCTATCTGGTTATTGAAAATAGACAAACCTATTACAATCCTCAAATCTAGACATTGAAATTTGCAAACAATTCAAATCTAAAAACTCAAAATTTGCAAAATCTGAAGTAAAATCCTTTTCTGGAGTCAAAAGTCATCTCAGGAGGTCAAAAAGTCATACGAATTTCCATCAAGTGTCATTTCATTACAACCCATCTGTCATATGATTGAGTACCTAGTGTCGTATGAGTTTCCATGCCAACAAATTCTCAAAGTCAAAATCTTGCAACTGTCGTATGAGATTTTCAACTGTCATTTCATTTCTACCCAATTGTCGTATGAGATTTTCAACTGTCATTTCATTGATACCCAACTATCGTATGATAACCAACCCAGTGTCGTACGAGTTTTGATTCCAAAAAATTCTAAGAGTCAAAATCTTGCTTGCAATTATTGTATGAGTTTTGCAACTGTCATTTCATAGCATACCCACTATTGTATGAGTCTGCAGAGTGTCGTTTGGGAAATTTTTGAAAGTAGTCAAAAAATTGTCAAAATTGCCAGATATTTAGCTTTTTCAGCCTAATTTCAGAATCTGTCGAATGAATCACTGTGTCAGGAATAGAGTAGTAGCTATTAAGAGTCCAATCATTTTCCTAAAGTGGCCTTTTGAATTTGATTTAGCCTTCTATTTAATCGATTTGAGTCCTTATCATCCTATGTCAAAACCTTGTCATAACTATCAATCTTCAATCAAGCAATCATCAAAATGACTAAGTGTTGTGATATCTTGTCCGCTATCTTTTGGGAACCTACCCATACATCCAGGGCATAGTATCCTTCATCCACATCTAATCAAATCTTCAAATCAATCAAACCTTGACAAGGTTGCGTCATCTGATCATCTTGATTCAATTCATTCTTTGGTTATTTGGATCTTATTCTTTTTCACTTGAGGTGAATGGTGGAGACTAGAGCTTCCTCTCACAAGAAATCTATCACCACTCTCCAAACTCCAACTCTTAAGCAACTCATCAATTCTGGTCTTTACGAGGATGACGGTCTTGGCAACTATTGATTGAAATCTGGTTACATACCCCCTCCATCAACTCACGGAGGTACTCAACATACCCCTCATCAATCTAATCCAGTGAGTCCACAAAATCCTACTATGTCTCAAGTAGGGAAAAATTTTGGCTCTCAAAGAACTCAATCTCAACATGGTACAGATCAGGAACCCACACCTAAAGAAATTGCTCAATATCAAAATGAATGATGAAGCATTTCTTGAAAGAAGATAGAGAAGCATACTTTTTACAACTAGCTCATCAAGGAGCTAAACTTCCTCCCAACTTTAATGTTGAAGATATCATTATGCATGAGGAAGAAAATCCACTCACAGCTATGATGAAATAGATACATGCTTTACAAGTCAAATTTAATAGCCTTGAGAAAGAAAAGGAACCCAAAGAGTTCTCCATGGAAGCTCTATGCCCTTTTCCTTTTGAAAAAAACTTGTATATGCCACCATTTCCAAAAAGAGTGGAGATGCCAAAGTATGATAAGTATGATGGACACTCTGATCCTCAAGATCACGTCAGAGAGTTCTGTACGCAATCCATGAAATTCATGCATGAACCAACCTATTTGATGTGTCTTTTTCCTAGATCTCTGGGAGGAGCAGCCATCGACTGGTTCTCTAGACTGCCTTCTGTTATCAAAACTTTTGAGGAGTTGATCAAATTGTTCTACCAGCAATACTCCTACAATATTCAGCACTCGGTCACCATGATCGATATCTGTAATCTCAAGCAATACCCAGGGGAACCATTCCTAACATTTCTCAAGAGATGGAGGTTGAAGTTCTCTCTATATGCCAGACATATTCTAGAAATAGAAAAATTGGAAATATTCATCAATAACCTTGTTCTAGAAATCAATTATCCTTTACAAATGCAAGATCATACATCTTTTGATAAGATGGTGGATAATGCTATCAAAATTGAAAAAGTGCTTGTGAAAAAAGGAGAAATCACACTTCAAAAAGACAAGTACGAATCAGGATCCAGTTCTAAAGACAAGAACAAAAATTGGAACAAGAACAAAGGCATCATCATAGATGGCATTGTTGACACTATCCGTGCCCCATCAAAGGCACCAGCCTACAATCTCATTCTTGGTACTCAAGCCATTAAAGCTTCAGAACAAAAGTCTTCTCAACGATCTCAAAGGAAGCCAGAATACAAAAAATGGGATAAACATCAAAAATTTACTCCTCTAGGAGAGTCTTTAGAATCAGCTATGAAAACTCTACTGGCTGATAACATCATCTCTTTACCACCAATCTGACCGAATGCTTAGGACCCCAAACCGATATGGTGGAAGGAAAATGAATTCTATGATTTCCATCAGAGTAAAGGTCACAAAACTAGTAGTTGCTATCACTTGAAGCATACCATTCAAGATCTGATCGATAGTGGAGACATCACAATTGACAATCCCATGAGCAATAATGATCATACAGCATTCACAGAACCATTTCTGAAACATGGTCAAGAAGTTTCAACTTCTCAGCCTAATATGGGGGCAAAAGTCAACTATGCCTACCCTGGAAATAATGCTGTCATCAATATGGTTGAACCATGTCTCTCTGAAAGTTGCAATGTCATCACAATTGTACGAAGAGATAGAAATCATTCCTTAGCTAATGCAGTTACTTGATCACAAGCTCAAATGCATCTGGAAGGACAAATCCCAAATTCATCAAATGTCCCTAAGGTGCCCTTCAATCTTTCATCTGCTTCTAAACAGAAGGCTGCTTCCAAATCTTCCAATCCAAAGGATACAAGGCCTACATCTCATAGCATTGTTCAACAACTCCAACACACTAATGCAAAAATCTCCATGTTTGAGTTGCTTTGAATATCTCCAGCTCATAGAGCCATTCTCGATAAAGCTTTGCTTGGTTCCAATGTTTCCGATGGCCTTGATTTAGACAGGTTCCAAACTATGGTTGGACATCTTACATTTCTACAATATATCTCCTTTTCAGAGGAAGATGACAAATCCTTGAGTCACCCACATAATCAGACTTTGCATATAGAAGTCTTGATCTAGAACTATAGAGTCAAACATGTGTTGATAGATGGGGGCACTGGCCTAAACATTTGTTCTTACAGCTTGATCACACAATTGAGATTTTCAGAATTGGCTATTGATCCTAGAAAGAAAATAACTATCAAGGCCTATGATGAACAAGAAAGATATTCTAAAGGCACCATTGTCTTACCTATCAGAGTGGGTCCAATTATCAATGATACCATTTGTCAAGTGCTTGATCTACCTTTGGCCTACAATGTCCTTCTAGGGAGACCATGGATACATGAAATGCAAGCTATTCCTTCTACATACCATCAATGTTTGAAGTTTCCTTATGAAGGAGTAGAGGTTACTATCCCCGTAGATCTGAATACAACTTGCAACACCTTGAAGGAAAGTGCAGATAAGCTTGTACCTAATAACAGAGAATATTCCATTGAACCAACTAAAGAAGCATCCACATCTAAAATGGAAGATCTTGCAAAAGAGGTTAATATCAAAGAAAATAGTATGGGAGAATATACTATCGAGCCAGTCTTATCTTTGACATCTCTCCCTATCTCACCTAAGTCTTATGGGCAATCTTTGAAACAATCCAAACTAGACCCTAAAGAACCTCTTGAAGAATATAAAAAGAATTTTTTAGCAGAACAAGTATCCAAGCAAGAATTTGAAGAGGATGAGTCTGTGATATCATGGCTGTACAAAGATGAACCTGAATCTCAAGTTGTTCAAACTGGTGACTCTGCAGTCTCCAAACTCCCTTCCAAGTCATATGGTCTAGGAGATAAATTAATAGCTAAGATGGGATATTTAGGTAAAGGACCTCTAGGAATCAGAGGAAAAGGTCTTGAGGTACCTCTCCCACATACTGGTAGAGAAAATAAAAACAAAGTTGGCTTAGGCTTTAAGAAGAAACCCTATCACCTCAAAGGTAATTGCTCTCATGTCATAGAGCAGATCGCACTAGGGGAACCTCTTCTTAAGAAAGAAGAAATAGAACCATCCGATAGTGATTTAGATAGTTCAGAACTCATCCCCTATGAAAAATTGCCTAAAGATATCAGAGACCTTCTTGATGATAAAGATGATCCTATCAAAAGAATTAATGTAGTAGAAACATAAGAACCTACTATCAATCAAGAGATAGTTGCAACACAAGAACCAACTAATCTTGAAAACAATCAAGAAGAGGGAAGTGGTAGTGATTCTGAGACATATTCTCATGAGTATGAATAAAAATCAGAATCTGAGGGTAACCCTTCTTTGGGTATTCACCCTGACTTTACTCATGTTCTAAAATTTCCTAGAGATCCTAAATCAGAAGATGAATCTAATGAATATGAATGGGGAGTCATCCTAGAACCAGATGAACTTATCATAGAGAAACATGTTGATGTTATTCACCAATATGCACCTCAAACCAACGTAAGTCTAGAGCGAAATGATGAACCTATCGAGTCTGATCCACCTATGGCTAAATTGGACTCCCACAATGACATTGAGCCTATTCATGAATTGGATGTCTTAAGTTGTAGTATCACCTTTGAACTCGAGCGTTAGGTTAGGACCAATGATGACAGATCCATATCCATAAACACTATCTCCTAATCTTTCCCTACTTTGACTATCAAATATCCAGAACTTATTGATCAAACCTCCATGAATCCAAGCCATGGTATTTATGCCTTCCAAAATGACTATGCCCTTGCTTGCTACCTCAATATAGTTGAGCCTATGAGTACTTCCATCAGTGAACTGAGTGTCAGCATGACCGAGTCAGACATCAAATACCTAAGTCAAAAAAACAAGAATAAAAAGAAAAAGAAAAAGAGTTCTGAGGGTGAAAACCACTTTGTGGCAGTCTCAGAACCTACAAAGTAAAAATAAAAGACGTATCCAAAGGTGAAAAAATCTTTGAGGTGCCTAAGGATGAGATATTTGATGTCCTTCCAAGTCATTTACAAGACAGATCTCCAGTTCTAATTGAGCCCACTCAATCCATCAATTTGGGTACAACAGAGGAACCACAATTGGTACATGTAGCACAATCATTATCAGAAGAAGAGAAGCAAAAATTTACAACATTCCTAACAGAGAAGAAGATCAACTTTTCATGGAAATATTCAGATATGCCAGGATTGGATCCCAATATTATAATGCATCATTTATCTATTTCTCCAAATGTCAAACCTGTCAAGCAAAAATTAAGAAAGATGCATCCTCATGTTGCACTCTTGGTAAAAGCTAAATTAGAGAAGCTCCTAAATGCCAGATTCATCTGAGTTATTGACTATGCAGAGTGGATCTCTAATATTGTACCTATTTCTAAACCAGATGGCTCAATCAGAGTATACACAGACTTTTGAGATGTGAATAGAGCATGCCCTAAGGATGATTTTCCACTACCTAACATTGATATGATAGTGGACATGACTGCAGGTTTCGAGATGTATTCCTTAATGGATGGTTTCTCTAGATATAACCAAATAAAAATTGCTCCAGAGGACCAAGAGAAAACTGCTTTCACATGTGCATGGAGCACCTTCTGTTGGAATGTCATGCCATTTGGGCTTAAAAATGCTGGTGTTACATATCAAAGAGCAATGACATCTATTTTCCATGACATGATGCATCAAACTATGGAAGATTATGTTGATGATACTTTAGCAAAATCTATGATCAAAACTAAACATCTAAAGGACTTGAGCATGATCCTAGATAGAATGGAAAAGTTTAGTCTTTGACTAAATCCTAAGAAGTGTGCTTTTGGTGTCACTTCTGGAAAGATCTTAGGATACATAGTTTCAAAGAAGGGCATTGAAGTTGATCTGGATAAAGTCAAGGCTATAATAGAGATGCAACCTCCCATGAATATCAGTCAAATGAGGATGTTGCAAGGAAGAGTTCAATCTATCAGAAGATTCATATCATAGCTAGCGGACATATCACAACCTTTTACAAAAACATTACATAAAGGTGTGACCTTTGCATGGAATGAAGAATGTGAGAACAACTTTAACCATATCTAGAAGTATCTATCAAATCTGCCTATCTTGATGCCTCCTATTCATGGGAAGCCATTGATCTTATATGTCTCTACAACAACCACATCACTAGGAGCATTGCTAGCGCAACATGATGAAGAGAAAACTGAAAGAGCCATTTATTATATAAGCAAAACATTCGTGGCATATGAAAAGAACTATTATATGATTGAGAAAGCTTGTCTCACTATGATCTTTGCATCACATAAACTGAGACACTATATGTTAGCTCATACCATGCATCTAGTAGCAAAAATTGATCCACTAAAATACCTACTAAGCAAGGCTTCCCTCACAGGTAGACTGGCTAAATGGGTCATGCTTCTAAGTGAATTTAACATTGAATATGTTGAAAGAAAAGCTATAAAAGGTCAAGTTATTGCTGATCAACTAGCAGATGCACCCATGTTTGATGACACACCAATGCAAATGGAATTTCCAGACTCCTCTATTATGCACCTGTCTTCTAGAGAATGACAATTGTTCTTTGATGGCTCCTATACATAGAATGGATCTGGAGCAGGCATATTGTTCATAACTCCTCAAGGATACTCCATCCCAAAAGCATTCAGACTAAAGTTCCCCTACACAAACAATATTGCATAATATGAAGCCCTTTTGAATGGTATGAAACTAGCAATTGAATGGAGAGTAACAAAGTTATACATTCATGGAGACTCTCAACTTGTTATTCATGAAGTCAATGATGTGTACCAAACTAAAGATGAAAAGCTCATTCCTTACAAGAGAATGGTAGATGATCTTAAGAAATATTTCATATCTATCACATTTGAGCAAATTTCTAGAATGGAGAACAAGGCTGCCGATGCAATGGAAACACTATCTACTTTATTATAGCAGCCTGAACATGAGCTACGCTATGAGTTCCTGGTGGAAGCACTACCTTATCCTGCATATGACTCCCCTGAAACCCGCATGATCTGCATTGTTGTTGGTCATGATTCATCCCGATATAAAAACCTATTTTCCTATCTCAAAGACCAAATCATCCCTGATACCTTCAACCACCATGAAAAGAGATACCTTATCTGTAATGCCTCCCGATATGTCATCATTGGTCATGATCTATAGAAACGAGGTCTAGATGGTATGCTTCTTAGATGTTTAGAATGGGAAGAGTCTCAACGTGCATTAGAGGAAGTCCATGATGGTATTTGTGGGTCACACTCGAATGGTTTAACACTAGCTCGAAAACTTATTAGGGCTGGGTACTATTGGCCTGAAATGGAGAAAGAGGCTATCAAATTTGCTAAGAATTATCAAAAGTGTCAAGTACATGGCAACCTAATTCATGCTCCAGGGAGGGATGTAATCCCCTTTACAACACAATGGCCTTTCCATCAATGGGCATTTGATCTTATTAGGATGATTCATCCTCATTCTTCTAACGGACATACCCATATAATCACAGCCACAGATTATTTTACAAAATGGGTAGAGGCGGTCCCTTTGACACAAGCAATAGGGAAATAGATATCTATGTTCATATTGAACTATATCATATGCAGATATGGGATACCTCATTCCATAATCACAGATAATGGTGGGCAATTCAGGAATAAAGACCTAGATGATCTATGTGCCAAATTCAAGATCACCCAACATTGGTCTTCTATCTACTATCCACAAGGGAATGGCCAAGTAGAGGCTTCTAACAAAAATTTATTAAAGATCTTGCACAGAATAGTAAACAAAACTGGCAAAGACTGGCATCTCATGATTAATCCAGCTCTATGGGCCTACAAAACAAGTATTAGAACACCTATTGGGGCTACACCTTTCACTTTAGTTTATGGGTCTGTAGTAGTACTGCCTATTGAGGTTGAAATCCCATCACTAAGAATCAGAATGCATGGTCTAGTAACTGATGATGACTATAGAGTGTCTAGGTTGCAAGAACTTGAACTACTAGATGAGCGCAGACAAGCAACGTATGATCATCTCAGAGTATATCAGAAGAGAATGTCTAGAGGCTACAACAAGAAAGTCAGACACAGAGAATTTCAGGTTGGCGATCTAGTTTTGAGAGAATCCTAAAAATCAATCACATCGAGAACGCAAGGGGAAGTTTGAACCCAATTGGCTGGGTCCCTTTGTAATCACTGCTACTTTTGGCTTTGGTCCCTATCAACTCTCAATGACTAAAGGAGAACAACTTTGAGAACCAATCAACGTTCTCCATCTGAAGAAATTCTATGCCTAAGGCATTCAGTCTATTGTAAAATGTCCTGAAAAAATTATAAAAATTAGAAAAAGTCTTGAAAAAATGAACATCTTGGTGAAAACCTAGCAATAGGTGCCTTGATGATTCACAAAAAAATAAAAAAATATCAAAAATTCAAAAAAATTGAAAAATGAAAAAAAAAAGAAGTGCCTTGGTGAAAACTTGGAAACATGCGCCTTGGTAGCAAAAATAGAATCTATACCAAGATGGTGAAAACCTAGCAAACAGGTGCCACTTGTTTCAAAATGCTCCATCTATTAGTGCAATCTTGGTCTTTCCCAGCTTTCAGTCTTGCTTTAGTTTGTACATATCTCCCGATTTGTTTCTGCATTTCCAGTTTTCAATAAGTCAGTTTGTACACCAATCAGCTCCAGCATCTGTATCCTATCAATGCTTAACACTTGGGGGTAATCAATGTCATATCCTATGGTCTCCAATATATCTTAGATGTGTCATATCCGGTCAAGAGTCCTTTGAAGTTTCATTTGAGTCAGTCAAGTCTGTCTTGTCTCCCGAAAGGATTTTGCATCTACAACAACACAATCAACATCAAACATCAAACTGAAAACAATCTATGCTTTTTTACATGCTTTTATCTCCTTGTATGCTTACTGATTCACATTGAGATTTTTTGCATATTGTGTCCCTTCAAGCTCTTTGATGATGTCCTTTATAGGATTTAGAGAGTGATGACTGGGGGCATAATCTTTTCTTTGTTTTTTGCTTTTTTGTGAAAATCTAAACAACTTTGGAAATTCTAGATTGAAATGGTGTTTGACTGTAAGAGCCTCTATCTCGAATTGGATGGCCATGCATACCTCGACCATTGATACCCAAAAATTCAAGGAAGTTTGATCTAACTATTGTCTTTTTGAGTGAGTTCTTTCTCCTACTGTGAAACGCGATCTTACCTAAGGATGTGAATGCTAAAGGGTCACTACGGGTAATTCACACTAGATTTAGAATGATCTCTTGACCGTTTGATGTGTATGTTAAATGCAAATTGCTATATCAAAATGGACGTGATATTCAGGTCATCCTGACACTTGTGCCTTGGTGCTTATATCTAATTTGACATTCTGAAAACAAAACCAATATTCATATGTCCATGGTTGTTTTGGACCAGTGGGTGTTGTATTGGTTCTTGAGCATTACAAATTGATATTCATATGTCTATGGTTTCATAGCTAGTGGGCATTGTATTGATTTATCTAGTTACCTAAAAGTTCAATGATGATAACAAATCGACACATGATCAGTGACTAGGTCCTAGGTCTTAGGTTGCATTTCATTTTGCATGTCTCTTTGCATTTTGCATGTTGCACGATCTCACAATGGTTGGCTAAACTTCAATGCTTAAAAGATTCTTCAATCACCTCTTCCAATCTAACAAGAGCTGAATCCCACACAAAGGTTCCTCCAATGAAACAACAAGTAGAATCCTTTTTTCGGGATCAAAATTCAAATCTGAGATCATTCATATTATTAACTACTTGCATATTCAACCTTCAATCATCATAGAAATCTAGTATTCAACTTAACCGATAATCTAACATCAAACTATCAAAATTTCAACTTGGTCAACTATGGTCAACTCATGGTTTAACCTAGTCAAACTTGGTCTTTTGGACCTTCCAACGATGCAGAATGCATTCTTGAATGTGTATAACCACTTTTCCAATCAATTAACATGCTTCTGAACTCTCAACACTGACTTTTCTTGTCAGATTTCAATTTTAATCCTGAAGGGGGCATGGCATTGCACATCATTCAAAGTCTGTAAATCAAATTCTATCAATCTTTCCTTAGTAATCAAGACAAACAATCACGTCTAGTTACTGATTCATCAAAAAAGACCTCATCGCTCAGGGAAAATCTATCATCACTTGGGGCATATCAGATTCATCAAGATCCATATCAATATGGTATTCTCCTAATCTTGTAAACTGTATCAGTTTTTGCAACCATCAGATCACAGTGTTCTTTCCTTGGTTCTGTTGGGAATATTCTTAAAATTCTGAGGTTTTTTGTCCATTCTGATGGGTTAATCCTCTGGTCTGTAAAGTTTCCTAGGTCCAGGTGTCGAGAGTTCTTCAAAAATTTGACATAACCCTATTTCAAAATCCTTACCCTAGGTCTTGTCCTTGAAGAGTTTCGAATTCATTAAAAAACCCCCAAAATGCTTACCACTTTCAAAATACATCCTAAGTCATTTTCTTTATTCCTTTTCGAGCGTTACTTTTTTAAGTCACTTAGGTCTATTAAAGAGCACATGCATTTTTTTTATATACGTGGGGGTTATATTTTTCCTAAGTCTAGAAACCTGGTGGTATAAATAACATTTTCCTATGTTTCAAGTTCATCTAACCGTGAATCTTCAAAGAAGATCTAACGGTGGTCACGTGTTCACATGGAATCTTTTAAGCCATGCGAACATGCGAAATGGCCATTGATCTTATAACAAAAGCTAGATGTGGAAAGAAGGTGGGACCACTGACAAGTATCTTACAACTAGCGGCCTTCTATTTGTCAAGATCAGTGGGGCCGGTGACAGAAGAATCTCTGAGGTTTTAAAATAGTAAAGGGAAGATCGGACGGCTGTCGTATAATCGCATGGGATCTTTTAAGCTATGCAATTATGCGACAGGCTATTGATCTTGCATTGAATCAAGTGTGATTCTCTGGTAAAACCTTTTGACAGATGTGCATAAATGAAGTCTTCTCATTGGTTAGCTTCAGCAAACACCGGTGCTCGAAAAGAGAGAAAGTACCTGACATTCTACCAGGTGTCGCAAATGTGGAGTTTCTTTATTGACAAAGGCAAGGTGGGACCAGCAGTTTAAAAGAAGATAGTGAAGGTTAGTGGTAACGGGTTTTCGCATGTTCGCATAAGCTTCTTTTAAGCTATGCGATCATGCGAAAAGCATTTCATGTTAACGAAGGAAAGTTACAAGAGACCGCCAGGGATAGAAAGGTAGTGTGACAGTTAGTCGCATGTTCACGTGAGTGTTTTTTAAGCCATGCGATCATGCGATAAGCCATTGGATCATCTGCTAATGAGGATCAATGGTTCTCATTCAAACTGAAGGTAAAATGGTGCGAAGTAAGGTTTCCCATTGAAGAAGTGACAGTTCGCTCTTTCAGAGGAGTAATTGTTTCAATCGTGCTGAATTAATTGTTGACAGGACTATTTTAAGTGGCTCATATATCAGAATTTCATGCACTTTCAAAAGCACAAAGAGATCAAAATTTGTAGAGATTCAGGCGTGAAGATTTTTGAGGATTGGCTGCTTTTCCCGGGTGGTTTTTGAGAAAAAAGGTTGGTAAAATTCTTGTGCAATTTGCTTCCTTATTGAAAGAATCACAGCTCTGTGTTTAGTCTATCTTGCAAGAATTTTTGTTAAAATAAACCTTAAAATGGCCCCAAGGAAAGAATTGTCGGGTAAAGTAGAGTATAGTGAAAGAGGTTTGCACGAAGATTTATTGCAGTTACTTCCTGGCTCTTCCACTACCCCGGTGAAGAATAAGAGTTTGATTCCCAAAGACCCTAGGGTAAAAATAGCAGAAGGTTTATATGATACAAGTTTTATTAGAGAGGCCAAGATTGGTACTATCAACGCAAGAGGTGACTCTGATACCATAGGACTGGAATTGTTCAAAGTAGGTTTTAGTCAGAGAAATGCCCCTCATCCTGCAAGCAATATATGGCAATCTGACTTAGGAAAACTTGTCGTGCCTGGTGTCTTTTTAAATGTAGATTTGATGACCCAGGTTGCAAAAAATTATGATCCAATCACTAAAGAAATTAGGGATGCAAAGGGGGTGTTATTGTTTAAGGTTTCAGCTAAAGAAATCAGGAAGGTGTTCGGATTGAGTGAACTATCAGAAAGTTTGGAAAGCATTAACTTTGAAGAACTAAGGCAAGTATACAATGCACAAAGGAACTATTATAGAGGCAAGTTGTTGAAGGATTTTTGCACCAAAATTGGGAAAATGGTTGTTGTGGGGCAGAACACTCCGGAGCCTTTTAAAATAGAATATTTTGATCTCAAAGCTAGGGGTGCATATTGGTCATTGTGTCAAGTTTTTGGAGAGGATGTTAGTGACAGGATGCCAATACACTTGATGTGCATGATGATCCAAATTTTACATGCACACGTGTCTATCACTTTTGATTTTGCTCCTTTCATTGCTGAATTAATCCATAATGGATTAGTAAAGATTCAAAAGAATGAAAGTGATAGACCCTTTGGCTGGTACTCTTTCATAATGTACATGTTTCTATTCAAAGGAGCAAGCTATTTTGAACAAGAAATGGAATTGGTGAGAAAGAAGGATGGTGAAGACATGCCAGTCCAACTATGGAGCCTCACAATGACCTGGGATAAAAAGGATCACAGTTTTATCAATTTTGATAAACGTTTTGCAGCTAGACTGAGGAAGCTGTTTGTTTTAGATAACCCAAGAATCCCAATAATGTTAGCACAGCTTGTTAGGCCAAACCAGTTTGCCAAGAACTTGAACATCATCCACAATTGGGGAGATGTTATTTTCTACAATGTATCAACTGTTATCAGATTATATGGTTTCAAGGGGACCCCTTTTATACTACCCTATCAAGTACCCCTTAGGATTGGAATTGCAGAGTTTTTGAGGCAATTGGGAGATATTGAGGAGTGTGCCCTCACTGGGAAAGGCAAGGGAACTTTATTCCCAAATGTTACCATTGCCCATCAATTCATAATTACCAAGGGTGGATGGGTCTACATGGATAAAATTCTAGCTCCGTACCATATGGGTACTGCAGTTGCTAGAACAACAGATCTAGAAGGTTTTTATAATGAAATGTTTAAAAAGAGAGCCAAGTGTGCCATGATCAACCATATTTTTAATTTCCCTAAAGACATCATCAGGAATGTAGCTAAAATACAGGAACAAGAGGTCATGAAAGAAAAATGGTTGGTATACAAGAAAACACTAGATTTTATCCAGCAATTTGATTCAGGATGGGATCCCCTGAAAAGCATAACTCCAATGGGGAAGAAAATAGACACTCTCATGTATTGTTTTCAGGATGTTTTCCAGACTTTAAATGAGAAGAAGGAAAAAGTGATGAAGGATGATCCAGAAAAGGCTAGACAATTGTTGAGCAAGCCTGTGTTTTCAAAAGGGTTACCCCTGGGGAGATATGTGGTACAAAAGAAGACTAGTTACAATGTGGTGATACCAGAATAGAGCCAACAAAAGTAGATGGATAAAAGGGATATCCCATCAACCTCACAATAGGTTGGAAAACAAAAGGAAATTGTGGTGATCCCTGATTCTCCTCCTCAGATTGCTGAAGATATTGTTGATTCTCCACCCCCATCAAAAAGGCAAATGTTGGAAGAGAGACCTGTTCATGTGGAAGAGGAGTACTCCCCA
This sequence comes from Chamaecyparis obtusa, assembly GCA_027943335.1. Taxonomy (NCBI): domain Eukaryota; kingdom Viridiplantae; phylum Streptophyta; class Pinopsida; order Cupressales; family Cupressaceae; genus Chamaecyparis; species Chamaecyparis obtusa. Next base: position 2,816,591 of record BSBK01000537.1, read on the forward strand.
TCACAGTCTCCTATAAGAACTTTTGATGACCAAGAGATTGCAGAACAAGTACAACAAGTAGATGCTTTAGGTCAGATCTTCATGACTTATGAAGAAGTAAATGAGGGAGTGCCAGAGCTACCAGAAGAATGTAAGTTGGATCTAACAGCAAGGGAGTTAGCAGGTACTGAATTGGACCCTGTAATCAAGCAAGCTTGTGAAGAGTTTTTGGTTGATGACACTTTTGTTAAAACTAGGGCCTTTATGCAGTTTCTTTGGAAATTAAACATCAAGCAATTTCAAGAAATCTGTGAGAAGAGACATGAAGTGAATCCAGATAAGGATTTACAAGTTATAGAGGAAGAAGTGAAAATAGAGATGACTACAAAGTTCAAACAAATCACTCCAGAACAGGGAAGAGATATGGTAAAGATGTCAGGAGTACTGATCCTCCCAGAATGGGATATAGCTGATGCATTAGTGTTTGATGCAGTTAGAAAACAAACCACTCCTCTCCATAGGACTCTAGAAGAAGCAGAACAAGCTGTTAAAGGAGTCACTTTCAGTGATAATCATCAAGCATTGGTGATGTGGTCTTTGAGGAAGAATGAAAGTGATAAAGGAAAGCAAATTGTCAAAGATGACCTCTCAAGGAGTTTAATTGTGAGAAGAGTTACTGATACATCTTTGGTGGAGGCATCAGGTATGGTAATGGCCATGGCACAATTAACAACAAAGGTGGTAGAAAAGGAAGCTAGAGAGAAAGATGAACTCACTGCAAAACTAGAAACAGTCTTGAAGGTTTATGGTGAGATGAAACAGGGGATTCTTGAGAGAGATATTCTGATTGTAGATTTAAGAAAGAAATTGGGAGAACAGGGCCCAATATAATTATCAGAACAAATTCAGATAGCTTCCTCCTTTGTAGGGCCTTCCTCATCAAGCCCCATTATTGAACTTCCCCCTTCCCCTTCTCCTCCTTCCATGGATGAAGAAGATGTTGATCAAAGGGTAAAGAATAAGTTAGCTGATAAGATAAAAGGTTTTGTGTCACATTTTGTTGCCAAGGTGAGACCTAAAGAAGTATACAAATCTGCAAAACAATTGGCAGATGTCTTAGTGACTTTTCAGAAAGAGGTGGCAACTGTGGACAAAATTTTGGAAAGATGGACTGCAAGGAAAGATACTCTGAGGTCATGGTTTGATCAAAATAAGGATCAATGTGTTGTAAATATTGAGCTTGCAAGTACTTATAGGGTTATCAAGGATCTTTTTGACTTTGAGGTAAACAGGGAGAGTATAAAGAGAAGGTCAGAAATCTTAAGAACAAGATATTTCCAGGATGATTTCCAAATTTTCCCTGGTCTTATCAAGGCAGATGGGGTAATCAAGGATAAAGGTCAATGGATGGAGCAAATAGATAGATGAGTGCTGACTAAAATAAATGACATTCTTGGTATAGATGATAATACCCCATTTGTACATTTTATTGAACTCCTTCAGGATGCTAGGTTACACTTTGCTAATGTGAGAATAGAGGTTCATCAGTTGGTTGCTGAGTGGGAAAAGTTGTCCCCAAAGAAAGATGAGGTCCTTGCCTTTCATTGGCCAAGTGAACAAACCTACATGACTTGGGAATCCACGTATCTATCAGGAGATTCAGAAGAAAGGGCAATTAGGTGAAGAGGCGGCAGGTGTTAGTATCCCAAACTTTTGAAAGTCAAGGTAAAAGGGACAAAAATGTCAAACAAGTTATCATAGACACGAATGTGACACCTGGCCAAATAGAGTTGCAGATGGCATCTGATCTAGAAAATGAGGGAGAGCAAGTTTTGAACAAAGAATGATGTAAATTAGCCAGATGGCGGTCATCATTCATGCAACAAATCTAGCAACTGCTCTGAAATATCTTTAGACAAAGATGCCACCTGCGGGACTGTTGGAAATAGATATTTGTAATCTGTTGTTGCAAACAACTTTCCCGATTTGTAATCTTATTTTTAATGCAAGATCTTTTAACAGCCATCTGAAGCTTGTTGCATCCTTTTGAGGATTCCAAGATGGCTGATTGGTATAAGTAGTAGGTCCTTGTTCATTTCAAAGGAGGTTGAGAAATATACTGTAGAGGCTTGACACCATTGTTGAAATCTTAGAATATTTTATCAGATTTTGAAGTGTATTGATGCAGTGAGATTTTATTAGAATATAAAAGAATTCCCTTGCATGATTTCAATTGTCTTCTTGTTTGAATTATATGGCTTTTTTGTATTGAATCTACAAGGTAGTTTTGATATACCATTTACAAGGTATCTGTGATTTTAATCTCTAGCTCCTTTCAAGGAAAGGGTAATGTCTTTAGGTTAATTTCTGAGAGCTTAGGAATTTGGCAAGAATTTGATGATTAAACGTGTTTAAGAGAAGATGAATTGTAAGGTACTTCATCTGGGATTTGTTTGTGTTTCATTTAGAAGATTTTTGTAAGTATATATTTCACTGTTTGACTCTATACCCGAAGATAAGGCACTGGTCTATTCTCGATTTGCAGAGATCTCACCCTCAACAATTTTCAAATAATAATTTAATTTCATGTATATTTTGAGCGACCGAGAAGATAAAGTTTATATCAAGGATATAAACTATTGTTGTGATCCTTTCAAGAAGTAGATCTAAAAGGGGTTAACCTGCCTGAGTTCAAAGCTCAAAAAGAAGGAGTTTATCCTTGTCACACTTGCCATTTTTCTGCAAATAAACATTTTCTTCCATTAATATATCATCATGGAGCATTAAGTCTGAATATAGGTACACCCACCTGGGTCTGTGGAGCCCGAAGTAGAAGAAAGACGTGGTCCTTATCAATTAGCCTTTTCCCTATGAGAATCCAGAGTTGAGAACCCGAGAGTCAAGTTTGAAAACTGTATTGGCGATTCTACATGAAAAAGAGCTAAGAGGTTCTTCAGCAACTGAAGGATTCAGATGTGATACCTACTAGTTCTGCTAAGACAATCGAGTCTAGAACCGGTCACTCACTTCTTTGCAATCCTAAGGTTTGGAATCAGGCATTTTGACACTTTTTCATAATCATAGGTTCATTTGCTGTTATAGTGAACATTCTCTTTGGTCATTCAGGACCTATTATCTCCATATCAAATCAATATCAATAAACTTCTCTCTCATATCAATTATCAATTTCAAACATCAGTTTCATATCTTTATCAAACACAGACTGTCTTTGAACCACTGCGCTTCACACAACAATTCAAAGAGGGGAAAAATGTAATACGCCAAAAATGGGCTATAAGTTCATTAATCTTCTATATCTACAAATCGACATCAAAGTCCTAATCTAAGGCACATCTAAACATCATCGAATCATAATTGATTATCTTAAATTCTGCATCGGAGAATATTCCTAGCAATATTCTTAATTATCTTAATTATCTTTAATTTAATGATTATTTGGCAATAAATCACATTTATCCTAAGTTTGATTAATTGAATATTTTCATATTTAATTAATTAGATTTAATATCTTGCCACTTAATTGTTTAATTAAATTTAATTCTATCTATTATTAATTATATTATTTAAATTTTGACAATAAATCCAATATCCTATGAATAATTGATTAAATTCTTATTTAATTGATTAAAGCAGGTTGTCATTATTTAATAATATAGTTTTTAATAAAAGTTTGATTAAATAATTGATTAACCCATAAATCAATTATTTATTTTCAAAAATTAGTTAAGTTGAGCATAAATCACTTTATTTATTTATTAAATCATAATTATGATGGAATATGGATGAAGTGACTGAGAGGGGGGGGGGGGTGAATCAGTCAACCATAAAAACACTTCACAATTAATTCTTTGCAGATCCCTTAAGATATCTTAACAATGTTATCTGTTTTAGCACTCGGTAAATAGATTGCAGTAACCTTGAAGATGCAGAAAGTATTAGCAATATTATCTTTAGATATTCATCAGCACATGTATATGATTGAGGAAGCAATTAAGAACACAAGAGACACAAGATTTAACGTGGAAACCCAATATGGGAAAAACCACCAATGTATCTAGATACTGATTTTCACTTTTCTGAAGTGATGCCCGGTTAGAAGCCAACCCGGTAAAAGGTTACAAACACACTGTTAGGTGTGACCTTGTTAGAGGATTTAAAACACCCTGCTAGGAGTGGCCTGGTAAGAGGTCTTGAAAACAATTCAATGGAATTGTCACCTTGTTAGAGGATTTACATTATGGTTGTTAAACCAACTCGGTTAAGAGATTTAGAATTCACTATTACAATGATAAGAAGGTAACAATGAAAGAGTGACCTGTATAATAATGCAACTGTCTTGCTGATTACAGATCTCTGTTCTGCATAAGTCTGATCCTCTCTGATCGAATAAATCTCTGCTGCTCCTCAAGGATATCTGAACATCCTTCACAAATTCGCATATACTTTTTCTTCTTTTTCTTCTGTAAATCTTCTGCTGTGTTATGTTTACTTTTCACATTTGACCTTTTATTTATATGATTTTGGATTAGTCAAATCGACATTATTTAGTATAACAGTCGGCTGAATTAAGCAAAATCTATTTGCAAAAATCCTTCAAGGGCCGACAGTGCTCGGTGACCATATCTTTCTATAATTTTACAGTGACCGAGGGAACTCGGTAAACACCAACAATCTTTTACCTTTGATAACCGACTGAACTCGGTAGACACTAAACTTTCTTCGGCAACCGAGTGAACTCGGTAAACACTGCTTTTCTTTGATAACCGAGTGAACTCGGTAAGCACTAATATTCCTGTCTGGCAGACTGACTGAGCTCGGTAGAAGCTGATTGCTGCGGACTATGACATTGTGTGACATCAAAGACAATACATAATTGAGTAGCAATTTCCTTCAGACAATTGTTTCCAACAAATTATCCATGTGCATATTCAAGGACCAGTTAAACTCAAATTGGAAAATCAATGCAAGTTGTTATCTTTTTGAAACTCAACATCTTTTTGAGTTTTAAAGTTGATCTAAACTTCTAATTCGAGTTGAACTGTGCTTTTGCATGTTTTTGTGAATTAAATTATCTTTATTTAAAAATAACTCAAAAATCAACCTGAGTTATTTGAGTGATTTATGGCTTTCTTCCATGCACCTCCAAAGCCTTGGATTTCTATAAAACCAAGGCTCAGCTCTTCAATTTCATATCTCGAAAATTGCAAACTTACTCTACAAGGATCATAGCATATTAGATTTGGAGAATTTACACAATTGGAGCTTGAAAGATAAATTTGAGGATTCGAAGCTTTGTGAGATCAATTTCAAATTCATAGCTTTCATATTATTGTTAGAATTTTCATTCTCATATCATATCATTTCTAGATTAGCATTGCATATCAATTTTCATATTAGCATAGATTCATATCAATTTTTCATTATTATTGCATAGAAAATATAAAAAAAAATAGATTAATTGCATTCATATTTTATATCAGTTTGGCATTCAAATCCTTCATTTAGGTGTCATCTAGGTCACTGATCTCGATAACAATCTGAGAACATTAATCTCGCACCTACTAGAAGGCAGTAAATCACTTGGTTAAATTAGATTTCAATTTCGCACGATTTTGATTTTTGCTAACCTCTAATGTTTTACTGAAGTGTTGTGTCTACAGATCAGGTACAATTTTCACACACACATTTCATAGGTATTACACATCATTCAAAGTCTATAAATCAAATTCTATCAATCTTTCCTTAGTAATCAAGACAAATAATCACGTCTAGTTACTGATTCATCAAAAAAGACCTCATCACTTGGGGAAAATCTATCATCACTTGGGGCATATCAGATTCATCAAGATCCATATCAATCTGGTATTCTCCTAATCTTGTAAACTGTATCAGTTTTTGCAACCATCAGATCATAGTGTTCTTTCCTTGGTTCTTCGGCAACTGAAGGATTTAGATGTGATACCTACTAGTTTTGCTAAGACAATCGAGTCTAGAACCAGTCACTCACTTCTTTGCAATCCTAAGGTTTGGAATCAGGCGTTTTGACACTTTTTCGCAATCATAGGTTCATTTGCTGTTATAGTGAACATTATCTTTGGTCATTCAGGACCTATTATCTCCATATCAAATCAATATCAATAAACTTATCTCTCATATCAATTATCAATTTCAAACATCAGTTTCATATCTTTATCAAACACAGACTGTTTTTGAGCCACTGCGCTTCGCACAACAATTCAAAGAGGGGCAAAATGTAATACTGCAAAAATGGGCTATAAGTTCATTAATCTTCTATATCTACAAATCCAATGAAATTGACATCAAAGTCCTAATCTAAGGCACATCTAGACATCATCGAATCATAATTGATTATCTTAAATTCTGCATCAGAGAATATTCCTAGCAATATTCTTAATTATCTTAATTATCTTTAATTTAATGATTATTTGGCAATAAATCACATTTATCCTAAGTTTGATTAATTGAATATTTTTATATTTAATTAATTAGATTTAATATCTTGCCACTTAATTGTTTAATTAAATTTAATTCTATCTATTATTAATTATATTATTTAAATTTTGACAATAAATCCAATATCCTATGAATAATTGATTAAATTCTTATTTAATTGATTAAAGCAGGTTGTCATTATTTAATAATATAGTTTTTAATAAAAGTTTGATTAAATAATTGATTAACCCATAAATCAATTATTTATTTTCAAAAATCAGTTAAGTTGAGCATAAATCACTTTATTTATTTATTAAATCATAATTATCCATGTGCATATTCAAGGACCAGTTAAACTCAAATTGGAAAATCAATGCAAGTTGTTAGCTTTTTGAAACTCAACATCTTTTTGAGTTTTAAAGTTGATCTAAACTTCTAATTCGAGTTGAACTGTGCTTTTGCATGTTTTTGTGAATTAAATTATCTTTATTTAAAAATAACTCAAAAATCAACCTGAGTTATTTGAGTGATTTATGGCTTTCTTCCATGCACCTCCAAAGCCCTGGATTTTTATAAAACCAAAGCTCAGCTCTTCAATTTCATATCTTGAAAATTGCAAACTTACTCTACAAGAATCATAGCATATCAGATTTGGAGAATTTGCACAATTGGAGCTTGAAAGATAAATTTGAGGATTCGAAGCTTTGTGAGATCAATTTCAAATTCATAGCTTTCATATTATTGTTAGAATTTTCATTCTCATATCATATCATTTCTAGATTAGCATTGCATATCAATTTTCATATTAGCATAGATTCATATCAGTTTTTCATTATTATTGCATAGAAAATATAAAAAAAAATAGATTAATTGCATTCATATTTCATATCAGTTTGGCATTCAAATCCTTCATTTAGGTGTCATCTAGGTCACTGATCTCGATAACAATGTGAGAACATTAATCTCGCACCTACTAGAAGGTAGTAAATCGCTTGGTTAAATTAGATTTCAATTTCGCATGATTTTGATTTTTGCTAACCTCTAATGTTTTACTGAAGTGTTGTATCTACAGATTAGGTACAATTTTCACACACACACTTATGACCTCAAAAACCTTGTAAAAATGATAAGAAAGATTGAAATAACCTAGTAACACTATTCTAATGCCCTATTTACCTACTTTGACCAATTTGACCATTTTGACCATGCTTGAACAACAAGGTTCAATAGGTCAATTGGGTACATTTTAACCATCTAATGAAAAATCTAAATCTTCTTCTTCTTCTTCATCTTCATTGAAGGCTTTACTTTATTCACAAACAGTACCAATGCCAATGGGATCAGCTGCACTAATAACATTTTTGCTTTCTAAGTCCTCCAATGCTTACTACTTTTACACTGCATAGAGAGCTTGTTTGTTTGTAATTAACATCCTACTTGAAAAATGTTAAAAAGGTAGCTTCCAACTTCCTTCACCTATTGAAGATATTGTTTAAATTTTTAAAATATAATTTATCACTAGAGAGAGCTTGTAATTAATCAAGCAGAGGTCATTATAATCAATTGGATATATAAATTTCATTGGTAGAAATATTGAGGCCTAGTTTGATTTGATGTAATAAATATCTAAACTTTAGCAAAATTTGTTTTGTAATGTTAAAGATCTTATACAAATTTTGTAATAATTATTTCCCGCACTAAATTTTAGAATTTTCCTTAGTAGAAATATACATGGTTCGCATTTGGTCTACCTATTCCTACCATTGTTTGGGGTTTGGCCCGGATGAACCAACCTACCTAGGTCTGAACCTTGTTTGAACCTATAGGAAAACTGGACCTGAACCCAGAATTGGTTTGAATTGTGTCTGACCCAGGGTCCGACGTAGGTGAACCAGACTTCATCGATTTAGAGGGTCATGACTTGCCACAGAACTTTCTTTACCTACTATCATTGTTATGTATTAATTATATCCAAAAACTTTAACATTTATTATTTTTATTTTGATAAGGTGATGAATAGAGGACCAAATCAATCTCATAATATTTTTTCTCAAGATGATCTTCCTATGAAGGTTGTCAAAAGCCTTAGCCAAGAATCAAAAGTAATTAGCATGGACCTTCATCCTGAGAGGCATTCTATTTTGTTAGGTAATATTCACTTTAACTTTATAAAAGTTCATAAATATTAGAGTCCATATTTGTGAGGGCAAAATGTATTTGGAGGGCTTCAATAGTTTAGTGGAAGCTAGTCTTTTTTTATTTACCTAACATGTATGAAATTGTAGAAAGTATTTATTGTCATTCAACTTGTTCTAAAAATGTATGGATACTTTAATTATCTGAATTAATTTCAAGTACAGACAGAATGTTACTGCATTTCTTTTGTGTTAGAAAGTAAAGTCCACCAAGATAACTGAGAGAGGGTGGGGGGGGTGAATCAGTTATTTGATAATTATAAATTTCATCAATTTCAATAGATTTTAACCATGTAAGCAATATAATTACCAAACATAGAAAGATATTCATACAAAATAACACAATGACACAAGATATGTTGACTAGGGAACCTCTTGATCAAAGAGTAAACCCCAGTGGGAATGATGACCACAAAAGATGCACTAATATGAATATTCCTTGTGAAAGGATGGACTCTATTAGGAGTCTTATGAAATACATTCAGTACATATGAATCCCTGCTAAAAGATTCTAACTCTGTTAGGAGTTATGGAAGACAAAAGGACTCACTGCCCAAACAACTTCAATGGCAAGATCACTGAACACACTGTCCAACTGATCTCTAGATTATTCAACATAATAATATCAAATCATTACTGATCTCAACAATATGTTACCTCTTCTCTGACTATGCCAAACCGCACTCACTGCTACACCAGATCTCAATTTTAGATCTCTATACCTCGCATGTCTTCCTTCACAAATTCGCTTTCAAAACTTCATTCACTTCATCAATACATTCATATCCACATACCAATAAGGAAAAAAATTCCTTCCTCTATACCACACTCAAGTAATTACAAATGAGTCGGCATCCAATTACAAAATAAAAGTTTCCACATGTTACATCAAAATTACACAAAACTGTCAGCTTCCAATTAGAATAATTCTTCACTCGTGCAACCTCAAAGTTTGTGCTATCATCCACATCACTATCAAAATGTCTTAAATTTATCTTTAACTACACAAAACCAGATTCCATCCCAATTAGGAGATATCATCCGATTTCCACAAAACGCTACTCAGGAACACTGCCTGAATACTGCTTCCACCAAAATGCTCATAACTTCCATGAATAAATGAATTACTATCTATGCTCTTAACCATGAACATATAACATATCAAAGAGTAAATCCTCAACATCGCATAGCTTGATCTACAATATCCCACATGCGCTAATCAAAACACTCTCTGCTCTTTTGTTAATCTCCAGTAGATCACTATGTTGACATCAATGAAAATCATAGTCATGAATGCAACAACAACTACTATAAAATGGCTACCAATACTCCCATAGGATATATTTAGCATTAATTCCTAACAATCTCCCCCATTGGCATTGATGGCAACATAAATGAAAAACATCTAATGTTCCATAAATCCAATACTGCAATTCTGCTGCTCTTCAACAAATATTTTCAAATCCTCTTCATCAGTTAAATCTTGCTTTATTTTCCTATTTAGTTATCTCAAATAGATGGTACAAATGGTTTTTCATGTACACTTCTCCCCCATTGATATCAATGATAGAAATTTCATCATTATGTCAATGATAACTCTAATGTGAAAAGACATTGTTCAGAAAATACATTCACTAGAGTCCTCATGAATCAGCTCAGATACACATACTCCCCCATAGAGGAAGTACCAACATCCAATCTAGAAGAAAGATAAGGCTCATATACCACTGGACAGATGCAACCAATCTACATCACTTCTCAAAAGTAGGCTAGGGCATAACCCCAAGCATACCTCTTAGATACTCAAATGTATCCTTAGGCAAAGGCTTTGTAAATATGTCTATAATTTTCTTCTTTGTGCTTATGTACTCAAGTTTGACTTCTTTCTCAACAAATTTCTCTCTTACTACATGATACTTTATCTCTATATGCTTTTTCTTAGAATGTAATACATGGTTCTTAGACATACTAACTGTGCTGGTGTTATCACAATGTATAACAATAGGTTCAACAAACTTTATTCCAATATCCTTTAGCATCTGCTTCATCCAAATTATCTGGTTGCAATTGTTTGCTACTGCTACATATTTTGCTTCTGCTATGCTCTGTGAAATACAATTCTTCTTCTTGCTTAGCCAAGAAACCAATCTTCCTCCAAGGAAAAATGCTCCACCACTGGTTCTCTTTTTATCATCAACAAAAATAACTATAATTAACAAACCATTTTAAATTTCTTTTGTGTATAGGTTGCTATCAGCTGTTCCTTTTGTAAATCCCAATTTTAACAAATACTTATCCAATCTTGCATACCAAGTTCTAGGTGCTTGCTTTAGTCCATATAACACTTTCTTCAGTTTAAATACCATGTCTCCTTCTTGAGTCAACAGAAAACCTTCAGGCTGCTCAATGTAGACTTCTTCCAATTCTCCATTCAAAAATGCTAACTTCACATCCATCTGATATACTTTGAATTTCTTAAAAGCTGCATAGGCCAAAAATATTCTTACTACTTCAATTCTTGCTACTGGTGCAAAAGTTTCTTCATAATCAATTCCTTCTTGCTATGAGTATCCCTTACATACCAATCTTGCTTTGTTTCTTACTAATTCTCCTTGTTCATTCATCTTATTTCTGAATACCCATTTAGTTCCAATAACATTCTTATCTTTAGGTCTAGGGACCAATTCCCATGTCTTGTTCTTTTCAATCTGATCTAGTTCTTCTTTCATAGCTTTAATCCAATGTTCATCTTCACAAGCTTCACTAGTAGATTTAGGTTCAATTTGAGAAATCAAACATAACCGTTCTTGTACCTTATTTTGAGTTAGAACTCCTTTATCTATGCTTCCAATAATCTACTCAATAGGATGATTCCTTGATAAGTTCTTGTTAGGTGTCACTGTCTTAGATCTCACTTCAAGTGTCTGTTCTTCAATGATTTCACTGTAGCTTTCATTCAACAAGTCACTGTCAGTTTCATAGAATAATTCAATAGTTTTAGTATTAGCTTTAGGATGAGTTCCTTCATCAGATTCATAATCAAGCATTCTTTTCTAAATTTTGAACTTTTCATCAACTTTAACATTTGCGCTCTCAACAATAGTCTTAGTTCTCTTGTTATAACATCTATAAGCTTTCCTCTTCAAAAAATATCCAAGAAATATACCTTCATCACTTCTAGGATCAAACTTTCCAATATCATCATCTCTCTTTATATAACATTTGTTTCCAAAAGTTCTAAAATACTTAACTGAGGGTGCATGTCCAAACCATAATTCATAGGGTGTCTTGTCTGTGTCTGCTCTGATTTGTACTCTATTCATTGTATACACTACTGTGTTCACTGTTTCTCTCCATAATATCTTCACCAAATCATTCTAAAATAACATAGCTCTTGTTGCTTCAGTCACTGATCTATTTCTTCTTTTTGCAATACCATTTTGTTCAGGTGTTCTAGGGGCTGAAAACCATCTCTTAATACCATTCACTTCACAAAAGGTGTTAAACTCTCTAGAAGTAAATTCTCCACCTCTATCAGATCTCAAACATTTGATTTTCATTCCAGATTCATTCTCAAATTTATTCTTAATGATCTTAAACTTATCAAATGCTTCAGACTTTTCTTTAAGAAATGCAATCCACATCATTCTTGTAAAATTATCAACAAGAATCATAAAATACCTTTCTCCATAGAATCCTCTAGTCCTTGTAGGACTGCTCAAATCTGTATGAACAATCTCCAACTTCTCTATAGATGTAAGCTTCTTACTGGGAAATGAACTTCTCTTCTATTTTTCCATCACACATTCCTTGCAAATCATGTTAGTAGGCTTCATAAATTTAGGCAAATCTCTTACTGCAAGTGTAGTACTTATTTTCACAATGTTATCAAAATTTATATGACAAAATCTTTTGTGCCATAACCAACTATCATCAATCTTAGTAATCAAACATGTCATCTTAGTAGGATTCAATTGAAATACATTAGCTCTGGTTCTAGATCCAGTTCCAATGAAATTTCCATCTTTATCTTTTATCACACAAGTTTTCTCAATAAACCAAACTTGATATCCCTTATCAACTAACTGTCCAACACTCAAAAGATTATGTTTGAAACCATCCACAAAGTAGACATCATCAGTATTAGTCTTTCCATCAAGAGTAATAGATCCTATACCTTTAATCAAACAAGGTGCATTGTTTCCAACTTTAACAACTCCTCCATAATAATTGTTAAAATTTATGAAATTTTTCATGTCTCTAGTCATATGATGTGACCAACCATGGTCTATAATCCAATCAGCTTTCTTTTCAACTTGAGAAACTAGGGCTTTTTCTTCCTTAACATCTGTTTCAAGATTTTCTCCTTTAATTTCTACAAATCCTATGTCATCATTATTCTTAGTATCACTTTCACTTAAAGTTCTCTCTATACTAGCTTCAAGATCTTCATCATTAGCATAATAACATTCCTTAGATCTTCTAGGCTTGAAATTGTTTCTATACTTTTTAACTCTCTTAGGACATTTAGATGCAAAATGACCATATTCTTGACAAGTCCAACATTTAAAATTTTTCTTAACGTCTGGTTCTGTCTTCACAAGTAAGGAAATACCTTCTTCAATCTTCCTATCTTCTTCATTTCTAGATTTTCTACTGCTAGCATAATCTCCATTCACACTGACGCTTCTTGACAAAGTAGGGCGAACACTAAGTGCACTGAATGCTGTCTCCATTCTAGGCAAATCTCCTGATAACCTCAGGTTCATTTCTGCTACTTCCAATCTTCCAAGAAGAGTCTCTCTTGTAAAGTTCAATGTACAAGGTATAATTTGTTTAATCATTTGTGTTGTCTGCTTAAATGCAAGATTCAATGTCCTCAGAATTTTCCATATAACTTCATTTTTTGTCTTTGTTCCTCGACAAGATTTTATGCCTGCAACAATTTCTGACATTCTACCAACATAGCTTCTAACAGATCCATCTTCCATCATTCTTATATCTTCAAATGCACATATCCAATTATGTAATCTAACTTTCTTTGCATGTTCATCACCTTCAAAAGTAGAGTGTAAAACTTTCCAAATTTCATGAGATGTTTTCAAATATTTTACCTGACTATACTCATTCTCCAGAAGGGCTGTCAAAAGTGCTTCTCTAGCAAGTGTGTTACACATGAATAGATCTCTCTCATCATTGGAACATGTTTCAAGATTATCCTCATCAATGATAGTCTTCTCATTCTTTGTATTCAACCAATAACGTAGTCCTAAACATAGTAGATGTGTCTTCATCTTTTCTTTCCAGCTATCAAAATTCACTCCATCAAACTTAGGGCTTTCTTTCATGAAATTCGCCATGGATCTCCTTAAGCTGTTAAAGTTTTCTTTCAAGGACCTGCTGCTCTGATACCAATTGTTAGAAAGTAAAGTCCACCAAGATAATTGAGAGAGAGGGGGGGGGGGTGAATCAGTTATCTGATAATTATAACTTTTATCAACTTCAATAGATTTTAACCATGTAAGCAATATAATTACCAACCATAGAAAGATGTTCATACAAAATAACACAATGACACAAGATCTGTTGACTAGGGAACCTCTTGATCAAAGAGTAAACCCTGATGGGAATGAAGCCCACAAAAGATGCACTAATATGAATATTCCTTGTGAAAGGATGGAATCTGTTAGGAGTCTTATGAAATACATTCAGTACATATGAATCCCTATTAGGAGATTTTGAATCCCTACTAAAAGATTCTAACTCTGTTAGGAGTTATGGAAGACAGAAGGACCCACTGCCCAAACAACTTCAATGGCAAGATCACTGAACACACTATCCAACTAATCTCTAGATTATTCAATAGAATAATATCAAATCATTAGTAATCTCAACAATATGTTACCTCTTCTCTGACTGTGCCAAACTGCACTCACTGCTACATCAGATCTCAATTTCAGATCTCTGTACCTCGCATGTCTTCCTTCACAAATTCGCTTTCACAACTTTATTCACTTCATCAATACATTCATAACCACATACCAACAAGGGAAAACATTATTTCCTTTATACCACACTCAAGTAATTACAAATGAGTCAGCATCCAATTACAAAATAAAAGTTTCCACATGTTACATCAAAATTACACAAAACTATCAGCTTCCAATTAGAATAATTCTTCACTCATGTGACCTCTATATACATTTAAAAATGACTTCATTAATTGATTAAATATTTATTATTTAATTAATATTGACTTGATAAATTAATTAAATATTTATTATTTAATTAATAATTATTCCTCTATTTGTTAAATAAATTATTCAATTTATTTACTAAATTCACTATAGTTCATTCTTCTATCCTAAGTCTTCTAATTAGTCTTATTAAAGTGATTTAATTAAATATACAATCACCTAAATATGACTAAGTCCCCTAGTCCACCTCATCTACCCACTCACTTAACACATCACCTTGGCTAAAATAAATAATTATTATTAATTATTTATTTGTGATTATCCTCACCGACACATGTCCTATTCTTAAGGGCTATGTGGTCTCATAGGACTTAGTCTCATGACCACATGTCCTCTCAACAACCAAGTCAAGAGACATTTCCTATTCCTAAGGGGCTTCTCAAGCCACCTCTAAGGGTCAAAGGTGACTCATGGGACACTTGTACAAAGAGTCCTCATGAGGAAAAGGTCTCTCCCTCTTTCTCTCTTTGGTCTTTGTGAGACACTTAACATGTGTCTTTCCCTTCCACCTTCTTCTTCTCCATGTCAATGTGAGAGGAACATCATACCTATTCTTCCTCTCACATTCCAACTGTGTGTGTGAAAATTGTACCTGATCTGTAGACACAACACTCAGTAAAACATTAGAGGTTAGTGATAATCAAAATCATGCAAAATTGAAAGCTATCTAACCAAGCGATTTACTGCCTTCTAATAGGTGCGAGATTAATGTTCTCAGATTATTATCGAGATCAGTGACCTAGACGACACCTAAATGAAGGATTTGAATGCAATTCTAGATATGGAATAAATGCAATTAATCTATATTTTTGATATTTTATGATGCAATAAGAATGATAAATTGATATGATATGAATGCTAATATGAAATTGATATGCTATGAATGCTATTGAAAATTGATATGCAATGCTAATCTAACAATGATATGAAATATGAATGCAAAAATAAGATTGATCTCACAAAAATGCCGATTCGCAAGAGCTTTGATTCTTCAATTCCAATTCTCCAGCGTGATTGTGCAAAATATGAGATGATTTGTGAAGAGCTAAAGCCTTAATTTATAGAAATCCAGGGCTTTGGAGGTGCATGGGAAAAGCCATAAATCACTCAAATTACTCAACTTGATTTTTGAGTTATTTTTAAATAAAAGATAATTAACTCACAAAAACATGCAAAAGCTAAGTTTTAACTCAAAATAGAGTTTAGCTTTAATTGATAATTGATAGTTGTCTGCTTTTATGATTGTGCATGTTTTATTTATGAATTAATTTAATAATAAAGTGATTTATTTCCAACTTAACTGCTTTTAAAAATAAAACAATTGATTTATGGGTTAATCAATTATTTAATCAAACTTTTATTAAAAATTATATTATTAAATAATGACAACTTGCTTTAATTAATTAAATAAGAATTTAATCAATTATTCATATGATATTAGATTTATTGTCAAAATTAAATAATACAATTAATAATAGATAGAATTAAATTTAATTAAACAATTAAGTGGCAAATATTAAATCTAATTAATTAAATATGAAAATATTCAATTAATCAAACTTTAGGATAAATGTGATTTATTGCCAAATAATTATAAAATTAAAGATAATTAAGATAATTAGGAATATTACTAGGAATATTCCTCGATGCAAAATTTAAGATAATCAATTAGATTTGATGATGTTTAGATGTGCCTTAGATTAGGACTTTGATGTCGATTTCATATGATTTGATGATATAGGAGGTTAATGAACTTATAGCCCATTTTTAGGGTATTACACCAACTACATCCCCCTTTCTCTCAACTCCTTCAACCAAGTCAATCTTAGCCTTAGGATTTTCCACCTTTCATTCTCAACCATAGGATTGTGCCACCTAGGCCTAGATCTTCCAAAAATCTATAAAAGGAGCCTCATTTCCCCTTTGTGAGCGAATAGGTATTTTTGGTAATAGGCATTCAAGCATTCAAGAATCCAAGCATTCTAAGAGCAATCAATCCATAGTATCATCATTTCATTTGCATTCCATCCATTAGATTGCATAAGCTATTGTGCACTCATTTCATAAATCTCCACACTTTGGTAGCATCTTGGGAGAAGGCTTCATTTGGAAATCTGAGAGCTCAACCTCTTCAAGAAATCAAGGCTAGGAGGACAATGGAGACAAGCTACATTGTAGGTGAAGGTAATTGATTTAGTTTCATCATTTTATAGTTACTTTGTATTCTTCATTGTGTTGCATTAGATTGATTTATTGGCTTTCAATAGTTAATTTATCATCTCTAGTTATTAGACATCTAATTTGCATACATTTTTGGTGCTAGAAGGAGGGCCCAACTGGGCTTTTCACTTTCAATTTTTAGTTTTCCATGTGCAGATTTTTCTACAGGATATTTCTGTGCATTCATACATGATTCCTGTGCATCCATTAATTTTTGTTGTGCATCCATTTTCTGACGCCACAGTCACTATTTCTCTTTCTACATTTTCACTTTCTATCACATTTATGTGCATTCGTTAAACTATTTTGTGCATACATATTTTTATGCTATGCATCCATAATAGTTGCACATATAGATCATCTCACTGCACATTAGTATCTCTATGCTACGCATCCATATTTTCTATGCATTTATCAAACTCTTCTACGCATTTAGTTCACTATTCTGCGCATTTGTCATTTGCTGTAGTAGACTTCAGTTTTATAGTTGTTTAGATTTTTAGCTAACATTTTAACAAGTGTCTATTCATTCTGGTAGTATTTAAGCTATTTTTGTAGGACGTAATCTTGAAGACCCCATTGCTAAAAAAAATAAAAATTTCTAACAGTTTTGATTGTAGATTGCCAAGGGGTTTGCAAAATAAACTACAATCTCATTTGGGTTTAAAATAAGACATGTTTGTGCTTTCTGTGTCTTCTTTAGCATAGAATCAAGTGTCTATCATGTTTTTCTTAATAAGCTATTTGTAATCCCAAAATTATAACAACGTATCCTCTCCCCTTGCCATTCGTGGACCTTGGGTGTAAGAGAAATTGTTATAATTTTTAAAGGGTGGTCTTTGGTGGGAAAAGAGGTACTCACCCCAAAGAATGACCCAACCGGTAATAGGCTAAAGCCAAGCCCTTCCAAACTAGTATATAAAAAATGCTAGTGTGATTAGTCTCACATTAGATAGGTGTGAATTCATTGTGGCAACCAAAATCTCCTCTAGTACCCTAGTGGTGCGTTAAAGTCCTACTTAGTAGAGGTGAAAGCCTTGCTTTGAAAAGATTGGGAGAGCCCCCTTAATTGGGAAAATGACTTAATCACAACCACCTGAATGGATGTCCTTACTAAAAGCTTTTGTTTAGTGGCAAAAAACCTTCTATTTGCTGGCTCAAGGGGTCACCCAAGCCCATGAAGACACCCCACATTACTCACGGTTCATAGTAGAGATAACAGTTCTTTGGGAAGTAATGACCCATTGAATTCAGAACTTGGTGTGCCTGAGAAGTGAGTGCACTGTAAGGAGGAGCCCATGCCTCCAAGTTCCTAGGCTGTCTGCTATGGATTTGCGTGGCTGGATTTTATTATCCTAGTGGGGATTCAACAGATATAGTCCTTCCCAACCATAGGATTGTAAGCGTGTTTGTGCATTCATATTAGAATAGTTAGATTAAAATCATTTCTGTCTTACATGTGTGTGTTTATGCATTTTTCATTTGCCAAAAAATAGAAAACATCAGAAAAATCCAAAATTTTCAAATCATATCAAAACTTCAGAAACTGCGCATATATCACAGCTTGTTGTGCATTTGATCAAATTTGTTGCCCATCTGTTCATATTGTTTGTGCTTTTAATTTTGCCAGTTTGCTTCTATCAAATATCACTACGCATTAATTTTAAATTGTTGCACATATATCAATCTATCCTGCAGATTTGTTGCTGCGCATTTACAACATTGAGCATTTCCACAAACTTTGAAATTTTCAAAATCACTTTTTTAGATACCCATTTTCATCCTTAGTAAGATTCTGGAAAAATAGTTGAGTTACATAGACCTGTGATCTTTAGTTTGACCTTTTTTATCACTTTTCATCATTCCTTCATCAAGAATCATTAAATCATTTTCTTCCAATCTTTGAAATTTTCAATTTAGTGTTGAAACATTACCTCATCTATCAAATTTTGATCTTTGTGAGTTTACCATATCAGGATATATCATCATTAACCACAAAACTTACTTAGGTTATTATCTCTTGATTTTTCTTTGTCATATCATAGTGAGATCTATACCTCCTATTGACTTAGAGTTTATCAAGTTGTCTTATCACTTTTCAACACATTTCAATATTTTTTCTATCAATCACTTTCCATATCTTCTCATCAAAAAATCTTTCATCCCACAATCAATTCTCTCAATTTTATGGTTCAAAATTGATCTCAAAAACTCAAACAAGCCATTAATCCAGAATCCCTAGACAAGATGGAAGGAAATACTAGCAATGAAGAAAACCCTTGGTCAAAAGAGCTTCCTAAGAAAACTTCACTTTTTACATCCAATGATGAACCCACCGATGACGAACTTAGGGAAGCTTCACAAGATCCTCAATTTTATCATGTCATGGAAAGACTCTTAGGCTTGGATAGAGAGATGTATTTCCTCATGCTTTCTCAACAAGGAGCTAAGTTACCAAGTGATTTTGATGTTTCCCATCTTAGAGAACCAGCTCACATAAACAATCAAGAAATCCCTAAGAGTTCTCAAGATACTCATGGAGCAAAGGAACCCAATCAGCAATCCAATGCTTCTCATAGCCATGAACAACACACTACTTCTCAAAATGATCAGCAAAACCATGCTTCCCAAAATCATGCTTCATAAAACAATGCTTCCCACAATAATGTTTCCCAAAACTCTTAAGGAAACACGTTATCTTTGGATCCTATTCTACAACAAATCCAAATGCTTCAATAACAAATCCATGACATCCAAACTGGATCATCAACAAAGAAATATTCCTTGGATGATATATGTCCTTATCCTTTTGATAAACATTTAGCAATGATTCCATTCCCTCCTCATTTTGAGGTACCAAAATTTGACAAATACAAAGGGAATTCGGATCCACAAGACCACATTCCTGACTTTTGTGCTGCTTGTATTGAAGTCACTTACAATGACACTTATGCGACTATTTCCATGAAGTTTAGGAGGACAAGCCATGAAATGGTTCTCCAAACTACCCCTAGGCATCAAATCTTTCAATGAGCTTCTTGACAAATTTGTGACTCATTATTCATATAACATCAAACATGAAGTCACTATGCTTGATCTTTGCAATGCACATCAAAAGAATGGAGAACCCTTCCTTACTTTTTTGCAAAGATGGCATCAATTGTTTGCCAAATATCCATGAATGATTCCTGAACAAGAAAAGATGGATATCTTTGTGCATAACCTTACACCAGAAATGAGTTATAGTTACAATTACAATGTCCACCAAACTTCAATAAGCTCATAGAAAATGGTATCAAGATTGAAGAAGCCATGGTCTGAAAAGGTGAGATAAAACTTTATTCTAAAGACAATGCTGGATCCTCAAATTCCAATTCCAACAACTACAACAATGACAAATCAAAATTCTGGAATAAAAACAAAAATGTTGTCAATGATGGGATTGTTGATAATCGTAATGTCAAACCAACACAACCCCTTCTCAATCTTACAAGTCAGGCCAATGCTACTCAAGGTATTTACATCAATCAATCAACAAATCAAAACACCAACAAAGATTCATCTAAACCATGTGTAGACACCTAAAAATCCTTTAGAAAATAAAGTATTTTTATTTTCTGAAAAATCTCCGATGACATCATCATTTATTAATTAATTAATTATTTAATTAATTAATTTATTTTTATGTCATTAAATCCCTTTTTCTTAATTAAAAATATTTAATTAAGAAATCCCTTCCAAAAATGTTTAAATCTTATTTAAACATTATCTCCTTATTTATTAATTATTTTAATTAATAAATTGACCAAAAATCCCCCCAAAAATCCCTTATTCCTCTAAATTCTAGCCTTGGGCATCTTATTTTCTTGTCTTTGACGCCATGCCACTTGCGGCATCACATCAAAGAGGGGCAAAATGTAGACACCTAAAAATCTTTTAGAAAATAAAGTATTTTTTTTTTCTGAAAAATCCCCGATGACATCATCATTTATTAATTAATTATTTATTTAATTAATTAATTTATTTTTATGTCATTAAATCTTTTTTTCTTAATTAAAAATATTTAATTAAGAAATCCCTTCCAAAAATGTTTAAATCTTATTTAAACATTATCTCCTTATTTATTAATTATTTTAATTAATAAATTGACCAAAAATCCCCCCAAAAATAATTAATTTATTTTTTGACCAAAAGTTGGCCATTTTTCCTAAGACCACTAACCTCTTCCAAAATCTTCTAATTCCTTCTTAATCTCGATTAAAAGGCTAATCCCATATTTTCTAACCCTAATCCCAAGGCTAAATATTTAATTAAGGTTAAATATTTAATTTTCATATTTATTGAAAATATTTTAATAAATATTCCTAAAACTTAAGCTTTTGGAATGAATAAGCTTTTATTCCATAAAACTAAGGAGAAATCTAGACTCTTCTAGAATATTCTTAAATCCAACCTCTTCACCCATCCTAATCCTAATCCTAATTCCTCCCTTAACCTTGTCACATTCCCTAAACAAGGTTAGCCAACTCTTAAGCTTACCCCAAAGTCAACAAAGAGGGCTTCCCTTTTTGAAATGCATTGAAGGCATTTAAGGCCTCCTTATCCCTCTTAGATGCATTTATGGTGCATTTAAGAAGCCCCTCACCCCTTTCTTACACCCTTTGACCTTAGGCACATTTCCCAAATTGTGCACATTCCTCCCATCTTTCAACCCAATGCCCTTGTGACACTTGTCACAAGGAGGTGGTCCCTAAACTAGCACAATCCATGTGCTCCCCTTTGAATGAATCTTGGCCTCTCTTAAGGATTTCAATCCTGGCCACCCATTCTTCCTTCCCAAAATCTATAAATACCCATCCTTTCAAGAGCAAATTAGCTCACTTTCATTCTCAAGCAATAGCAAACTTATAATGCCATTTTCATTCTAGACTTAACATAAATCATCTTAATTAGTTTATTTTTGAAGTATTTTAGCTCATCATAAGCTTAGAAATAATGGATTAATCTAGCTTTTCATTATTGTTTTGCATAGCATAGCATCATATCACATCTAATTTGGTCTAAAATCAATCCTAGATTACTCATCATGTAGCTTAAATCTCCATTAAAGCATAGCTTGAGTTCTTGAGGCCTTATGGGCAAATCAGGTGTTCCATACCTGTTTTGTGCCAATTTTGGGGTTTTCATGAACTTCAAATCATCCTAAATGCATTAGAGCATGCTCCAAATGCTTAGAGAGCACATCCACATCCCTCTAATCTGAGCAAATCAAACAGTGCATGGGTGCAAAACTATTTCTAGCTCAATCTGAGGTGGCTTTGCTTAGAGCTCTTTGTTTTTGTTTTGATTGAATGCTAGTTTAGACGCTTAATGTTTGAATGATTTAAGCCTTTCAAAACAGGTAACAGGTACCCTTGAAAGCCTTGCTCACACCATGATTTCCTTTCATGTCACCTCGAAGAAACTTTACTCCTTTAGGGGAATCCCTCAAATCAGCATTACGGAAGTTAATCACAAAGAAACTCATTACGCTTCCTGAAATGAAAGATTTTGAACCTAGAGTGAAGCCTTCTTGGTGGGATGAGAATGATTATTGCAAATTTCACAGAGGCAAAGGACATAAAACCAATGATTGTAAAAGGCTCAAAAATGTAATTCAAGACTTAATTGAAAGTGATGAAATTAGTGTTGACGGACATACCTCAAATGAATCACATACGGCTTTCAAAGATCCACTTCCTGAGCATGAAAAAGGAGGTTCTTCCAACACTAAGAGTGACAATCAACCCAATTATAATTCTACTCCATATTGATATGTTGGTAACATTTCTAAATGTCATCCTTCTAAGTATTATGCCAATGTCATTACCATCAAAGGAAAATCAGAGAGTCAACCAGTCTATGTTACTACTTGTGCTCAATCCAAAGTTACTCTCCAAGGAGTCCAGTCTAAACCAAATGCACCTCACAACAAGTCTATTTATGTCCCAAAGTCTACAATGAATATTTCCAACCAATACAACCTTTTGGAACAACTCAAGAAAACACCTGCCCAGATATCCATCTTAGAGCTTTTGCGTCTATCTCCATCTCACAAAGATATCCTTGAAAAAGCTGTCTTAGAAACCCAAGTCCCCACAAATCTAGATCATGATCAATTTTAAGCTATGCTGGGCCATTTAACAACTCCACATTACCTATCCTTCACTGAGAATGATGACTTAGCTATTACCCAACCTCATAATGCTCCCCTACATATTGAAGTCCTTGTCCAGAGTCACAAAATCAAATGAGTACTAATAGATGGAGGAGCTAGCTTAAATATCTATACGTTGAAACTAGTCCTTGCATTGGGATTCTTTGAAAATGCTATTGATCCCAAGAAGAAAATCATGATAAAAGCTTATGATGAGGAAGAGTGGTCATCCAAGGGGCCTGTTGTTTTACCAATCAAAGTAGCTCCTATAATCAAAGATGTAGCTTGCCAAGACCTAGACATGGATCTTACTTATAACATTCTCTTGGGAAGACCATGGATTCATTCCATGCAAGTTGTACCATCAACCTATCATCAATGCTTGAAATTCCCTCATAATGGTCAGGAGATCACTATCAAAGGAGACACTAATCCATTCTAGTATTGTAGTTTTGTGAAGACATCTGACTCTTTGATACCTTATAACTGTACTAGATCTTCTACAACTACACCTAGTGATCCTAGTAATATAGCATCAACTTCAAAATCAAATGGGATCAAGATAGATATAAAAGAAAGAAGTATGGGAGAATACACTTTAGGTCAAGCTCTTTACATCATAGAGTTACCTTTATCTCCTAGATCATATGGTAGATCTTTGATCACTAAACAACAATCAGAACCCCCTTCAACACTTGTTTATGACACATTTATAAGTGGGGGCACAATATCCAAAGAGGCAGCTGAGCGTAATGCTAATCATTTGCTTAAATCACAAAAGAATGAAGAGGATATCAAAAATGAATATATATCACCTGATGTCTATGGAAAAGGGTATACTTTGCTACAAAAGATGGGATACCAAGGTGTTGGACCTATAGGGTTACAAAGAGAAGGTGTTATCAAACCGATCTTGCAAAATTCAAACTATCAAAGAGATGCTACATGATTAGGATACAAAGGAGAAGGACCAAAAGAACCAAAAGGAAAAGAAAAGGTTTCACCTTTTCATGAGATATCTAAAGCTCCTACCTTACAATTCAGAAGGAATGGTATGTATGTAGATCCCGAGAAACAAAGGATAGCACAAAGAATCATTGATAGACTTGGGGATAATGATGATTCTGACTCAAATGATTATGAATGGGATTCATTATTTGATTGTACTATAGAAATAGGAGTTGATGTTATCCATCACTATAGTAATGATTACCATGAGGGAGAGAGTTCAAAGACTGACTCACTAGGATTGGTCCCACGTAATACTACTCTTGTCGATTGTGAGGAAAGTGACCTTTATCTTGCGATAGATGAATTAGATGAGAGTATGGAAATAGACCTCACTGATACTATCATAAACCTTGACAACTTTTCCATCAATACCATCTCTACCTTTGAAAATGACCTGAATGATCCAATGCCCCTTGTATATCCTGAGCTTATTGATTGGGATTCTCTCGATCATCCAGAACTTGATATATTCCATAATGATGATGCAATCATTGACTATCTTGGAATCATAGATCATTTACCACCAGGGGATCACAAGTCAGGATTTTTGATAGAACTCAATGACATGGCCTACTTTGGTGAGAGTGCCAATCCTTTCAATCATAAAAATATAAAAATAATCAATAGATCTAATGGTCAAAACCACTCAGTGGCAGTATTAGATCTAAAAATAGTAAAAAGAAATGATGCATCTGATGGTGAAAACCTCTCTAAGGTGCTTGATGATGGAAGAATTGACACTCTTCCCAACTATCTGTATCGAGAGTAATCTTCTATTCTTATAGAACCAATAGTACCTCTTAACATTGGAACAGAAGAGTCTCCGCGCATCCTCAAAGTAGCAGCATCCTTGACAGAATTAGAGAAAGAAGCTTTTGCAAAATTTTTCAAAGAAAGACAAATCAATTTTGCCTGGTCCTATGCTGATATGCCTGGCCTGGATCCAAATCTCATTATGCATCATTTGTCTATCAGACCAGGAGTAAAACCAGTTAAGCAGAAACTCTAGAAGATGCACCCCCACATTGCACTAATGGTTAAAGTAGAATTGAAGAAGCTCCTAGATGTTGGATTCATTTGAGCTACTGATTATGCTGAGTGGATTTCAAATATTGTCCCCATCTCAAAACCCAACAAGTCTATCAGGATTTGTATTGATTTTTGAGATCTTAATAAAGCTTGTTTGAAATATGACTTTCCTCTGCCAAATATTGACATTATTGTTGACCTGATAGCTGGGCATGAGATGCTATCATTAATGGATGGATTTTTTGGCTATAATCAAATCAAGATTGTGCTAGAAGACCAAGAAAAGACTACTTTTACTTATCCATGGGGTACATACTACTGGAATGTGATGCCTTTTGGCCTCAAAAATGCTGGAGCAACTTACCAAAGAGAAATGACCACAATCTTTCATGATATGATGCACACCATTATGGAAGATTATGTTGACGACATTTTAGCAAAATCCAAAGACAGAGCTGGTCATTTGAGATTGTTGGATAGAATATTCACTTGGATGGAAAAGTATCAGATTTGACTCAATCCAAAGAAATGTTCATTCGGCATCACTTCCGGTAAACTGTTAGGGTACATTGTCTTAGCCAAAGGAATCAAAGTAGATCCAGAAAAGGTTAAAGAAATATTGGAGATGGCTTCACCCACTAACATTAGTCAGTTAAGATCCTTGTAGGGACGTCTCCAATCTATCCAAAGATTTGTTTCTCAACTAGCAGATTGAAGTCACCCCTTTCAACATTTGTTGCATAAAAATATCTTATTCCAATGGGATGATCAGTGTGAAGCAGCTTTCAATAAAATCAAGCAATATCTGGCAAATCCTCCAACTCTGATGTCACCAATTCTAGGCAAGCCACTCTTGCTCTACATTTTAGCTTCAACAGTTTCACTAGGCGCTCTATTGGCTTAGCAAGATCATGAAGGAAAATAAAAAGCCATCTATTATATCAATCGCACCCTAGTGGGATATGAGCTAAACTATTCGCCTATAGAAAGAGTATGTATGGCCATTGTTTTTCATCACAAAAGTGGTGACATTACATGTTGTCACATTCAATCCAGCTCATCACAAAGATTGATCCTTTAAAGTATCTATTAAGAAAAACAACATTGACAGGCAGATTAGCTAAGTGGGTCATGCTACTTAGTGAATTTGATATTGAATATGTAGACATGAAGGCTATCAAAGGTCAAGTGATAACATATCAGCTAGCAGATGCTCCATTAATGGATGACCAACCTATACATACAGAGTTTCCTGATGCACACATCTTGGCTTTATCCACACAAACATGGCAACTATATTTTGATGGATCGTATACTCAACAGGGTTCAGGAGCTGGTATTCTTTTTGTCACACCACAAGGATACAAAATTCCAAAATCTTACAAACTGCTCTTTCCTTGCACCAACAATGTAGTAGAATATGAAGCCTTGCTGATTGGGTTAAAGATGGCTTTACAATGGAAAGTAACTAAAATAAATGTCTATGGGGATTCTCAGTTGATTATAAATCAGGTTAATGATGATTATCAGACTAAAGATGACAAGTTATTACCATATAAATGTATGGTTGATGAATTCAAACAATATTTCTTAGTCATCACTTTTGAATAGATTCCTTGGCATGATAACAAGGCTGTTGATGCAATGGCAATGATTGCTTCTTTGTTTGATACAGAAGATACCAAGGTCCATTTTGAGTTCTTGGTGGAATCCCTGACTTGTCCTGCATATGATGATCTTGATATGAGTATTATATGTCATCTAATTGGACATGACTCCCCAATCTATGGAAAAATTTATTCCTATCTACAAAATGACATCCTACCCTCTGACTTGTCCTGAAATCAAAAACAAACTTTTCTCTACCAAGCCTCCCGCTATGTCCTAATATCTGATACCCTTTATTAGTGAGGTCTTGATGGTACTCTCCTACGATGTCTCAAGCATGATGAAGCTCAAACTGCCTTGCGAGATGTACATGAGTGTATTTGTGGGACACATTAGAGTGGTCCCTCTTTGGCTAAGAAACTCATGTGTATGGGTTATTATTGGCCTACCATGGAAATAGATTCCTTTCATTTTGCTAGGGCATGTAAGAAATGTCAGATACATGGAAACCTTATTCATGCTCTAGCACAAGAGTTACATCCTTTAACAACTACCTTGCCATTCAGTTAGTGGGGGCTTGACTTCATGGGTGCTATCAACCCTCCATCTTCCAATGGTCACAAATGGATTCTCACTGCAACATAATACTTTACTAAATGGATTGAGGCCGTTCCATTGATTATCGCCATAGGGAAATAAATATCCATGTTTATCTTAAATTATATCATTTGTAGATATGGTATACCTATGTATCTCATTACTGATCATGGGAAATAGCTTCAAAATCAGGACATGGATGAACTATGTGCAAAATTCCATATCACCCATAACTATTCCACCATATACTATCCCCAAGGAAACGACCAAGCTGAGGTGTCAAATAAAACTATTGTTAAAATTCTACAAAAGACTGTCAATGATGCTAGCCGTGACTAACATATCCAACTGAATCCAGCCTTATGGGCTTACCGAGCCTCCATCTGTACTCCTACTGGAGCCACCCCATACTCCCTTGTTTATGGATCCGAAGCAGTCCTACCTCTCAAGGTCGAGTTGCCTTCACTTCGTGTCACTCTCAATGATTTGATTCTTGATGAAAACTATAGAGTTGCATGGTTGAGTGAACTAGAACTGTTGGATGAATGCCGTCAGAGAGATTATGATCATTTGAAAGTCTATCAGCAACGTATGTCTCATTAGTATAATAGCAAGGTAAAGATTAGAGACTTTCAGCTAGGTGACTTAGTCCTAAATGAAAATCCAAAGAATCAATTGCATCATGAAAAGAAGGGTAAGTTCAAACCCAATTGGTTAGGTCCTTTTGTAGTTACAATAGTTTATGGTTCTGGGGCTTATCAATTATCCACACTTGAGGGAGATCCTTTGGATGAACCTCTTAACAGTATCCATCTCAAGAAGTTCTATCCTTGAAATCCCAATGCAAGGGCTATGTATATATTTTGTAAATACAAAAAATTATAAAAATCCCAAAAAATCAAAAAATCAAAAGAAAATTGCAATAAAAGCATATGGTGAAAACTTGGAAACAGGTGCCATGTGTCTCAAGTTAGCTCCTTTATCTATTAGGTTTCTTCTAGTGTGTCCGTTCATTGTATATATCCATAATAAAATGGCTAGTTAGTCCCCATACTCACCATGTACATATCATAATAAAATGGCTAGTTCATACACCATCCATTGTATCTACCCATAATAAAACCCCATCATAGCTTGATCATTTGTCATGGTCTTCATCCTAGTCTTGTTGCATCTTTCTTCATCCATAATAAGTCAGTCCATCACCTAGTTGGGGGCATGTCCTCGACCTAATTCAAGAAGTGGATCTATGATAGTCATGACTCTTAGAGGACATGATGGAGTATTTTCACTATAAAAAGAAAACACAATCAAACGTTCTTTCACAATGATATCTTTATGATGAATCAGAATATGTGATCTATCCTTCAAAACATGACTGTTTATCTATCGAATCTTGACTATACATCATCACTTCAACTGATCACTATATCTTACACTATCTTTTGGCAAAAAGAAATGTATATTCATGATAGGCATGTTAGAATGATTTGTTGTAAATTATGCATTCATATCTAGATTTTATTGTTATCATGTTTCCTATGCTATTCCGGGATATCTTTGACATGAGTTTGAAACTCCCATATGTCATTGATTAGAATAGCCACGATGGGGCATGGTATTTTCTTTGATTGTTTTTTGTGGAGTATTTTCCAATGAAATTGAAGGAACAATGTAATTGGGGTGTCTGTGTATAAGTGCCTTCATCAGTTTAATAGTATTGACAACATACAAATCATGTTGTTCTACCAATGCTATTTATGGTGATACGCCATTGCATACCTCGACTCCAAATATTTGTTCCCCAATGGAGGGGGGAATATTCCTTGTCTATTATGCAAATGAAACTCAGGTCATCTCGGTTCAATTATACCTAGATGCTTGTCAAGTTTGCTACATTAAACTCCATGCAAGAAGTGCTCAGGTCATCTTGGTTTAATTATACCATGATGCTTGCATTTTCTTGCAACATAATGAGCTCAATGATGAAAATCAAATTCCACTTATTATGAAGTTCTAAGATGTTACATGAAGTTGTGGAGATACTCATTTCATATTTCCTTTTGCATTGCATTTTTACCATCTCATGAATTGCATATCAATGCTCCTTTTATAGAGATTTATAGGTTATCTTTTTCATTAGGTTATCTATTTCTCCTAGTCAATTTTTCTTGTGTAAAAAACATTGTTATTTCAAGTTGAGGACATTTGGACAACCAAAAATATTAAGACTTTTTGCATTTAACATTTTGCACTTAATCATTTAGAGACATGTATTATCTTCATTAGGAGTGTTCATTTGTATATAATTTGATCATTTATCATAGCTATCATTTCATCTCATTTTCTTTTATCATGTTATCAGTTATTATATTCAATCATCTTAGGTTCATTATCATTTATTACATTAGATATCATTTGCATTACACTATCATTTATTATCCATTACATGTATTATATCATCATTCATTTATTGTCTATTATATCATTCATTTAGTATCCATTCCTTATCCATTATCCACATTGTTCACATCATTTCATTGATAATCACATAGCATTAGTAAACATCATTAAGGACATACATTTGTATCATCATATATTAGATTATTAACCATTATGCATCACATAGAAAATGAATCATTTTGCATTCTAAGACATACATTCTATGCATATTAAAATAAATAATCACATCCTGTATATGTCAGTACGCACATGTATATAAAACCATCAAAGTAAATCATGATAGAACTGCATCACTATAAATATAGAATCAATCATATAGAGTCCATCATATAAAGTCCATAAAACAATAAAACTATCCAAATGTCCAATGATATATACTCAATAACAATGTGTCCACAGTCAGTGTCTATCAAGTCAATAACACAATGAAACATAATAATACAAGTATGTGTATACAAGTGGTATGTATGACCCATTGCCTCCAAATTCTATCTGTCACTATCTACATGATGCAATGAGGCCCTAAGATGCTAAACCACCTGCTCCTAAGGATCTACCCTAATCTCCTGACCCTATGGGTGCTCTCAGAGGGTGTGATGATACCCCTCCACTACCAGCTGGTGCCTGTCTATCATATACTACTGTCTTGATAGCCACTGAGCTCTCTCTGTAGCTCCCTATCCACTGATCCCTCAGGACCACCTATCTATACACCTCTCATGAGTAGGATATCTCCTTCCCAACATGTATCATGGCTCTCAAGCTATCTCCATGAGGACCCAACTCCTCTATCCACTGCAGCTCATCTAATAACATCTCTGACTCCCTGAGTCTCTCTATCACTACATCCTGCTCAGATCTCAACATTCCCATCTACCTATCCATCATCTCTATCCATCTCTCAAGACCAGGAACCTAGTCTATCTGTACCTATGTAACTGCTAGTCGAACTAGCAATGAATCAATATCCGGCTCCTCCTTGGCAACATCTCTCTGTAAATAGGGATCCTGTCCCCCGATGTCCATCTCAGCTTGCTCATCCTATGCCCCCACATCTAGCATCTCAAAATCTTGCTCATCTTGTACATCATCAGGGATCTATCCACCCTATACCACACCACCCTAGGCTAATAACACATCCACTTCATCCTATACCTGCTCTACCTATATTAGCACCTAAACCTGTACAACTGGTCCTGGTACTAGGCAGCTGGTATCTATACCTGTGCTACTGGAACCTATAATGGAGCTCCTATAGCTGGCTATGCCGGAGGCTATCTCCATCCCTATCTAGCTTGGGGTGGCATCAATCCCCACTGCCTCACACCACCTCCTCTCATCCATGGACCAGCCCTATCCCCTCTCCCTCCATCTCCTCCACCACCACCACCACCATCACCTCCACCTCCTCTCCCTTGTGCCCTCCTATCTCATCCTTAGAGTCTCCTATGACATCTATGTGCTGGATCTCTCTCAGGTGGCCTCACTGTTGGATCTATCAATCATGGCATAGGGAAGTCTCTCAAATGCTACTCAAGATCTGCAGTCATCCCAGGGTCTACAATTGTCTACCTCATGGTCCATGCCTGAAATGGTATATCCAAAAAATCCTATCTCACTATCTCAAATGATGCCATAGGCCCCTAGTCATGTCACTCCTGATGAGTATGAGTGAACTCTGTCACTCCCTGAGGCATCTCCTAGATCCTACCAAACTATCGCAAGACCCGACTCACCAACTATTGCTCTATAATGAAGGGCATCCACCCTATAAGCCATCATGACTTAAAATAAAATCCCAACTATCTCTCATTGTCTCATGGCTCACAACCTAGGTAGGGTCTCCATGTCATTGTATCTAGTGTATCAAAAGTATAACGCTAAAACTCTAAATGTCCCAATTTTTCTTGATACAAAATTGAGGAGTATAAATGTATGTAGGGCTATCCTATGCCCTAGAATCTATTCGCTACTAGTCTAGTAATTGCAATATACTCCCATGCCCATACATAGAGCAATGTGACCCCTACTGATAATGATGCACTCCTATGGTACACCACCTAATGTAAATCATGATACATATGTGCTAATAAACACACACCCCAAAAAAATTGGGTCCTGTCCATCATCCTCTATAGTGTGCGGCCCCATCCAACTATAAATCCGTGTGACCTATGATCAGGGCATACAAATCCCCCAATCACTCCTGCTAGAACCATTTGTAGCGGGTCATATAAATTGACCATATCCTCCCAGCTAATCTCTCCATCCTCAATATCATCATCCCCAAAAATGGCTCTGCACTCTGTCACTTTGCCATGCCGATCATACTGTACTAACTCTCCTATGATAGGAAGTCGAAGGATGCAATATACATCCTCTAAGGTCACTGTCATCTCCCCTATCAGAAGATGGAAGGTACTCATCTCTGAGTGCCATCTCTCTACTAAGGCAATCATCATACTAAGATTTACCCAAATCTCAGGCATGTAGATCACGTAATACAAACCAAATGCTCCGATCAACAATCTGTTAGTCTTTGACAGTGCTGGTCTCAGATTCTGTGTGACGGGATATCTCTCCCATGACATTAGAATATCTGTAATATCCTCCTATTCAAGTCAACAACAATCAAACTATCAGATTTTGATAAACTGATCTATCAATCTATCTATCCTATCATATCAATTTTAAACATGTTTTATCACATGTTTCAATAGATGATTCTATCAATTACGTACATTCAATATTGGTTAACTAGCGACCATGCTACGATGTTGCCTATCTTGATCCAATCGATCAAAATCAACCGCTGACAAATCCAATCAGCTTATCGACATCAAGTTTGGCCTAATTGACTCTCTACTTTGCCCAAATTCTATCACCTAAAACACATGCGCAACATTGAAACATGCATGTGCAACATTCTTTCACATTTGTGTAGGTTTTTACATTTGTGCAGTTTTCCTTCACATTTGCGCAACAATTCTACACAAATGCGAGATATTACATATGCGCGCTTTTATTTTATATTTGTGTAGCAGCAACTTTTCTCTAATATGCATGTGCAGATTCCCTAAATGCATGCGCATAAACTTTGATTTTCTACGCAAACATCGCTAATTATTGCGCCGCAACTGCACATCTGTTCTATGCTCAAGAATAATTTTTTGTTTAAAATCTAATCTATGATTCAACCTATTCTAACATGCTACATCCTACTCTAACATGCATCAAATCATGAAATCACAAAGTAGGATCAAGTCACCTACTGGTTCACCCAAATCGGGTGGTCGCTGGAAGCATTTGACCCTCTCAAAGCGGTGATCTGACAGTGAGAATGACATCCTGGCGGCTCTATTCTTCTCTCTCTTGCACTCTACTCTCCAAATGACAAATGTGCACAATGAGCCTATTGTGGACCCCTTAGCCCTATTTATAGCCTGTGGACTCAATGTGCTTGGTGTGTGGACCCTATCTCCCATTTTCCTTCCATTTCACCCCATTTTCGTCCATCTTTTCTACCATTCTTTCGTGAGATTGATTATACCACTAAAAAAAAAATCAAATAAAAATTCAAATAATCTTTTTTGTCAAATCAATCTCTCGAGGGGGCATGCATAAGTCATTTGAGACATTATCTGGGCAGGGGCAAAAATGCTTGAATCTTCTTTGAAACAATGTGACCCGTACATTATTTGAAAGAGGGGCAAAATGTATACACTTAAAAATGGCTTCATTAATCGATTAAATATTTATTATTTAATTAATATTGACTTGATAAATTAATTAAATATTTATTATTTAATTAATAATTATTCCTCTATTTGTTAAATAAATTATTCAATTTATTTACTAAATTCACTATAGTTCATTCTTCTATCCTAAGTCTTCTAATTAGTCTTATTAAAGTGATTTAATTAAATATACAATCACCTAAATATGAATAAGTCCCCTAGTCCACCTCATCTACCCACTCACTTGACACATCACCTTGGCTAAAATAAATAATTATTATTAATTATTTATTTGTGATTATTCTCACCCACACATGTCCTATTCTTAAGGGCTATGTGGCCTCATAGGACTTAGTCTCATGACCACATGTCCTCTCAACAACCAAGTCAAGAGACATTTCCTATTCCTAAGGGGCTTCTCAAGCCACCTCTAAGGGTCAAAGGTGACTCATGGGACACTTGTACAAAGAGTCCTCATGAGGAAAAGGTCTCTCCCTCTTTCTCTCTTTGGTCTTTGTGAGACACTTGACATTGTGTGTGTGAAAATTATACCTGATCTGTAGACACAACACTCAGTAAAACATTAGAGGTTAGTGATAATCAAAATCATGCAAAATTGAAATCTAATCTAACCAAGTGATTTACTGCCTTCTAGTAGGTGCGAGATTAATTTTCTCAGATTGTAATTGAGATCAGTGACCTAGACGACACCTAAATGAAGGATTTGAATGCAAAAGATGGATATGAAATTGAATGCAATTAATCTATATTTTTGATATTTTCTATGCAATAAGAATGATAAAAACTGATATGAATCTATGAATGCTATTGAAAACTGATATGAAATGAATGCTAAATGATCTAACAATGAAGATTCTAACAATGATATGAAAGCTATGAAATTCTATGCTAAGATATAAAAACTATGCAATTGAAATTGATTTCACAAAGCTTTGAATTCGCAAGTTGATTCCTCAGCCTCCAATTCTCCAGCGTGATTGTGCAAAATATGTGGATTATGTAGATGCAAATTTGAGAGATGATTGAGAGATGAGCTGAGCCTTGTTTTTATAGAAATCCAGGGCTTTAGAGGTGCATGAGAAAAAGCCATAAATCACTCAAATAACTCAGGTTGATTTTTGAGTTATTTTTAAATAAAAGATAATTAACTCACAAAAACATGCAAAAGCTAAGCTTTAACTCAAAATAGAGTTTAGCTTTAATTGATAATTGATAGTTGTCTGCTTTTATGATTGTGCATGTTTTATTTATGAATTAATTTAATAATAAAGTGATTTATTTCCAACTTAACTGCTTTTAAAAATAAAACAATTGATTTATGGGTTAATCAATTATTTAATCAAATTTTTATTAAAAACTATATTATTAAATAATGACAACTTGCTTTAATTAATTAAATAAAAATTTAATCAATTATTCATATGATATTTGGATTTATTGTCAAAATTAAATAATACAATTAATAATAGATAGAATTAAATTTAATTACATAATTAAGTGGCAAGATATTAAATCTAATTAATTAAATATGAAAATATTCAATTAATCAAACTTTAGGATAAATATGATTTATTGCCAAATAATTATAAAATTAAAGATAATTATGATGATTAGGAATATTAGGAATATTACTAAGAATATTCCCCGATGCAGAATTTAAGATAATTAATTATGATTCGATGATGTTTAGACGTGCCTTAGATTAGGACTTTGATGTCGATTTCGTTCGAATTGAAGATGTAGGAGATTAATGAACTTATAGCCCATTTTTGGGGTATTACAGACATGTGTCTTTCCCTTCCACCTTCTTCTTCTCCATGTCAATGTGAGAGGAACATCATCCCTATTCTTCCTCTCACATTCCAACTACATCCCCCTTTCTCTCAACTCCTTCAACCAAGTCAATCCTAGCCTTAGGATTTTCTACCTTTCATTCTCAACCGTAGGATTGTGCCACCTAGGCCTAGATCC
Organism: Chamaecyparis obtusa; assembly: GCA_027943335.1. Lineage (NCBI taxonomy): Eukaryota > Viridiplantae > Streptophyta > Pinopsida > Cupressales > Cupressaceae > Chamaecyparis > Chamaecyparis obtusa. The sequence continues at coordinate 2,852,349 of BSBK01000537.1, forward strand.
TCCAAAAATCTATAAAAGGAGCCCCATTTCCCCTTTGTGAGTGAATAGGTATTTTTGGTAATAGGCATTCAAGCAATCAAGCAATCAAGCATCCAAGCATCCAAGCATTCTAAGAGAAATCAATCCATATTATCATCATTTCATTTGCATTCCATCCATTAGATTGCATAAGCTATTGTGCACTCATTTCATAAATCTCCACACTTTGGTAGCATCTTGGGAGAAGGCTTCATCTGGAAATCTGAGAGCTCAATCTCTTCAAGAAATCAAGGCTAGGAGGACAATGGAGATAAACTACATGGTAGGTGAAGGTAATTGATTTAGTTTCATCATTTTATAGTTACTTTGTATTCTTCATTGTGTTGCATTAGATTGATTTATTGGCTTTCAATAATTAATTTATCATCTCTAGTTATTGGACATCTAATTTGCATACAACCTCAAAGTTTGCGCTATCATCCATGTCACTATCAAAATGTCTTCAATTGCTCTTTAACTGCGCAAAACCAGATTCCATCCCGATTAAGAGATATCATCTAATTTCCACAAACCGCTACTCAGGAACATTGCCTGAATACTGCTTCCACCAAAATGCTCATAACTTCCATGAATAAATGAATTACTATCTGCGCTCTTAACCATGAACATATAACATATCAAAGAGTAAATCCTCAACATCACATAGCTTGATCTGCAATATCCCACGTGCGCTAATCAAAACATTGTCTGCTCCTCTACTAATATCCAGTAGATCACTGTGTTGACATCAATGACAATCATAGTCATGAATGCAACAAAAACTGCTACAAAATGGCTACCAATACTCCCATAGGATATATTTAACATTCATTCCTAAAATTTTGAAATTTAATTTATTCTGTGCATTTTTATATATTACAACATCTCTAACAAAGCCTGCGAGTGGGTATTTTATTTTTAAATAACCAATGTTTGACATTGGTTGGTTGGCATTGGCTCAAACATAGTTTTTACATGTCCAAATTTGAATAATAGTGGAATGATTCACTTCCTTCTCATTTAACATGTAATCTGAAAAAGGATTTAACCATGTCTTTATGAATTTGAAAGCATACCTGAAACCTATTTTTGCATCAATATTAACTATTATGATGAAATTTCTCCTCCTCTTCCCAATGAAGGAATCACGTTGTAGTTCCCCCTTCCTCTTTTTAGTGAATAAGTGGTGACATTTCATCTTCATGGAGAAGCAAATTGATTACCTTATGTAACCACCCTGACATATAATCTGACTGAATAAAAAGGGAAACATGAGACTAACTCTAGTTAGATTATTTTCATTTTTCTGCTATCATTTTAATATTTTGTGAGATTTAATAAATATATTATATTATATTTATTTTATATATTTAAATATACTAGTACAAGAACTTATACTGTATATTTTAAATATAATACACAACACCTATTAGCAAATCCAACAGTTGGGAGCTAACTACGCTAGTTGTTTATGTTTGTGGACCCAATCACTTTAGTCATTTGGGTCCCTCTAATTTTCACTAAATTCAGACCCCAAGTTAGTATCTATTGAAATCCACAAAATTATTTCCTATTATGCCATACATGCTAGAAGTCGTCATTTTGTTATGTATTGCCCTAGATCTTGCATTCATCTTCTATAATTACATAGTCATTCAACTCCCAGTGAAGGACCACTAAATCAAAAGTGAGTAGGGAAATAAGCCTAAGGTTCCTAGATTACATGCATAGACTAATAAACTCTATCTCCCTCACCTTGCGCCTCTTTTTTATCACATTATAGAGTATGGATGCCTCAAATCTGAAATCTCTTCAACTTAGATTACTTGCCTTCTACACAAACCAAAGGGAGTGATTATAGTAGAAATAGAAGCATTTTAGCATCATATTGTAGACACCTAAAATTGTCCTAATAATTACCCTTATTCTATCCAATTAAAGAGATATTTATTATTTATTTAATTTTAGCCTTATTCTACTTTAATTAAATAAATTCACATTTATTTAATTACACTCCTCTTTATCCCTTATCCTTGATTAAATAAATTTACATTTATTTAATTTTAGCCTTTTATCCTATCCTTGATTAAATAAATTTATATTTATTTGATTTTATCCTATCCCATTTGTCCTCATCCTAATCCTCCATTTAATTAAGTAAATGATTTTCTTTACTTAATTAATCCTCTTTTAACCCACTTGGAATTAAATATTGCATTTAATTCTATTTGAGCACATGAATCCTAACATTAACCCTCACCTAACCTCACTTCCTTAACCTAACCCATCCTTCTAACCCAAGTCAACCCACTCTCCCAGTAATTAATCTTAACCTCCCACCTAATCTCATCCTAATCATTTGCACAACCTTAATATAAGGATTAAGAAATCCTAACCCAAACCTAAGTCACATGTGATTTTAGTCACATTTGACTCTTACACACCCTTACACATTTGTCTCCCACATGTCACTTTCCAAACTTTGGAGCTCTTGTTCTCTTCCACCTTTTGACCCATGCCATTGACATGTCATTTTCCAAAGTTTTCCACACATGTGTGAGAAAAATTGATTTTCCCATCCTCTTACATCTCTTGACCTTTGTCATTGAGCCATCACTTTCTCAAGATTCTCACGCATGTTAGTAAATTTTGCCCTCTTACACCTTCTTACACTTTGTCATGGACATGCCAATTTCAAAGGTTTATCACACATGTGTGAGAATATTTCGGCCTTTTAATGGTCAAAACCTAATCCACATGTCATCTACATGGCATATACTTGGCCTCCACCTCATGGCCACCTCATACATTCTATGCAATCTTGACCCTTCATCCAACTTTCAATCTCAACCGTCCATTTCTTTCAAATTCCTATAAATTGAGAGCCCTCTTCCTCATTCAACAAGATTTTTTCACACATTGTCATGCTATAGGATTTGTGAGAAACCACATACCAACCACAACAATATCAAACATCTCTTCATTTTTGGAGGTTTTCATTTTGTATTGAGTAGATTAAGTTCATTTCACATTGTTATTTCTTCTCATTTACATGCTTATTTCCATAGTATTTTGAGGTATGCATAGGATAAGCTTAGTTTATTTAAGTTTTTTCTTTTATTTCATTTTATGCATTACATTTTGGCATGCTCAGTGGGACCCACTTCATAGGTTCTATACTAACCATCTAATGTGTGTTTGAGTGTTTCTTGAGTTTTTGAAGCTTGTGTTAGGAATGAATGTTGAATATGTCATGCCCAAAAATTTCACTACTGGGCAAGACACAACACAATAGTTACTCTATTAAACATAATAGATGCTTTATTTTATTTTATTTAAACCAAAGTACCTTTCTTTTGTTCTAAGGAAAAATAATGAAACTACGATAGAATTCAAATCTATTCCTTAAACAACTGTCAACATTTACCTACAAGGAAATTTTTTGATATAGTTGCCTTACATTTCTTTCTTTTGAAACACAAATATTTTCCAAAATGCACATTATATTCAGCAAGCTAACTCTTTCCATAGAGAAGGAAATAAAATATATTTCTTAACTATAATATGAAACCTTGATTTATACTTTAACCAACTATGATTCATACAAATTTTATTCTCTCTTTTGCATTTATATTCAAGTTTGTTGGAGTTGACGAAAAGAAACCCACAGCTCCCAAGAATCCCTACATGCAAACACCTGTCATAGAAAGAGAGAAAAAACTATGGAGGCATGTAATCACAGATCTGAGAAAGAGAAGCCATGATTGAGAAAAATAAATGAGAGAGAGAATCTCAATACAATAATCTATTCCCCATTAATTGATCCAATAAGTGAATGAATAAAATACAAAGAGGGAATCCTTATAAAAGGATACCGAAACCCTAAAGGTGAAAACCCTAAATAATAATAAGATGCCTAAGTTTAACTTAAGTGTAGAGTATATAATAGACTAATAATTAAATTAATTAATTATTAGCTATAATATGACAACTCTAACACCCCCCCTTAAGTGTAACTTAGGGAGAAGCTAAACAACCAAGGACTAAAAGATGCATGAAAACAAAATGCATGAAAAGAACAATGGGTCATGGCAACAAGGCTTGATCAGGTACCCAAATACAAGAAATAAACTAGATGAAGGAAACAAACCCTCTAATCTAGGGAAAGTCCCAAAGAAAGGAACAAAAAAGAGCATGAAGCATCTCTGAAGCATGAAGCTGTAAACACTGTCAGAAGTAACTGCTGGAACCTCCACTGAAGAAGTGCATGATTAGGTAGAGAAGACAAAGTCTAAAGAGTTGATCAATTGAAGAGGTGGCCTCCAAAAGCAAGAATGAATGAGTGTCTATATAGTAGATGATCCATCTCACCAAAATGCATAGGTGCCTAGCCACTACATCTGCCTAGTACATAGGAACAAAAATTGAATATGTAGATCACTCAACCGAACCAAGGAAGCAATAGAACCAACAAGTGAACCCCCCCCATAATGCTAAATAGGGAGAGGGGTGATAGGAACACTAAAATGCAATGCTAGAAACGTCTGCAAGAAGAAGAATCAGGAACACCAACAGTGCAATAGAAGTACAAGCATAGGATAAAGGGTGGTGTCACAAACACATAGCATGGGCTAATGTCATGGAAGGTACACTCACTTGACAAAGGTGGATGAGTACAAAAGGCAAAATATCATAACCCCCCATGGCACTTTATAATTGAGTATGAGTACAAACAAACACAAGGTGCTCAAAATCCCAGATATGAAAAAGCAGGCACTTTATCTTAGTGCGTTTACAGAAAAAAAAAATGCTACAGAAGAGAAGCATACAATGCTCAGAAAGTCAGATAGAAGAGTGAGCTAGAAGAACAAAAGAAGAGATCCCAAGACCTGTAGAATCCAAGTAATCCGCTAGAGTTCGAAAGTGAAAAACTGAGAGGAGAAAGAACCTAGAGTAGAATCTGGATAAAAGACCCCTACCACTGCAAAACTCATAGAACTAGCTTTCTGACAATATCTAGCTCACCAAAAATAGAGTCTAGATGAGCAAGATATGGCTCCCGAAAGGTAAAAATAGACATCAGACTTTGATAGAAAAAAATGTCATCAAGATGAAAAAATCAAAGAATCAAACCTCCACCATTGGATTGGGCTCGTAAAGAGCTTTCTAAAGATATAAAGAAGTCAAAAATCTGATATCGTATGCTCAAGATACGACTAAAAGACCACAAGCCGCTCCAGAGAACAAAAAAGATAAAAAACACATGCAAAGCACCTCGGGATGCATGCCAAATTTTCACCTCAAAAAATGCACTAAAAATAAAAAATGGTGCCTTAGGAAGCATGCAAGATTTTTTGTTGCGGGATGTGTGCCAAAAATAAAAAAAGTTGTCTCAAGAATTGTGTCAAAAATCACCACCTCGAGAATCATGCCAATTTTTGTTTCGGGATGCGCATAAAAAAAAAAACCACCTCAGGATGCGTACCAGATCCATACGGCTATGGGACCAAATTTTTTAATCTGAAATTGCAAAGTTTTCCAAAATGGATAAATTTTATATTGATTCTGGGGTTTTTGGGTGCTCTGAGCACAACAGTGATGTCCGCTTGAGCCCAAAATGACTAGAAACAAAGGTCCCCCTAAATCAACATAAAAAGCTTCTGAAAAACACAAATTTGAAGAACACAACCAAACCCTCTCAAATAACGAACAGGGTCATGAAGATCTGAAGCTCTAATACCATGTTGGAGTTGATGAAAAGCAACCCACAACTCCCAAGAATCCCTGCATGCAAACACCTATCATAGAAAGAGAGAAAAATATATGGAGGCATGTAATCATAGATCTAAGAAAGAGAAGCCATGATTGAGAAAAATAAATGAGAGAGAGAATCTCAATACAATAATCTATTCTCCATTAATCGATCCAATAAGTGAATGAATAAAATACAAAGAGGGAATCCTTATAAAAGGATATCGAAACCCTAAAGGTGAAAACCCTAAAGAATAATAAGATGCCTAAATTTAACTTAAGTGTAGAGTATATAATAGACTAATAATTAAATAAATTAATTATTAGCTATAATATGACAACTCTAACAAAGTTTTACTCAACTAAAACAACAAACTTAAAGTAATACAAAGCATCTTCTTTCTTTCTTTTCAAGTTTCTCAATACAACATTAATACAATGGCTATTCCACTTTTTACATCTTTTTTTCATGAACATAATAACTACAAAACCTTGAAAACTTTTCCACTTCTACATCCATGCAAACCAGCAAGAGAAATCTTGTAGTATGGCCATGGGAAGCTCACCTCCCAGCCTAGGTCCTTACAAGGCCACCCTCAAGCTAGGAGAACCAATGCTAACCCAGGTATGCAAGAAAACCAAATGAGACACATTCAAAACACAATACACACATAATTACACCCTCCCATGGCTAACACAAGGAGCTTGAAATGAATTTTCCTAAGGGTGAAGGTGGACCAAGAACCTAATGGGAGACAAATCTAGAGATGAAAATGCAAGCCTTCAACAAGGAAAAAATTCTTACATACAAGAGCAACATAACTTCCTCTTCACATCCCAAATCAAAACAACCAAACATGGCCGAACCCTTATGGCCCCCAAGAGAACTCTTATGACCCCCAAGAGAACCCTTATGACCCCCAAGCATATCAGTGTTACTAGCCTACCATGGACCCCATAATCCATGGTGCATACCTCTCTCCCAATGAGAGAATATCTACACCAAGAGGGCTCTCAAAATCCCTTCACCCACAAGGCCACTCTTCCCTCCCAAGGGTGAGTGAGGCCCTGAACAAAATCCCTTAAACAACACACAATGACAAGAAAAATACATGCAGATTTCTACTTCACATTCAACACTAAACATTGAATAAAAATTCATACTATGCAACACAACAAAATGAAAACACTTTCTTCATTCATTCATGGAAGCCATAAGCAAAACTCCATAATGAAGAAGAAATGAGCTTGAGAACCACCAACCTTGCAATAGAAGTTATGGAAATGAAATTTGAAGTAGAGCCCTTCCCTTTTGTTCTTCCTTCCTTTTCTCCTAAACCTCTTAGTAGTCTCTAAAGTTAGAGAGTGGGTGATTGGGGGACATCTCTCCAATTTTCCCTCTATATCAAAATCCTCCTATTCTCCCATCCTAGGAAGAAGTGTGAGCTCCTATTGGTCACCCTTCCCAAAAACCCCACTCACTACTAAAATAAAGGTTCTTTAAGGATAGTGGCATAAAAAGTGGACAAGATTCTCCCTCCCAAAGGAATGCAATCTTCCCAAGACAATGCTTCCCGTCATGATTTTCGACCATCTTGAATAAGTGGCTCTTTGGAGGCTTCCCAAGGCCTAAATAAGGTATCCTATGGTCAAAAACTCCCCTAACCCATAGGTATATGAAGTGGGCTAGTAAAAAATAGGTTAAACTCAACTTTAGGTGGTCATATAACCCCTCAAAGACCTTAGTTAAGGTCACATACGAATTTCAATGGATTTGACTCCGCTTTGGGCTCACAAACCAAGTAGTCCTTATGGGGGACAAAGTCAGGTACCTAGTGGAAAAGGTGGGTCCTTGAGCTTTCCAAGTGGACATGCCTTGGCACATCATTTTTACAACAAGTGTAGCAATTGGCACTTCATAATACATTAAAACACACTTGGCAAGTCCACTTGTAATTCTCACAATTAAATGAATGCAAATGCAAATAAAATACACACCATACACTATATGAAGGAAAATACATTACAATGAGGTTTTGTCTCTTCAATAGATGCAACCTTGGCTTTATGAAATTTACATAGGGGTTAGTTATGATTCTCCAGAAAATTCCATGGCCATGATCCTACACACTCAATTTAAACATCAGTAACCTCAAGAAGTATAGTCATCAAAATTCAAAATGCATAATCAACATTAACATTAAATTATCTATTTCACGAGGTACATTATTTTAGTCTCTATAATCCTTCATCATAATTTTAATCGTCACTTTAATCATTACTTTCAAATGAACAAATGTAAAATGAATCAGGAGAACATAATCTCATTATCTCATATGTCACACTAAACATTCCAGGTCTATATAAATCACGATGTGGTTTTAACCAATTTACATAAGCATAAATTTTGTCAATTTGAAATCATTTATATGGCATAAAATTAAGTGACCAAATCATCAAGCAATTCTCATAATAATTTCCTGAAAATTCATCAATATATTTCATCACCTAACCTTTAACCTTCACAAAATTTCACCTCGCAACAATAATTCAAATTGTGATTAATCATTTTCCTAAACAACACATATCAGCATATATTTATTTCTGAATAGGGACAACTTAGTATTTAGTTAAAACAATCATCAAAATGACAATCCTAATGTAGCATCAGGTTAACATTGAGAGTATAGAAAGCATCATAAAATGTAATATATGTGCATCATTAGTAATCGAACCCTAGTTTAAAGGGTAAAAATCTTCTTAATTAATCATAACTTAAGCCAATCACTAGGTCTACCATAACGATAATGGAAAAGCTATGATGGGTCTAGGGTGAGGCCTCACATCCTCCTCCCCTAGGCATAAACTTCCACCTGGAAGTTTTTCCAACTTAAGGTTAAAGTTCCAGGGTTGACAACAAGTTTATTTCATAGGATAAATTTTGATATAGTGATCTCATGCAATGAGGAATTATAATGTTGATACATGTCAAGACTATGTTTTACCTTATTTTAATCAATTCTAACATTTAAAAGTATAAGCTTTGTACGATTGGACTATCTATCCAAACATCACAATCTAGTATTATTCTACATAGTTACCATATCTGCTTCTAGCAACAATATCACATAAGGAAATTCCTTGTAACACACCAATGTCAGTTCTAAGGTCACAAGGAAATGCACAAAAAGGATGGGACATCTTACCTATAGCATAACTCATAAGTATGCTAACATCATTCTAGAGTTTGACCCCTATGAATTTCAATATCAGGAGTATAAGTCCAATATTAACCTAAAAATATCATTGTCACTCTACGAATCCCTAGTTTATACCAACTTCCTATTATATTTGTTGATAATATCATAATATCTTATGAAATAAGGCCATAAAGTAATCTTACATGGACTATACATACCACACTTAAAAAAAATATTCTTACAAAGGCTACATGCATGTCATAGATAACACTAATGTCTACAGTGTACATAGTGTGATGGGAAACTTCTTTACAGTTTCTCCCCATTTATAATAATAAAATATGATGGATTTCCCCGATAAATCTTCTCCCTCATACAACCTACTATGAAAGAATTTTCCAACAATTGCAACCATAAGAGCCTCATCAATTAATCATGAAATCCAAAATTTTAAAATTGAAAAGAACAATTCAATAAAGTGAAATTCAAAAAGTGGCCACATTGGTAAAACTTGTCACATAATAAGTAAAAAAACAAGTCCTCGAGGCAAATAAGGACATTAAAATAAAGTTTGGCTAAGCAGCCCAACACACAATTTAATTATTTTTACATTGTTGCCAATCGTAAAAATCAACTTGTGAAACAAGGTAATATAATAGAAAAATAAATTTAGCAATCCATACTCTACCACATTCATTACATGAACTATGTGGCCTTTTAGGTCACTCAGAGGGAGATGGGGAGATCTCATCATATATATATTATGGAAATTTTTAAAATAGGCTGATTATGCCCTTACAAGGGTAAGGCACTATGGGTTTTCCAAGAAAACATTTATTTGGGGAGAGAGGTGGACGCACAAAACTCAGGAGACAACTGCATATTTACTAATAATAGTTTTACTTATTCTATAAGTTCTTTCACTACCTCCAAGAATTTTCTTAGGGTATTCACATCAAACATCCTCCTCTCCTTGAGAAAATCCCCCATTGCAATGTGGTTCACTAATGTCTCATGAAATACGTCATCATACTGATACGACAATTAATGACAATAAGGCATAAACAACACTATTGCATACCTACAAGAGTATTTATTTATAAACTTAGGAGTGAACCGAGACATGGTTACCACATAATAACACCATGAGCACATCATCTAGCATAATTAACTCTCAAATATTTTGAACATCATAATTTCATAAAACTACTCAAGTGACTCTATTTGGTGAGTTGACACTCGATGTCCACCACTATCTCTAGGCTACGAGAACTAGTCACTTGCTCAGGGTACTACACTCATCGCTTCAATCATCAAAAAAGGCATTAGGTTAATTAATTTTTATTACTATGCATATGTTTCATCATTACCACTAAATATGCATCACTCCAAAGCACACCCCAGTAACCACGATGAGGGTTCTCTTACAAGTCTTATACATAGTGAAAAGATAAAATAGTATGGTTCTCCCTCCTTCCTTGTATTATCAAAATATACTTTAAAAGAGGAAAAATTACCTAGGTGAATTAAACTTGATAATTAGTTTAAGCTCAAGGGTTGGGTTAACACACCCTGAAGGGTTTAAGAAATCATAACCCAAACCTAAGTCACATGTGATTTTAGTCACATTTGACTCTTACACACCCTTACACATTTGTCTCCCACATGTCACTTTCCAAACTTTGGAACTCTCATTCTCTTCCACCTTTTGACCCATGCCATTGACATGTCATTTTCCAAAGTTTCCCACACATGTGTGAGAAAAATTGGTTTTCCCATCCTCTTACATCTCTTGACCTTTGTCATTGAGCCATCACTTTCTCAAGATTCTCACACATGTGTCAGTAAATTTTGCCCTCTTACACCTTCTTACACTTTGTCATGGACATGCCAATTTCAAAGGTTTATCACACATGTGTGATAATATTTCCCCCTTTAATGGTCAAAATCTAATCCACATGTCATCTACATGGCATATACTTGGCCTCCACCTCATGGCCACCTCATACATTCTATGCAATCTTGACCCTTCATCCAACTTTCAATCTCAACCGTTGATTTCCTTCAAATTCCTATAAATTGAGAGCCCTCTTCCTCATTAAACAAGATTTTTTCACACATTGTCATGCTGTAGGATTTGTGAGAAACCACATACCAACCACAACAATATTAAACATCTCTTCATTTTTGGAGGTTTTCATTTTGTATTGAGTAGATTAAGTTTATTTCACATTGTTATTTCTTCTCATTTACATGCTTATTTCCATAGTATTTTGAGGTATGCATAGGATAAGCTTAGTTTATTTAAGTTTTTTCTTTTATTTCATTTTATGCATTACATTTTGGCACGCTTAGTGGGACCCACTTCATAGGTTCTATACTAACCATCTAATGTGTGTTTGAGTGTTTCTTGAGTTTTTGAAGCTTGTGTTAGGAATGAATGCTGAATATATCCTATGGGGGAGTATTAGTAACCATTCTACAGTATTTGTTGTTGCATTCATGACTATGATTGTCATTGATGTCAACATAGTGATCTATTGAAGATTAGCAGAGAAGCAAACAGTGTTTGAGTTAGCACACTTGAGATATTAAAGATAAAGCTATGCGTAGTTGAGGAATTATTCTATGATGTGTTATTAGATCATGGTTAAGAGCGTAGATAGTAATTCATTTATTCTTGGAAGTTATGAGGAAATCAGTGGAAGTAGTATTCAGGCAGTGTTCCTGAGTAGTAGTTGGTGGAAATTGGATGATATCTCCTAATCGGGATGGAATCTAGTTATGTGCAGTTAGAGAGAAGTTGGAGACATGCTAATAGTGATGTGGTTAACAACACAAGATCCGAGGTTGCACGAGTGAAGAATTATATTGATTGGAAGCTGACAGTTTTGTGTAATTTTGATTTAACATGTGGAAACTTTTATTTTGTAATTTGTATGCAAACTCATTTGTAATTACTTGAGTGTGGTATAAAGGAAGGAATGTATTCCTTGTTGTAATATGGAATGTGATGAATGTAAGTGTATTGTGAAAGTGAAATTGTTGAAAGAAGATATGCAAAGTACTGAGATCTAGTATTGAGATCTGAAGAAGGAGTTGGTGTGGTTTGGCACAGTCAGAGAAGGAGTATTGAATTGTTGAGGTTAGTAATCTTTTGTTATTATTATATTGAGTAATACAAGATAAGTTGGATAGTGAGTTCGGTGATCTTACCTTGAAGATGTTTGGGCAGTGGGTCCTTCTGTCTTCCATAACTCCTAACAAAGTTAGAATCTTTTAACAGGGATTCAAAATATCCTAACAGGGATTCATATGTAATGAATGTATTTCATAAGACTCCTAACAAAGTCCATCCTTTCACAAGGAATATTCATATTAGTGCATCTTTTTTGGGCATCATTCCCACTGGGGTTTACTCTTTGATCAAAAGGTTCCCTAGTCAGCATATCTTGTGTCATTGTGTTATTGTACATGTATATCTTTCTATGGTTTCTCATTACATTTCTTACATGGTTAAAATCTATTGAAGTTGATAAAATTTATATGTATCTGATAAGTGATTCACCCCCCCTCTTAGTTATCTTGGTGGACTTTACTTTCTAAAAATTGGTATCAGAGCGACAGGTCCTTGAAAGAAAAGGTTAACATCTTAAGGATATCCATGGTGAATTTCAAGAAAGAAAGCCCTAAGTTTGATGGAGTAAATTTTGACAGTTGGAAAGAAAAGATGAAGATACATCTACTATGTTTAGGACCAGGTTATTGGTTGATTACAAATAATGAGGAGACTATCATTGATGAGGATAACATTGAAACATGTACTCATGATGAAAGAGATCTATTCATGTGTAACATACTTGCTAGAGAAGCACTCATGTCAGCCCTTCCGAAGAATGAGTATAGTCAAGTAAAATATTTGAAAACATCTCATGTAATTTGGTTAGCTTTATAGTCTACTTTTGAAGGTGATGAACATGCAAAGAAAGTCAGATTACATAATTGGATATGTGCTTTTGAAGATATAAGAATGATGGAAGATGAATCTGTTAGAAGCTATATTGGTAGAATGTCAGAGATTGTTGCAGGTATAAAATCTTGTGGTGGAACAAAGACAGAGAATGAAGTGATATGGAAAATTCTAAGGACATTGACTCTTGCATTTAAGTAGAAAACAAAAATGATTGAACAAGTCATACCTTGTATTATGAATTTTACAAGAGAGACTCTTCTGGGAAGATTGGAAGTAGCTGAAATGAACTTGAGGTTATCAGGAGACCTACCTAGAATGGAGACAACATTTAGTGCTCTTAGTGTTTGTCCTACCTTGTCAAGAAGCATCAGTGTGAGTGGAGATTATGCTAGCAGTAGTAGATCTAGACATGAAGAAGAAAGGAATATTGAAGAAGGTATTGCCTTGCTTGTGAAGAGAGAACCATACAGTAAGAAATTTTTTAAATGTTGGACTTGTCAAGAATATGGTCATTTTGCATCTAAATGTCCTAAAAGAGTCAAGAAGTATAGGAAGAACTTTAATCTTAGAAGATATAAATAATTTTAATATGCAAATGATGAAGAATTTGAAACTATTTTGGAGAAATCTTTGAGTGAAAGTGATACTGAGAACAATGATGATATAGGATTTGTAGCAATTAAAGAAGAAAATCCTGAAATAAATTAAGGAAGAAAAGGCTTTAGTTTCTCAAGTAGAAAAGAAAGCTGATTGGATTATAGATAGTGGTTGTTCACATCATATGACTGGAGACATGAAAAATTTCATAAAGTTTAACAATTATGATGGAGGAGTTGTTAGAGTTGGAAACAATGCACCTTGTTTGATTAAAGGTATAGGATCTATTACTCTTGATGGAAAGACTAATACTGATGATGTTTACTTTGTTGATGGTTTGAAACATAATATTTTGAGTGTTGGATAGTTAGTTGATAAGGGATATCAAGTTTGGTTTACTGAGAAAACATGTGTCATAAAAGATAGAGATGGAAATTTGATTGGTACTCCATCTAGAACCAGAGGTAATGTATTTTAGTTGAATCCTATTGAGATGACATGTTTGATTACTAAGATTGATGACAGTTGGTTATGGCACAAAAGATTTTGTCATAAACTTTGATAACATTGTGAAAGTAAGTACTACTCTTGCAGTAAGTGATTTGCCTAAAATTATGAAGCCTACTAACATGATGTGCAAGGAATGTGTGATGGCTAAATAGAAGAGAATCTCATTTCCCAGCAAGAAGTTTACAATAGTAGAGAAGCTGGAGATTGTTCATACAGACTTGAGCGGTCCTACAAGGACTAGAGGATTCTATGGAGAAAGGTATTTTATGATTCTTGTTGATGACTTTACAAGAATGATGTGGATTGCATTTCTTAAAGAAAAATCTAAAGCATTTGATAAGTTTAAGATCATTAAGAACAAAGTTGAGAATGAATCTAGAATTAAGATTAAATGTCTAGGATCAGATAGAGGTGGAGAATTCACTTCTAAAGAATTTAACATCTTTTGTGAAGTTAATGGTATTAAGAGATAGTTTTAAGCCCCTAGGACACCTGAACAAAATGGTATTGCAGAAAGAAGAAATAAATCAGTAACTAAAGCAGCAAGAGCTATGTTATTTGAGAATGACTTAGCGAAGATATTTTGGAGAGAAGTAGTGAGCATAGTTGTGTGTACAATGAATAGAGTACAAATCAGAGCAAACAAAGACAAGACACCCTATGAACTATGGTTTGGACATGCACCATGAGTTAAGTATTTTAGAATTTTTGGAAGCAAATGTTATATTAAGAGAGATGATGACATTGGAAAGTTTGATCCTAGAAGTGATGAAGGAATTTTTCTTGGTTATTAATTGAAGAGAAAAGCTTATAGATGTTACAATAAGAGAACTAAGACTATTGTTGAGAGTGAAAATGTTAAAGTTGATGAAAAGTTCAGAATTCAAGAAAGAATGCTTGATTATGAATAAGATGAAGGAACTCACCCTAGACCTAACCCTGAGACTATAAATTATTTTATGAAACTGACAGTGATTTTTTGAATGAAATCCATAGTGAGGTAATTGAAGAACTAACACCTAAAGTAAGATCTACGACAGTGACACCTATAGGAATCTATCAAGGAATCATCCTGTTGAGCAGATTATTGGAAGCATAGACAAAGGAGTTTGAACTCAAAATAAGGTACAAGAATAGTTATCTTTGATTTCTCAAATTGAACCTAAATATACTAGTGAAGCTTGTGAAGATGAACATTGGATTAAAGCTATGAAAGAAGAACTAGATCAGATTGAAAAGAACAAGACATGGGAATTGGTCCCTAGACCTAAAGATAAGAATGTTATAGGAACAAAATGGGTATTCAAAAACAAGACGAATGAACAAGGAGAAGTGGTAAGGAACAAAGCAAGATTGGTATGTAAAGGATACTAACAACAAGAAGGAATTGACTATGAAGAAACTTTTTCACCAGTAGCAAGAATTGAAGCAGTAAGAATGTTTTTAGCCTATGTAGCTTTTAAGAAATTCAAAGTGTATCAGATGGATGTGAAGTCAATATTTCTGAATGGAGAATTGGAAGAAGTTTACATTGAGCAGCCTGAAGGTTTTCCTTTAACTCAAGAAGGAGACATGGTATGTAAATTGAAGAAAGCTTTATATGGACTGAAGCAAGCACCTAGAACTTGGTATGCGAGATGGGATAAGTATTTGTTGAAATTAGGATTTACAAAAGGCATAGCTGATAGAAACCTATATACAAAAGAAATTGAAAATGGTTTGGTGATTGTAGTAATTTTTGTTGATGATATTATCTTTGGAGGAGAAGATGAAGCCAGTGATAAATTTGTAGATGAAATGAAGACTAAATTTGAAATGAGTATGATTGGTGAGATGAAATACTTTTTAGGATTGTAGATAACACATAACAGTGATGATATCTTTTTAATTCAAACAAAGTACTTGAATGATATATTGAAGAGATTTGGAATGGAGAACTGTAACCCTATTGGAATAGCTATGGTAACTGGACATAAGTTATCTAGCATAGATGAGAATCCTGTAGTGGAAAATAAGTACAGATCTATGATTGGAGGATTACAGTATTTGACTCATACAAGACCTGATATAGAACATTCAGTTGGAATTGTAGCAAGATTTCAAGCTGAACCTCGAGAATCACATTATGAAGTAGCAAAGAGAATACTAAGGTACTTAAGAGGCACACTTGAGTATGGATTATGGTATGAAAAATCTGATGATTTTACCTTATGTGCATATACAGATGCTGATTGGGGAGGTAATGTTGATGATAAAAAGAGCACTAGTGGTGGAGCATTTTTCCTTGGAGGAAGATTGGTTTCTTGGCTAAGAAAGAAGCATAATTGTATTTCACAGAGCACAGAAGAAGCAAAATATGTAGCAATAGTAAACAATTATAACAAAATAATTTAGATGAAGCAAATGCTAAAGGATATTGGAGTAAAATTTGTTGAACCTGTTGTTATATATTTTGATAACACCAACACAGTATGTCTAAGAAACCCGTGTTACATTCTAAGACAAAGCATATAGAGATAAAGTATCATGTAGTGAGAGAGAAAGTAGCAGAGAAAGAAGTTAGACTTGGGTACATAAGCACAAAGGAATAGATTGTAGCCATATTTATAAAACCTTTGCCTAAGGATACATTTGAGTATCTGAGAGGTATGCTTGGGGTTATGCCCTAGCTTACTTTTGAGAAGTGATGTAGATTGTTGCATTTGTCCAGTGGTATATGAGCCCTATTTTTCTTCTAGATTGGATGTTGGTACTTCCTCTATGAGGGATTATGTGTATCTGAGCTGAGTCATGAGGACTCTAGTGAATATCTTTTCTGAACAGTGTCTTTTGACATTGAAGTTGTTGTTGACATAATGATGAAGTTTCTATCATTGATGTCAATGGGGGAGAAGCGTACATGAAAAACCATTTGTACCATCTATTGGAGAGAGTTGAATAGGAAAATGAAGCAATATTTGATTGATGAAGAAGACTTGAAGTATTTTCAGTACAACAGTGTTGCAATGATTGGATTCATCGAACTTGGACATTTTTTCATCTATGTTGCCATTAATGCCAATGGGGAGATTGCTAGGAATGAATGCTAAATATATCCTATGGGGGAGTATTAGCAGCCATTTTGTAGTAGTTTTTATTGCATTCATGACTATGATTGTCATTAATGTCAACACAATGATCTATTGAAGATTAGCAGAGAAGCAGACAGTGTTTGAGTTAGCGCACTTGGGATATTGAAGATAAAGCTATGCACAATTGAGGACTTATTCTATGATGTGTTATTAGATCATGGTTAAGAGTGCAAAAATTAATTCATTTATTCTTGGAAGTTATGAGGAAATCAATGGAAGCAGTATTCAAGCAGTGTTCCTGAGTAGTGGTTTGTAGAAATCAGATGATATCTCCTAATTGGGATGGAATCCGGTTATGCGCAGTTAGACAGAAGTTGGAGACATGTTGATAGTGACATGGTTGACAATGCAAGATCTGAGGTTGCACAAGTGAAGAATTATATTGATTGGAAGCTGACAGTTTTGTGTAATTTTGATGTAACTTGTGGAAACTTTTATTTTGTAATTTGTATGCCGATTCATTTGTAATTAGTTGAGTGTGGTATAAAGGAAGGAATGCATTCCTTTTTGTAATATGGAATGTGATGAATGTAAGTGTATTGTGAAAGCAAAATTATTGAAAGAAGA
Source organism: Chamaecyparis obtusa (assembly GCA_027943335.1). Taxonomy (NCBI): domain Eukaryota; kingdom Viridiplantae; phylum Streptophyta; class Pinopsida; order Cupressales; family Cupressaceae; genus Chamaecyparis; species Chamaecyparis obtusa. The sequence continues at coordinate 2,870,096 of BSBK01000537.1, forward strand.
TATTGAAGTACTGAGATTTGGTATTAAGATCTGAAGGAGTTGGTGTAGTTTGGCATAGTCAGAGGAGGAGTATTGAATTGTTGAGGTCAGTAATATTTTGGTATTATTTTTTTGAGTAATACAAGATCATTTGGATAGTGAGTTCAGTGATCTTAACCTGAAGTTGTTTGGGCAGTGAGTCCTTCTGTCTTCCATAACTCCTAACAGAGTTAGAATCTTTTAATAGGGATTCAAAATCTCCTAACAGGGAGTCATATGTACTGAATGTATTTCATAAGACTCCTAATAGATTCCATCCTTTCACAAGGAATATTCATATTAGTGCATCTTTTGTGGGCATCATTCCCACCGTGGTTTACTCTTTGATCAAGAGGTTCCCTATCTAACATATCTTATTTCATTATGTTATTGTGCATGTATATCTTTCTATGGTTGCTGGTTACATTGCTTACATGGTTAAAATCTATTGAAGTTGATAACATTTATATTTATTTGATAACTGATTCACCCCCCCCCCCTCTCAGTTATCTTGGTGCACTTTACTTTCTAACAACTTGTAGGTTGAAGGAGTATTTGAAAATCAAGTTTCACAAGGGAGCCTCAAATCACAAAAAGAATCTCATCATTGTGCTTGAAGCAATTGAGAGAGGAGTTTTGATATATAACTCCTTATACTTCCATCTTGCTACTTTTTTTTACTTGTAGGAAGTATTTACATTGTATATACACTTAGATATTTATATTGCATATTTCTTTCATTATTTTTTGCCTTAAAAAATCATTGTTTCCTTTTAAAAAAAATATATAATATATATTTTTTGATTTAAATAAAAATAATATATATATATATATATATACATATTATATATATATAATATTTATTAATAAAAAATAAATTAAAAATTTTAAAAAAATATATAAAATTGAAAAAACAATTTAACTTTTTAAACCCAGTTCGCGTATTGTGAGTCCCACAGCTACGGGACTATGGAACCATAGTTGTAGGTCTGTGGTTTTCCACACCCATGGGACTATGGAACCATAACCGTGAGCTGTGGTCTTCCACAACCATGGCTTGTGGAGCCACACCCGCGTGCTGTGGTCTTCCACAGTCGTGGCTTGTGGAGCCACAACTGCAAGCTGTGGTTTTCCACAGTCGCGGGTTGTGGTCATCCACAACCATGACTTGTGGAGCCATAGCTACGAGCTGTGGTCTTCCACAGTCATGCTCATTAATTTTTTTAAAAAATAATTTTTTTAAAATTTTTTTTAAAAATAATTTTTTAAAATTTTTTTTTTTAAAAGAGGGGTTTTTAAAAAAAATCTAATTAAAATGTTACATTATTCATTATTAGTTTTTAATTATTTTATTTTGTAGGAATTTGGCCCCTAGTCATATGGGCAACCAGGGGATTTGGTAAACTTCTAGCCCCCTTTTTTTGTAGCCTGTGGTCACATGGGACCCAGGGGCTAGCTGCCAGGGGTTGAACTTAGCTCTTTCATCCTTCAAACATCATAAAAAGGCTATTTTACTAAAATGCTTATAATTTTTGCAAAATATATCCAATTTTAGAATTTTAAGAAGCGTCGGAAAGCTGGTTCCAAGATCTTTTTAGATGTGTAAGATACTTCATCAGATTCCACTCCAAAAATCAGGTGCATGTGTTCAAAGTCAGCCTTTCTTTGTAATCTTAAAATGATCATAACTCTTGCATATGAAAGCATTTTTGAGTGATTTTTTAAAAATTTATTAGAAAAATGTAAGGAATATGATTTTGCAATAATTTTTATCCTTATATAATCTATTTGAATTTTTTTCCACACATTTTCAAATTGGGATTAAAATAAACCTTTCACATTTGGGTTTGGAATTAAAAAGAACAAGTGTCTTTTAAACCCCAAGGCCACGTATGTATTCTCTCCTCTTGCACCTTTGGGTGATCTTGAGTGCACAAGAAATATGTGTTCTTGTTTTATTTTTAGGAGGCTTTCTTGGGGATTTGATCACCTCAAGGGATGACCTCAACTCCCTTTTTTTTGGTGAAGTATAAATAGCGGGTGGTGAATCCAAAGACACCTCTCTTGGAAGTAGAATCTTGTCACTATTGTCTAAGCACCAAAGAAATTTATACCTTTGGGAAGTGCAGGTGGAGATTTGGGTTACCATTTCCTCCTAGTTGTGTGGCATTATTCTCTTTCATTTATGGATTTGGGCCTCACGTACCTTGCGTATATCAAGGACATTCCCCTAGTTAAGCTTGTATATCCAAGTTGAAGCCTCAATAGAATTGTTGATGTGCTTGAATGTTTAAAACCCTCGCTATTTGCAGCCAAAAGGGGACACACCATCCAAATTAAGCCTTATAAATTGTGATTGTATATAATTTCATTTGTTTTCTTTGCATTTTAAAATAAAAAATCCAAAAAAATCATAACATTTCAAAAATCTGAAAAAAAAACATAAACTTTCAAAAATCCAAAAACATAAAAAAACTTCAAAATCCAAAAAAATATATATAAAGCTTGAAAACTCAAAAACTCAAAAAAATAAAATAAAAAATCATTTCAAAAACAACAAAAACATTTTGTTAAGTTAGTTTTCTTTAGTCAAGCTTTCCACATCATCTCCACATCACTTCTTCCATCTATCAGATTCATCACCTTCTCTACTTCTTATCCTAATCACCTTCTTAATCATTCCCATCATCCTAATCAATTCTTTCAAGTCCTTCCTATTATATTCCTAATCATCCTTCCTCTTCATCTCTTAATCATATTAAGAATCTTCCTTCTTAATCATTCCCATCATCCTAATCAATTCTTGCAAGTCACCCCTATAATTATATTCCTAATCATCCTAATCATCCTAATCACTTCTTCTAAGTCCTTCCTATTCTATTCTAATCCTCCTAATTGCTTATTCTAAGTCAAATTTACAATTCTTCATAATCATTCTTATAATCTAAAAATTCTTCTAAGTCATCTTTATCCTCTTCCTAATCATTCAATCAAGGTCATAATCTTCATCTTGGTAATCCTTCATAAATCACATCTACTTTCTTAATCGAAATCATTCATTTTCCTTCTAATCTAATCACATCATTACCTTTCTAATCTAATCCACTTGTCAACTTTATTCCAATCAAATCCTAACTCAATCTATTTATCCTCTTCATCTAAATCAATCATCCATTTATTTACTCAATTGTCTTCTAATATCCCTCCTTTATCTTCTAAATTCCTTTCATTCTAAATTCTAATCTATATCCACATAATCTTCAAATCCAAATTTTCATCAAATCTTCTACTTTGAACTTAGGAGAAAATTCATTGTTTGGACTTTAATCAAAATCTTATCTTGATTAACCCATATCCAAGCATAATCAAGACTAATCAAATCAAATCTCATCTTTCATTCCTTAATCAATCTTAGGTTGAAAGATTTTAATCAAAAGTGTTACATAGACCCTCATCATTAGCAAACACATCTAATTGAATTATTTCTTTGAGAACATCAATCCATCTCAAGTAATTAATTCCATTAATCTTTTCCTATTTTGCTTGGGATCACAAGTCCATCTCCAAGTAGAAGAAGATCATCATCCAAATCAATCCTTTGTTTGAACCATCATAGGGTCTTGTTTCACCTAGGTGTGTCTCAAACCTTCAAATCCAAAAAAGAATCAAAATCAAATCAAATCCAATCCAATCAATCTAATCCTTGAGGCCTTGCCCTCACAATCAAAATCAAATCAATCAAATCCTTGAGGCCCTTCCCTCACAATTAACGAAATCAATAATCCAATCAATAAAATCCTTTAGGCCATGCCCTCTTAATCAATCCAAATCCTAATTAAAATCAAATCAAATCAAATCCTTGAGGGCCTTTCCATCTTAATCAATCAATCCAATCAAATCAAAATCCTTGAGGCCCTTCCCTCTTTAATAAAAAATAAAGTCCAAACTTTCTCCTAGTCCTAAGTTCATACTTCATCCATCCTCAAATATATCACTTCATCTACTCCTAATTCAAATCTTCATCCACATCTTCTTCTAATCCAAATGAAAATGTTCATTCCAACATCATGGATAAAGATTGTCTTCACACAAATCCAATCTCACATTCATCCAACTCACACATTCACTAAAACAAACCAACTCCCACTTACCCAGACAATCCCATAACCCCATATATTCCACCTCAACATGCCATATCCAATCCCAATACATCTCATATTTCTTATCCTTCCTCTACCTTTGACAAGAGAAATCCATCTCATTGTTAGGAATGAATGTTGAATATATCCTATGGGAGTATTAACAGTTGTTGTTGCATTCATGACTATGATTGTCATTGATGTCAACATAATGATCTACTAAAGATTAGCAGAGGATCAGAAAGAGTTTTGGTTAGTGCACATGGGATACTAGAGATCAAGCTATGTGATGTTAAGGAATTATTCTATGTTTTGTTATATGTTTATGGTTAAGAGTGCAGACAATAATTCATTTATTCATGGAAGTTATGAGCATTTTGGTGGAAGTAGTATTCAGGCAGTGTTCTTGAGTAGCGGTTTGTGGTAATTGGATGATATCTCCTAATTGGGATGGAATCTAGTTATGCGTAGTTGAAAAGTAGTTGAAGACATGTTCTTAGTGATGTGGATGACAATGCAAACTTTGAGGTCACATGGGTGAAGAGTTATTCTAATTGGAAGCCAATAGTTTTGTGTAATTTTTGTGTAGCGTGTGGAAACTTTTATTTTGTAATTTGTACGCAAAATCATTTGTAATTACTTGAGTGTGGTATAAAGGAAGGAATGTATTCCTTATTGTAATATGGAATGTGATGAATGTAAGTGTATTGTGAAAGTGAAATTATTGAAAGAGGATATGCGAAGTACATATATCTGAAATTGAGGTCTGGTGTAGTAGTGAGTGCGGTTTGGCATAGTCAGAGGAGAGGTAACATATTGTTGAGATCACTAATATTTTTATATTATTCTATTGAATAATCTAGAGATCATTTGGACAATTTTATCAGTGATCTTGACATTGAATCTATTTGGGCAGTGGGTCCTTCTATGTTCCATAACTCCTAAAAGAGTAGAATCATTTAGCAGGGATTCAAAATCTCCTAACATAGATTCATATGTATTGAATGTATTTCATAAGACTCCTAACAGAGTCCATCCTTTCACAAGGAATATTCATATTAGTGCATCTTTTGTGGGCATCATTCCCACCAGGGTTTACTCTTTGATCAAGAGGTTCCCTAGTCAACATATCTTGTGTCATTGTGTTATTTTGCATGAATATATTTCTATGGTTGTTGGTTACATTGCTTATATGGTTAAAATCTATTAAAGTTGATAAAGATTATAATTATCTAATAACTGATTCACCCCCTCCCTCTCAGTTATCTTGGTGGACTTTCCTTTCTAACACTCATCCTCCCACATTTATACAAATCCATAATCCCCATCCCTCATCCAAAACCATGCTTTTCCTTGCATGGCTCGACGAGATAACATAGAAGTATTCCATCCCAGTCAAGACACACCTAAATCTTCTAAGTCTCATGATTCATGCCTCCCTCCATCCACTCAAGTTTAAGCTTCCACCTCCTCCACCCCATCACCCTCCCAAGTCCAAAAATGTCAAGACCTTGTTCCAAAGCATGCTACTATGGATTCTTCTCATCCTCTAGATCTTAGCATCTCTCCATCCCATGCTTCTGATCCATCTCAAGATCCATTTATCCCTCTTAATCCACTTCATGATCCAATTCCTAATCAAGATGAAGACATCCCTATTATCCCATACATTAATGACTACCCTCCATCTCATGAAACCATCCCCTCTATCTCACCCAATGATCCCCTTCCATCTTGAGCCTTTACATCCACTTACCCTCCACTTCATGAAGATATTACTTCTCTCCAATCCACTAATTATTCTCCATGTCAAGATCAAATCACTCCATCTCATGATTCCCTCCCCTCCATTCCATTGTATGATCTTCTTCCATCTCAAGATCCCATTATCTCTTTTACTCCATGCAATGATCCTCTTAGAAGTCAAGATCAAAGTACCCTGTTATCTCCATGTCATGATCCTCAACCATCACAAGATCCTCTTATCCCTCATAATCCATCTCACAATCCTATTATCCCACCTAATCCCCCTCATGATCCTAATCCTCCACAAAATCCCATCACACCTATCCAATCCATCCATGAAACCCATACACATGGACTCGCATCTTGTGTTGCAAATAATAAGTATCCCATTTAAGAAAAAATGTCTCAAAATGTTGGTACACCTTCCACTCCTTCCAAATTCAAACTTCCTCCATCCAAATATCAACTTAAATATTCCCATCACTCATTTTCCAAATCCATTTTGGGCCCTTATGTCCAAACCTCCACCCCCCACCCTCCAAATCTATTTTGGGTCCCTATGTCAAAAACTACCTCCCTTCCTAAAACACATCCATTTTGGGTCATTATGTTCCCAAACCCAATCCTTCATCCCTTCCCTCCATTTTAGGTCCTTACATACATCCATCCACCATATCCAAGTTCCCCTCACATGCCTAAGAAAGATCCACAAATGCACACATCCTTGAATTCCTTCCAACATTCGTCCTCTATAATTCCATCCATAACTTATTTAAACCATTCATCCTCATGCACCCATACCATGGCTAATGGAAGAAATTTGGATGCCAAATCCAAAATTATAAAAAAATAAAAAAGATGCATCAAGCCAAAAATCCACACAAAAAAATAGATGGATCAACATGTCCCATCTAAAAGACATGTTCAAGAAAATAAAACTATGATCCAAAAGGACAAAAATTTCAAAAGGCCACAAAGGCCTCAAAATGAAAAATGAAAAATCACGTGGATTCCAAAGCTACTCAATGCCAAAATGCATCGCAAATAAAAATCCAAATTGGAATCTAACCTTGCTAATCCAAAAGCTTTCTCCACTCATAAATCCTCTAATCCTCACTCTAAAAATCCTCTACTTTCCAACTCCATTACCTCCATCTATTTTGGGTCCTTATATCCCAAATCCACCTTTTTTTCCTCCATCTCCTCCAAAATATCCTCCTCCACCACTCCACCACCCTTCAAGATGTGTGCCAATGATGATCTTTCCACCTCTGTCATCCATTTATTCAATAGTCTTCTAACCTCCCATCCATTATCCCCTAATCCTTCCATACTCATCCACACCTTTAATCTATTTTTTTTCCTAAATGCTCATTATCCTTCCCCTAGTCCATTTCATCTACCATATAACCCTCCTACCAACATCTACAACAACATATACAAAATACATTGCTACAAAATAAACAAAGAAATATCACAGAAATAAATGCTTGAGTCCTTCCCCCCATCTTCCTATCACATATCTATTGTCTTCTAAAATTCACCTATTCCATCCATTCAATTATCCTCATCCCCTTGTACCATACACTTGGGGGAAAGATCCATCCATCCTATGCTACCATATATGTCTTCCATCTTTCATATCCACCATCCATCCTCCTATTTAAGTCCATCATCATCCTTTCCTATCTTTGATCTTGACTATCCTATTTATTCCATCCATCCATATGCACCATCCACATTCCTTACTCATTATCCCTCTCCCCTCCATTATACTACATAGGTCCTGATGTAGGAGCATCCTGGGTGTAAGAGCAATCTTGCATCACCCAAAAAAAATATTTCTAGTTTCTTTTCAATAAGGGCTATCTTGTGCAGAGCTGTTATTTATGGAAACTTACTATTTTTAATAAGTTGGTCATATGATCTTAGAATGTTCTAATTTCATAGTTGGAGGTTCATCTTAGTCATATCAGCCTACCAGTTGAGTTTCATTACCACATCATCTATATTGGTGAAGTTATTGAGGTTTTTGGGTAAAAAATATTTCATGTCAATTTTGAAGGCCTTTGAGGCTCCAGATTGCGATCGACCCCCGGCTAATTGGAGCTTGCGCGAGTCAAGCACTGTAGATCAGGTCTTGCCATTACTGAAAGGTGGTTACAATAGAGAAACATAGCTATGATTAGAAAGTTATGGCCTCCAAAAGTTGGGCTACCTAAAACCATATTTTTGTAATTATTTGGAGCCGATCCTATGTAAAAAGAAAAGAAAAGAAAATAATTCTTAGGTTAGTCGGCCTTAAGGGATAAATTTCTGGAACCTTCTCAGGTAGTGGAAATTGCCTATATAAGAAAGGTTCATAGTGTTTTCTAGGGTAGTTCTAGGTAATGATTTGAGGCTTTGACCTACAAAATATTGTAAGGGAAAATGCCCATGTGGCTTTGCATATTGTAATTCTAAAATTTGTAATTCCACATTTGTGGAGATAATAAGAAGCCCATTTTCTGTTCTTGCAAATTGTTGTTGTTTCTCTATTTCTGTTATGTGTTTGTGGTATTAAGAGGAGCACCCTTCATCAAGTGGTATTAGAGAAGGATTTCCTAAGTGTGTAAATAGATCGCCGACTATGAGGTAGTTTGCACCAGGACCATGGTTTAGGGTTTCAACAATAAAGTGCAAAAATGCCTCCATGAAGGGAATGTGGTAGAAGAGCTGGTGGCATGACACATGAGGTTGGAGCACTTTAGAGACAAGTGCAAGCATTGCAAGAAGAGATTCATAGAGGAATGAATCTTAATGTCAGAGAGGAAAGTGAGGATGAAGCCGAAGAAGGAAAATTTGATCAAGAAGGAGAAGGCGAAACTATGAACCAAGAGGAAGACAAGTTTTTTCAGGCCATTTCCAAGATCGAGAAAAGACCTAAGATTGAGGTTCCTACATTTTCAGGAAATCTTAACCTAGAGGAGTTGATCGATTGGATCAATGAATTAGAAGAATATTTTGAGTATGAAGACATAGAGGATCTTGATCGGGTCAAGTTTGCTAAGGCCAGACTGAAGGGTCATGCGAAGATCTGGTGGCAAGAGATTCAATTGGAGCAAAGAGGTAAGGATAAAATCACAAGATGAGATCAGATGGTGGATAAATTGAAGCAACAGTTCATTCCTATTGATTATGAGCTTGACCTATTGAAGAAAATGCAAAGTTTGAAGCAAGCAGGAAGATCTGTTCAGGATTATATGGAGGAGTTCTATCGAATCCTCATTAGAACAAGCCATGCGGAAGTTGATAAGGAGAAAGTTTCCCGTTACCTTAATGGGTTGAGGTGGAGCATTCAAGAGGAGTTGAATTTGTTTTGAATGAATAGTATTGAAGAGGCATATGTTGGCAATTTGGCTGAAGTGAGTACATAGATGTTGTCATTATGGAAACATATGATCCACGTTAAGAGCACACATGTTAGAGAGAAAGTATGGCAGATCGCAATGCAAATTTGTCTAAGTGTGAGACAGTGTTTTCACAGTGTACCAGGATATAGTTTTGGTTTGCGATGTTGACTGGAGCAAGTATCTACAACTCCTAACAGGGTTGAGGCTTCTAACAAGGCCTATAGTCCCTTAACCAGGACTGATACACTATACATATGTAATAGACTCCTAACAGGGTCAACATCCTTAACAAGATACTTTTGATTAGTGGATCTTTTTTGGTACCATCCCCATCGGGGTTTTCCCTTGGCCAGGGTTTCCTCAAGAACATATCATGTGTTATGAGTTCTTTATTGTTATGCATATTGTTTAGTTTCTTATGTTATGCACGTATAAAGTTAATCTATTATATCCATAATTGGGAAAAAGATAAAGTTTGTAGAATACTGATTCACCCCCCCTCTCAGTATTCCCTATTTCTAACAATTGGTATTAGAGCTTAGTTACTCAGAAAAGAATCATTCAAGGAAAGCCTAACAGCTTGAGTAAGATCTCTATGGATATGGATCAACTACAGAAAAATCTTGATGAAGCTCTTGAGTAGATTGATATGCTTACCGATGAAAGAAACACTCTAAAAAGGAAATATGATGATGCAAAGAACCTTATTGAGAAATTGAAAAACAAGTTAGAAGATCTGAGATCTAAAAAGGAATCCAAAATTCTTATTGAAGATTGTGATAGCAACTTGGAAAAAGAAAATGAGATCCTTAAGCATGAATTGTAGATATTAAATTTGAAGCTTAGTTTGAGAGATGGAAATAGAAAAAATGAAGTAAATCTAAAATCTGAGAATGAAAGTCTAAAGACTGAAAATGAAGAATTGAAATCTAAACTTAAAAAAGTGACATCCAAATTTGAGAAAGTAAATGTGCAGTATGCAGAACTTGAGAAGTACAATAAGATTATGAAAGGTGAACTGACTCAATCCAAACAACAACTCAAAAGGCTATACTCAAATAGTGAGAAGATCGATGAACAAGTTTCTTTTGGGAAACCATCCTATGATAAGACTGGACTTGGATTTAATATATTCAGAACAAATGATGAAAGCAAGAAACTAGATCTGAAAACATCTGAAAGCATAGATGAGAAGAAGCCTGATGAGATTAACAAATCTAAAGATGCACCTAAAGAAGAAGGAGAATCATCAAAGCAAGAGGAATCACCCAAAGGTATGCAAAGAGAATTCAAAGGTAGATGTTTTGCTTGTAATACTATTGGTCATATGAAAAGAGATTGCACAGGTAAACAGTTTAAACCTCTTAATGGTTATTGTTATAATTTTCATGGTTTTGGACATAGAGCTATTGAATGTAGAAGATCTAAAGTTATTGAGAATAATTATGGTAATAGAATGTTTAGGAATACTAACAATGTAGATAAGAGACCTACTGAAGACATGAACAAAAGAAATGTAGTGTGTTATAGATGCAACAAAGTTGGACACATTGCTAGAAATTGTAGGTCACAGATTAATCAGCAAGGACAGAGATATGGGAACAATGGAATTGTTTGTTAGATATGCAACAGGATTAGACATATATCAAGGTTTTGCAGAATGAACAATGGAACTTATCATCCAAACCCTAACCCTAGAAACAATGCAAGAAGGAATGAAGATACAAGTAACAGATAGAAAGATTGCTATAGCAATATAGATGAAGTGAAGTATGTTAAAGGAATAGATCAAGAAGGCATAATCAACATGGAAGGTAATCAGACAGGTGAAGTATTAAGTGGTAAGAATGAATCCTTACCTGACCTATCTTTAAGCACTTAATTTATGTAAATTATAGTAGATTAGGAACTTAGATTTAGTGTAGAAGTAGATTTATGATAAACTAAGGCTTGCGTAGTTAATAGAAGGTATATTATGATGTACTAATGCTATGGTTAAGAGTGCAAAAGAAAATATTGTGTTTTTCGAGATCGCAAGAAGTTTTGAGTTTTGCAGGTTAACAGGAATAACTTTTGAAAAGAAGTGGCAAAAGAATTGAATGCAATGTTAGAATTAAGTATGATTGAAGTCATAAAAGGTTATGATCAATGTTATTTGATTGTCAAAGTGAATTAAACTATCAAGGAGATCAAAAGTAGATATTGGAAGTGTTTTGCAAAGATTTTGTGAAGGATTTAAGTGTCGAATCTTCACAAACCCTAGAATTAAGAATTTGAGGTATTTATCTTGACAAATCTTTGAATTGGTATAAAGAATTGGAAGGAAAAATGGATACATCTTTGATTCACAACATTAGAGACAAGAACAAACCTAAATTGAAGAAAGAACTAGTAGAAGCTTTAGAAGTAGACCCTAAGTTTGCTTTATCATCTGTACCAGATGGAGTTTTGCATTTGGAAAATGTAAAGAGTTATCTTGGATGTAAATTGGAAACATTAAATGACAGTGATTTTTCAAGTGAGTATCAGAATATATATAACTAGGATATGTCATTGAAGCAAGGTTATGAACATTTGAAAAACAATGAAATTGTCATGTATGGTTTACAGTATGAATTTGATAATGAAGAGTGCACAAAGATCATTTTAAGTAGGATTCACAATGGGAAATTTGGTTAGAAGATAGAGTGATTGACATCACAGCTGACCTAATTCATGAAGTCACCGGTTTATCCAAACTTGGTTCTATCCCTTTAAATGAGAAAAACACGAGGAAGATTGTCATTGACAACATTGGATCATCCTATAATGGTAGAGGTATTGTTATTAGCAAGATTAGACAACATGATGTAAGATATCTATGTAAGATTTTGACTACAAAGTTTTGTGCTAATTCCAGAGAAGATGACATGGCAGCTAGCATGGTTCACATTGCCTATTTGATGTGTGTAGACAAAGGTTCTATTGATATGTGTGAGATTTTGAGAATTCAATTGTTTGAGAATTTGGAGAAGATTAAGAAGTCTAAATATGCACAATTTAGATTCTCATCTTTGATTACATATATGTTTTTCCACCTTTTGGGAAGATTTCCTTACACAATTGGAAATGATTGGAATGATGGAAAGTCTATGATGGAAAGAATAAAAAAAGTTTATAGAAATCATGTTATTGATAAAGTTAATGAGAGTGTTGTGTTAGTGTTGAAGACATTTCAGAATTTGGTAACTAGTAGATCAAGGATTCCACAGTCACTTGTGGAGAAATATAAGAATGATATTTGTTTCATGATTGACACTGACTTTACTTACATTGAAGCAGTAGAACCTAGAGTTGAATTCATAGACCCTCTTGGCTATGAGATTTCTAAGATTGAGACAAAAGAGTATGTTGGAAGATTGCTGAAAAGTAAATTGGACACCCAATGCAACAGGTTTGGAACTTATGAAGACAACTTTAATTTTGTTAAAGCTAAAATTGAAGAGAAACAGTCTAAGAAAAGAGTTGATAGTACCATAAAGAGAATATTGAAAGACACAAGGATGATAGAAAGAGAATTTTTGGTAGCTAAACAGACAGCAGCAACATTTAGAGATGTTGGATAGGGAGAAGTCTTGAGTGTACCACCTTTATCTAGTGTAGTACAGAGAGAGCCTACACCAGTTAAAGTGAAAGTAGAAGAACCAGAAAAGGAACAAGTAACACCGAGCAAGAGAAAGAAAGAAATTGCTACTGGACCAGGAAAGAGACAAAAGACTATAGTTCAACTAGTACCAAGAAAGTTTATAGAAGTTAAAGATGATACTAGAAGAAAGCTTGGAAACCAAAAGTTGAAAAGCTAAATGAGCAGATTATTGAGAATGGAGACTTTGCAAGAATGAATAAATATTATAATCTTTATGATTATATTGATAGACTTAATTTGGAGAATTCTATTATGAGGCATATGATTTTGAAAGATAAGAAATTTGACTCTATTCAAGGTCAAATACCTGATGAATTGTTTACTAAACTTATTAATAGAAAATAGAGAGCATCTGAGGAAGACAAAACTATAAGAGAGAATCTTGTGAGAAAGCTTTGTGAAGTGAAAGATGATGATCATTTGAAGTAGATTTTGGATCCCCTTGACACTATTTTGAGGACTAAGAGGAGAACCATTCAGATCATGGTAGGACAGTATGAGCAAGTGAGAATAGAAATAGAGCAATCAATAATTAAAGTAATGACATAAATTGTTGGAGAAAATTCAGTTGCAACAGGACATGCAGTTGATGCTGAACAAGAGGATATTCCCTCTCTTTCAGCTGTTAACATTGAAGATGATATAATGGACATTGAAGGTACTAAGGTGACCTTGAACACTGAAGATAATGTATTTAAGAATTTAGATAACATTGTTGACAATTCAGCTCTTGATGAACCAGATAGGACTGAAGAACCAGTGCAGATTGAATTGGTGAGTGATGAACCTAAAAAGATAGAAATTCATGCACCCACTCCTGAGGCAAAGAAGAAAGAAATTGGAACTTTGTTTGAAGACTTAGGTAAAGAAGTTGATGATGATGATCAGCTAGACCTTATTAGTTCTTTGAATAAGATTATTGGAAAGAATAAGAAAGTAAAGAATCTAGAAGGAAGTCTGAAGGAATTGATAGAGAAGTTGAAAAGTATTGTAACTACACATATTTTAGAAGCAAATCCTTTGGAGAGAGCCAAAAAGGTACTAAGTACTTTTGATGATGAGTTTACCAACTTATCAGACATTGCTAAAGTAAGAGCTCAAGTAGCTTATGAAGCTAAAATGCTTTTAAGTATGAGTCAGAATATTAGAAATGATATTATTAGTCTTGATGTTTGTATCAAGAACTTGAGGAAACATTTGGAGACTAGAAAAGCTTTGTACATACAGTGTACAAAACCTAAGATTTTGATAGCAGCAGAGGAGTAGAAAATCAAGGTGAAGGAAGCTGAGATTCAGAATGAATCTAATCTTCTTTCTGGACCCAATGTAAAAGTAAGTGATGTTGAGAAGAAAGTTAGGAAGTGCTATGATGAAATTAGATCATTGCAAGATGAAAAGAACAAGAAATTGAGAAGATTTCAACTTCTGAGAGAGCACACATCTATAAAGTTGTGCATTATTGAGGAACAGTTAGAAGAATGTCTTACTGCTAAGACATCATTTCAGAAATTTAATTTTGAAAACCTTCAAGCTTGTTAGATAGTAGCTTATGGATTAAGCACACTTTTGAATGTGGTAGATTCTATCAGAAAGTCATGGGAGGAAGAGTTTGAAGCCATGAAAGTAAATTTTTTAGATTATGTTGCAAGCCTGCTAGCTTTGCAATAAGTAAATGGAGGTATAATCTTTTGTTTTGGGTTACAATTTTGTAATCCTCCCTACTTTATTTTGTCATTGTTGTCAAAGGGGGAGTGATTGTAGTAGAGTAGAAAATTGTTATGTATATGAGGATTGATACTCTTAGGGGGAGTATTGTATGAAGTTTTGTATCAGAAAGTATATTTTGAAGAGTTATAAGGATAGTATACATATTCTATACTATGGCCAGAATTTTGTTATACATTTTGAGATTTTGACTTGTACACTTAGCCAATTTTCTCATATGTTGCCACCAATGACAAAGGGGGAGATTGTTGGAAATTTAGATGAAGTGAGTACATATATGTTGTCATTATGACAACATATGATCCAAATTAAGAGCACATAGGTTAGAGAGCAAGTATGGCAGATCGCAATGCAAATTTTTCTAAGTGTGAGACAGTGTTTTCATAGTGTACCAAGATACAGTTTTGGTTTGCGACATTGACTAGAGAAACCTCAATGCTTGCACACTTGAACATAGATGCTATGATGGCTACTAATGACCTATCTCAGAGCACAAGTTAGTACGGAATATACAAAATTAGTTATGGCAATTTTACCGAAGACAGTGTTAAGCCGACAGGTCAAAATAAGAAGACAGAATTGGTAAAGAGTTAAGGGATTATTTTGTTTACCAAAATAATGACTTAAAAATATAAAGGGACAACATCCTAGATGTTTACCCTTAGATAAATATATATGGAATCCGACCATGTAAAGTTATTAGCCTTAATAACTTGTATATATGTAATTGTAATTGTAAGAATGAATGAGAAGTGTAATATGGTGATGATATGATATGATGTGAATGTAAGAGCAGCGAAGAAGACATTGATGCAAGAAGTATAAGGTTATGTACCTTAATCCATTTTTTTAATCAGTATATATTTTATATTACTTGTTTGGGCAGTGGGCTCATCTTGTAATCAGATTTTGTATCTACAACTCCTAACAGGGTTAAGGCTTCTAACAAGGCCTATAGTCCCTTAACCAGGATTAATACACTATACATATGTAATAGACTCCTAACAATGTCAACATCCTTAACATGATACTTTTTATTAGTGGATCTTTGTGGGTACCATCCCCACTGGGGTTTTCCCTTCGCTAGGGTTTCCTCAAGAACATATCATGTGTTATGAGTTCTTTATTGTTATGCATATTATTTAGTTTCTTATGTTATGCGTGTATAAAGATAATTTGTTATATCCATAATTAGACAAAAGATAAAGTTTTTAGAATAATGATTCACCCCCCCCTCTCAGTATTCCCTATTTCTAATAGCATACTAGTTTTCCCTAAAAGTAGAGGAAAAGCTAAACAAGAAGTTTGAGAGCAAACAAACAGAAGAGGTCATGGTGGAAGATCTGGTGGATGGTCATATGGAAGCCGAAATGAAGATTCAAAAAAGAAGGATGAGGCTATTAGTAGTCAAAATTAGAGAGGAAACAATTCCAATCATTTCCATGATCAGAATAATAGAGATCAAAGAGGAAGAGGAAGAGGACAAGGTTCAGGAAGAGGAGGATTTCGTGGAACATATTTCACTGTGGAGAAGAAAGTCATAGGGCATTCAAATGTCCTCAATGCCAAGGAAGGACATATAGGAGAACTGAAGGCTAGGGTAGAGTTGCACATGTAGATAAAGATGCTAGATCATCACATTTTGAAGATGCTAAAAGAGGAGAAATGATAATTAATAGAAGAGTCATGCTGAGTGGTGAGAATGAACTTGAGCAAAGGAGGAGCTTGTTTCACACTAGGTGCAAGTGTGAGAATAAGTGTTGTGATGTGATTATCGATAATGGAAGCACTAAAAATTTTGTGTCAGAAGAGATGGTCATGAAGTTGAAGCTCAAGAGACAAAAACACCCACATCTATATCAGATTGCCTGGGTACATGATGACCACAAGGTCATGGTCAATGAACAGTGCCTAGTGAAGTTCAAGATTGGCAAATACTATGATGACGTACTATGTGATATCATACCTATGGATGCATGTCATATTTTGTTAGGTAGACCATGGTAGTTTGATAGGGATGCTATACATGATGGTCATGTGAATACCTATTCCCTAACAAAGGATGGAGTGGGACATAAGCTAAACCCATTGAAGGAGATAGAAGAAAAGGTATGTGGTAATGCAAGAATAAGTTTTGTTGATGAAAGAAAATTCTTAGAGGGTATGAGGCATGAGCATGTGTGTTTTTATTTAATTCCAAAAGTTGGTAAAAAGGAAGTAGAAGATGTACCTATAGAAGTTGTAGATTTGTTGAATGATTTTCAAGATATTATATCTGATAATGTACCTGATGGATTACCACCAGTAAGGAAGATAAGTCATTAGATGGACTTGATTCCAAGAGCCAGTTTGCCAAATAAGGCAACACACAGAATGACACCAGCAAAAAGTGAAGAGTTAAACAGATAAGTACATGAGTTGTTACAGAAGGGGTTGATTTGGGAGAGCTTGCATCCATGTGTTGTACCAATAGTCTTAGCACCAAATAAGAATGGAGAATGGAGGATGTGTATAGATTTCATGGCAATAAAAAAGATCACAATCAAGTACAAGTTTCCATTGCCATGAATGGATGATATTATGGACTGTTTGAGTGAAGCTATGTATTTCTCAAAGATAAATTTAAAGAGTGGATATCATTAGATTCGGATTAGAGAAGGAGATGAATGGAAGACTGCCTTCAAGAATAAGGAAGGACTGTATGAGTGGTTAGTCATGCCTTTTGGGCTAACCAATGTACCGAGCACTTTCACGTAGCTCATGAATGAGGTTTTGAAAGAATTTATCGGTAAGTTTGTCATTGTTTACCTAGATGATATTTTGATCTTTAGTAAGACATTAGAGGAGCATGTGATGCATATTCATATGGTGTTTGAGAAGGAGTTAGTGTATTTGGGATTTTTAGTTTCAGTAGAAGGTCTAAAAATGAACCCAAAAAAAGTACAAGCTATCATTGAATGGCCTACTCCAAAGAGTGCTACTGAGGTAAGATTTTTTCATGGTTTTGATAGCTTTTACAAATAGTTTATCAGAAATTTTAGAAGTATTTGTGGACCCTTGACTAAAACAATGAGAGGGGATAGAAAAGAGTTCAAGTGGACTAATGGGGCAAATAAGAGTTTTAACCTGTTGAAACAAAAAGTTATAGAACAACCTATTTTAGCACTTCTAGATTTTAATAAGGTGTTTCAAGTAGACTGTGATGCTAGTGGTACTACAATAGGAGTTGTTATGAGTCAAGAAGGTAAACCTGTTGCTTATTTTAGTGAGAAGTTAAATGGTGCCAAGAGAAAGTATTATGTTTATGATCAAGAATTTTATGCTATAGTTCATGCATTAAAAAAGTGGAGACACTATTTGCTTTCTAAAGAGTTTGTTTTGTATACTGATCATCAAGCTTTGCAATATTTGAATAGTTAAGGAAAGTTCAATCAAAGGCATTTGAAATGGGTTGAGTTTTTGTAGAGTTATACATTTGTTTTGAAACACAAGAGTGGAAAGTCTAACAGGGTTGCAGATGTGCTTAGCAGAAGGCAACTATTGCTGAAAAAGATGCAGATTGAGGTGGTTGGGCTCAAGGAACTCAAGAATTTGTATCTAGAGGATTCTGATTTTGGTGAAGCTTGGAAAGCTTGTAAAGAACCTATTACTCTACATAGAACAAAGTGGTTTGATTTCATCATTCTGGATGATATGCTATTCAGAGGGAGTTAGTTATGCATTCCATGAAGTTCTATGAGGGAGAATCTCATCAAAGAGAAGCATAACAGAGGATTGGCTGGACATTTTGGTCATGATAAAACCCTTGCTTTGTTTAGTGAGAATTATTATTGGTCACAGTTGCAGCAAGATGTCAAGAAGTTTGTACAAAGTTGCAGAGTATATCAGATGGCAAAAGGAGTGAAGTAGAATACAGGGTTGTATCAGCCATTACATGTGTACACACAAAATTAGTGCACTTCTCTAAGTCATTACATCAAAAAAAATTCATGAAATGGAAACCTTCAATAGCGACCTAGAGCTCTTTATGTATGGAGTTGCAAGATTGTAAAATTGCTCTCAGCTAGAGCTAATAAACTTAATGACCTTGCTAGTCAACCACATAATGAAAAATTCAAGTGAAGACAAGGGCAAGAGTGCCAATATCTCCAAGAATCAAATGAAATGCAATGCAAGTAAGCTAAGAATGAAGATGCAAATATGCAAGCTATGCTATGAAGATGAAAGCAAATCTAAACTATGAAATGGAAATAACAAGTGTTACAATCCTTCCTATTAAACTAGATGAATTATTCTAAAGCATGAAAGGAAATCTAAACTATGAAAATATGAAATATGAAGCTACTATGAAAGAATGAAAAATAAACTATGAAGCAATGAAGAAAGCCAAGATGTGATGCAACAATGATCTCCAAAAAGCTTCAAAGTCTTTAAGAATTCCTGTAGCATAAAGTTAGCATAGAAGTGAATGACCTAAAATGAGGAAGAGAGCTCTTCTTTTATAGGAAATGAGGAGAAATGGACCATAGAGATTAAGAGGCAAAATACTTAATCAACGGTGGAGCATCAAAGAGGAGAAATCCATGTGCACAAGTATCCTCCAATGGCAAAATAAGAGTTGACTTTTGTGTCCATATGAGACAAAAAGTTCTTTTTCCCTTTTTATAAAATAAGAATAATGCTTTATTTGTGCAACTTAGGATAAGAGGAAAAGTGGGAGCTTTTTATTTATTAAAAGGGGAAGAAATATTCCTTTTAATAAATAAAGACTTTAGGATAAAATGGTTAGCCCAAGGCAAATAATTGAATAAATGATAGAACTAGGATTTGATCAAGAAAATTGATATAATTGATAAAATGCTGATTTTTGAAAATATTGATTGAGGGATTTGATAAATTGCTGAATGGGGGCCCAAAGTCTAGGTGACCATTTTAGGGTGCATACATTTGCCCCTCTTTGACTAATGTGTGATCATTTTGGGAACACATCTGGTCAAAGAAGAATTGAAATGTGAGTTCATTTTGGGATCACAAAATAACTCAGATGTGTGTTCATTTTGGGAACACGCCCTAACAAAAATAAACAAAAGATCCTGGACATGAGTTCATTTTGGGATCACATCCAAAATAAGAGATAAAAATCTCTAGTTGAGTGATAGCTCATAAAAAGATAGTTGAATCAAGAAAATCAAGGATTAAATCCAATAGGTACTGCCCCCTCAGAATTGAAATCGAAATCAGGTAGAGGAGAATAGTAGATTGATAAAAGATGATCAAATCATAATGAAATCATAATCAAAGATAAAGGATAACAGGATAAACATTAGGTAGTGAAAACATGCCCCAATGATGAATGAGAAGAAAAGAAATGAGGTGAATGGAAGACTAGAAGTGTGAAAGACATGAAAATGAAGAAATTCCATCAAAGATCGAAGAATTATGCCTCAAGAGGTTAGTCAACTACACAGAAGAAAGAGAAATTTTGAAACAAGATTTTGACTATCAAGATGACCTCAGATTTTGATTTCAAGTCCAAAAATGGATCCAAGACATCAAAATTAGCTAGGGGTGCAATTTTTACGCAATTCCAAG
The DNA here is from genome assembly GCA_027943335.1 of Chamaecyparis obtusa. Taxonomy (NCBI): domain Eukaryota; kingdom Viridiplantae; phylum Streptophyta; class Pinopsida; order Cupressales; family Cupressaceae; genus Chamaecyparis; species Chamaecyparis obtusa. The sequence goes on from BSBK01000537.1 coordinate 2,890,393, forward strand.
GTGTTTTGAAAATAGGTCAAAAAGTCAAAATGCTATATAAGGGGCAAAAAGTGTCATTTTTAAAATCATTTATCATTTAGCTATTTGAGAATTTTAGGAGCTCAGAGAGAGAAAATGGCCCAGCAAGCAGCAGTTCCAATCCATAGACATAGATTAAAGCACGGTCGGTTGCATAACCGGCCTCCTTAATATAGTGCCCCAGTACATTTCCCGAAAACTAGCCACTTTTGAGTCTTTTATTACATTTAATATATTTAGCACATTTTTTTAAAGAATTTTCAAATTTTCAAATTTTAATTTTAAAAAATGGGCGATGTATCGCGCGATACTTTAGAAGTATCATGCCCTTTAGAGAGAAATATCGTACGATACTTCGCAGGTCCCAGATGTATCGCACGTGCGTAGACACCAATATCACATGATAACTAGTGAGCTATCACGCAATACCTAGTGAAGTATTGCATAATCAAAGGTATATCGCACTTCTATAGGAAGAAGTATCGCATGATACTTGTTCCAAAATCTGTATCACCCAAGTTAAAAATTTGATATTTTTAAGTATTTTTGAGCAAAAATGACGTGGGTCCAGATAATTTTACATTGTATATGTCTTGTACTAATTTTTAGACATTCATCATGATATGTATTGACATCTGGCTTGATTTAATGGTTTGCAGGAGCACTTTTTGGTGTTACTCATTAGAGCACCAAAGATGGTGGTATTGAAATGCATCCGAGATCTTGATGATCTAGGCAAGGCTGACTTGAGGGCTATGGGATTTGGATATTTGATGTGGTTCCCATATATCCGAGCTGATCATGGTCTACTGACAACCTTGGCCGAGTGATGGCACAGTGAGCATAACACATTTCACTTGCCCACTAGAGAGGCATCCATCACATTAGAGGATGTCTATAGGATTCTCAGAGTACCATGCCATGGTGAGCCTATAAGTATAATCATGCTTGAAGATATAATCATTTTAGTGTAATGTTTCCATATGATGAAAACTAACATGATTGTTTGCTAGCATAGGTATACTATGACCAGGATGCCACTGAGGGCCGACATGCCATCCAGGGCATGTTTCAGGATGTCACTATCGTTGGGTGCCAGAAATGTACACACAAAAGTAGTGCACTTCTCTAAGTCATTACATCAAAGGAAATCCATGAAAGGGAAACCTTCAATAGCGACCTAGAGCTCTTTATGTATGGAGTTGCAAGATTGTAAAATTGCTCTCAGCTAGAGCTAATAAACTAAATGACCTTGCTAGTCAACCACACAATAAGAGATTCAAGTGAAGACAAGGGCAAGAGTGCCAATATCTCCAAGAATCAAATGAAATGCAATGCAAGTAAGCTAAGAATGAAGATGCAAATATGCAAGCTATGCTATGAAGATGAAAGCACAATCTAAACTATGAAATGGAAATAACAAGTGTTACATGTTAGAGTAAAGTATTAATTATATTAATTAACTTTACTCCCTTCTTAAGATGTCAACACTTTTATTTTTAGTTGTTTATATTTAAACACACATGCACTAGTTGATTTTAACTTATGCACTAGTTGTTTTAAATATAAACTTGCATACATTAGTCTTGTAATAATTTAACTAATTATTACATGCACTTCTACTTTTTAGGTTTTCCTTTCAAGGCTTTTAATCTCATTTATAAGGATGATCCATTGTACATTCAATTCATTCATTAATTGAAGATATTTTCTTCTTCATATTTCTGAGTCAAACCCTTGCCCTCTTCTTGTCTCTACTTCCTTGTAACATGTTTTTGTATGCAGGTGATCTTTAGGTTTTGTAGATTTGTATTGCTCAAATCCTACATGGTATCAAAGCCTAATCTGCTATAGCTTGTTCGCATTTGAAGGATTCAAATTAGGGATTTTTTTTGCTGATATGAGAGGTTTTGGTATTCTCTATAGCACATTATTTTTTGTTTTTTTTTTAGCACTTTTTACAGAGAGGGTTTCTTATCAAATCTGGGGGGGACTTATTTTTTTGGTCATCTTGGCTTCAAATGGACCTCATGGTTGTATTTAGAGTGACCAAAAACCCCAAGATCCATATAAAAATTTTCAAATTTGGACAAAGTTGGATCTGGGAGAAAAAAAATTTACAATTAGCCCCGACATAGATCCTGAGGCACTCAATATTTTTTGGAGCATTTTTGGCCCAAATGAACCTCATGGTTGCATTCGAAAGGCCTGAGATAGTCAAAATTCATATAAAATTTATCAAATTCTGATAAGTTGCCATCTGAGGCAAATTTTTTTGTGTACCAAGGCCGTACGTCCCTAACACGCACATCGAGGCTGATGTAGGTGTTTTCTTTTTTTAAAAAATATATATATAAAAATTAGGTAGTGCCACCCAGCGGCCACCCCCATGCCACCAAGTGGCCACCACCCATCGCCCTCCGCGGCCACTGCCCAGCGCCCAGCGGCCTCCGTCGCGCTTTGCCCGGTCCGCCACTCCGCCCGGTCCTTTGCTCCACTCGGTCCGCCACCTGGGTTCCTCTGCCGCCGGTCCCCTGCTCCGCCCGTGCTACCGGAGACCACCAGTGGCTAGCTAAGCTACCAATGGTTAGCTAAACCACCAGACCCTTAACCGCTCATGCCCGACCGCATGTGACCAGCCGCTAAGGCTAGGGGCTAGCACTGGCACTTGGTTTTTTTAACTCATTTTTTTTTTTTTGCTATTTGGAGCCCTTTTCACTGAAATTGGCTTTTCGGGAGCTCCAGGCATCATTTTTCAACAAATGAGATATCATTGGAAAGCTGGTTCTAAGCCCAACACTCTCATGGAGTTTAATTTGGTATTTTTTTTCCATCTAACTTTCTATTTTTGATGTCAAAACCAGATTATCCTTTTTACATTCTAGGGGGGCTAATTTGCTCAAATTAGCTTCATTTTTTGATTCGAAAGAAGCACCGAAAAGCTATTCTTGAGCACCATTCAAATTTTTAACTTTTTTCATCAGAATTTTTTCAAGGTACATAAGATTTAGATCTAAATCTTTTTTGCTCTTCTCTTGATAAAGCATATCATTTTAGGCTTGGGGGTTCGATATTTGGCTTGTGGGGGGTCTTATTTTCTTGTTTCTTTCAATTAAACAAGATATTTGTCAAAATAAAACCCCTTCTAAAAAATATGGCCGAGACCTCTTCTTGTCTAGAACTTTTGACCCCACATAATTATCACACATGGAAAACCCTGATGACATGGCTTCTCCATTCAAAAGGGCTCTGGTCTTGTCTAGATGTAGTGTAACCAGTATTAGAGAGGCCCTTTGAGATCAGTTTATTTCTTTACATGTATCAGTCAAATGGGGTTTATTTCTTTACATGTATCAGTTAGCTTGCAGTTTCACCTTGATGGGTGCAATACCCCTCTAGCTATGTGGACAAAGCTGAACACTTTTTTTGGTACAGTGAATGAGTTTTGAGCACTTCAGATTAAGGTAGAGCTTACCTCTCTTGTACCTAATTCTTTTCCCTCTATTGAGGACTTTCTGATGAAGTTCAAATAGCAGAGATCTTTGTTACATGGATGTGGAAAGAAAAATACTGATAAAGAGTGTATTTATCTGATTCTGTCTAAGCTTAGGGGAAACTTTTAGATCTTCTCTTCTACCTTTCATTCTACCATGGATGCCTTGGGACCTACATTCACTATGCCCACTTTTGAGGTGTTCTATGATCATTTGACTAAAGAGAAGGCCAAGCTTACTCAGTTGGACTCTCTAACAGGATCAAAGAACCATGCATTGGTTGCCCAACCATCCAAAGAAAAGCAGAAGCAGAAGCCAAAACAGATATCAAATTCCTCTTCTCAGCCCTCTACTAGCCCACCATCTTCTTCTAAGAAGGAGAAATAGAAGACTAAGAGACCTACATGTTCCTATTGTCAGAAGGGACCTCATGATAAGTCACATTGTTTTAAGAAGAGATTTGATGGCTATGAGAAATAGATTGTAGATTTGCAAGTTCTTCTTTAGAAGAGCACTGTTTCCTCTCCATCCTCTTCTACCTCACAGGGGTCTTCTTTTCAGTCTTCCTCCACATCTTCAACATCTGGACAAGATTTTGGAAAGGGTCATGCATTATGAGCATCCATTGCATCCCCTTCATAGGTCCCTTGGATAATAGATTTAGGTGCTTCTCACCATATGGCATCTTCTAAAGGGGTCTTCTCTACTGTTGAGGTTTCTCCCATTCCTCATATTCTCATGGAGAATAACACTATCCTGACTATCTGCAGGAAAGGTTCAGTCGACATTCAGAATGGCACATTCAATGATGTATTGTATGTTCCATCTCTATCTATAAACCTTCTCTCAATTTATCATATTACATATAGTGGTTCAGGGAAGACAGTTGAGTTCACTACAGATTCAGTCTTCATTCAGGATAGTGTGACAGGAGGCATTGTTGCTATTGGGATAGTTGATCATTCCACCCATCTCTACACCTTCTCACACTTTGGTCCACCATCTCCATTGTCAGAGCACAACTCTCCTCTTTTGCGAGAGACTCATGTGGTGCAGTCAGGTCACTTGAACCTTTGTATTGTTTCTGAGATCACTGCTATGACTGCCACACCACATCCTATTGAGGTTTTTTCTCTTCAGCGGGCTTCTTCTTTAGCACTACTAGACCCTCCAACTCCATTCATCAAGACACTAGGTGTAGTTGTTGAGGATTCTATAGAAGACACTCATCTCCTCTCTTCTGACAATGTCAGCACACCTGTCACACCACCTACATTGGGGATTCACTTTCAGGATCCTCATGTTTTCTCCTTTGATCATTAGTTAGGCCTTCTAGTTTCACCTCTCATTCAGGAGTTTCCTTGTTTCGTGCCTTTGTTTCTTCCACATTGGAGTTCCATTGGTTCAATCATTTCCACAGGGGTTCCATTATTTTGGGGGGGCTTTGGTGTCTCATCCCTCTCTCATGGGGGGCTGGTTGTACTTATAGTTTTGAGAGAGTCTCTTGAGCCATTTCTTTTTCTGCATTTTTATATCTCTTTTTGGAGTAGGGTTTTTTCCCACTGGGTTTTCTCTATTTCTCCATTTTACAAAGATTTGGTTGTGCTGGGTACCTCATCAAGCCATGTTGCCGGGACTCATTTTTATGCTTTCAGCATTGTAGTTTCCTTTGCTTTCTTTTGCATTGTTTGTAGCTGCATTGTTGCTCATCTTAAGGGGGGTGTTAGAGTAAAGTATTAATTATATTAATTAACTTTACTCCCTTCTTAAGATGTCAAAACTTTTATTTTTAGTTGTTTATATTTAAACACACATGCACTAGTTGATTTTAACTTATGCACTAGTTGTTTTAAATATAAACTTGCATGCATTAGTCTTGTAATAATTTAACTAATTATTACATGCACTTCTACTTTTTAGGTTTGCCTTTCAAGGCTTTCAATCTCATTTATAAGGATGATCCATTGTATATTCAATTCATTCATTAATTGAAGATATTTTCTTCTTCATATTTCTGAGTCAAACCCTTGCCCTCTTCTTGTCTCTACTTCCTTGTAACAGGTTTTTGTATGCAGGTGATCTTCGGGTTTTGTGGATTTTTATTGCTCAAATCCTACATTACAATCCTTCCTATTAAACTAGATGAGTTATTCTAAAGCATGAAAGGAAATCTAAACTATGAAAGCATGAAATATGAAGCTACTATGCAAGAATGAAAACTAAACTATGAAGCAATGAAGAAAGCCAAGATGTGATGCAACAATGATCTCCAAAAAGCTTCAATGTCTTCAAGAATTCCTGCAACATAAAGTTAGCATAAAAGTGAATGACCTAAAATGAGGAAGAGAGCTCTTCTTTTATAGGAAATGAGGAGAAATGGACCATGGAGATTAAGAGGAAAAATACTTAATCAATGGTGGAGCATCAAAGAGGAGCAATCCATGTGCACAAGTATCCTCCAATGGCAAAATAAGAGTTGAATTTTGTGTCCATATGAGACAAAAAGTGTTTTTTCCCTTTTTATAAAATAAAAATAATGCTTTATTTGTGCAACTTAGGATAAGAGGAAAAGTGGGGGCTTTTTATTTATTAAAAGGGAAGGAAATATTCCTTTTAATAAATGAAGACTTTAGGATAAAATGGTTAGCCCAAGGCAAATAATCGAATAAATGATAGAACTAGGATTTGATCAAGAAAATTGATATAATTGATAAAATGCTGATTTTTGAAAATATTGATTGAGGGATTTGATAAATTGCTGAATGGGGGCCCAAAGTCTAGGCGGCCATTTTAGGGTGCATACCACATGTACCAGAGAATCTTTTGAAGGATATCAGTATAGATTTTGTTCTTGGTTTACCAAGGACTTAGCGGGGACATGATTCAATTTTTGTGGTGGTTGATAGATTTTCAAAGATGGCACATTTTATTCCCTGTAAGAAGACTAATGATGCAGTTCATGTGACAGAATTGCTCTTCAAAGAAGTGGTGAGACTACATGGTTTGCCAAAGAGTATAGTTTTAGATCAGGACACTACATTTATTGGATATTTCTAGCACATATTGTGGAAGAAGTTAATGACAAATTTGAAGTTTAGTTCATCACATCATCCACAAACTGATTGACAAACAGAGGTGGTGAATAGGAGTTAGGGGAATTTGCTGAGATGTTTGGTTGGAGATAAGCCAATAGGATGGGATTTTATTTTACCACAGGCGGAATTTGCATACAATAATTCTGTCAACAGGAGCACTAGTAAATCACCATTCTAGATTTTATATGAAAGTAGTCTCGAAAATGTATCTGAGTTGAGGAAGATAGATAAAGGAGAAATAAGTAGTGCTAAAGTTGAGGATTTTGCAAAATATTTGAAGAACATCCATGAGGAGGTGAGGAAGCACATTACCAAGATGAATGCATAGTATAAGGCTAAGGCAGATGAGAAAAGAAGGCATAAGAAATTTCAGGTTGGAGATGAAGTCATGGTTCATTTGCGAAAGGAGTGATTTCTAGTTGGTACATATAACAAGTTGAAAATAAAGAATTTTGGGCCGTGTAAGATACTGAAGAAGCATGATTCAAGAAATGCCTATGAGGTAGAATTGCCTACTGAGTTGAATATTTCACCAGTATTTAACATTTTAGATCTGACAGAGTATCACGAGGGAGGCGTTGAAGATGAGATCACAATAGTACAGTGGAGTATTCCAACAACCAGTTCAGTTACCAAGGAGATTGAGGATATACTGGATAGTCATGTTGGAAGAAGCACAAGGAACATGACATATGAAGAATATTTGGTCAAATGGAAAGGATGACCTATTGAAGATTCATCATGGCTGACAAAGGAGGAGGTTAACCATCTTGGATTTCCTCTTCACACCTGAGTCGTGACAGGGTCACTTCTCAAATTACCCCGGGTGTCTGATGAAGGAGCATCCTGGGTGTAAAAGCAATCTTGCATCACCCAAAAAAAATATTTCTAGTTTCTTTTCAATAAGGGCTATCTTGTGCAGAGCTGCTATTTATGGAAACTTACTATTTCTAGTAAGTTGGTCATATGATCTCAGAATGTTCTGATTTCACAGTTGGAGGTTCATCTTAGTCATATCAACCTACCAGTTGAGTTTCATTGCCACATCATCTGTATTGGTGAAGTTATTGAGGTTTTTGGGTATGAAATATTTCAGGTCAATTTTGAAGGCCTTAGAGGCTCCAGATCGTGATCGACCCTCAGCTGATTAGAGCTTGTGAGAGTTAGGCATTGTATATCAAGTTGTGCCATTTCTGAAAAGTGGTTACAATAGAGAAACAAAGCTACGGTTAGAAAGTTATGGCCTTCAGAAGTTGGGCTACCTAAAACCATATTTTTGTAATTATTTGGAACCAACCCTATGTAAAAAGAAAAGAAAAGAAAATAATTATTAGGTTATTCGGCCTTAAGGGCTAAATTTCTGGAACCTTCTTAGGTGGTGGAAATTGCCTATATAAGAAAGGTCTGTAGTGTTGTCTAGGATAGTTCTGGGTAGATCTGGGTAATGATTCGAAGCTTTGTCCTACAAAATATTGTAAGGGAAAATGCCCATGTGGCTTTGCATATTGTAATTCTAAAATTTGTAATTCCACATTTGTGGAGATAATAAGAAGCCCATTTTCTGTTCTTGCAAATTGTTGTTGTTTCTCTTTTTCTGTTATGTGTTTGTGGTAATAAGGGGAGCACCCTTCATCAGGTCCATCCACTTGTCTATATTTTATCTTGACCTCCTATCCATATCCTCCATCTCTTAATCCTTTTTATATTCACTTCCTCCATCCTCCATCCATAATCCTATAAGGCTCCATCCTCCTTCCCATGCAATCCCTCAATTCCATTGTATGCTTCTATCCATTTCCTGCCTACATTATACATTGTCATTTTCCATCCATATCCTCCTTATCATTATCCTCTATCTTATTCATACCCCTCATCCTATTCATCCACCTCCCACTTTCATCCCTTTTCCTTCCTACAACTAGAGGCACAAAAAATGCCAACACAAAAAATAAAATAAAATAATATACATGCATGCTTTGGAACATACATTCCTTCATTCCCTCCATTTCATACATCCTTTACCCACCATCTTTCCATCCATTCTCCTCTCTTTAGTGTGGGGAATTTGACTCCTTTGCAACATCATCCTTGGATCCTCATCCCCTTTTCCCCACCTTTTCATCCCCCCATATCCTATACCTATCCTCTCACTATCCATTCCCTCCATCTACCTTCCATCCATAAACTACATTTGTTCTACTTTATTTTATCATTCCTTGGTTCTCCCTTGTCATTGGTCCCGATTTATTCCATCGTATTATCCATCTTCCAACCTCACCCCATAACATCCATTTTTCCTTTTCCCCTAATGTCTAGTCTATTTCTCTTTCTTCTATTCCATACACTTCCTTTATCTTCTAATTCTTCCTATCCAATTCCTTTATCTTCATATTCCACTAAATCAACATCATCTACCTTCTAATCCTATCTATTTCCCTTCTTCCTATCTTCTCCAATCTAATTCATTTCTCATCCAATCCAATCCTTTCTAATCTATTTATCTTCTAATCATCTCAATTTACCTCCTCCCTTTCCTCTTGAATCCAATCCATTTCTACTCTTTTTATCTTATCCAAATCTTCCAATCAACTCCAAATCACCATTCCCTTCCCTTCCATTCTATTCAATCCACTCATCAATAAATAAAAAAATCCATAAAATAAAATAAATTCCAAATTATTCCAATTAAGTGCAATTAATACTAATACAATCAATCTAATCTTGTAATCTTGTACATCACTCCTTAATCAACCCATCATCTTGACCCAAATCAGCTGATAATCCATTGATCCCAATTTTAATCAAATCATCATGAGATGTATCCTTCCCAATCCTTTGGATGTGCATTTTTTTTATCATTAACTTTTCCATCCTCAATCAATCATCATCAATCAATCCATCAATTGGTTTTCAGCTTGACTAGGGGTAAAATTTTGGTTTGTTGTGTATGCTTACTAGTTCCTTGTCTGTATATTATCATTTTTTGCATTTATCATGGTCTTTTCATCCTATTGTCACAATGGCATCACAATCTTCCATATCATGGTGTTATAGGCATATGGTTGCATTTGATCCCTTTTTTTTATCACGTACTTGACATAGTCATCTTGGTTCCTCATACCTTGGTGCCTAGTGTCAAATACAATATCAAACTTAGGTTGCTCACAACATTGCAACATGAATTTATCTATTCTTCCTTCTTCATCCATAACCTTTTCCCCTTCCTTCCATACTCCTATTTTTTTCGAGAGCACACTCATGTTCTCCAAACCCACATGTCCTCTCGAGGGGGCATACCAATCCCTCCTCGTCATCCTTCCATGACTGGGGCATCATGATACTAGTCTTATCCCTTTTGTCCACTATATTTTAATCTTATTTGATCTAACATCACTTCATGATGCTACATAAAAGGGGGGCAAAGTGTAGACACCTAAAATTGTCCTAACAATTACCCTTATTCTAGCCAATTAAATAGATGTTTATTATTGATTTAATTTTAGCCTTATTCTACCTTAATTAAATAAATTCACATTTATTTAATTACACTCCTCTTTATTCCTTATCCTTGATTAAATAAATTTACATTTATTTAATTTTAGCCTTTTATCCTATCCTTGATTAAATAAATTTACATTTATTTAAATTTATCCTATCCCATTTCCCCTCATCCTAATCCTCCATTTAATTAAGTAAATGATCTTGTTTACTTAATTAACCCCCTTTTAACACACTTGGAATTAAATATTGTATTTAATTCTATTTGAGCACATGGCTCCTAACTTTAACCCTCACCTAACCTCACTTCCCTAACCTAGCCCAACTCAACCCACTTTCCTACTAATTAATCTTAATCTCCCACCTAATCTCATCCTAATAATTTACACAACCTTAATCTAAGGATTAAGAAATCCTAACCCAAACCCAAGTCACATGTGATTTTAGTCACCTGTGACTCTTAGACACCCTTACACACTTTTCTCCCACATGTTATTGACATGTCACTTTCCAAACCTTGGTTCTCTCTTTCTCTTCCACCTTTTGACCCATGTCATTGACATGTCATTTTCCAAAGTTTCTCACACGTGTGAGCAACCTTGGTTCTACCATACTCTTACATCTCTTGACCTTTGTCATTGAGCCATCACTTTCTCAAGTTTCTCACACATGTGTGAGCAACTTTGGCCCTCTTTCACCTTCTTACACTTTGTCATGAACATGTCACTTTTAAAGGTTTCTCACACATGTGTGAGAATCTTTCCCCCTTTTAATGGTCAAACCCTAATCCACATGTCATCTACACAGAATATACTTGGCCTCCACCTCATGAACACCTCATTAATTCTATGCAATCTTGACCCTTCATCCTGTTAGGAATAGTCCCAAAAGATAAGCGAGAGTAGGGGGGGGGGGTGAATCAGTTATCTACAAGATTCAATTATTTATCCAATTAAGTATAGAAGAACATTAAGATCAAACACGATATAAGAACACTTAACACTACCACAATTTTGGTTACGGGGAAACCCAAATAGGTAAAAACCCCAGTGGGAATTAGCACCCACTATAAACTACACTCAAGTATTATGATCCCTATTAGAAGATCTTACAACCTTGTTAGGAGTCGATATTTACAATGCATTAAGTACAGTGACTTGGTCAAGGGTTGGACCTTGTTAGGAGTCTTTTATAATTAACCCTATTAAGGGTGAGGACACATTGTCCAAGAGTACACTGCTCAAAGGGGTGAAGGCTGCAACTTTCTATTTAATAGATACACACTATATCTGGATCTTGGTGAACTACACATCAACATGTTGTCTTGATCAATTCCAATGAATAGCATATATTCTTTACTTTGTCACATAGATCTTCTACTGATGGCTCAACACTTCACACCTTTTGCTCTGCTCTTATCTTTCAACTATCTGCCACATTTAGCAATCACAAATGACTGCCTATAAATATCTTCCCTCTAAATGATATAATCAAGTTGGCCTATTAGAACCATCTTGAAATCATATTAGAGAAACAATACAACTCTCCAATAACATCTCAATGAGCTCTACTAAGCACGCAACACAAATTAGGACCGCGCAACTCCATATGAGTAGAAGTGTTACTTCACACTATTGGCTCTACCAAATTAACTAATACTATCTTCTCATGGTAAATTACATCATACACTCTTAACAAAACATTCTTAACTCTCCTCCAAACACTAATCCAAGCATGCATATCAAATTGATAGGTGCAACTACTACAACAATAAAAACAATGTCGGCTTCACTAGATAAACTCAGGAAACTATAACTGTCAACTAGAGACTTCATAACTCAACCTATACTACATATATGACTTTGTGTCCATGAACATAGCATCATACACATGTCTAAAACATAAATCCAAATGTGCAAGGCTCCATTACAATCATACTGTAAATCACATACATAACTCTTCTTGGGACCTGTCAGGAACACTCACTGATACAGACTGTTGTATTATTGTCTTCTCTTAGAATCAACCTCTGCATCTATGATATCATGCAGATAAAATATATACAAAAAATATACTTTTAGCTCTCTCCATCAGGCTTCCATGCATTCTACATACCATATGTTGTCATCAATGACAAACATACTGTCAGAACTCTAGCTTGCTGGCAAATCTCCAACAATCTCCCCCTTTGGCATTGATGACAATATATGAAATGAAAAACACCACCAATCCAAATGTACAATCATTTTATAATATTCTCCATTTCCTCAATAAAACTCCCCCAATAATGAATCTTCCATCTCTTACTGTTTTGTTTCTTCTTGCTAAATACTCACTCCCCCTTGCTGCAATTCTTTTATAACATTCTCCATTTCCTCATCAAAACTTCCTTAAGGATGAATCCTTCATCTACTACTGAATGCTCTAAATATCAATAGCTATATTATTTATTGTTTTGTTTTTCATGACTATATACTTACTCCCCCTTTGACATCAATGGCAAAGGGCACCAAACCATTAAGCACTGATACTACTCCTAAAGTAGAGTAGTCAACCTTTCATCAGTCACTAAGGACTAATGCATTTTTGCAATCTCTATTAAAATTCAAGGAAGAGAATTACTCTCATCTTCTCCCTAAGATACTCAAATGTATCCTTACGTAAAGGCTTTGTGAATATGTCTGCTACCTGATCTTTTGTGCTCACATAGTCCAACTTTACTTCTTTATCTGCTACTTTCTCTCTTAGGAAGTGATATTTTATCTCAATGTTTTTTATCTTTACATGCATCATAGGGTTCTTTGACATATTAATAGTGATAGTGTTTTCACAATGAATAACAATAGGATAATCAATCTAAATACCAAAATCATTTATCATCTGCTTGATCCACACAATTTTAGAGCAATTTAATGCTGTTGTAACATACTTTTCTTTTGTTGTGGACTAAGAAATATAATTTTTCTTCTTACTTTTCCAAGTGACAAGCCTATCTCCAAGAAATACCACTCCTCCTAAGGTACTCTTCCTATCATCTACACATCCTACCCAATCTGCATCTATATACACATGAAGTTCTACATTTTCTGAATTAGGATACCATAAACCATAGTCTATAGTTCCTTTCAAGTATTTGAATATCCTCTTTACTTCCATGAGATGACTTTGTTTAGGATCCACTACAAATCTTCCAACAATACCAACTACATTGGAAATATTAGGTCTAGATTGAGTAAGATAGATTAGTTTACCAATCATAGACTTATACAAGGTTATGACTACTACCGCTGAATCATCTTCTTCTGAAAGATTGTGACTTATTATCATAGGGATACTTAATGGATTGCAATCATCCATATTTAAATTTTTCAATATCTTTTTCACATACTTAGACCGATTAATGAATATGCCTTTGTTTGTCTATTGCACATTCAATCCTAAGAAGTACTTGATAGGTCTAATCATGCTCATTTCAAATTTTCTCTGCATCTCTTTAACAAATTCAACACTAAGCTTGTCATTACCACCAAAGATAATGTCATCAACAAATATAGCAACCAATAGCAATCCATCATATGTTTATCTTATGAATAAGTTGCAATCTACTACCCCTTTCTTGAATCCAATCTTAGTCAAGTAACCATCAAGTCTTTCATACCAAGCTCTAGGGGCTTTCTTAAGTCCATAGAGGGCTTTCTTCAATCTACATACCATATTAGGTCTGTCTGATAGGGTGAATCCTTCAGGCTGCTCTATGTATACTTCTTCCTTCAACTCTTTATTTAGGAATGTTGACTTGACATCCATCTAGTATACCTTAAAGTCTTTGAATGTTGAATTAGCTAAATACAAATTTATGGCTTCTAATCTGCTTACACGGGAAAATGTATCTGAATAATCAATTCCTTCTCTTTGTACATATCCTTTCCACACTAGTCTTTCTTTGTTTCTTGCCACTGTTCCATCTTCAAATTCATCTTATTTCCAAATATCCACTTGGTTCCAATCAAATTCTTATCACTAGGCCCAGGTACCAATTCCCATGTGTAATTCTTAATTATCTGATCTAGCTCTTCTTTCATTACTTCATGCCAATCTGAATCATTACATGCATCTTCAACACTTAAGGGTTCAATATGTGATAGTAAACATACCTCTTCATTTGCTATGCAACTCTTGTCTTTTGATCTTGTCTTGAATTTACTATTCTGATCTCCAATGATGTCTTCCTTTGAATGATATCTAGATGTGAATTTAGGAACATTACGTGTGCTTCTCTCATTTGACTTCTATGATTCTTCTTCACTAGTTTTAGGTGTTAGGAATGAATGCTGAAGCCTTTGGTAGTCATTCTGTAGCAGTGGTTGTTGCATTCATGACTATGATTGTCATTGATGTCAACATAGTGATATTCTGGAGTTTAGCAAAGAAGTAGGCACAGTTTTGTTTTGCGCACATGTTATATTGTAGATTGAGTTATGCATAGTTGATGGTATGTTATTAGCCTATGGTTAAGAGCGCAGAAAGAAATTCATTTATTCATGAAAGTTATAAGTATTTTGGTGCAAGCAGTATTCTGGCAGTATTCCTATGTAGCGATTTTTGGTAATCGGAGGATATCTCCTAACCAGGATGGGATCTAATTCTGTGCAATTAAAGAGAAGTTTGAGACTCATTGGTGGTGACATGGTTCACAGTGTAAACTTTGAGGTCACAGGATTGGAAAGTTATTGTATCTAGAAGCTGACAATTTTATGTAATTTTGATGTAGCATGTTGAAATTATTATTTTATATTTGCATTCCAACTCATTTGTAATTATTTGAGTGTGGTATAAAGGAAGGAATGTTTTCCTTGTTATACAAGAGGATTGTAATAGTTGTGATATGAAATTATGAAAGTTGTGATGTGAATGTATGCATGAAGTGAAGAAAAGAGCTAATTCAGTGATGAAGGAAGACTTGCGAAGTACAGAGATCTAGATTTGTGATCTTGTGTAGCAGAGAGTGTGGTTTTGGCACAGTATGAAGGAGGTAACATATTTCATATTATTCTATTGAATAATCCTAAGATCTGTTGGATAGTGAGTTCAGAGATCTTGTCTTGAAGCTGTTTGGGTAGTGGGTCCTTCTGTCTTCCATAACTCCTAACAGGGTTAGAATCTTTTAACAGGGATTCAAAATCTCCTAACAGAGATTCATATGTACCAAATGTATTTCATAAGACTCCTAACAGGGTCCATCCTCTAACAAGGAACTTTCATATTAGTACATCATTTTTTGGGCATCATTCCCACTGGGGTTTACTCTTTGATCAAGAGGTTCCCTAGTTAACATATCTTGTGTTATTGTGTCATTGTGTATGATTATCCTTCTATGGTTGGTTACTGCATTAATTATATGGATTAAATCTGTTGAAGTTGATATTGAAGTTAATGATGATAAATGGTTTAATTATCAGATAACTGATTCACCCCCCCCCCCCTCTCAGTTATCTTGGTGGTCTTTACTTTCTAACAATTGGTATCAGAGTGACAGGTTCTTGAAAGAGAAGTTTAACAACTTAAGGAGATCTATGGTGAATTTTAGGAAAGAAAGCCCTAAGTTTGATGGAGTAAATTTTGACAGCTAGAAAGAAAAGATGAAGACACATCTCTTGTGTTTAGGACTAGGTTATTGGTTGATTACAAAGAATGAAAGGACTATAATTGATATGATTTATGAAAAACCCAGATTACAATACCTGGTGTGATACCTGCAGTATTGTAGAATTCAACATGAAAATTGAGAACAACAAGATTGCAAACCAAAAACTATCTCCATTCTATTCAAAATTGGAGTTTATACAAGTCGAATGGATCCCAAGGGTCACACAAATCCCTTGGAATTGAAATGAAGAGTCATCATAATGTTTATTACAATTAAACTATTAAAACTATCAAAAATTATCAAAAAACTAAATATAAAATTTCGGTCCACTTGGAGAAGGCATAACTTTCTCATCCTAGCTCTGAATTACGAACCGTTTGATGCATTGGAAAGGTATTCAAATAATCTTGAACCAAATTTTGGAAACATCAATGTTCTATCATGATTCCGGGCAGCATGTTTGTCCAGAAATGCACCGAAGACCCTCAAAATTGCAATTTACTAAAACATATGAAATTTTGGAAAAATTAGATTTTCAATATTTTCCCAATTTAATCCTGATCATTCCTCCCCCCTTAAGAGGAAATGGGCCCCATTGCACTAATCTACTACAACAGATGAGGAAATTGTTCTTCAATTTGTTCCTTAGTAAACCACTTGCCTTGATGAGAATGTTGACCAGCTCGAACCACCTGATACAAAGGAATGTTCTGATTTCTCAAAGTCTTTAAAATGGCTTCAGTAACATGGTCACACTGGACTGGAGTAGTAGTAGAGGGATTTAAATCTACAACTTGAATGTGTTCAGTAGCTTGGCAGATATCCAATAAAGGAGGAAAATAGGGTCTCAACAATTCCACATTGAAAACTGGATGCAGTCCCAAAAAGGATAGCAAATTAAGTTCAAAAGCATTGTCACCAACTTGTTTCACAATAGTGTATGGTCCATAATGAAGAGGATGAAGCTTCCTATTTGGTCCATGCAGGTGCTCTTTCTGAAGATGTAACCATACCTTGTCACCAACCTGAAACTGATGAGGATTTCTATGTTTATCATGTCTTTCCTTATACTTTTGATTACTCTGCTCCAATATCTCATGAACTTGTTGTTGTAGGTGTCTAATGTTATCAATGAATTTTTCTACTTTATCTACCTCCTTGTCACCATTCAATGGACTACTAGAGTGTAGAGATGGTATTGCTACATCCATAGGTGCCAATGGCTGGTACCCAAGAGAAACCTCAAATGGACTGTGCCCTGTAGTACTATGGAGTGCACGGTTGTAGCTGTGTTGCACATAGGGTAAGCTTTCATCCCATGTGCGAGGATGTTTTGAATGATACATCCATAAAATATGAATAATCATTTGATTCACCACTTCTTTCTACCCATCTATTTGGGGATGGAATGTTGTGGACTTTGTCAATTTCGTGTCCATTTTAGCCCATAGTGCAGACCAAAATTTGCTGATGAACCTGCTATCCCTATCACAAATAATGGTTTTTGGCAAACCAAAATGAACCCACACATGTTCAAAAAATAGATTGGTAGTATCTTTTGTAGAAATCATCTTTTTACATGCCACCATAATAGCCATTTTTGAAAACCTATCTACCACAACATATACACAATCATGCCCCCGCCTGGTAGTTGGAAGCCCAGACATAAAATCCATTGAAACAGACTACCATGGCTTATCAAGAATAGGTAATGGTAAGTATAGACCCAACATATGATTTGCTAGCTTTGCAATTGCACAGGCTGCACAAGCTTGTATATGTGAAATGATATCCTGCTTCATTTTTGGCCAATAGAAATACTTTTGAAGGATAGTAGTAGTCTTACCAATACCAAAATGTCCTGCAACACAACTATAGTGAGCTTCCCATATCATTTTCTTTCATTCTTCAGTGGGTACACATATGTGACCATTATGGCAAAGAAACCCATCCTGCAAGTGAAAATCAGAGATAGATTTTCCTTCTACCAAATTACTATAGTTGTTAGCAAAATCAGGGTCAGTACTATATAGTTGTTTCCAAGTGGATGATTGATGACCACATGAATCCAACACTATTGTCAAACCTGCAATTGGAGGCCTACTCAAACAATCTGCCACTTTGTTACTGCTTCCTTTTTTATGACCAATGTTGAGGTGAAATTGTTGTAAATAGGCTGACCATCGTTGATGTCTATCATTCTGTAGCTTCCCTTGTGTTTGCAAGAATTGGAGTGGTTTATGGTCTGTATGTATAATAGTTTCCTTTCCTAGTATATAGTGTTTCCATTGTTTGCAAGCCTAAAAAATGGTATACAACTCCTTATCATAGGTGGGATACCTACATACTATATTAGAAAAAGTTTCACTATGATAGGCAATAGGATGCCCATGTTGTGTGAGTACCACACTAAGAGCATAATCTGTTGCATCTGTTTCTATCTCAAATTCTTGGTGTAGATCTGGAAGGACCAATACTGGTGCTGAACATAGTCTTTTCTTTAACTCCTCAAATGCTTCTTGCTTTGCCTCTGTCCACTAAAATTTTTCTTGTGCTCCACCCCTTAGTGATTGATTAAGAGGCCATGATATGTGTGAGAAACCAAACACAAATCTGTGATAGAAGTTGGCTAAGCCCAAGAAGCTGTGAAGCTCTATGAAATTTTTAGGGGATGGCCAATCTTGGATTATTTGAATCTTTGTTGAATCAACATGAACACCCTTAGTGTCAATGATATAACCTAAGTATTGAATACTCTGCATACCAAAAGAACACTTCTCAATGTTGGCATAAAGTTTGTGTTTTTGCAGAGTTGAAAGAACTTGTTCAACATGCTGCAAATGCTCAGACCAAGTCCTGCTAAAGATGAGTATGTCATCCAAATAAACAACTACAAAAGAATCAATGAATGGTCTAAGCACATCATTCATCAATCTCATAAATGTGGCTGGGGCATTTGTTAGGCCAAAAGGCATGACCAACCATTCAAACAAACCTTCCTTAGATTTAAATGCAGTCTTCCACACATCTGTTGGATCAATTGGTACTTGGTGGTATCCAGACTTCAAGTCAAATTTTGTAAAGAATTTAGCCCCCCTAAGTTGGTCCAACAAATCATCAATTCGAGGGATTGGATATCTATTTTTAACAGAGATTTTGTTTAATTCTCTATAATCAATACAAAGCCTCCATGTCCCATCTTTCTTTTTAGCAAGGACAATTGGACTTCCACAAGGTGAAGCACTTGGATGAATGTGTCCTTTCTGAATCAACTCCTAAATTTGTCTCTTAATCTCGTCATTTTCCAAAACTGACCTCCTATATATTGGCTCATGTGGTAGCGGTGTGCCTGGGATTAAATCAATAGAGTGCTTGACTTGACAGTGTGTTGGTACTCCCACTGGTGGTGTAAACACACTGTGATATTCTTTCAAAATTTTATCCATCTAATTTTGTTGATTCTCTATTACCTTAGCATGTGTATTAAGAACAAGTGACTTTGTTTGTTCAGGGCAAATCATGAGTACAACAAAAGCTCCAGTTTGAGCAATCAAGCATTTACATTGTTTAGCACTAATTAAAGAAGCAGTTTGTGTTGGACATACCTCTAGTATTTGATACCTCTTCCCACCAAGCTTGATTGTAACACTACGTGGCCTGGACTCATACACCCCATGCCTCTGATACATGTATCGCTGCCCCAGCAAGACATCGCATACATCCAATGGTGCTACATCACATATCACTTCATCCTTGAAAGGCTTGATTGAATATGGAAAATGACATTGTTGATTTATTTGAATATCTTGTCCCTCATTTACCCATCCCATAGAGTATGGTTGTGGGTGTCTTGTCACTTTCAGATTTAATCTTTTGACTGTCTCCCTAGAGATCAAATTCTTTTGACTCCCACTGTCAACAATAAAATGCAGAGGCTTTCCATCAACCCACATTTGTGAATGAAAAAGTCTCTCTTCATCTTCACGGGGAAATACTTTAGCAGTTCCAACTACGGCATATGGGTTTGCTTCTATGATGGAATCATTCTCCTCTTTCTCAGAATTATCTATTGGTGATGATTCAGGTTCAGCTTCCTCTCCTCGTATTTCTGTCATCAAATTTTTAATACTTTGACAATCCTTTGTATTATGGGTTGGGGACTTATGCATCTCACACCACATGTCTATGTCTATCTTTTTAGTAGACCACCATGTGTTCTTGGGTGAATTTGAATGAAGTTCCTTGGTCACCTATTTTCTTGCAAATTTATTGCCACCTTCAACCCTTGGCTTGTTGTTTGCAAAGTAGTCCCTCTTCCCTTTTTGCTTGGATTTTTCTTCAATTTTTGTAGCATATTTATAGGTAGTTTCCAATGTATCAATATTTAAAAATTCCATCTCTATTTGAATATACCTGTGAAGTCCACTCTGATATTTCAAAATTTGATGCTTCTCTGAATCATTAATACCGAGTTTTGCTGAAAGTGAATGGAAAGTATTGGTGTAATCTTGCATAGACTGATCCCTCTTTTGTCAAAGAAGTTGTCATTCTATGTATTTTTGTTCATATACATCCTCCGGGAGGTAAGCTTCTTTTATGTATTCCACAAATTCTCCCCATGTGGGCTTCTTATCAAGAGATAGTATAAAACCATCTTCATTAACTGATTCTTGTTCTTTATTTGCTACTCTGGTTTCCCATGCTAATTTCACATGGGTTTCAGCTTTGAGGAGAGCAAATGTTATCTTTTTAGCATCTGAGAAATTATTTACAGAAAAGTACCTATCCAACTTTGATAACCAGTTATCAACAACTTCAGAATCGACCTTTCCTTCAAAATTTAGGATGTTAAAATTGACCTGCACTTTGAAAGGGGTATTTCCATGAAATGATGTTTCAGATTCAAAGGGTTTTTGCTTCTGTAGGAGGCGTGAAAATTGACTCATCATCTCCTCTCATTGCTTATTTAAAGCTTCCTCGATCAACTTCTTAACATCATCGTCTGACATCTTCGATCATGTGCATCTCAAAGGTGGGTATTTTGACAAATCTTGTGTATCCAATCCTAATCTTTGGTAGGAATACCTTGTGTAAATTGGCATAAAGGAGCATAATGGAAAAATTAGATTTTCAATATTTTCCCAATTTAATCCTAATCAATAATTGAAGAAGACAATCTTGAAACAAGTTCCAAAGATGAGGTAGATCTATTTATGTGTAACATACTTGCAAGAGAAGAACTTTTATTAGCACTTCTAGAGAATGAATACAGTCAAGTAAAAGGTTTAACTAAATCTCATGATATTTGGAAAGCTTTACATTCTACTTTTGAAGGTGATGAACATGCAAAGAAAGCCAGGTTACATAATTGGATTTGTGCATTTGAAGACATAAGAATTATGGAAGATGAATCTATTAGAAGCTATATTGGTAGGATGTCAGAAATTGTTGCAGGAATAAAGTCTTGTGGAGGTGAAAAGATAGAGAATGAAGTAATATAGAAGATCTTGAGAACATTGACACCAATATTTAGGTAGACTACACAAATGATTGAACAAGTGATACCTTGTACACCAAACTTTTCAAGGGAGACTCTTTTTGGAAGATTGGAAGCAACAGAGATGAATTTGAGATTATCAGGAGAACTACCTAGAGTGGAGACAACATTTAGTGCTCTTAGCATCAGACCTACTTTGTCTAGAAGTACAAGTGTGAATGGAGATTATGCCAATAGTAGTAGATCCAAATCTGATGAAGATAAGAAGATTGAAGAAGTTATTGCCTTTCTTGTGAAAAGACAACCAAATGGTAAGAAAATCTTTAAATGTTGGACATATCAAGAATATGGTCATTTTGCATGTAAGTGTCCTAAGAGAGTTAAGAAGTATAGAAACAATTTTGAGCCTAGAAGATCTAAAGAATGTTATTATGCAAATGATGAAGAAATTGAAGTAGGAATTGAAAGACATTTGAGTGACAGTGATAATGATAACTTTGATGACATAGGATTTGTAGCAATTAAGGAAGAAAATTTTGAATCTGATATTAAAGAAGAAAAAGCTTTAGTTTCCCAAGTTGAAAAGAAATCTGATTGGATTATAGATAGTGGTTGTTCACATCATATGACTGGTGATAAAGGAAAATTCATAAAGTTTAATAATTATGATGGAGGAGTTGTTAGAGTTGGTAAAAATGCACCTTGTTTGATTAAAGGTATAGGATCTATTACTCTTGATGGAAAGACTAATACTGATGATGTTTACTTTGTTGATGGATTAAAACATAATCTTTTGAGTGTTGGACAGTTAGTGGATAAAGGATATCAAGTTTGGTTTACTGAGAAAACTTGTGTGATTAAGGATAAAGATGGAAATCTAATTAGAAATGGATCTAGAACTAGAGGTAATGTATTTGAGTTGAACCCTACTGAGATGACATGCTTGATGACTAAGATTGATGACAATTGGTTATGGCATAGAAGGTTTTGTCACATAAACTTTGATAATATTGTGAAAGTGAGTTCTACACTTGCAGTAAGAGACTTACCTAAGATTATGAAGCCTACTAACATGATTTGCAAGGAATGTGTGATGGCTAAGCAGAAAAGGAGTTCATTTCCTAGCAAGAAGTTCACATCTACAGAAAAGTTGGAGATTGTTCATACATACTTGAGCGGTCCTACTAGGACTAGAGGATTCTATGGAGAAAGGTATTTTATGATTCTTGTTGATGATTTTACAAGAATGATGTGGATTGCATTTTTTAAAGAAAAATATGAAGCATTTGATAAGTTTAAAGTCATGAAGAATAAAGTTGAGAATGAATCAGGAATGAGGATTAAATGTTTGAGATCCGATAGAGGTGGAGAATTTACATCTAAAGAGTTTAACACTTTTTGTGAAGTGAATGGTATTAAGAGACAGTTATCAGCCCCTAGAACACCTGAACAAAATGGTATTGCAAAAAGAAGGAATAGATCAGTAATTGAAGTAGCTAGAGCTATGTTATTTGAAGGTGATTTGGCAAAGACATTTTGGAGAGAAGCAGTGAATACAATAGTATATACAATGAACAGAGTACAAATCAGAGCAGACACAGACAAGACATCTTATGAATTATGGTTTGGACATGCACCCTCAGTTAAGTATTTTAGAATTTTTGGAAGCAAATGTTATATTAAGAGAGATGATGATATAGGAAAGTTTGATCCTAGAAGCGATGAAGGAATTTTTCTTGGATATTCTTTGAAAAGCAAAGCATATAGATGTTACAATAAGAGAACTAAAACTATTGTTGAAAGTGCAAATGTAAAAGTTGATGAGAAGTTTAAAATTTAAGAAAGAATGCTTGATTATGAATCTGATGAAGGAACTAACCCTCAGCCTAACATTGAAACTAATTAACAATTTTTTGAGACTGACAGTGAATTGTTGAATGAAAGTCATGCTAAAGAAAATAGAGAAGAATCTAGAGAAGAATCTAAAATTGAAGAAAGATCAATGACTATGACACCTAATAGGTATATATCAAGACATCATCCTATTGAGCAAGTTATTGGAAGTTTGGATAGAGGAGTTATGACTAGAAAGAAGGTACATTTATGTTTGATTTCTCAAATTGAACCTAAGTCTACTAATGAAGCTTGTGAAGAAGAACATTGGATTAAAGCTATGAAAGAAGAATTAGATCAGATTGAAAAGAACAAGACATGAGAATTGGTCCCTAGACCTAAAGACAAAAATGTGATTGGAACTAAATGGGTATTCAGGAACAAGATGAATGAACAAGGAGAATTAATTAGAAACAAAGCAAGATTGGTATGTAAGGGATACTCACAACAAGAAGGAATTGACTCTGAAGAGACTTTTGCCCCTATGGAAAGACTTGAAGTGGTAAGAATATTTTTGGCTTATGCAACATTTAAGAAATTCAAAGCATATCAGATGGATGTAAAGTTAGCATTTCTGAATGGTGAATTAGAGGAAGAAGTCTACATTGAGTAGCTTGAAGGTTTTCCTTTGACTCAAGAAGGAGACATGGTATGTAAACTAAAGAAAGCATTGTATGGACTAAAGCAAGCACCTAGAACTTGGTATGCTAGATTAGATAAGTATTTGTTAAAATTGGGATTTACAAAAGTAACAGTTGATAGTAAATTATACACAAAAGAAATTGAGAATGGATTGTTAGTTTTGGTTATTTTTGTTGATGACATTATTTTTGGAGGAGAAGATAAAGCTAGTCACAAATTTGTTGATGAAATGAAGACAGAATTTGAAATGAGTATGATTGGAGAAATGAAATACTTTTTGGGATTACAAATAACACAAAATAAAGATGGTATCTTTATAAGTCAGACAAAGTACTTGAATGATTTGTTGAAAAGATTCAGTATGGAGAATTGTAAACCAGTTGGAACACCTATGGTTACAAGACATAAACTATCTAGTAAAGATGAGACACCAGAAGTTGAGCAAAAGAAATACAGATCTATGATTGGTGGATTGTAGTACTTGACACACACTAGACCAGATATACAACATTTAGTTGGGATGGTAGCAAGATTTCAAGCTAAACCTAGAGAGTCACATTATACAGCAGTAAAAAGGATATTGAGATATCTTAGAGGCACAATGGACTATGGACTATGGTATGAAAATTCTGATGATTTTACCCTATGCGCATATACTGATGCTAATTGGGGAGGTAGTGTTGATGACAATAAAAGCACCAGTGGTGGAGCCTTTTTTCTTGGAGGAAGATTAGTTTCTTGGTTGAGCAAAAAGCATAATTGTATCTCAGAGAGTATAGCAGAAGAAAAATATGTAGCAACAACAAACAATTGTAATCAGATAATTTGGATGAAGTAGATGTTGATGGACATTGGAATCAAGTTTGATGAGCCTATTGTCATATATTGTGACAATACAAGTACAGTTAGTATATCTAAGAATCCAGTTTTACATTCTAAAATAAAGCATATAGAGATCAAGTATCATGTTGTAAGAGAAAAAGTTGCAGAAAAAGAAGTCAAACTGGAGTACATAAGCACAAAGGAGAAAATAGTAGATATATTTACTAAGCCCTTGCCTAAGGATACATTTGAGTATCTAAGAGGTATGCTTGGGGTTATGCCCCAATGTACTTTTGAGTAATGATGTAGTTGGTTGCATCCATCCAGTGGTTTATGGCCCTATCTATTTTTTGGATTGGATGTTGGTACTTCCTCTATGGGGGAGTATGTGTATCTGAGCTGAGTCATTGAGGACTCTTGTGAATGTATTTTTTGAATAGTGTCCTTTGACATTGAGCTATTGTTTGACATAGTGATAGAATTTTTATCATTGATGTCAATGGGGGAGAGAATCATGAAAAACATTGAGGAAACATTGAGGAACTACATTTGTTGGAGAGATTGAATAGGATAACAAAGCAAGATTTGATTGATGATGAGTAGCAGTGCAGTGATTAGATTTTTGGAACATTGGATGTTTTTCATCTATGTTGCCGTCAATGCCAATGGGGGATATTTTTAGGAATGAATGTTGAAGCCTTTGGCAGCCATTCTATAGTAGTGGTTGTTGCATTCATGACTATGATTGTCATTGATGTCAACACAGTGATATTCTAGAGTTTAGCAGAGAAGCAAGCATAGTTTTGTTTTGTGCACATGTTATATTGTAGATTGAGTTATGCAAAATTGATGGTATGTTCTTTGGTGTGTTATTAGCCTATGGTTAAGAGTGTAGAAAGAAATTCATTTATTCATGAAAGTTATAAGCATTTTGTTGGAAGCAGTATTCTGGCAGTATTCCTGTGTAGCAGTTTTTGGTAATCAGAGGATATCTCCTAATCGGGATGGAATCTGATTCTAGGTAGTTAAAGGGAAGTTTGAGACTCATTGGTGGTGATGTGGCTCATAGTGAAAACTTTGAGGTCACACGATTGGAAATTTATTGTATCTAGAAGCTGACAGTTTTATGTAATTTTGATGTAGCGTGTTGAAATTATTATTTTGTATTTGCATGCCGACTCATTTGTAATTATTTGAGTGTGGTATAAAGGAAGGAATGTTTTCCTTGTTATACAAGAGGATTGTAATAGTTGTGATGTGAAATTATGAAAGTTGTGATGTGAATGTATGCATGAAGTGAAGAAAAGAGCTAATTCAGTGATGAAGGAAGACTTGCGAAGTACAGAGATCTAGATTTGTGATCTTGTGTAGCAGAGAATGTGGTTTTGGCACAGTATGAAGGAGGTAACATATTTCATATTATTCTATTGAATAATCCTAAGATCTATTGGACAGTGAGTTCAAAGATCTTGTCTTGAAGCTGTTTGGGCAGTGGGTCCTTCTGTCTTCCATAACTCCTAATAGGGTTAGAATCTTTTAACAAGCATTCAAAATCTCCTAACAAAGATTCATATGTACTTAATGTATTTCATAAGACTCCTAATAGGGTCCATCCTCTAACAAGTAACTTTCATATTAGTGCATCATTTTGTGGGCATCAGTCCCACTGGGGTTTACTCTTTGATCAAGAGGTTCCCTAGTTAACATATCTTGTGTTATTGTGTCATTGTGTATGATTATCCTTCTATGGTTGGTTACTACATTAATTATATGGATTAAAGCTATTGAAGTTGATATTGAAGTTAACGATGATAAATGGTTTAATTATCAGATAACTGATTCACCCCCCCCCCCTCTCAGTTATCTTGGTGGTCTTTACTTTCTAACATCAGGGTCATTGAATAATACATCAATGCTATAAAAAATTTCATCAACAACTGTTTCTCTAGTGGTAGGTCTAGGTTCTTTTTCAATTGTAGGTGCATAATCATGATATCTTTCTTGAATCATAAACTTCTCATCAATCTTAACATGAGCACTTTCAATGATCTTCTTCAATCTTAAATTCAAACATCTATAGGCTTTTCTTTTAGTAGAGTAACCAAGAAAAATACCTTCATCACTTCTTGCATCAAACTTGCCAATTGCTTCATTTCTCTTGATGTAGTACTTGCTTCCGAATGTTCTAAAGTATTTTACTATAGGTACATTCCCAAACCATATCTCATAAGGTGTCTTGCCTATGCCTGGCCTCAATTGTATTCTATTGATAGTATATACTATAGTATTGACCGCATCTCTCCAATAGGTGTGTGCAACCTTTCCTTTAGCCATGATGGTGCATGTTGTATCAAGTATGATCCTATTCCTTCTTTCTACAATTACATTCTTCTGAGGGGTTCTACATGCGCTTAACTATCTCTTTATCCCATGCTCTTCGTAATACTCATAAAATCTATCAGATGTGAATTATCCTCCTCTATTTGATCTCAGACATTTAATCTTCAATCCAGACTCATTTTCAACCTTATCTTTGAATAATTTAAACTTATCAAATGCTTCTGATTTGTCCTTTAAGAAAGAAACCCACATCATTCTAGAATAATCATCAAAAAACAAAATAAAGTACCTTTCACCATAGTATGATCTTGTTTGAGTTGGTCCACATAGGTCTATATGCACTAGATCCAATTTGTTCTCTACCGAATTGTGCTTTCTTTTGAATGAATTCCTCACATGCTTTCCCATTACACATTCCCTGCATATTGTATCAACTAGTTTTGCAATACTAGGAAGGTCTCTTACTACCTTTACATTACTTATCTTCACTATGTTGTCAAAATTAATGTGACATTGTCTTTTGTGCCATAACCAACTGTCATCTACTTTAGCAACAAAACAACTTACTTCTGGATTAAGTTGAAAAAAATTTGTTAGAATAACTAAGAGGGGGGGTGAATTAGTTAGATCAGTTATCCTATAGTCCCAAATACAAAGATGTAAAACTCAAACCAATTACAAAAAAATTGTAGCTCAGTAACATAAACTATTAAACTATCTGCGCCTTTTACCGATTACCAGTTAATTAATTCACTATGATTATCGACCAAATCAAATATGCAATATGTAAAGTATGACAATAAAACAATCATCACAGAAACACATAACATAATTATTTAATGTGGAAACCCTGCTAAGGGAAAAACCACCTAGGACCAATAACCCAAAATAATTTTCACTCTTCTAAAGTGAGCTCGGTGAAGAGCCAACCCTGTTAAAGGTTACAAACACACTGTTAGGTGTGACCTTATTAGAGGATTCCATAATAATAGTTAACTTTCGACCAGCATTCACTATGGGGTCAATAAGATAACAATGTACATTCCTTGAATGACATAGGGGCATAACATAAGATGATTAAGTCCACTCGGTTAGGACATTTTTTGTATCAATGGTTAAACTAAAATAGTACTTGATCTGATTACAATAAAACTTAATTTGCAAATGTTCAGATCTATTCTAAGCCCATACAAATCTTTTGATCAATATTTTAATTCACTTCCTCAACTTACTTTTACTTGGTAATAGCTCTCTGACACTCGGTATTGTTCTATAGTTTGGTTCTCCTTTCACCAATCTAATTAGGCATGCATGAAACTATGTTCATGCAAAATCTCTGCAGTCTTCCTTCTTCTGGCATGTTTCAATAAAGAAACTCATATCTCTTATATAGATAGATAAACTATTTTCATATCAACCATCATATTTTGCCACTTATTCTTCTTCGTTGATTTTTCCTCTTAAACCTTCCTCAATAGTTGTGTCCATAACATGTTTCATTTCCATCCTTTAGATCTTCTTTGAATTTTGTCAGCCATGGATCTCATAAAAAACTTTAGCCTCAATCTCAAAATCATAACAATCTCTAGATCATCAAATTCTATTGACTGAACTAAGTATTTAATACTTTCATCCATACTTGGTTAACAAAGAAATGCATCGGCAAACACAAGCTTAGTTAATATTGTCACTCGGTATACACTACACTAGCTCGGTGTATACTGAAGTGCTTCATTTATCGACCACATTGCCTTGTACAGTTTTTCTTCCTTCTTCATAATAGATTAATGCAACATAATCGAGTCAAAAATATGAGATCATAGACTCATCAATAAGTTACCCAAGGTATTCCTTACCCTCATCTGTCATATCCATTTCTCTCCATGTAGATATCTCAGTTCTTAATCTTTTCTATCCTTTTTACAGATGTTTAGATGTTTGTAACTTACATGATAAGTACAGTCAAAACTAGTTGATATCAATGACAACATAATGACTGATTTAATTATCTTACACAACATTTTAGTAACTCGATGATCTCTAATCACTGATCTTCAAGTCATTCAGGTATTCAATCAGTTGTAGTTCATCAATCTCTCCCTTTGGCATTGATGGCAACACAAGCAATATGAAAATATGCCATGCACATACCAAACATGTATTCTACAACTATGTAAATAAATGTTGTAGCTTGGTAAGCTCTCCCTAGCTTGATTTTTAATATGTTTAATCACTACATTACATAATAGAATTACAAGTGCAGAATCTCCTCTGTGGATTTGATCATTTCAGCTCTTAGATTCCTTCTGTTCTCATTCAAATATCTCCCTGAATTTCTTAGATTATCTCTCCCTTAGATAGATATTTCATATTCAAGCCTTCTCTCCTGACTATTTATCTCTCCCTTTGACAATAATGCCAAAGAAAAACACAAAACATACAGCTCTGCAATAGCCAAGTAATTCTCTGTTATTCGGTGT
Organism: Chamaecyparis obtusa; assembly: GCA_027943335.1. NCBI lineage: Eukaryota > Viridiplantae > Streptophyta > Pinopsida > Cupressales > Cupressaceae > Chamaecyparis > Chamaecyparis obtusa. Next base: position 2,919,819 of record BSBK01000537.1, read on the forward strand.
AGACAATGTATCTATGTCTATTGATATGCAAATCTCTGTTCTAGCTCCTCAAATCTTTCACAACCTTAGACATGATCTAAAGTGTGAGCTATGTTGCATCAACATGAATGATCTTTTCATAAGATTAGGTTTATGCAACCTCCAGATACCATTAGTGACCGGTAGATAGGGGACGAACCCCAAGTCTAGTCCTCAAGTATTCAAAAGTGTCCTTCGGTAGAGGCTTGGTAAAAATATCAACAAGTTTCTCCTTTGATGTAACATATTCCAGTCTTACTTGCTTCTCATGTAATTATTCTCTTAAGTAGTGATACTTAATCAAAATATGCTTTGTCTTTGAATGCATTACAAAATTCTTAGAAATATTTATTGCACTAGTGTTATCACAATATATAATCACCAGCTCAGTGATTACTTCATTCATCCCTTCCAACACTTGTTTGATATAAGCAATGTTTGAACAATTTTTAGCAACAACAACATACTCTGCTTTAGTAGTAGACTGAGAAAAACAAGGTTTTTTCTTACTTGTCCAAGTCACAAGTCTTTCACCAAAGAAAAATGCTCCTCCGATTGTGCTCTTTCTGTCATCTATATTTCTAGCCCAATCTGCGTCAGTGTAAACTCTTAGTTCAATTTTTCCTTCCTTAGGATACCATAAAACATAATCCTCTATTTTCTTTAGGTATCTCAAGATTCTTTTCACTACAACCATATGTGAATCCTTTGGATTGGTAGATAATCGAGCCACAATCCCCACTGCATGTGCAATATCAGGCCTACTATGTACTACATACATTAGTTTACCAATCATAGATCAGTAAAATGTTTGATTTACCTCTATAGATTCATCATCTTTTGTTAATTTGAAACCTATGACCATCGATGTTCCTACTAGTTTAGCATCTCCCATGCCAAATGTTCTCAATACTTCCTTTATGTACTTTTATTATGTGATGAAAATTCCATCATTTTGCTAAATAACCTGAAAGCCTAGAAAGAATTTAATCTCTCCAAACATTGACATTTCAAATTCCTTTTTCATCTCATCAAAAAATGATTTACAAATATGATCTTGTCCTCCAAAGATTATATCATCCACAAATATTTTAGCAATCAAAATAGTATCATCAGATCCTCCTTTCATATACAAATTGCTATTTTCACTAGTTCTTACAAAACCAATATTTAAAAGATAAGTATGTAACCTTTCATACCATGCTCTTGATGCTTTCTTTAATCCATATAAAGCTTTGTGTAGTCTACATACCATGTCTTTTTTATTTGGATCAACAAACCCTTTTGGTTGTTCTATGTAGACCTCCTCTTCTAGTATTCCATTCAAAAAAGCTGACTTAACATCCATTTGATAGAATTTGAATTTCTTATGTGTGGCATATGCAAGTAACATGCAAACTCCTTCCAGTATAGCAACAGGTGCAAAAGTTTCACCATAATCAATACCTTCTTCTTGTGCATATCCCTTGCAAACAAGTCTAGCTTTGTTCCTAGTAACTTCTCCATTCTCATTTAGCTTATTTATAAAAATCCATTTAGTACTGATAACATTTTTCTCTTTCGGTCTAGGTACTAAATTTCATGTCTTGTTTTTCTCAATTTGTTTTATCTCTTCATTCATAGCATTGATCCATTCATCATTCTCAAGTGCAACCTTAACATTCTTCGATTCAAACTCACAAACTAAGCATGCATTTTGTCTTAACTTACTTCTTGTCAGTATCCCAGCTTGCTTATCTCTAATGATTTGGTTCTTAGGATGATGTCTTCTGAAAAATCTTGTTAGCACTTGATCTATTCTTTGTTCTTCATTCTGTTCAGGTTCATTTCCTTGCTCGACAACTTCTTCCTAATCCTCAATTTCCCTTTGTTGATCCTCGGTGTTGTTTTCCTAATGTTTGGTTGACTTAGCCTGTGGCTTTGGTAGATACTCTAGATCTTCAACATAATCAAATCTACCATAGTCTTCCAACTCCTTTCAGCAATCTCATTCTACTGAGGTGTTCTAGGTGCAAAAACTTATCTTTTTATGCCATGCTCATTACAATAGTTAGTGAACTCATCAGAAATAAACTCAACACCTCTATCAGACCTCAAGTATTTTAGTTCTTTTCCAGTTTCTTTTTCTACTTTAGCTTTGTACCATTTAAACATCTTAAATGCCTTAGATTTCTCTTTTAAAAACATAATAGTCATCGATCTAGTATAGTCACCAACAAACAAAATAAAGTATCTATCTCCATAGTAGCTTTGAGTTCTCATGGGACCACATCAGTCAGTGTGAACTAACTCCAAGATTATTTTTGTTGAATAGTCTTTACTTTTGAAACTAGATTTTTTCATCTTCTCTTTCTGACATTGATGACACATAACATGATCCGGTTTAGTTAGGCCAGGCAGTCCTCTAACTTTTCTCTTTCTACTGATCTTAATCATGTTATCAAAATTTACGTGACTGTATACACTAAAAAATGACTTCATTAATTAATTAAATGTTTATTATTTAATTAATATTGACTTGATGAATTAATTAAATATTTATTCTTCTATTTATTAAATAAATTATTCAATTTATTTGATAAATTCACTATAGTCTAATTTTCTATCCTAAGTCTTCTAAATAGTCTATTAAAGTGATTTAATCTATTACACAATTACTAAATATGACTAATTCCCCTAGTCCACTTCATCCACCTAGTCACCTGACACATCACCTTGGCTAAAATAATTAATTATTATTAATTATTAATTATTCATTATCCTCATCCACACATGTCCTATTCCTAAGGGCTTGTTGGCATTAAGCATGATTGTCATTAGTGACAACACTTATTCTGAACAGTGCATATCAAGCAGAATAGTACATAATAAGCAGAACAGAGCTTACCGAGTAGAGTAGAGCTTACTGAGCAGAATAGTGCATACCGAGCTCACAAAGTTTCATAGTGTTTACCGAGTGCTACACGGTTAAACAAGAAATTTAGTTTCTATCGAGTAACACTTTATCTACCGAGTCTCTAGTATTTATTGAGTTTGAAACTATGACCGAGTGGTTAGTATGGACCAAGCTTCCACTTCTACCGAGTGCATGATGATGCTGAGTAATGCAGTGGACGTAGAGTATCAGAAATTCACTGAGTTAGTTTGTAGTAACCGTGTAACTATATTTTGGCCGACTCAGTAATATTTTTGTTTACTTGTTTAAGAGCTGACTTTGTAATTATTTTGGAATTGACTTAGATTGATATATAAACAATGTTTTATGTCATATCCAAAAAGAAAGATATAGAGAAGTAAAAAAAAAGAGAGAAAGGCAGAGATAAGCGAATTACAAAGGGCTACAACAGTATAAGAAGTAGCAAAGATCTATCCATCACAGAAGGTGATCAGTACATTAGAGAATCTCAATCAGCAAGTATAGTTGCAAGTAAGAGATCTACTGTTTCATCCTAACAGGTGAATCAACTTGAAATCCTTTAACCGGGTAGACTTAACAGTCTTTGTAAAAATCTCTTAACCGAGTGCATACTTCATTGTATGTTTGTAAAACCTCTAACAAGGTGGACCTAGCAGTCCTTATTGCTCCTAATAGGGAAGATCATTAGAAGTGATCATTGTAAGCCTTAACCGACAAACTTTATACTGCAGTATTGAAGTTTTGTGGGTATCATCCCCACCCCAGTTTTACTTTCTACTTGGAAGGTTTCTGGGTCACCAAATCTCTATGTTCTAAGTGTTATGAATGTTTTATCCTTTCTATTACTCATGCATGTAGTCAGATTATCAATCTAATATTATTAAGATCTAAATCTGTTAAAAGTTTTGAAGTTACTGATTCACCCCTCCCCTCTCAGTAACCTAGATAGTCTTGAATATTTCCAACAATTGGTATCAGAGCTCAGTGGATCTCAAAATAAATTTTGACACCTTGAGAAAAGATTCAGGACAATGGAGATATTCAGATTGAACAAAGTAATTGAGAATGAAAAGCTAGATCTGGAAATGGCCATAACTCAACTCAAAGAAGCAAGAGAGCATCTTTCCTTTTCCCTAAAAAGAAGGAAGGAACTTGCAAATCAGATCAATGACCACCAGTATGTTGAAGAAAAGATTGAAGACTTTTTCCCTTCAAGCAGCTCAGATGAACCAAACAATGCAATCAAAGAACTTCTAGAAAAGAGTGGATCTCTCCAAAAAGAAGTGAGAAAATTGAAAAGAGAACAGGAAATTCAGTCAACAAGATTCTGTGAAGTCTTGGAACAAAGAAACAAGATGAAAGATGAAATAGATGGAAAGAACAATGAAATCCAGAATAAAACTCTTCAGCTAGAAAATCTTATTGATCAAATCTCCAATGCAAATGAAGAAATCTTGACTCTAAGATCAGAAAATGAAAATATGAGAGAAGAGCTGAGATCTAAAAAGAAAATCAATTTAAGAGTGATGAGTGAGCTAGATGCTGAAAGGAAAATCAATGAGAGAATGTTGAAATCTCAAGAAGATATGAATTAGGTGTATGAACAAAACCTTCATAGGAAAAAAGGAAAAGCAGGACTTGGATACAAAGAGGAAGGTGAATCCTCCAAACAAGGTACTCAAAAGAATCAGAAACCTACCTGTAATCACTGTGGAAAAATTGGTCATACTTCAAACAAATGTTGGAGCAATGGAAAAGAAAAATTCAATGGAAAATGCTACAATTGCAATCAGCTTGGTCATAAAGCAAATGAATGCAAGGAAAAACCAAGATTTAAAGGCATATGTCACAAATGTAGCAAACAAGGTCATAAGGCATCAGAATGCAGAACTAAAACACCCAATCCAGCGGAAAAAATTATTAAAGCAATGTTTGGTTGGGATTACAACACTTGGTGTAGATGTCATTACTGTGGAGAATATGGACACATTGGCATGAATTGTGTAAGGCACCACTTGAGAAAAAGGGATTCTACCATAAGATGTTATAATTGCACTAAGCTTGGTCACATAGCTAAAAACTGCATGAATTTAGGCAAAATTGAAGATGAAAAGAAAGAAAAAGAAAATAACATTAGGAAGCAGATGAGACAGAAGTGGATTCCTAAACCTACCGAGAAAACCAATCCTAAAGTCACTAATGAAGGGAGTGGCTCTATGAGCTCTAACTAGTCTCCAAGAAAGCACTGGAACTGTATCTTCATAGACATATTCCAAAATAGTTCCTGAACTAAAAGGAAGACAGATCCAAATCACTATGCAAGATACAACAGGATCACAAGAAGGTCGGTATCAGTTACCACCGAGCAAAGTCGGGAGTAACCTAACTTCATTTGGTTATCGAGTAAGGTCAGAGAAGTATGAATTCATATGATCACTAAGTTGTGGAGTCTTCATCGAGCAATTAATTCATAGTGGATGACAGCCTGTCTAATTCAATACACTAATTCATACTGAGCATTAATGACAAAGTTTTAACAAAAGGAGTGAAATCAAGTTCACTATTCACCGTGAACAAAAGTCTCCTAGTGCAATCAAGCATTTCGAAGCATATTTCAGCAAGATATTCTCTTTCCTTGAAGAATTTATTGTGTTCACTGAGCTACCATGGCATCATCCAGCACTAAAGTGAAGAAAGGTTCAGAAATGTTGGTTCATGGAGAATGGAAAGCACCAGATTTCAAACTCGTGCCCATAGTTGCCAGAACCCTAGACCCGAGTGGAGCTCAATCTCAGATCCCTCCTAAGGTACTCCTTATTAACAATATTTGTAGTCATTTTAAGTGTACAATTCAAGAGCTTGGAACCCTAGAGATAGATACTATTCATGAGAAACTATGTGTCGATGGTGTTCTCAAACCGGAGCATCAACATTTGGAAGATAAGGGTTTAGTTCACATCACACACTTGCCTCAGAGCTTTCAGATAAAATGGGTTAGATATATCCTCAGCTGAGTACATGAAGGTAAAATATGGCTTGAGCAACCAGTAGAGATTACGAAGAAGATGATTCACCGAATCACTGGTCTTCCCATGCTCGACAAGGCAAAATCTACAAAAACCCTAGGTCGGATGAAACTAGAAGAGAAAACCTTAGCTGAGTGGGATGGTAGAGGTATGAAGATAAGCAAAATTATTGATGCAGAATTGAAGTTTGGTATACATATCGTAGCTCACAAGATATACACTTCAAGTTGGTAGAATAGTGTTCCATGTGAAGCAGTTGACCTAGCATATAAAATTGTAAAGAACAATCTGTCATTTGACCTAGCAGATCTTTTGTTGAAATAGTTCAACAAGAACATGGAGAGCATCCAAACCTCAAAGAACAATCCATGTAAGTTTGGCTCACTGTTGGTTTGTTTATTTTTCTATGCTCAAAAGTTTTTCCCATCAAAAGGCACGGTAGTATGGAGAAAAGATGTGTCATTTCTTTATCAGATGAATGAATACATTTCAAAAATGGGTGACAATTTTGAAAGCATAATGGATAACTATTTTGAATCATTTAAAGAGAAAATGAACAATAGATTCTCGATTCCACAGAAATTGGTGGAAGATTACAAAGATGATATTTGTTTCATGGTGGATTGTGATAATCTATATATACAGGTAGCAAAACCAAGGATTGTACATGTGAAACCTCTTCCCTATGAGGTAAATATTGATGAAACCAAGAATATTATTGAAGCCCTAATTAATCAACCTATTAATCCAAAGGCACCATATTTTGGGACATATGAAGAAGCTAAGGAGAGAATTGAGCTTAGTATAAAGCTTCCACAGGTGGTTAACAAAGGAAGAAAGAGGATGGCCAAAATACAAGCTAGCACACCTCTAATGTCAACCGAGGAAAAAGGAGAGGACTTTGAAGAAGAAGAAGAGAAAAAGGATAAGGAGGAAGAAGAACAAGTACCAAAAAAGAAGAAAGGAAAAGTAATTATCACCAAGGCACCCAAGCAACGCTCTGCAGTATTTACAAGGAGTGCAAGAGGCAAGGCAGGCAAAGACAGTGAAGAAATAGTATTCAAAAGGCCTCCTCCGTCTTTAAAAGAAAAGATCAAGGATTTGAGAGAAGAATCTGGAATTGCAAACTTCAAATCTCTCAAATATGAAATTAGATCTGAGGAAGAGTAGCAGGAAATTGAAGATGCTGTTGTCGAGAAAATAGGAAAATGGAAATACTCACCTGAAGAGATAGCTTCTCAAATCCTAGGAATTCTACTGAACAAAATTAAGTTGAGATGGTCCAATGCAAGACAAATTGTCAAGGACATCTATGCTCAAACCTTGAGGCAATTAATGCCAAGTTTGAAAAATGCTGAAATTAATAAGGCATTAATAGATAATGAAAATAAGTTGACACTCAAATTCAACAGTTGTTTGATTTTGATCAAAGATATTGAGTCGGTTGTGAAGAGTTCCACTGCCACATGGAAAAACATCTATAATCTTTACAAACTGAGTGTCGAAACTGTGATAATCAAGGATATTGATGATGATAGTGATGAGGAAGATAATATTGTTCAGATAGCTACAGAAGTCATTGCCTCACTTCCTCACTCTCCATCAAAAGTTTCCACACCTAGCACGGAGATAACTTCAAGTATGATTGTGAAAACTTCCACAGATACATCAAATGTCAAATCATCACTAGCACAACTCAATGTATCATTGACAGAAATGACTACCACCTCTTTTACCGAGTTGCAGTCTCCTGTATCTACTTTAGTACCTACTTCCATATCAAGTTTTCCAGTAGTAAGTACCTCAGTTTTGGATACTTCAGTAAGTATTTCAATTTTTGATTCTACAATTGTGAATACTTTAGTTTTGAGCCCTTCAAGTATTCCAGTCGGTAGTTTATCATTTTTCACAGCTAGTCCTACAATGTCTACAATAACTTCTACAAAGGCATTAAGTGCAATAACAGTTGATCCTAAGGCTCAACCGAGTACAAGATTTTTGAGTAAGAATGTAGAAGAGGATATAGACTTAGATGAGGAGATAGAGATTCCAAAATTACACTTTGCAAATCTTTCAGTAGACCAAATGCAAAACATTGGTGAACTCCTCCAAAAGAAAGCAAAGCAGAAGAAACTAAAAGAAGAAAGGGACAAGGAATATAAAATTATTGAAGATGCAAAGGATATTTTGTCAGAAGCATTAGGTATTAAAGTTGATTCCTCTCAACATATTTTGTTACAGTTAGCTGAGGTAGTAAACAAGTTCCATGAGGATTCCTCTGCGTCAGAAAAGATTCTTGAGAAAGTCGAGAAGAAGTTTGACAATAAAGTGCTTGAGCATGTTGCTCAGCATATAGCTATTAATTAGGTAGAATTATCTTCAATTTTGATAGATATTAAGTCCTCCTATTCCAATGTTACCTCACTTGTTGCTAAGCTATGTAATGTTACTGAGTTCACTAAGGAAGTCAAGGATAAATTGAATAAGATTGATGAGGATCTGAAGGACAGTGTACAGAAGTTGCAACTTGAACCTAGTTCAAGCTCTGCACATCATATGAAAATCACATTCCTATCAAATAGGCAGTCAGAATTATTAAAAGAAGATACAAAGATTCGGTCAACACTGCTAGATATTCAGAACATGATCCTTCCCATCATGGACATAATGTAAAAGCACATTGTTCACTCAAAAGCATTACTCCATGACAATCAATTTTCCATTGTAGATCACATGATTGAACTCTCTGCAGAAGTCCAAATTGCACTCCAAACATGTAAGATTCTGCAAGAGAATTGGGACAGAACTCTGGCACTAATCATAAAGGTACATTCTGATTTTCTTTCACATTTTGGAATATCCCTGTAAAATACTTGTATATACACCTTTGGCATTATTGTCAAAAAGGGGGAGAAAATGTATAGGAGAAAGTGTATAAGATTAAGGTGTGTAATATGAAAGGGGAGAAAGTACTCTATATAAGGGAGTTATGAAATATATAAATAGCAGTTTGACAAAGATAAATTTTAAAAAATAAAAAAAAAGGTTCAGCATGATTCTTGTATATAAGTTTTGGCAATAAGTGTTTTTGTCACTAATGCCAAAGGGGGAGATTTTTGGCATTAAGCATGATTGTCATTAGTGACAACACTTAATCTAAATAGTGCATACTGAGCAGAATAGTACATATTGAGTAGAACAGAGCTTACCGAGTAGAGCAGAGCTTACCAAGTAGAGCTTACCGTGCAGAACAGAGCTTACAGAGCAGAGCAGTGCATACCAAGCTCGCAAAGTTTCACAGTGTTTACCGAGTGCTGCATAGTTAAACAAGAAATTTAGTTTCTACTAAGTAACACTTTATCTACCGAGTCTCCAGTATTTATCGAGTTCAAAACTATGACCGAGTGGTTAGTATGGACCGAGCTTCCACTTCTATCGACTGCATGATGATGCCGAGTAATGCAGTGGACACCGAGTATCAGAAAGTCACTGAGTTAGTTTGCAATAACCATGTATTTATATTTGGGCCGACTTAGTAATATTTGTGTTTACTTGTTTAAGAGCTGACTTTTTAATTGTTTTGGAATTGACTTAGATTGATATATAAACAATGTTTTATGTCATATCCAAAAAGAAAGATATAGAGAAGTAAAAAAAAAGAGAGAAAGGCAGAGATAAGTGAATTACAAAGGGCTACAGCAGTATAAGAAGTAGCAAAGATCTATCCATCATAGAAGGTGATCAGTACATCAGAGAATCTCAATCAACAAGTACAGTTGCAAGTAAGAGATCTACTGTTTCATCCTAACAGGTGAATCAGCTTGAAATCCTTTAACCGGGTAGACTTAACAGTCTTTGTAAAAATCTCTTAACCGAGTGCATACTTAATTGTATGTTTGTAAAACCTCTAACAAGGTGGACCTAGCAGTCCTTATTGCTCCTAACATGGTAGATCATCAGAAGTGATCATTGTAAGCCTTAACTGGCAAACTTTATACTGCAGTATTGAAGTTTTATGGTATCATCCCCACCCCAGTTTTACTTTCTACTTGGAAGGTTTTTGGGTCACCAAATCTCTATGTTCTAAGTGTTATGAATGTTTTATTATTTCTGTTACTCATGCATGTAATCAGATTATCAATCTAATATTATTAAGATCTGAATCTATTAAAAGTTTTGAAGTTACTGATTCACCCCTCCCCTCTCAGTAACCTAGATAGTCTTGAATATTTCCAACAGGGCTATGTGGCCTCCTAAGACTTGGTCTCATGACCACATGTCTTCTCCTAAATCAAGTCAAGAGACAATCCCTATTCCTAAGGGGCTTCTCAAGCCACCTCAAGGATTCAAAGGTGACTCATGGGACACTTGTAGCATGAGTCCTCATGAGGAAAAGGTCTTTCCCCCTTCCTCTCAATGGTCTTTGTGAGACACTTGACATATGTCTTTCCCTTCCACCTTCTCCTCTTCCATGTCAATGTAGGAGGAACATTCTCCCTATTCTTCCTCTCACATTCCAACTACATGCCCCTTTCTCTCAACCCCTTCAACCAAGTCAATATCCACCCTAGGATCTTCCACCTTTCAATTTCCACCCTTGGATTGTGCTACCTAGGCTTGAGCCCTCCAAAAATCTATAAAAGGAGCCTCATTTCCCCTTTGTGAGCTAATAGATAATAGGTAATCAAGCAATAGGCAATCAAACATACAAGAAATCAAGCATTTCAAGCATCCAAAATCATCAAGCATCCAAGCCATTTTTATATCACTTGCATCTCATCCACCATATTTGCATAATTAAACTTTAGTTTTGCATACAATTCAATCAATCTCCACACTTTGGTGACATCTTGGGAAAGGAGCTTCAAATTAGAAATCTGAGAGCTCAACACATCCAAGGAATCAAGGTTAGGAGGCCAATGGAGACAAGCTACATGGTAGGTGAAGGGAAAAACCTTGTTTTAGCTTCATTTTTATTGTATTCTTCATTGTTGTTTTCTAATTAGTTTGATTTATTAGCTTAGATTTGTTAATATTTCATTTATAATAGTGTTACATCTAATTTGCATATATTTTTGGCACCCACCATGGGGCCATCCCCATGTTTTGACATTTTATTTCTAGTTTTCCGTGTGCAGATTTCTATTTCTGTGCATCCATTCTTGATTGTTGCACATATATCCATTTCTGTCGCACATTCATCCTTCTTGCCATAGACATTTCTGATCTTTGTCTTTTCATCCTATTTCTACACATTCATTCAATTCTTTGGCACTTCCATAACATTCTGTTGCGCATCTATTTTTCCTACGCATTCATTCCATATCCCTACACTTTTATACATTGTTCCTGCGCATTCACTTTTTTTGCACATTAGTTCCTTCTTTCTATGAATTTAGTTTATGTTTTCGCACATTCATCTTTTTCTTTTTCAGATTTTAATTTTTAATCATTCTATTTTGAGCTAATCACTTTAACAATTTTATGTTCATTCTTGTAGACATCTAGGCTATTTTGCAGGTCGAATCTGAAGACCCCACTTGAAAAATTACTGACTATTTACTTGTAGGTTCTTAAAGGGGTTTGCAAAATAAATCATAATCTCATTTGGGTTTTAAAATATGACATGCTTTTTTATTTTCATGTGTCTTCCTTAGAATAGATTATCTGTTTGTTGTGTTTTTCTTTCTAAGCATATTTGTAATCCCATATTATAACAACGTATCCTCTCCCCTCGCCATTCATGGATCTTGGGTGTAAGAGAAATTGTTATAATCTTTAGAGGGTGGTCTTTGATGGGAAAAGAGGTACTCACCCCAAGGAATGACCCAACCAGTAATAGGCTAAAGCCAATCCCTTCCAAGTCAGTATATAAAAAATTCCATTGTGATTAGTCTCACAGTGGATAGGTGTGAATTTGTTGTGGCAACCAAAATCTCCTCTAGTACCTTTATGGTGCATTAAAGTCCCTACATTGTTAAGGTGAAAGCCTTGCTTTGAAAGGATTGGGAGAGCCCCCTTAATTGGGAAAATGAATTGATCATAACCACTTGAATGGATGTCCTTAATAAAAAAATTTGTATAGTGGCCAAAAACCCTCTATTTGCTGGCTCAAGGGGTCACCCAAGCCCATGAAGACACCCCACATTATTCACGGTTCATAGTAGATATAGCAGTTCTTTGGGAAGTAATGACCCATTGAATTTAGAACTTGGTGTGCCAGAGAAGTGAGTGCACTATAAGGAGGAGCCCGAGCCTCCAAGTGCCTAGGCTATCCACTATGGATTTGAGTGGCTAGATTTTATTATCCTAGAGGGAATTCAAAAGATACTATCCTTGCCAACCTTAGGAATTGTACGCATGTTTGTGCATTCATACTAGATCAAATTAGATTAGATCATTTATGTCTTGCATGTGTGTGTTTATGTATTTTACTTTGCCAAAAGCCAAACCATCAGAAAACTAGAAAAATTCAAAATTTCAAACCAAAATCATCAGAAAACAAAAATTGTGCATCTATCACTATTTTTTGTGCATTCCTTCCATTATGCTACTCATCTATCACTGTTATTGTGCATTGATCAAACATCATTGTGCATTTATCTTTTCCTGCTGCACATATATTCAACTGTCCTTTGCATTTGTTTCTGTGCATACACAATAGAGAGCATATGTACTGATCCTAGAAAATTTATTTAAACTTTTTCAGATACCCATTTGTGTCTTCAGTAAGATTCTAGTAAAACATTCGATCTTTACAGACCTTTGATCTTCAGTTTGACTATTTTCATCATTTTTCACCATATTTTCTTTCATCCAAAATCATTCCAAATCTTCAAAATTCTCCAATTAGTGTTGAAACATTATCTTACCTATCATATTTTGATCTTTGTGAGTTTATCATATCAGGATTTATCATCCTCAATCAACAAAACTTACCTAGGTTATTATCTTTTGATTCTCTTTGTCATATCATAGTGAGATCCATACCTCCTATAGACTTAGATTATCAAATTGTCACTCTTATCTCAACACTTTTAGGCTCATTTTTACATCTATCTAATCAAACACATTCCAAATCTTTCATCAAACTCTTCCATCCCAACATCATCTTTTACATTTTATGGTTCAAACTCAATCTCAGAAACTCAAACAAATCATTGATTTAGAATCTATAGACAAGATGGAAGGAGACAAAACCAATGAGGAAAACCCTTGGTCATCTAGAATTTCTAAGAAAACCTCAATTTTTACATCAGATGAAAAACCCACAAATCAAGAGTTGAGATATGCTATGCAAGATGCTAAGCTCTACAATGTTATGGAAAGACTCTTAGACATGGACAAAGAGATGTATTTCCTCATGCTTGCTCAACAAGGGGCAAAAATACCAAGTGATTTTGACGTCTCCATCTTAAAGAACCACCTATCACAAATAATCAAGAAATCCCTAGTGGTTCTCAAGAGACACATGCTCATGGAGCAAAGGAAAACACTCAACAAAATAGTGCTTCCCAAAACTCTCAACAACATAGTGTTTCCCAAAACACTCAAGGATCTACATTATCTTTGGATCCCATTCTACAAAAAATCTAGATGCTTCAATGACAAATTCATGACATCCAAAATGGATCATCAACCAAGAAGTACTCTTTAGATGATATATGTCCTTATACTTTTGATAAGTGTAAGAATTTTCCTAAGGCAAAGAGTAGAAACCAAGATCTAGAAGCTCAATAGATAGCACAAGAAAGAAAAATATGATATGATCAAATGATCAAATAAAGATAATAGATTGAATTAATTAATTACATACAATGTAGGAGTGCCTAAATATATAGGTAATGCAATAAGACTACATGATAAGGAGATGATAAGATATCACCCATAGAAGGTGGAATCACATGTCCACCAAAGGTGGGTCATCCTCCATTGTACATGAAAGTATGTGCAAAAATGAGAGGATGATAATGTGATAAGAGCACTAAAGTTGGATCTCACACACAAAGAGGTATGTGATGACAACTATCACATCTAAAGTGGAAGTTCTCCTAACCATGTGCTAAAATGAAATGCAAACTCTTAGGTGTCACAATGACAACTATTATGCAAATGCATTATCTTAAGTAAACTTAAGTAAAGTGTAATCAGTAAATACTTAATTACACCAAAACCCCCCATTAATTGCAACTTAGGGGAATGCACTTAAGTTCACAATGCAAGATGGGTCCCAGCTACTAGGCCATGTTAGGTACCCATGTACAATATGCAAGAACAATGCAATCTCTCATAAATCGGAGAAAGAGGGAAAACCTCATGGGAAAAACCCTCCCCCAAAAAGAGAGATGAATACAATAATAGAATATGAGAGAGAAGACCTCATGTGAGGAAAGTATCCCCCCCATAAGATAGAAGTAGTGGAAGAGAGACCAAGTAGCCCCCCCTCAATGTAGAATGAACACCAATGGTAGATGCTCCAGGCTCGATGTAGAAACTGCTCCATGAGTGTAGAACAACATTCCTCCCCTTAGGAAGAAACAAGACCAAAGGTGTATAGGTGAAGCCTCCTCCCCAATCTATAAGAAGAAACCTCAAAAAAGATGGAATCTCTAAAACCTGCTCAAGTGTCCCCATGTCAAAGCTAAAAGGTGCCTCCTCCAAATCATGTGTACTAAGCCACTCTATTGAAAAAGACAAATCAGGATCAACTAAATATGAATGTAGAACATGTACCAAAGACCCAAGTATCTCCTCTGAAGAGAAAGTGACCTCCTCCAATTGCTGTATCAAAGTATCCACAATCATGTCACCTCGAAAGAATGATCAAGTAGAGAATTAATATGAGGGTCAGCATGTTCCCTCGCAACAACTGAAGAAGGATCATCTTCACCAAAGAGAAGATGAATATCATCAATGAAGTCTCCCAAATCTGAAGTATAGGACTCCATAAACAAACCTGCAATGTCTATCAAGTAGTCATCCCATGGAACCCAGTCTGGAAGACAATGAATATCCTGTTGCACTGAAGCACTTGAATCCATGGCTATGTGAATGCAAGCATCATCAGGAGCAACAGTAGAAATAGTATCCATAGGAGGAGATGAAATGGAAGGCTCAAGAGCTTGATCATGAGTGAGAATACCCAAGTTCAAGCAGCCAAAATTCTCCTCAAAATCTGAATCATCACTATAATCATCATATGCTGAAGACTCACTGTCTGAAGAATCATTGTCATCAAGAGGAATAAAATCTGCAAAGGAGTATAACCAAGAAGAGTGATTGACTATCCTAGTAGCAATAACTGCTCCACTCTCCAAGTCCTTGATGAAAACTGAATCAGGTGTAAATTCCACAGTCTTCTTTGTAGCACCATTTGTGATTTGATAGATAGAAAGAAGGTTATTGGTCAAGTGTGGAACACACAACACATCATTGAAGTGTCCCTCTCTAACATCAATACTTCCTTTCCCAATCACATTCATGTAAGTGTGATTTCCCATCAAAATAGGTGGACCTTTACAAGGCTCAAATGATGAAAACATGGACTGTGAAGAAGCCATATGATGAGAAGCCCCTGAATCTAGAAGCCATCTACCTGAATCGGGACTTGAAGAAGCATATAAAGCTTGTCCTTTTTGAGTGACAAATGTGTGACCCTTTCCTTTATCTTTTTCTGAATTTGGTGAAGAAGAGGTTGAGGTAGACATCCTAGAAGGCAATTTGATGTTGTTCTTGGCAAGAATATTCTTCAATTCATTAGTGTCCTTCTTATAACAAAAGTGTTCTTCATGTCCATCTTTTTTGCAATATGCACAAAATCGCTTCTCCTTCTTTGAAGATTCACCCTTTGAAGGTGATGTAGAAGTGTCATGTTGTGTGGAAGTTGATGTTGTGCCTTCTTGTTGAGACTTAGACTTCCAATTATTCTTCTTCTTTTAACTTTGATTGCCTTGATTCTCATGATTAGCCACCAATGCCTTGGAAGTTGAAGACTTGAGAATCCCCATACTTATCAACTTTTCTTGTTCTAAAACCAAAATTTCTAAAAATGACTCAAATGAAGGCTTAATGAAGGCACTACCCATGGTCAACTTGTGAGTATTGTAACTTGAAACAAAGGCTCCATATTCAGGAGGAAGATGTTTCAACAAGTGACTAACCAACTTTGCATCCTTTATGGGATTACCACAATCATCAAGTTGTGCTCTATAGTCATTGACTTTGTTGAGATCATCTTGGATTGTGTCAAAGTTCCTGGGCTCTAATTTGAGGAGATCAATCTCAATTGTGAATCCCATTTCCTCATCCACTTTACCAAACAATTCTACAAGTTTATCCCAAGCTTCTTTAGCATTATTTATGGTTTTGATGTGATACATGACAACTGCTGAAATATTCTCTCTCAAGACTCCTAAAGCTTTATAATTTTTGGATGACCATTTAGTTATTGTAGCAGTATCATCATCAACGGGTTTTCTAATTGTACCATCCACATAAGGATTTAAACCTTGAACCATTAACTTGCTCCATACATTATCTTTCCATGTAGCATAGTTATGTGGAGTTAATTTTGCAATATAACCCATGATGCAAAATGAAAAGAGCACAATAATGAGAGAGACACCAACACACAAGACACCCCCCCAATTCACTCAATCAAAGAACCCCCCCCCCCAAAAATGATGATTTTGGCACTTTATAGCTAGTGCATGTACAATTGCCACTTGACAAAATGCATCAAAGTGGACTTCTGATTTTGAAGTTTACAACTACAAATGTGAAGCTATAGTAGACTCAAGAAGATAGGACAACAGATCCTTCAAAGATCTGATCAATTACAAGTGCCATAATAGGCCAAAATAGACCATATTATGAAAGTACTATGTCTACCCAATATTTCTATAAACTAATACCAGATCTGGAAAGTAGATAAAAAATTATGCACTTTCAAAAAAAAATTCACCTGAAAATGTGTCCGTATGAGCCCGTACGAAGCCTCTGAAGTTGCAAAAATAGGGATCGGATAGGTACAGTCACCAAAAACTACAATTTCTACAAAATCCATGATCCAAAACCAGAAAAGAACACCACCACTGAAAATTTTAGGAAATTTTAGCCAAAATTTAAAAAAATTGCACTTAACCAAATATACTATCTTAAGTTTGATGGTTAAATGACCATCATCACAGTGAAAAAATGCCCAGGGTTGACGGTCAAACGGCCGTCAAAATTAACCTTTTGAATGACTGATGCAATCACTAGGCTAAAATTGACGTCTTGGTGACCGTCATGGAAATGTAAAAACTACCCAGTTTGACATCCAAATAGGTGTCAAATTTAACATACTAAAATCACCAAAAAATGTAATTTTTTTTTTTAAAAATACCATTTATCCGGGCCTGCCACTTGTTTGTTTTTGATTGGCTTGATTGGGGTTGATGTGGCGTGGACCTGCAGAGGTGGCGCGGGTTTGACCTACGCTATGGTTTGAAATTACCACAGTGTTGAGTGGAAGGGGAGGTAGTTGTCGTGCTGAGCGGAGCCTGTTGGTGGAGAAAACCGCAAGCCAGGGTTTTGGCACTATCCAAAGGCACGAGGTTGCGGCAGTTTCCAGTGGCCCGGTTGCACAGGGGAGCGGAGGTCTTGTGGTGCGGGAGGTGCTATCCGCGGTGGTGGTGTTTTCCCATGGTGGTGTAGTGGGAGCCCGCATTGTGAGTGGGAGACTGAGTGGCATGTGGAGGAAGACTGAGTGGCCACATTGACTGTCTGGCCGCTGGAGGAGACCGCGTGGGCTGAGGTGGTGGGAATCCTAAGCGTGTGGTGAATGAGTGAAGCATAGGCCGATTGAGCAGACTGGAGGTGGCGGAGTTCTAGGTGGCAAGGAGAGCATGGAGTTTGTGCCACTGGTGGCAGGAGTTTGTGTCGCTGGTGGTGTGGGTGTATGTGGGATATTTATCCCACATGCACTGCACTACTTAGTATTTTGTTTTTATATACCAGCGCACCCGCTACTATAACAAATAAGCATGGGTCATTAGCAGAGCTTGATGTTTGTGCCTGATGTGAGCTGAGATTATCTCCAATGTGCCTGTGCTGGATTGACCTATGCCCCAAGTAGGGAAAAATAATTTTACCATAAAATGTATTCCGAAAATAGAAAAATATTTCTAGATCGGGAAAAATAATTTACAATAAATGTAGACTAAAAAATATTTCCAGATCCAATACATTAAATGCAGATTCATAAAATTGATGGAAATAGAAATAAATTTAGATCTGAAGGAAATTGATAGATTAATTACCCAATTTTGCAGATCGGGCCTTAAAGGTCTGATTTGCAAAAAAAATTTGCCTCAAATTTGACTTTTGCCTAATATAGGAAAATTTATAGTCAAAATTTATGGAAACAGCCACCCGAATGCAATGGTGAGGTCCGATCTTGCTCAAACTACTCCCACAAAATGCTGATCCTGGATCTGAATCGTGGCCCTCCAAAAGTTGAAGCAATCAATCACTCTCCAATGGCTATACAATGAAAACTCCTTTGGCTCTAATACCATGTAAGAATTTTGATATTGCTCTGATACCATGTAAGAATTTTCCTAAGGAAAAGAGTAGAAACCAAGATCTAGAAGCTCAATAGATAGCACAAGAGAGACAATATGATATGATCAAATGATCAAATAAAGATAATAGATTGAATGAATTAATTACATACAATGTAGGAGTGCCTAAATATATAGGCAATGCAATAAGACTACATGATAAGGAGATGATAAGATATCACCCATAGAAGGTGGAATCACATGTCCACCAAAGGTGGATCATCCTCCATTGTACATGAAAGTATGTGCAACAATGAGAGGATGATAATGTGATAAGAGCACTAAAGGTGGATCTCACACACAAAGAGGTATGTGATGACAAATATCACACCTAAAGTGGAAGTTCTCCTAACCATGTGCTAAAATGAAATGCAAACTCCTAGGTGTCACAATGACAACTATTATGCAAATGCATTATCCTAAATAAACTTAAGTAAAGTGTAATCAGTAAATACTTAATTACACCAACAATAAGAATTTAGCAATGATTCCATTCCCTCCTCATTTTGAGGTTCCTAAATTTGACAAATACAAAGGGAATTTAGATCCATAAGACCACATCTATGAGTCTTGTGCTATTTGTATTGAAGTCGCTCATAATGACACTTATCTTATGCAACTATTTCCACATAGTTTAGGAGGACAAGCCATGGAATGGTTCTCCAAACTACCCCTAGGCATCAAACCTTTCAATGAAATTATTGAAAAGTTTGTGACTCATTACTCATATAACATCAAACATGAAGTCACTATGCTTGATCTTTGCAATGCACAACAAAAGAATGGAGACCCCTTCCTTACTTTTTTGCAAAGATGGCATTAATTATTTGTCAAGTATCTATGAACAATTCCTGAACAAGAAAAGATGGATATCTTTGTGCATAACCTTACACAAGAAATGAGCAATAGGTTGAAATTGCAATGTCCTCCAAACTTTAATAAGATCATAGAAAATGGAATTAAAATTGAGGAAGCTATGGTTAGAAAAGGTGAGATTAAGCTTTATTCCAAAGACAATGTTGGATCTTCAAATTCAAATCCCAACAACAACAAAAATGACAAGTCCAAATTTTGGAACCAAAACAAGAATATAGTCAATGATGGGATTGTTGATAATCAACATGTCAAACCAACACAACCCCTTTTGAATCTCACAAGAAAAGCCAATGCTACTCAACCTACCCATAGCAATCAATTTGCAAATTAGAATACCAATAACAATTCATCAAATTTGAGATTACGTTTTATGCCATGAAGAAGAACTTTTACTCCTTTGGGTGAATCTCTTGAATCTGATTAAGGAATTTGATCACAAAGAAACTCATTTCACTTCTTGAAACAAGAGATTTTGAACCTAGGCTGAAACCTTCTTGGTGGAATGATAACAATTATTGTGAATTTCATAGAGGGAAAGGTCACAAAACTAATGATTGTCAAAGACTCAAACATGTGATACAAGACTTGATTGAAAGTGGTGAAATTAATGTTGATGGACATACCTCAAACAAGTCACATACAACTTTTAAAGATCCACTTCCGAAACATGAGAAAGGAAGTTCTTCCAATGCTAAAGGTGATAATCAAGCCAACTACAATACCACATCTTATAAGTATGTGAATCACATTTTTGAATGTCATCCTTCCCAATACTATGTCAATGTGATTACTATAAAGGAAAAGTTTGAGAGTCAACCAGTTAATGTTACAACTCGAGCCCAATCTAAGGTTACTCTTCAAGGTGTCTCATCTAAACCTAGCACCTCTAAAAACAAGTATGTCTATGTACCAAAGTCCATGCCAAATATTTCCAATCAAAACAATCTTTTGGATCAATTTAAGAGAACACCAGCCCAAATATCTATACTAGAGCTTTTGCATCTATCACCATCTCATAAAGATATTCTTGAGATAGCTCTCTTAGAAACTCATGTTCATACAAATTTAGATCAAGATCAATTTCAAGCTATGGTGGGACATTTGACAACTCCACATTACCTTTCTTTTACTGAGCATGATGATCTAGCTATTAATCAACCATATAATGCTCCACTCCATATAGAAGTCCTTGTACAAAATCATAAATTCAAAAGAGTACTAATAGATGGAGGAGATGGCTTGAATATATGCACTTTGAAACTAGTCCTTGCATTGGGATTTTCTAAAAATGTTGTAGATCCAAAGAAGAAAATCATAATTAAGTCTTATGATGAAGAAGAGGGGTCATCCAAGGGATCTTTTGTTCTTCCTATCCGAGTAGGTCCTATAGTCAAAGATGTGCTCTGCCAAGATCTTGATATGGATCTTGCATATAACATCCTTTTGGGGAGACCCTGGATTCATCCTATGCAATTTGTGCCCTTGACTTATCATCAGTGTTTGAAATTTCCCCACAATGGTCAAGAAATAACCATCAAAGGAGATCTGAATCCTTTCCAGTATTGTAATAGACAACACTTGAATCTTTGGTACCTTATAATCATACTGGATCTTCTACAACCACACCCATTGATCCAAGTAATATAGCATCAACTTCTAAATCTAATGGGATTAGGATAGACATAAAAGAAAAAATTATGGGAGAATACACTTAGGGTCAAACCTTTTATATCATAGATTTACCTTTATCTCCTAGATCATATGGAAAATACTTGATTACCAAACAACAATTAGAACCCCCTTCTACACTTGTTTATGACACGTTTATAAGTGGGGGAACTATATCATAGGAAGTAGCTAAATGTAATGCTAATCATTTTCTTAAACCTCACAAGAATGAAGAAGATGAGAAACATGAATATGTATCACTTGATGTATATAGTAAAGGATATACTTTGTTGCAAAAGATGGGATTCCAAGGCAGTGGACCTATAGGGTTGCAGAGAGGAGTTATAAAACCAATTATGAAAAATCCAAACAACCAAAGAGATACTACAGGATTAATATATAAAGGTGAAGGACCAAAAGAACCTAAAGGAAATGTGAATATCAAACCTTTCCATGAGATATCTAAATCTCCTACATTACTGTTCCAAAAACATGGTATGTATGTAGATCCAGAAAATAGAGAATAGAAATGGAAATCATTAATAGACTTAGAGATCATGATGATGATGATTCTGGCTCTAATGATTATGAATATGATTCATTATCTGACTGTACTAAAGAAATAGGAGTTGATGTTGTCCATCACTATAGTGGTGATTACCATGAGGGGGAGAGTTCAAGGACTGAATCATTATGATTAGTTCCACATGATACTACTTTTGATGATTGTGAGGAAAGTGAGAATTATCTTGTGATGGATGATTCAGATGAGAGTATGGAAATAGACCTTGCTAATACAATCATAAACCTTGATAACTTATCAATAAATACCATCTCAACCTTTGAAATTGAACCAAATGACTCGATACCCCTTGTACATCCTAAGCTTATCAATTGGGATTCTCCCAACCCTCTAGAACTTGATGTCTTTCATAATGATGATGCAATTATTGATTATCTTGGAATCATAGATCATCTACCACCAGAGGATCATAAGTCATGATTTTTGATAGAACTCAATGAGATGGCTTATTTTGGAGAGGGTGCCAATCCTTTCAGTCATTAAAATGTTAAAATAATCAATAGACCTAATGGTGAAAACCACTTAGTGGCAGTGTTAGATCCTAAAAAAAGTAAAAATAAAAGATGTATATGAGGGTGAAAACCTCTCTAAGGTGCCTAAAGATGGAAGGATTGAAACTCTCCCCAATTATATGTATCAAGAGAAATCTACAATACTTATTGAACCAACATATCCTCTTAACATTGGAATGGAAGAGTCCCTGCGTATTCTCAAGTTAGCAACATCCTTAACAAAATCAGAGAAAGAAGTTTTTTCAAAGTTTTTTAAAGAGAGACAAGTCAACTTTTCCTAGTCTTATGCTGATATACCAGGGTTGGATCCTAATCTTATTATGCATCACTTGTCAATTGCACTAGGAATTAAACTAGTTAAGCAGAAACTTAGAAATATGCATCCTCATATTGCACTTATGGTTAAAGCAGAATTGAAGAAGCTCCTCGATGTTGGATTCATTCACACCATTGATTATGCTGAATGGATTTCCAATATTATACCAGTATCAAAGATAGACAAGTCTATCAGGATATGTATAGATTTTAGAGATCTCAATAAAGCTTGTCCTAAAGATGACTTCCCATTGCCTAACATTGATATCATAGTTGATTTGATGGCTGGACATGAGATGTTGTCTCTCATGGATGGTTTTTCTAGCTATAACCAGATCAAGATTGCACCAGAAGACCAAGAAAAGATTGCTTTTACATGTCCTTGGGGCACTTACTATTGGAATGTGATGCCTTTTGGGCTTAAGAATGCTGGTGCAACTTATTAGAGAGCTATGACCATAATCTTTCATGACATGATGCATACCATTATGGAAGATTACATTAATGATATTCTCACAAAATCCAAAAATAGAGATGGTCATTTAAGAGTGCTTGATAGAATATTCACCCGGATGGAAAAGTATCAAATTAGACTCAATCCAAAGAAGTGTGCATTCAGGGTCACATCAGGAAAACTATTAGGTTATATTGTCTCAGCTAAAGGTATAGAGGTTGATCCAAAAAAAGTTAAGGCAATCATAGAGATGGCTTCTCCTACCAATATCAGTCAATTAAGATCTTTACAAGGACATCTCCAATTAATCAAAAGATTTGTTTCTCAATTAGTAGATAGAAGTCATCCCTTTCAACACCTATTACATAAATACATCTCATCCAAGTGGGATGATAAGTGTGAGGAAGCCTTCACTAAGATCAAGCAATATTTGGTGAATCCTCATACTCTTAGGTCACCGATTCTAGGAAAGCCACTCTTGCTCTATATTTTAGCTACAAAAGTCTCACTAGGTGCTCTTCTAGCCCAATAGGATCAAGAAGGAAAAGAAAAAGCTATATATTATATCAGTCACACCTTTGTGGGATATGAACTAAAATATTTTCCAATTGAAAGAGCATGTCTAGCAGTAGTCTTTGATTCACAAAAATGGTGACATTATATGTTGTCTCATTCTATTAATCTTATTGAAAACATCGATCCTTTGAAATATCTTTTGAGCAAGAAAACATTAATGGGCAGATTGGCTAAGTGGGTTATGTTACTTAGTGAATTTGATATTGAGTACATGGATAGGAAGGCCATTAAAGGAAAATTAATTGTGGATCAATTAGCTAAGGCACCACTGACATATGATCAACCTATACATACAAAATCTCTAGATGCACATATCCTGACATTATCTACATAGACATGGAAGTTGTATTTTGATGGATCCTATACTCAACATGGTTTGAGAGCTGGAGTGCTATTTGTTACACCACAAGGATATACAATACCAAAGTCTTACAAGTTACTCTTTCCATGTACCAATAATGTAGCTGAGTATGAAGCTTTGATGATTGGGTTGAAAATGGATATGAAATGGAAAGTTACTAAGTTGAATGTCAATGGAGACTCTCAGCTGATTATTAATCAAGATAATAATGAATAATAGACAAAGGATGATAAGTTGTTACCATATAAACATATGGTGGATGACTTTAATCAATATTTTTCAATCATCACCTTTGAGAAAATTCCTAGGCATGATAACAAGGCTACAGATGCTATGGCTATGATTGCTTCTCTATTTGATGCAGAGGATACAAAAGCCATTTTGAGTTCTTAGTGGAATCCTTGACTTATCCTACATATGATGATCCTGATACAAGTATCATATGTCACATTATCAAACAAGATTCCCCGACTTATGGAAAGATATATTCCTATTTGAAAGACAATACCATTCCACCTGGCATATCCAGAAACCAAAAATGAACCTTTCTCCACCAAGCCTCTTGATATTTTCTAATATCTGACACCTTGTATCAGCAAGGTCTTGACGGTACTCTCTTATGATGTCTTGAGCATGATGAAGCTCAAACTGCCTTACGAGACGTTCATGAGGGTATTTGTGGGACACATTCGAGTGGTCCTTCCTTGGATAAGAAGCTCATGCCTTGACACAGGGAAAGGATGGAGGATCTAATAATGGATGGTCCAAACCTACACCTTTGATTATAAAAACAACAAGCATAGCAAAATTCAACAATATGATGCTTCAAAACATAATTTCATTCAACATGCCCGGCTGTAAGGCCTTCCAAGTTTTGGCCTATTACAATGAAATTACAAAGTATCAGCAAGATATCACAAGATCCAAGGAACCAAAAAATATTTCAGATCTGCAATAGGTAGCCTCTAATAGGAACAACCAAGTTAGGATCTAAACTTGTGCTCGCAAGCCACCAAGCAACCCCTTGTTTTCCTAAGCCCACAGGCCACTAGTTCTGCTACAAAGTCCTAGATTTGCAAGTCTTCTTCTACTCTACTCTTCCATCATATCACTACTAAATCTACATCTTTCATAATTATCTAATGATCATAATCCTACCTATACCTCAACCCAAACTCTCAATATATAGCCAGCTAAGCGACAAGTCGGCCAGTCAGACATTTAATTACAATATAGGTCTAGCCCAATAAGAGAAACCAAAACTAATGCAATAATGATAAAAAATTAATCTACATTTGGATTTAGGTCCACACATGACCCAAAAACATTCCCCTAACCATGCAAGGCCCCATCTCATCACACAGAACCACACAAGAACAAACACTCCACGTTTCACGTGAAAACTGCCATAAAATAGGTCCCCGAGAAAAACAATCATAAATTTTTACTAATAATGAATTAGGACTTGCACTCTTGGGAAATGGTAGTAATTTAAGTCCTCTTAAATTAATTAAGAGTTTAAATTCTGATTCATTAAGGATCAATGGCACCACATCCCGCAATCAGGTCCAAAACTACAGGAAAATACTGCTCCGACAGCAAGGAAAACAACTCTAACTTTGAAACAGTTCATCTAGTATCTCCCAAACCATGCCACCTCAAGAGATATGAACTTAGAAATATCTTCCACATACATAAAGGAACAAACTCCTTTCAACACACATTCCAAAGATCTCCACAGATCATCACAACATAGAAACTCAAAAATTTGCCAAAAACAAAGTATTGCATCCCTCTGCCAAGGAATTCCTCAAAGACTAAGAAAGATCTTCAGGAACCCAAAATGCTCCTACATCAGTATGGGTTAATATTTGCCTACTATGGGGATAGATTCCTTTCATTTTTCTAGGAAATGCAATAAATGTCAAATACATGGGAATCTTATTCATGCACCAGTCCAGTAGCTCCATCATTTTACAACAACATTGCTATTTAGTTAGTGGGGACTCGACGTTGTAGGTGCAATTCACCCTCCATCTTCTAATTTCCATAAGTACATTATCACTGCAACTAAGTATTTTACCAAGTGGATTGAAGCTATTCCATTGATCACTGCCACTGGCATGCAAATATCTATGTTTATCCTTAATTATATCATTTGCAGATATGGTATCCCTATGCATCTTATTACTGATCGTGGGAAGCAGTTCCAAAATTAGGACATGGATGAACTATGTGATAAATTTCATATCACCCATCATTACTCCACCTTTTATTATCCTCAAGGTAATGGCCAAACTGAGGCGTCTAATAAAACCATTGTCAAGATGCTTCAAAAGGCTATCAATAACGTTGGCCGTGTTTGGCATGTCCAATTGAATCTTGCCTTATGGGCTTATCACACTTCCATCTGTACTCCCACTAGAGCCACACCATATTCCCTTGTCTATGGTTCTAAAGATGTCCTACCCCTTGAGGTTGAGTTACCTTCTCTTTGTGTATCCCTAAAAGATTTAATTCCAAATGAGAGTATCGAGTTGCATGGCTAACTGAATTGGAATTACTGGATGAACACTATTCAAGATCCTATGTTCATTTAAAAGTCTATTAGTAGAGGATGTCTCATTATTACAATAGTAAAGTGAAATCCAGAGACTTTCAGGTGGGTGATCTAGTCCTTTGTGAGAATCCCAAAAATCAGCAACATCATGAGAAGAAGGGCAAGTTTGAACCCAACTAGTTAGGTCCTTTTGTGATTACAATAGTCTATGGCTCTAGGGCTTATCACTTGTCTACATGTGAGGGAGTTCTCTTGGATGAGCCTCTTAACAACACACACCTCAAAAAGTTCTATGCTTGAAATCCCAATGCAAGGGATATGCAAGAGATATGCAAAAAAATAAAAAAAATAAACAAATAATCAAAAATTAAAATAAATATTTTTTTGTCAATCAATCTCTTGAGGGGGCATGCATAGGTCATTTGAGACATTGTCTGGGGCAGGGGCAAAAATGCTGGAATTTTTCTTTGAAATAATGTGACCAGCACATTATTTCAAAGAGGGCAAAAATGTATAAAGTAAAAAGTGACTTCATTAATTAATTAAATATTTATTATTTAATTAATATTGACTTGATGAATTAATTAAATATTTATTATTTAATTAATATTTATTCTTCTATTTATTAAATAAATTATTCAATTTTTTTGACAAATTCACTATAGTCTAATTCTCTATCCTAAGTCTTATAAATAGTCTATTAAAGTGATTTAATCTATTACAAAATCACTAAATATGACTAAGTCCCCTAGTCCAATTCATCCACCTAGTCTCTTGACACATCACCTTGGCTAAAATAATTAATTATTATTAATTATTAATTATTCATTATCCACATCCACACATTTCCTATTCCTAAGGGCTATGTGGCCTCCTAAGACTTGGTCTCATGACCACATGTCTTCTCCTAAATCAAGTCAAGAGACAATCCCTATTCCTAAGGGGCTTCTCAAGCCACCTCAAGGAGTCAAAGGTGGCTCATGAGACACTTGTACCAAGAGTCCTCATGAGGAAAAGGTCTTTCCCCCTTCCTCTCAATGGTCTTTGTGAGACACTTGACATGTGTCTTTCCCTTCCACCTTCTCCTCTTCCATGTCAATGTAGGAGGAACATTCTCCCTATTCTTCCTCTCACATTCCAACTACATCCCTATTTCTCTCAACCCCTTCAACCAAGTCAATAGCCATCCTAGGATCTTCCACCTTTCAATCTCCACCCTTGGATTGTGCCACCTAGGCTTGAGCCCTCCAAAAATCTATAAAAGGAGCCTCATTTCCCCTTTGTGAGCTAATAGCTAATAGGTAATCAAGCAATAGGCAATCAAGCATACAAGAAATCAAGCATTTCAAGCATCCAAAATCATCAAGCATCCAAGCCATTTTCACATCACTTGCATCTCATCCACCATATTTGCATAATTAAGCTTTAGTTTTGCATACAATTCACTCAATCTCCACACTTTGGTGACATCTTGGGAAAGGAGCTTCAAATTGGAAATATGAGAGGTCAACACATCTAAGGAATCAAGGTTAGGAGGCCAATGGAGACAAGCTACATGGTAGGTGAAGGTAAAACCTTATTTTAGCTTCATTTTTATTGTATTCTTTATTGTCGTTTGCTAATTAGTTTAATTTATTAGCTTAGATTTTTTAATATTTCATTTAGAATAGTGTTACATCTAATTTGCATACAATGACATAACCTTTTATTCCATAACCATGCATCTTCATTTTTCACTAGTAAACAAGAAGTCTCAGCATTGTGAAGATAGAATAAGTTACCTTTTGATTGTCCTCCTGTTCCGACAAGCTTTCCCCTCTCATCATATATCTTCACCTTCTTGCTTTCAAATGCCACATGGTGACCTGAGTTGTTAAGCTATGCTACACTTAGCAAATTGCAATTCAGTCCTTTTACCCAATAAGCATTATCACATCTGATTTTATCATGTATCGATAAAGCTCCTTTTCCTTTAACCATGCAAGGTGTATCATTACCCATTTTTACTAATCCTCCATTATAATGCTCAAGATGATCAAAATTATCTTCATGACCAGTCACGTGATGTGTACAGCCACTATCAATGATCCAAGTATCATTTTTACTAACTTTAGAAATGATTTTTGTTTCTACATACCTTTCCTCTTCCTTAGAATCATCTTTCATCACAACAAATACTACCTCAACATCATCATTGGTGTCAATTTTGGTGTCCTCATATTCAACCAAATAACATGCCTTTTTGCCCTTATCTTTGTGATCTTGGTTATTTTTGTTTTAGTGTCAATAACCTTTATTATTTCTTCTTCCATAGCTTCCATCACCAGATCGGTCTTGGTCTTTATCTTCCTCTGTCATGTTGGGACTGTTGGTTCCCAAAATGGACTTTATGTTCTAACAGACAACCAATATATCTATAGATTTTGAGGATTGGTTAGATCTAAATATTTAGCTCTAGAGATGATTGGACCAACTATAGGGACAAGACTACCCTCTATGCTTCTGGCTCTGCAAAACCAAGGAGGGTGCTTCTAATCCAATAAAAACAATGCTTATCTCACTAATCACTGATTGGATTTAAATGTAACAGATGAATGATAAGAGAAACCTAAATGATGACCATTCATTCATAGATTTTTCACTATCACTAGGTGGTAATTTATTCTACAAATCACTGTAATTCAAAGAATTTTGACAATTTTATGCTTAAAGATGGAAATACCAGTAGAATCCTTCCAAACCCTAATCTCTATGAGAAGAACTCCACTACCCACCAGTGTCTTATCCATTGGGCAACACTTCCACTGCAAGACTATTATACATGAACAAATATATGGAACTTTGAAAGATCTTTACCCTTTGAAAATACTAATCACCCTATGGTGGATTTTATCAAAGGTTCCTAGATTCACACTACTTATTGATGCATCCTTAAGCAAAACTTCAAAAAATTTATGTCACATTCAAAGCTTATTTAATCTGATCCTAGATTAGAGCTGAGAAATATAGACATACACATAGAGATCATCTATGCAATGAATTGGAACAATTCATAACTCAAATAGAAATACTCAAGGAGAGATATGAATCTTGGATTTTGTTCAAATGCTATATTAATCACACTTACAGAATGCTTTACAGTATAACCTTCTGAAAATAACTTTGAACCAAAAATATTGTTCTTCTATAGAAATATGCCTAAAAATTATCTACGATATCCCAGACTCAAGAAACTTATTAGTAAAATTGATCAAGTTCTCGGTCCTTTTACACTGATCCTAGTAATCCTTTTATAGAATAAGGATTGCAAACAAGCTTTGGATCCTCTTAGAAAAGACAAGAAAGGAGTCCTCAAAAAAAACAAAAAATGAAAATAAAAACTTTCTTGTTACAAAACTTTGAGATGGATCATAAAGATGAGCGCCAAAATCTGGCAATAGCTTCCAAGGTCAGTTCAACATCTGCCAGGTGTTACATCCGCGCTTGCTTCTTTAGGGAGCTGGGCAATGCCATCTATTGCCTTCTTAGAGGATGTTTCTTCTTCTTTACTATCCTCTGAAAGGGACGCTGCTTCCTAGGTTGAAAAGGTATCCTCAGAAGGCCAATTAAAAGCCAAAATTTCATCCCTCTTGGGTAGAATCTTGTTCCAGCTAATAACCAATTGATGAATTTTAGTTATCACCTTAGTAAAATGCACCCTGGCATATTGTAGCATTTTAATTGTTTGCACAAAAAGAAGAGTATCGTCAGTGCTAATAGCAGCATCAATCTTGACTGACACTCCATTCTCAATTTGTTCCAACCATTTTTCCCTCTCTTTTATGGTTCCATCTGCTCTAACAATACCCGAGAATATCTGAAAATCATTATGTAGGTATCTTACTCTTAAAAGAGTTGCTTTTCTCTTTACTTCTTCCCTAGATATTTCAAAATCAAGGAGAGATCTGACAATTTTATAAGTAATTACCAATTGGGGGCACACAGTACTATGATCTTTAATTGATTTAAGAAATGTCTTCAAAACATTTTCCCTAGGCACCAAGTCATTCAAAATTTTGCCTACAGTGTCTTCTTCTTTTCTAAAAGAAAGAAAAATGTCAGATAACTACCCTCACATTTATAAAATTCTTTAGGCTTTACATTCCAAACAAAGTGTTGAATGGAATCCTTTATTCTCTTTTCAGATTTATGTTGTTCTCTCTATTCTATATCTTCACTGCTTAAGGGGGAAGAGGAGACATGGGAAACTCAATAATGGGGCTTGAGGAGGAAGGACTAGTAGTGGAAGAAGGTAGTTGCAACTGTTGTGGTGCTTGGATTGAGCTTTCCTCCCCCAACCTCTTCTTCAAATCTACAATTATTTTATCTCTCTCAAACAACCCTTGTTTCAAATCTCCATATGCCCTCAGCATTTCTTCAAATTTTCTTGTGAATTCCTCCTCTTTTGCTTCCCTTTCTACCACCTTTTCTACAAGGTGAGTTGTGGCTACCACCATACTTGATGCTTCTATTGCTGATGTGTCCAAAACCCTCTTGACTATGAGACCACCAAAGAGACTATCCTTAATTATTTTCTTTCCTTTATTTTTCTCATCTTTCTTTAATGACCACATGACCAAAGCTTGATGGTCATTACTAAAAGCAACTCCTTTGACAGCCTCTTCTACCTCTTCCTTGGTCTTGTACACAGGTTTAGTTTGTTTTCTAACTACATCAAGGACTATTGCATCAGCTATGTCCCATTCAGGGTGGACAAGTACTCCTACATTATTTACCAATTCTCTCCCATGTTCTAGAGTAATCCCTTCAAATCTATCTGTCATCTCTTTCCTAATTTCATCTTCAATAGTTTTAAGATCCTTATCAGGATTCCCCTTATGCTTCTTCTCACAGGCTTCCTCAAATTTACTCATGTTCATTTTCCATAAAAATTGTAAAAAGGCCCAAGTCTTTACAAATGCATCATCAGCCAGAAATTCTTCACATGCCTGTTTGACTATAGGGTCCAATTTTGTCCCTGCAATTTGTCCTATTGTTAAGCCTAACTCAGGCTCCTTTGGTTGCTCTAGAATTCCCTCATTTATCTCATCTTGAGTCATGAATATTTGACCCTGAGATCCCATCTATTGAACCTGCTCTATGATCTCCTGATCATCTCTAATATTCAAGGGTGACTATGAAGGAGAGTATTCTTCCTCTGAATCATGAGGCCTCTCTTCTATTCTTTGTTTCTTGGTGGGAGGTGAAAAATCAAGGATGTCTTCACCTGGCTAGTACTGTGGTACATCTGTAATTTCTTCAGCCTCCTTTTGCCTCTCCACCTACTTTGGTGTAGAAGGGAGATCTTCTCTTTTCTTTTGTTGCTTCTTGAAATTAGATTCCAGGATTATTACACCATAACCAGTCCTCTCTTGCAAAATACATTTGCCAAGAGGCAACACCTTTGCAAATACACCTTTGCCCAACAATGATTTAGCCTTCTCTGGGTTGTCTTCCATGGCCTTTTTCTTCTTCTCCTCTAGAGTCTTAAAAATCTCTTGAAAATAATTCATGAGAGTATCTATCCTTTTTCCCATAGGATTTATACTGCCTATAGGATCATATTTGGGGTCAAATTGTCAAATAAAATCCCATGTTTTCTTGTACACTAACCACTTTTCCTTTCTGACTGCTTGGTCTTGCAACCCTGGGGTATTTCTAATAATATCTTCAAGAAAATTAAAAATGTGGTTTATTGCTAAGCTTCTGACCCTCTTTCTGAACATTTCATTGTAGAAACCCTCTAGGTCTATCATCTGGGCAATTGTGGTTGTCAAATGATATGGATCCAAGATTTTATGCATATGAAGCCACCCACCCTTTGTGATTATAAACTAGTGAGCAATGGTAATATTTGGGAACAAAATTCCTCTACCTTTAGCAATACTATTATTCTCAATATCACCTAATTGTCTGAAGAATTCTACAATGCCAATCTTGATGGGAACTTGGAAAGGCAAAATAAAAGGAGTCCCCTTGAAACCATATAACCTAATTGTAGACACCTAAAAATCCTTTAGAAAATAAAGTATTTTTATTTTCTGAAAAATCCCTGATGACATCATCATTTGTTAATTAATTATTTATTTAATTTATTTATTTATTTTTATGTCATTAAATCCCTTTATCTTAATTAAAAATATTTAATTAAGAAATCCCTCCCAAAACTATTTAAATCTTATTTAAACATTATCTCCTTATTTATTAATTATTTAATTAATAAATTGACCAAAAATCCCAAAATAAATTATTTATTTATTTTTTGCCCAAAACTTGGCCAATTTCCTTAAGACCACTAACCTCTTCCAGAATCTTGTAATCTTTCTTTAATTTCGATTAAAGGCTAATCCCATCATTTCCTAACCCTAATCCCAACTCAAAATATTTAATTAAGATTAAATATTTATTCCTCATATTTATTAAATTCATTTTTAATAAATATTCTCAAACCTAAACCATGGAAATAAATTAATTTTTATCTATTTCCTAAAATCCATGTTTATCCTAAGGAAATTCTAGACTTTTCTAGAAAGTCCTAATCCTAATCCCCCCCCCTAATCTTGTCACAATCCCTAACCAAGGTTAGCCAACTCCTAAGCTTAACCCAAAGTCAACAAACTTCTAGAAACTTCTCTTACATGCATTAAGTGCATTTAAGGCCTCCTTATCCCTCTTACATGCATTTAAGAAGCCCCTCACCCCTTTCTTACACCCTTTGACCTTAGGCACATTTCCCAAATTATGCACATCCCTCCCATCTTTCAACCCAATGCCCTTATGACACTTGTCACAAGGAGGTGGCCTTGAACTAGCACAATCCATGTGCTCCCCTTTGAATGAATCTTGGCCTCTCTTAAGGATTTTGATCCTGGCCACTCATTCCTCCTTCCCAAATCCTATAAATGCTCCTCATTTCCAAGAGCAAAAAAAAATCCATTCACATTTCATTTCAAGCATTGTTATCATGCCCATTTAGCTCTAAACTTAGCATAATCATCTTAATCTAGCTTACTTTCAAGCATTTTAGCTCATCTTAATATAGTAATAATGGATTAACATAGTTTATTTCATTGTTTTGCATAAGCATAGCATCATATCACATCTCTATTTGGTTAAAAACAATCTTAGCATAAACATCATGTAGCTTAAATCTTCATTTCAACATCATTTGGATCCTTGAGGCCTTAGGGGAAAATCAGGTGTTCTATACCTATTTTGTGCCATTTTTGGGGTTTTCATGGATCTCAATCCATCCTAAAATGCATAAGGAATATGCTCCAAGTGCTTAGAGAGCACACCCACATCCCCTTAAGCAAGAGAAAATCAAACAATGCTTGGGTGCACCTATTTTAGCTCAATCTAAGGTGGCTTAGTTTAGAGTTTTATTTGTTTTGAATTGATTTCATGCTTAGACTAACATCTAATCTTTGTTTGGCTTAAGTCTTTTCAAAACAGGTATCCTCAAAAGCCTTGTCCACATTCTGGCACGCCCGGTGGGACACAAACCCACAATCACTTGATTATATCATACTTTGTAGTCTCGTATTTGCAAGAAATAGATGAAATGTCACCTACACAAAGTTTAATCACGCCTAAGCATAGTTTAGTCATGCCTACAAAGAGTTTGATCATGCCTATGAGCCCTGAATCGACGCCTATGCTCTGAAGATTTTCGTGCTCCATAACTTCTATTCTATCTAAACTTCTTCTTGTCGCCTGCAACGGAAACGATCACGCCTACGAGATAAACATTCATGCCTACACGTACAGAATTCTCGCCTGTAATCATTTCATTATCACCTATGAGGATATCATTATCGCCTGTAAAAATTTCATTGTCGCCTACGCCTGTTTGAGTGTCACCTAGGAATTTTTTTTTTAACTGTCACCTGTGCGCATTTTTACAATTAAATGTCACCTAGGCATTTTTTTTTAACTGTCGCCTATGCACATTTTTATAATTAAATGTTGCCTATGCATATTTAAGTGTCACCTAAAATCATTTCACTATCGCTTAGCCCAAGTTTTTACTATCGCCTGTGCACAAACTTGATGTCGCCTATGCTCATTTCATTATCACCTATGGATTTTTAAGTGTCGCCTGTGCCTGATTAAGTGTCACCTATGCTTATCTTGTTGTCACCTACGAGATTTTTGTTGTCACCGCAAAATATTTCATTGTCACCTGGTATCATTTTCTATCGCCTGGGCATTTTTCTCTATCACCTAGAATCAGTTTGCTGCTGCCTGGGAGTTTTTTGGTGTCACCTGTGCATTTTCTAGTGTCACGTATTAGCTGGACAATGTCACTTTCGACTGTGTTTTTGCCTTAAATTTTTCTTAGATTCATAAAAAGAAAAAGTCAAACAAATCTTGAATGAAACTAAGGAAATGAACTTAGGTCCTAAGAGTCATTATCATTTTGAAAATCAAACACAATCTTGAATGATCTAAATTGGCAAGAACAAGCATCTTTATTCCCTCCTTTTCAATTCAAGCAAAGCACAAACTCAATCTTGAATGATCTAAAGGATAAAACAAAGCTCTTTCAAAGTTCTAAATCAACACGCACATCTCAATCTTGAATGCTCAAAGGAAAGAACTTGCAATCGCTCAAATCATTTACCTTTTGGAGAAAGAACAAATCAAACCTTAAGCACTTGTGTCTTCAATTTCAAAGTTCAATCAAACTTAATCAATTTGGAAAAAAAAGAACAACTTGCTCGATGTGTATCTAGGAGCTTTACATTCTCTGTAAATCCTTGTTAAAGTAAGCAACGTAGAACATTTGGACTCAGACAAGTTCACATGTTCTACTTTTAGCAAGGCCTATCTAGGGAGAAAAGTGCTTCCTCCTCGGAGAATGACCTCAAACCGGTATCCCCCGCGCCGGTATATAAATAAAGTGAAGGCAAAAAGTACTCACTTATATCTCCTAATCCACAGGTGTTTTGTGCCAAATGCAAATGTCTGGGGACAGGTAAATATTCCTCTCCTAGCATTGTTGGCTAGGCTCTTAAGTGAGTCACAGGCGGTCAGCATAACCGGGTATGGAGACTCCACGGAACTATTAAAAACCTGATAAAATAGAGGCTACCCTATCTAAATCCAAAAGTATCAAAATCCTTGTGCAAGGACCGATTCCAAGGGGTTTACCGGGTCACCTCAAGATTACTCACCATTTGTATTCCCTTCTAGGGGGTACCAAGCTATGGGCAAGCAATTTTGATACTCACCTTCCTTATGTAGATCTATTTGAAGTGCTTGAAAGTCAACACTTTGTGAAAACATTGTTGGAACATACACTTTCAAAGCTTTATCAGAGTCAGTTATCCTGTTTGTATCCCACAAGGTTTCTTTGTCCCTTGTGGAGATTGCTTTTCCAAAAATCTTTGTTGAAATCTATCCTTTGCCATTGGGAAACATCAAATTGATCAACAAACCCAGTTCAAGATACTCAAGACATTTTACAGAGAAACTCTTGAAATTAGATATCCAAAGAACCTTTTTTGTCTCAAACCAACTTATCAGAATTTCCCCGAGTTATGCCAAATTTGATCAAACATCTGAAAGCTAAGTTGCCCAAATCCAAAGCTTATCAAGAGAAGAAAGTTTCAGAAAGAAACCTTAAGAGCCATCAATCCTCTATCCAAGCGACCCAAGCAGAAAAAAATATCAAGAAAAGCTTGATAATATTGGCTATAATGCAAGAGTCAAAAAGTTTTCCTACCAATTCTGAGTGAACCATCGCTACATCAGTCTTGAAAGAGAATATTAGATAGGATCCATCACATGTCCATTCTACCTTCAGATCTCAAAATCCTATCTCAGCAATCCTTCATCCTAGTCTCATCCTAGTTTCATCTCGGCATCATCACCAAATCCTTAGTTGCATTCTAGAGTCCTTAGCTACATTCACCATCATCTTCCTAGCAACATCATAGATCATCCATCTCAATTGCATTTGCATCATCCTTTTAGAAAAAGCATTATTTCATCATCCTTCACCATCTTTCCATTAGCAATCCATAATCAGAATCCCAAATCCTTGATCCAAATCCAGCATCCATTATCCAAAACAAAATCCACCATCCTTTGCACCAAATCTAGAGATCCAAATCCACAAGTACTTAGTGATCAAAACCTTTGAGTTGTTTCCATCCCTTATCCCAAATCAAAAATCATCCCCTTTTTGATAGAGCATTGTCTAAAGGAAATCCAACTTGTCCTTTTATAGCCTCATCATCTTGAGCAAGAGATTGGCTTGTATTGATAAGAATCTAGTTGACCAAAGATCATTAGTCTATCCTAGGTTGGCTAAATCCTACCACTGATCCTCCATTGGGAAAAAAAATAGCTCATTGTTGACACTTAGTAATCTTCCACCAGCATCCCACCAATCCTCCACCCAATCTTGGCCCAAATCAGAGCATCCCATCAAGCCTCCATTATCGCCAAGCTTTTTTACCAATCTGTCACCCTCTCCCATCAATCTTCCACCATCCTTGATCCAAATCCAAGCATTTCACCAATCCATGCATCGCATTCTATAAATTCATCATCCTTAGAAGTTCCTTCAGCTTGCATCCATCATCCTTTAGAGTCTTTTAGGAAACATCTTGCATCCATCTAAGCATCTGCATCTCCATGCCTGTTGAGACAAGATCCGAATCTAGAAAAAGAAGGAACATGAATCCTTATCCAATCACCGGTTCATCTGATCCCAACATTTTTACCAGTGCAATGATAGCTTATGATCCCCAAATACAAACTAAAAATACATGGGATGATCCCAATATCCCCTTAGCTCCTCTGGCAATAGAAACATTTGTGAATCATCTAGAGAATCCACTAGTAGTCAATACACTCATGGCCCAAAACCGGCAAGGCATGTTCACTAACTTTGCACAGGCACAGACTTCCATATCTCCATCCTTGCATTCCCATAAGCACTATCCAAATCCCAACACAAGTATACTCTCCATTCATCCAACCATTCCTTGATCCAACCTTGCAAACATCACAAGAAACCTCCACCATTCCTCTTCTTTTGCAAGGAAGCTTCGCCAGTCTTATAACACAAGCTATAACACCATCTACTCCATTCCCTATCATAGGTACTTCATCATCTTCCATGGCTGCTCAAGCTCTTGCACAAATCCAATGCTTGTCCCAGAATCAACTCCCACCTCTTACACAAACCTTTGCACAAGAAGTCCCACCATCTTCCATAGGCCAAACAACACCTTTCACTCCAAGAGGGATGCAATCA
The DNA here is from genome assembly GCA_027943335.1 of Chamaecyparis obtusa. NCBI lineage: Eukaryota > Viridiplantae > Streptophyta > Pinopsida > Cupressales > Cupressaceae > Chamaecyparis > Chamaecyparis obtusa. The sequence continues at coordinate 2,957,601 of BSBK01000537.1, forward strand.
TCCTTCCCCTTCACTTCACAAGCTTCCACATCCACACCTTTTGTGCTAGGAGGGACGCAATCATCTTTTCCTTTCAATCCCCAAGCTTCAACATCCACACCCTCATTTCAGGGGTCAATGTAATCATTTCCCTCTTTCACCCAGCAACCCTCTACATTGTCTACTCTGGAGGTAGCGCAAACACTCCCCTTTCATACCCAGCAAGCTTCTGCATCAACATCACCCTTTTCATGGGGAACGCAAGCATTCTCTTCATTTCCCCCCCAACAAACATCTACCCAAGCACAAGCCCAGCACAATGCCTTCACCACAGGAATGTCATCCATGGGTTTTTCAAAACCACCATTCATATCCCAGACTCCCATCACATCTACCTTCCCAGCATCCACTGCAACACAATTCCCACCTCACATTGGTCCTCATTGGGGTCTCACTCAAGAAGAAATGAAAGCCTTTGGAATACCAACTCACTCTCCTACATCCGTATTTGCAAACCAACAAGCCACCTTCTCACAAGCAGCACAACAGCAACCATCTCAACCTCCACCAACCTCATCCTTCACAAGCTATCGATTCCCAACACACAGTGCTTTTCAGCAAGTTCCTCCACCTTAGCAACAAAGTTCATCCCATTTCACAAGTTATTTTTCCCAGCCATCCTTTTCTTCAAGCTTCCCTACATCAGTTCCACCCTTAAGCAATATGGGAATGCACTTGACTTATATTGGTCAACCACAGAGCCAAGTTTAGCAAGGACCATCTTACCAACAAGCTACATCATTCCACCAGCCACCCCCACAGCAACCATACTTCCAGTCACAGCAACAAACCCCCATCATTCCCCAATAGCAATAAGTTTCCCCCTATCAGTCACAACAGCAAGTCCCAATCATCCCACAACAATAGCAAGCAATCTCATATCCACCACCACAATATCCCCCTATGCTGCATCAACAATATCCCCAGCAAACATCACTCCAAAATCCACTCCAATCTACCTATCCTGCTGGGCCATCTCCATATCCCACTCAACAATACCCACCTCAAATGGGAGTACCTGCTCAAAAACCAATCAATGCTGAATGGGAAGCCATGAAGAATGCTCTTAAAGTGCTTCAAACTAGTACTGAGAGCAAAACCTACAAGTTTGAGGAGGTGTGTCCCTATCTGTTTAACCGATCCATTATCGCTATACCTTTCCCCAAGCATTTTGAGACACCTAAATTTGATAAATATGAGGGGAAAGGAGATCCAGTCAATCATATTAAAGAATTCTATATGGCATGCCAAGAAGTGGCTTATAGTGATAACTATCTCTTACACCTATTCCCCAAAATCTTGGGAGGAACCGCTGTTGAGTGGTTCTACAAAATACCCTGTGGGACTATCACAACCTTTGTCAAACTTTCTAAGAAGTTCATTTCCCACTATGCCCACAATGTTGAGAATGAGTTGACCTTGTTAGATCTCTGCAATTCAAAATAGAAAGAAGGAGAAAGCCTAGTAGAATACTTGCAACGATGGCAGAACCTTACCACCAAGTTATCATACCAGCCACCTGAAAAGTATTTGACCAAAATCTTTATTGATAATCTGCATCCTAAGCTATCCCACTTCATGAGGATGAATTTTCTCCAAACCTATCAAGATATCACGAGCAAGGGGATAGGTATTGAAAAATCCCTCCTAGATGAAGGCACAATCTAACACTTCAAAAATGATGCCCAAAAACCCAGCAATGATAAATCTCGTTACTAGAATCATAACAAAAATGTTGTTACTAATGGAGCCACTGATACCAAGCATGTCCAATTTTTTGTGGCTAGTCCTCCATCAACTCTGGCATACCAACAACAACAAGCACCCATCTATCAGCAACCTCCTCAAGTCTATCAGCAACCCACACAACAATATCATTCTCAGAATAATCAGCAAAATTATCAACAGCAAGCCCATCAAGCTTATCAAGGTAATCCAAATAATCAGGTCAATGCCATTAATGTTGCTCCCAAACAACACAAGCCTAGAGCTCAGAACAATCCAAGGAAGACCTTCACACCACTAGGTGAACCTCTAGATGTTATCTTTCACCAAATGGCCAAGGCCAACTTAATCATGTTTCCACCAATCCAGCCAGTTGATGATACCACTCCCAAGCCTGATTGGTACAAAGATCATGAATACTATGATTATCATTGTGTCAAAGGACACACTAATTTGAAGTGTATGAGACTCAAAAACTATATCCAAGATCTCATTGATCAAAAATAGATTCAAGTAGATACACCCGCTCAAGCCTCGCCAAATGCCAATTTGCAAATTTATCAGAATGTGTTCCCACAACACAATGTTGGGAACAACCAAACTAAAGCCAATCATCCCCAGAACCATGGCAAAGGCAAGCAAGAAGATCACACTACTACCTATATCAATTATGAAAATATTGTTGGATGTATAACCCAAGTTGAGCCCACTGTCAATACCATCCATGTCAGAGGAGCAGACAGTCAATGTGTTGTTACCACCCGTAGAGGTCGGATAACTGTTACTGGTGCCCGTCCAAGGCCAGTACACAATGCACACAATGCACATTATAACCTCATAAAACATCTGGGGAACACACCAGCCCAAATATCTATCTTGGACCTTCTCCGCACTTCACCTCTCCATCAAGAGATCCTTGACCGAGCTCTCAAAGAAGGACATGTTCCCACAGACATTAACACCACCCAGTTTGAGACCCTTGTGGGACATCTATCTGCAACCTGTGCTTTATCCTTCAAACCATCTGACATGCCAGATGTTGTACCTAACCATACTCTCCCTCTCCACATTGCCGTCATGGTCAGAGACTTTTCCATCAAATGGGTCTTAATAGATAATGGCTCAACCCTGAACTTTTGTACTTTGAAATTCATTCAAAAAATTGGGTTCACCCAGGCTGATATAGCACATGCAGTAATTACTATCAAAGCCTATGAGAACTTGGAGCGTACCTATGAAGGTACCATTACTTTTCCCATTCAGCTAGGCCTAGCAACATAGGATACTATTTTCCATGTTGTTGATCTTGACCTACTATTTAATATCCTCCTAGGCAGACCATGGATTCATTCCATTAAGGCTGTACCATCTACTTACCATCAGTGCATCAAATTTCTGCATCAAGGCACTAAGATTACCATCCATGCTGATCCCCAACCCTTCGCATACTATCATGTGATGGAAGCATCATTCCCTCACTCCACTCATTGTCCTGGAACTGACATTGGTACTTCTATTGCTAGCTCATCCCAATCCCATTGCGATTCAGAAACCATTCTCACCTCCACCCTCTCTTCCATCAAGATCAATAACCAAGGTTGTGGTGAATATAGCCTACATGATGCATTTTCCATGGGGGCCCTCCCGCTTGATCCACATACTCAAGGGCACCTGAATCACCAAAGAAAGCCTATTGAAGAGCATCATGAAATCAAGAGAATGGGACCTATGACTTTTGAATCCCATGGCGCATTAAATAGTCAAGAAATGGATCTTAACATTAATAGGTGGTTGTACAAAGATCTCCCACCACCTGACAAACAACTTCTTGGCTACTTCAAAGATAAATACCCATAATCACACAAGTACACTACTGAGCAATGGAACTACCAAGGTGGTGGTCTAGGACCACAAGAAGGTGGCAACCAATATCCTATTATAGCATCAAAGAATCCTAAGCATCAGGGTCTTGGCTTTAATATCCCTCACCTACATATACAAGGGCCCAATACTGCAACTGGGGGTACCAACATGACTAGCGTTCCCCTCTTAAATAGCCAGGATGACCTCATAGAGATCAAAGACATCCCTGAAGAGAAAGAAATCAGATCCTATGATGATATCTTTGACAATGACACCCTCCTGGGGACTTCTGTCCTCCGACAACTTGCCATCAATCTCATAGAACTTCCCCTCACCCACCCTGAACTCATAGACTAGGACCAACCAAGCATCACACACATCGATGAGTTCCAAAGCACAGAAGCACTCCTAGAATTCATGGGGGCATCAAGACCACACTTAATTCAGGATTCAGAGTCAGCTCACATCTATAAGCTTGACCCAGAAGGATACTTCGGAGAGGAGGCAAGCTTTAGCTACAAAAGAGAAATAGAAAGAGTAAAACATGAGTCCTTATGTGAAAACCCTTCTGGGGCACATTCTGATTCCAAAAAAGTAAAAATAAAGAGCGTATCTTCTAGTGAAAACTTGGCAATTCAAGTGCTAGAAGATGAAGACTTGCCTCTTCCTCCCATCCAAGATTACAAACCTAAGCAGTCACCTATCATCATAGAAGAAACCAAGCCAGTCAACTTAGGTACAGAGGAATGTCCAAGGATCACCTACATTGTAGCCAACATGACAGAAGGTGAAGAAATGGCTTTCACTGCGCTACTTCAAGAAGCTACTACAAACTTTGCATGGTCATACACACACATGCCTGGACTTGATCCTAAACTTGTTGTTCATCATCTAGCTATAGACCCCAATGTTAAGCCAGTAAAGCAAAAGCTACGCAAAATACATCCCAAAGTAGCTCTATTGGTAAAATCAAAACTATAAAAGCTCCTGGATGCAAAGATTATCAGAGCTATAGATTACTTAGATTGGATCTCCAACATGGTACCTATCACAAAGCCTTCCGGCGACATTTGAATTTGTATAGATTTTAGGGACCTAAACAAGGCATGTCCTAAAGATGATTTCCCACTACCTAACATAGACATGATCATAGATCTTACAGCGGGGCATGAAATGTTGTCACTAATGTATGGTTTCTTTGGATACAATCAGATTCATATAGCAGCAAAAGACCAACACAAAATAGCATTCACCACTCCATGGGGTACCTTTTGCCATAACATGATGCCCTTTGGTCTAAAGAATTTAGGAGCCACATATCAGAGAGCAATGACAGAAATCTTCCATGACATGATCCACAAGATCCTAGAGGACTATGTGGATGATATTCTTGCAAAATCAAAGACACGCCATGAACACCTTGACATTCTTGAGAGTGTGTTTGATCACCTACAACACTATGGGTTACGGCTCAATCCAAAGAAATGTGTCTTTGGTGTTACATCTGGAAAGCTCCTAGGTTTCATAGTATCATGAAGAGGAATAGAGATTGACCCTAAAAAGGTCAAAGCAATAACAAAAATGCCTCCCCCAAGAACACTCAGATAGCTCAGAAGCCTACAAGGAAAGCTTCAATTAGTACATCAGTTCATTTCTCAACTGGTGGACAAGTTCCAACCTTTCACGCATCTTTTATGCAAAGACACAAGCTTCAAATGGGATCCCATATGTCAGAGAAGCTTTCATAAGCTCAAGGAGTATCTAGCCAATTCTACAATCCTAGTACCACCAATTCCAAGATGCCCTCTCATACTCTACATCTCAGTAACCACTAGAGCACTGGGGGCACTCCTAGCTCAGCATGATGATGAAAACAAAGAGAGAGCCATCTACTACATTAGTCAAACTCTTGTCGACTATGAGCTTAATTACTCACCCATGGAAAAAGCATGCCTTGCAGTGGTCTTTGCCACTCAAAAGCTTAGACATTACATGCTCAGTCACATAATCAGGCTCATTTCAAAGGTGGACCCCCTCAAATATCTACTATCAAAGATAACTCTCACAGGCCGTATGGAAAAATGGGTCATGATACTCAAGGAGTTTGACATCTAGTACATAGATCAAAAAGCAATCAAAGGGCAAGTCATTACCGATCAACTAGCAGAAGCACCATTGGTGGATGCTTATCCACTAATCATGGAATTCCTTGATGAACACTTATGTATGATCGAAGAACAACCCATGTGGAAACTATACTTTGATGGCTCCTACACATCACATGGATCAGGGGCAAGAATCCTATTTGTCACACATCAAGGTGACTACATTCCAAAGTCATTCAAGTTGGGATTTTCATGTACCAACAACATTGCAGAATATGAGGCACTCATCTTAGGTCTCAAAATAGCCATTCAATGGAATATCATAGAACTGCAAGTGTTTGGAGATTCACATCCGATTATCAAACAAGTCCTTGATGAATATCAAACAAAGGATGACAAGTTACTACCCTACAAAGAGCTGGTGGACAGATTGAAAGAGCATTTCTTGAATCTACAATTCACACAGATACCAAGACTTCAAAACAAAGCAGTCGGCACAATGGACACCATTAGATCCTTGTTATAAATCCCATGTGACACATCATAGTATGAATTCCTAGTCGAGCAGCTACATACACCAGCTTATGAGAGTGCCGATGCAGAAATGGTGTGTGTCTTGGTTGGTCCGCAGTCCCCGTGGTACCATGACATCCATGCATATCTCAAGAATGGTATCATATCTCCCCATCTCACCAATAACCAACGTCAAAACCTTATTCATAGAGCTTCCCACTACACTCTTGTAGCCAACACCCTTTATCGTCAAGGGTATCACAATATCCTCTCTAGGTGTTTAGATTCAAATGAGGCCATCCTGGCTTTACAAGAGGTCCACGCTGGAATTTGTGGTGCCCACACGAGTGGCATGGTTCTAGCTAAGCATTTGCTTTGAGTTGGGTATTATTGGCCAACCATGGAACATGATGCTTGTGAGTTTGTTAGAAAATGCTTACCATGTCAGCAGCATGCAAATTTGATTCATGCACCAGCACAAGATTTGCAGCCCATTGCGCCACCTTGGCCATTTTCATGTTGGGGCTTTGACCTTGTCAACTTAATCACTCCCCTTTCCTCAGATGGACATAAGTACATCATAACTACCATAGAGTACTTCATTAAATGGGTTGAAGCGATCCTGCTCACCCTCACTACTGGTATCCAAATATCCAAGTTCATCCTTTACCACATCATTTTTCACTTTGGCATACCATCTACCATCTTCACTGACCATGGCACACCTTTTGAAAACCAACATGTGGATGATCTATGTGCTAGACTCCACATCCATCACCATTTCTCTAGTCCATATTTCCCTCAAGGAAATGGCCAAGCTGAGGCAACCAACAAAACTATCTTAAAAATCCTCAAGAAGGTTGTCAATGATTCTGGTCATGACTGGCACCTCCAAATCAATCCCACCCTTTGGGCCTATTGTACTTCTTATCGCACTCCCACAAGCACCACCCCATATTCCCTTGTATATGGTGCCAAAGTTGTTTTGCCAATCGAGGTTGAGCTCCCATCATTTTGAGTCTCCATGAAGAACTACACCACTGATGAAGACTATCATGTGGCCTGTCTCACACAGCTAGACCTGTTAGTTGAAAAGAGACAACAAGCATATGATCACCTAGTTGCATACTATAATTGACGCAAAAGAAGTTATAACAAGAAGGTCCATCCTAGACAATTTTATGTCGGTGACATGGTCCTCAAAGAAAATCAGAAAGTCCAAGCAAACAAAGAAAAGAAAGGCAAGTTTGAGCCTACTTGGTTAGGCCCCTATGTTGTCACATCATGCTTCGGCTCTGGAGCTTATCATTTATCTACACCAGAAGGTGAGCCTTTGAATGATCCAATCAACATCATACATTTGAAGAGGTTCTATGCCTGAACCAGATCCTACATATTCAGAAAATCCATAAAAATTGGAAAAAGCAAAAAAATACAAAAAAAGCAAAAAAAGCAAAAAGAAAGAAAAAGAAAAACAATCATCCAATGGTGAAAACTTGGCAATTCAAGCACCTTGGACAAGTATGTTGGTGAAAACCTGGCAAATAGGTAGCATACATAGTGGACCGAGTCATTATCTATCAAACTCCCATCCCTCCATCCCAACATCTCAATCCTTTTTCTACCATCCCCATCCCCATCCACCATCCCCCAGCATTCCTCTTTTTCATAATCCTCCAGCAAATTCACAACCATATCCTGCACATATCTTGTACATATCTTGTACATATGTTGTACCATTTCTTGTCTATCCTATATAGCATGATCCTTCATGTATATCTTGTATAGCATGATCCTTCCTGTACCATATCCTGTATACGTGATCCTTCCTATATATCCTATCAGGCAAGATCTTCCTATCCCCCATCTTGAGCTTTTGTACATATCCATTGTACATATCCTTGTGTCTTATTGTACATAGTCCTTGTCAGTCCTACAGCCACATTTGATCATCACATCTTGTCCTACCCAGCCTTGTACTTCAACAACATCACTTGTCGACTATTCTTGATCACTGTGATTATTCTTTAACTACATCATTTTCCAATCAACAACACAACATTCTCCCCATCAGCATCGGGTCCTTGAGGTTGTATCCTTCCTCCTATCAGATCCAATCTTCCACCAATCATACTAGGTCCGTGTCGATGCATCCTTCCACACGTTCAAACCAATCTTCCCACCATCAATTCAATCAGTCACATCAAATCTCTCTCCTTGGAAAAGGGTGTCTTTTTGGAGTTATCATTTTGGTCTTGGATTCTATCCTTTGGATCTTGTTAATCTTTTACGGCTTCTCCTTGTTCTCTCCTCAAGGTCACCATGATCCTTTATATCATGGTGCACTGTGAATGAGGATAATCTGGGGCAAGGTCTTTTGATCTTTTACTTCTGCCTGTGAGTCGGTCATGTGTTTGTGGTTCCTTTAGCATCATTTCCACCATGCCTCCTTTGGGTTTCATGTGTGATGTTGGGGCAACCCTGCGTGTCTTTTTAGCATCAATCCTCTGCAACGCTAGTGACAAGGCCTCGTGATCCCAGTATCCTTGGTAGGTCTCTAGCATTGCTATATCAAACTAGGTTTTGCTCTCCACATTTGCACTTGGAGCTTCCCCCAATCCCCTGCATCTTGCATCATCTAGGTTAATCTTGCATCTTACACCTCTCATGTAGCTACATCCTGCATTTTTGCATTCCATCTCATCTTGCATTCACCCATCTTTGCTCTTGGAAGCTTGGTTATTTATCTCCCCTTCTTCCTAGCTCCTTCCTTCTTTGTTTCCTTTCGAGAAAATTCCACAACGTTTACTCCTTGCATTATTTTCTCGAGGGGGCACAACCCCTCATTCCTCTAAATTCTAGCCTTGGGCATCTTATTATCTTGTCTTTGACGCCATGCCACTTGCGGCATCACATCAAAGAAGGGCAAAATGTAGACACCTAAAAATCTTTTAGAAAATAAAGTATTTTTATTTTCTAAAAAATCTCTGATGACATCATCATTTGTTAATTAATTATTTATTTAATTAACTTATTTATTTTTATGTCATTAAATCCCTTTATCTTAATTAAAAATATTTAATTAAGAAATCCCTCCCAAAACTATTTAAATCTTATTTAAACATTATCTCCTTATTTATTAATTATTTAATTAATAAATTGACCAAAAATCCCAAAATAAATTATTTATTTATTTTTTGCCCAAAACTTGGCCAATTTCCTTAAGACCACTAACCTCTTCCAGAATCTTCTAATCCTTCTTTAATTTCGATTAAAGGCTAATCCCATCATTTCCTAACCCTAATCCCAACTCAAAATATTTAATTAAGATTAAATATTTATTCCTCATATTTATTAAATTCATTTTTAATAAATATTCTCAAACCTAAACCATGGAAATAAATAAATCTTTATCTATTTCTTAAAATCCATGTTTATCCTAAGGAAATTCTAGACTTTTCTAGAAAGTCCTAATCCTAATCCTAATCCTAATCCCCCCCTAATCCTGTCACAATCCCTAACCAAGGTTAGCCAACTCCTAAGCTTAATCCAAAGTCAACAAACTTCTAGAAACTTCTCTTACATGCATTAAGTGCATTTAAGGCCTCCTTATCCCTCTTACATGCATTTAAGAAGCCCCTCACCCCTTTCTTACACCCTTTGACCTTAGGCACATTTCCAAAATTGTGCACATCCCTCCCATCTTTCAACCCAATGCCCTTATGACACTTGTCACAAGGAGGTGGCCCTGAACTAGCACAATCCATGTGCTCTCCTTTGAATGAATCTTAGCCTCTCTTAAGGATTTTGATCCTGGCCACTCATTCCTCCTTCCCAAATCCTATAAATGCTCCTCATTTTCAAGAGCAAAAAAAAATCCATTCACATTTCATTTCAAGCATTGTTATCATGCCCATTTAGCTCTAAACTTAGCATAATCATCTTAATCTAGCTTACTTTCAAGCATTTTAGCTCATCTTAATATAGCAATAATGGATTAACATAGTTTATTACATTGTTTTGCATAAGCATAGCATCATATCATATCTCTATTTGGTTAAAAATGATCTTAGCATAAACATCATGTAGCTTAAATCTTCATTTCAGCATCATTTGGACCTTGAGCCTTAGGGGAAAATCAGGTGTTCTATACCTGTTTTGTGCCATTTTTGGGGTTTTCATGGATCTTAATCCGTCCTAAAATGCATAAGGAATATGCTCCAAGTGCTTAGAGAGCACACCCACATCCCCTTAAGCAAGAGCAAATCAAACAATGCTTGGGTGCACCTGTTTTAGCTCAATCTAAGGTGGCTTAGTTTAGAGTTTTATTTGTTTTGAATTGATTTCATGCTTAGACTAACATCTAATCTTTGTTTGGCTTAAGTCTTTTCAAAATAGGTATCCTCAAAAGCCTTGTCCACACTAATAACAATAGAATAGGGATAGAAAATAAAATCACCCCAATTGTGCACTATGTTGAGGTCCTTTGTAAATTGCTATGGTCTAACAACTTTGGCCAAGGCGACCGGGACTCTAGGGCTATCATGAACAAAGAATAGTCTCAATCTTGCTGCAAAACATTTGTTAAACCATATATAACTACTATCCTTTCTATCCCATGTCATATTTGAATTCCACAGCTGAACAAACATGTCCTCTCCACCTCTCTATTTGGATAATTCCATTTCTTTTGCAAAATAATCAGCACCTTTGAACAAAAACATGTACATCATACAAGAGTACTAGCAAAAAGGTTTATCAACTTTATTCTTTTGAATCCCCATTAATCCATCATGGATTAAGTCAGCAATGAAGGGGGCATAATCAAAAGTAATTGATAGATGCGGATGTAAGATCTGGATCACCATATACATCAGGTGCTCTAGCATTTTCTCATTTGCATCTTCCCCAAAAACCTGACATAATGACCAATAGGCACCTCTCGCCAGTACATCAAAATACTCTATTTTGAATGGCTCCTGTGCACCTAGTCTTGTAACAATCATCTTTCCAATTTGAGTGTAGAAATATTTTACAAGACCAATTCTAAGGAGATGTCTTTGTGCATCATACACCTCTCTTAATTCTTTAAAATCAATCAGTTCCAAGTTAGGTGAGGGGTCACATAGTCTAAAAACTATTCTAATTTCCTCAGCAGAGATTGTCAATAGCTTTTGCCCTCTAACACCCCTAATCTCTTTAGTAATAGGGTCATAGTTTTTTGCAACTTCAATCATCAGGTCTGCATCTAAGAAGACACCGGGTACCACAAGCTTGCCTACATCATTTTCCCATACATTACAGGTGGGAATAGGGGTATTTCTTTGGCTAAATCCTACTATAAATAATGTCAACCCAGTGAAGTCAGAAGTGCCACTTGCATTAAGAAAACCAATCCTAGCATCCCTGATATAATTTCCTATATCATACAACCCATTTGCCACTTTTACCCTAGGCTCCTTTGGTGTTAGTTGTTTCACCTCTACCAAATTTACTGTTGAACTAGGAAAAATTTGTAATAAGTCCTCATGTAAACCCCTCTTAAGATAATCAATTTCACTAGAAAGCTCTTTCCTAGGTGGCATTTCTAAGGCTTATAGCTTATGTATATTGGGCATAAAAGAACATAGTAGCAAAGCAATACTTCTTAACAGAACAAGCAAGTGTAGGAAGAACCAACCTTTTCTTCAAAATCCCTAAGAAAACAATAATCAATTTCTGCAATTCTACTCGCCAAGCGCTGTGCAAATTTTTATCTCCTTGTGGCTTTTTGAGGAAGCATAGATTTTGACATACTCACAATTGATCCACAATTATTTCAGTAATTTACTTTGCATGATGTCGCCATTAATTTTCCGAGAAATGAACTGTCACTTGTCTGAACCTTTCACCCACTTCTTCAATTTAAATTTTGACCATTGATTTTCACTTGGAAAATAATCCAATGGTTTGTCACATGATCGCATAGCTCAAAAGAAGCTCATGTGACCATATGACAAGTTGTCATGTCAATTCCTTCATTGGCGTAAAATCCCTTATAACTTTTACTATTAAAATAGAAAGTTAGTCGCATGATCGCATAGCTTGAAAAAAGCTCATGCGACCATGTGACAAACCATTAGCATTCACCTACCGTCATCTATTCCTTAAGTCACTGGTCCCACTTTACCTTTGTTAGTAAAGACAATCCATGCTGGCAGCAGCTGGCAAGTTGTCATGTAATTTCTTTCTTTCCAAGCATTGGTGTTCACTGACATCCTCCACATCAACAAGTACTATCAACCAATCAAGAAAAACCATATGCAAAAACTGACATTGGTCCCATTGTTTTTAACCAATGAAAAACTGCCAGTTGTGTACACCTATTCATGGTCCCACCCAAGAATTACACTGAGCTTGATGCAAGATCGACGGTTAGTCACATGATCGCATATGTATCTAAGATTCTATGCAATTATACGACAACCATCAGATCTTGCCTTTATTACTTTCATCTTTGAAGATTCTTTTGACATTGGTCCCACTTTATTTCTGCATTAAGCTTTACTGTAAGATCAACGGTTAGTCGCATGATCACATAGGTCTATAAGATTCCTTGCAACTATACGACTGCCATTAGATCTTCTTTAAAGATACCAAGCTGAATGAAAGCTGAAACATTACAAGATAAGGTATTTAGGACTTAGGATATATTGTAGCCACCAAACTTAGGAAAAATTAAAACCGCTAGTCGCTGAGACTTAGGAAAACTTTACGCATGCGCACTTTTGAGATTTTAAGTGATTCAAAAAGGTAATGCTCAAATAGATTTAAAACAGAGTGACCTAGGGCTTTTTTTGAAAATGGCATACACTTAGGGTTTTTCTCTGGTTTAACTCTTAATTAGGGTTCACTAGATACTGAGGAAGAATAGATAATTTTGTAGGGTTTTTATGGGTTTTTTTGTAGCAAAATTATCATATTTTCATGAACATCTATACACTCTTCAAATTTATAAAAATTTCACAAGACTCATGTACTAAAAATTTGAAGTGCCAACAGGGACATCTAGCAACAATATGGCCAACTTCTTTATAGTTAAAACATGCTAAAGGTAATGTACCCGTCTATCTACCTTTGCCTTTAGGTAGTCTTTGGGCCATAAGGGCTTCAAGTTCATCAAGCTCATCATCAGTATTACTATCACTGTCATTCCTTATATTATGTCTACTGCTAGATTTACTGATCTTCAGAGAAGATATAAAAGCAGACTCAATAGATGGTACAACACTGTAATCAAAATTGTTCAACTCAAAAGTTGTTAACTTACCAATCAAACTATCAAGAGTAAGAGTGCTACCATGTGCAGACCTCATTTCATGTATAGCAAATATTCTGATTGCATAAGCAGACAACAAGGTTCTTAGAATCTTACTTACCATTGTATCTTCATCAATGACACCACCAGCTCCTTGGATAGCAATGACTACCTCTTTGATTTGGTTTGTATACTCTATGATGTTTTCTCCTTCCTTAATTTTCATATCATCAAATCTACCTCTTAATCTTTCAGCTCTAGCTCTCTTCACATTTGCATCACCACCATAAACTAGAGAAATTTTATCCCACATTTCCTTTGAAGTAGTGCAAGTCTTGTCATCCTCAAATTCTGCATCAGATAGAGTAGCAACAATCTCTATCATAGTCATGTTGTATTCATGTTGATCTTTCAACTGATCAAGAGTTAAAGGTCCAGTCGGTGGTTGTAAGTAGCCATGTTCAAGTAGATATAGGGCAGAATCTCCAATTACAAATATGTGAAGTTTCATTCAACTTTTCCATATAGTAAAGTTGTTCTTATTCAGCTTTGGCACTTCCCTCTTATACATCTTGTAATCTTTCTACTGAAGTCCTTAAAACTCTGTTCGAAGAAACTAGTGCTCTGATACCAATTGTTAGAATAACTGAGAGGGGGGGTGAATCAGTTAGATTAGTTATCCTATAGTCCCAAATACAAAGATGTAAAACTCAAACCAATTTCAAAAAAATTTACAGCTTGGTAACATAAACTATTAAATTGTTTGTGCCTTTTACCGATTACTAGTTAATTAACTCAATATGATTACTGACCAAATAAACTATGTCGTATGTAAAGTATGACAATAAAAAAATCATTACAGAAACACATAACATAATGATTTAATGTGGAAACCCTGCCAAGGGAAAAACCACCTGGGACTGGTAACCCAAAATAATTTTCACTCTTTTGAAGTGAGCTCGGTGAAGAGCCAACCCTATTAAAGGTTACAAACACACTGTTAGGTGTGACCTTGTTAGAGGATTTAAGACTAACAGTTAAATTTTGACCAGCATTCACTATGGGGTCAATAAGATAATAATGTACATTCCTTGAATGACATAGGGGCATAACATAAGATAGTTAAGTCCACTCGGTTAGGAGATTTTATGTATCAATGGTTAAACTAAAATAGTAGTTGATCTAATTATAATACAACTTAATTTTTAGATGTTCAGATCTATTTTAAGCCCATACAAATCCTCTGATCAATATTTCAATTCACTTCCTCAACTTACTTTTACTCGGTAATAGCTCTCTGATGCTCGGTACTGTTATGTAGTTTGGTTCTCCTTCAACCAATCTAATCAAGCATGCATGAAACTATGTTCATGCAAAATCTTTGTAGTCTTCCTTCTTCCACCATGTTTCAATAAAGAAAATCATATCTCTTATATAGATAGATAAACCATTTTCATATCAACCATCAAATTTTGCCGCTTATTCTTCTTCGTTGATTTTGCCTCTTAAACCTTCCTCTGTAGTTGTGTCCATAACACATTTCAATTCCATCGTTTAGATCTTCTTCAAATTTTGTAAGCTATGGATCTCATAACAAGCTTTATCCTTAATCTCGAAATCATAACAATTTCTAGCTCATCAAATTTTTTCAGCTAAACGAAGCATTTAATAATTTCATCCATACTTGGTTAACAAAGAAATGCATTGATGAACATAAGCTCGGTTAATACTATTGCTCAATATACATTACACTAGCTCGGTGTATACTGAAGTGCTTCATTTACTGACCACATTGCCTTGTACAATTTTTCTTCCTTCTTCATAATAGATTAATGCAACATAATCAAGTTAGCAATATGAGATCATAGACTCATCAATAAGTTACCCAAAGTATTCCTTATCATCATCTATCATATCCATCTCTCTCCATGTACATATCTCATTTCTTCATCTTCTCCCATTTCTACAGATGTTTAGATGTTTGTAACTTACATGATAAGTATTGTCAAAACTAGTTGACATCAATGACAACATGATGACTAATTTAATTATCTTACATAATATTTCAATAACTCAGTGATCTATAATTACTAATCTTCAAGTCATTCAGGTATTCAATCAGTTGTAGTTCATCAACATTACCTTTAGTCTTTGAACCTGATGCAATCATTTCTCCTTCTTTTTTATTAATGATGTACTTGTTGTCTTTGAATTCCAACTGGTATCCTTTGTCAAGAAACTACCCAACACTTATTAGGTTATGCTACAAACCATCAACATAAAGAACATCATCATTGCTATTCTTTCCATCCAAGGTGATAGCTCCTCTACCTATGATAGGTTTAGGAGTGTTGTCTCTAAATCTAACCATGTTGCCTTTGTATCTATCTAGATGTACAAATCTATTATTGTCTCCTGTCATGTGATGTGAGCAGCCACTATTAATGATCTAATTTGTCCTGATGTCAGCTTGTAAAATCAATGCTAACTCTTGTGCTTCCTTTTCATCTTCAAGGTCCATTTCATAAAACATTTTCTCCATGTCTTCAAGAGCAATGAATCCAATTTCATCTTCTTCTGACTCTTCATATGATACTCCATCTCCAGCATAGTAACATTCTTTTGTATACTTGGGCTTGTAGTTAGTTTTGAACTTCTTGACTCTAGTAGGACACTTAGATGCAAAGTGACCAATCTTGTTACATGAAAAGAATTTGAGTGGTAACTGACCTTCATATTTTCCTTTTTATTTCCTTTCTTTCTTAGCAATCAAAGCAATGAAATCATCTAGTTCTTTCTCTTCATATTCATCATAAAAATTACTAGAAGTGTTCAAGGATTTCTTACCATGGACTGAAGCTTTGAGGGTTGTCTCACTTTTAGGCTCCATCTTCAAGCATGATATCTCAAAAGCTGAAATCTTGATGATTAAGGTCTCTCTTTTGAAGTCCTTTGAAAATTGCATAGTCTCATCTAGGATGTTTATCTTCCTCTCATATTCTGATGTCAAAGTAGTCATCAACTTATCCATTATGTCTTCTTCTGAGATTTATCCACCATTGTTTTTGATTCCTGCAACTGCTTCATTAATCCTTTGATTATAGGCTCTAATGTTATCTTCAAGTAGCATCTAAAATGTATTGTACTTTTTCTTCCATGTCTTTTTGTGTACATTCTTAGATTGGACATCTCTTCAAACATGTCTTCTATATACTTTCATATCTTGTAGGCTTTATCTACTTTCTTGATCTCTGAAAACTCACTGTCAGACAATGCGCTCATGAGGGCTTCTATGGCATTAGCATTTTGAGTGAACTCTCTTCTACTTAAGAGTTGCATCTTCCTTTGCAAGATCTGCAAGAGAGGGAATCTAAACTTCTTTGGTAGCTACTTCAAAAAGTTCAAAGGAAATGCACTGCAAGTGTGTCATCATTTTTTTCTTCCAATCCAGATAGTTCTCTCCATCAAACTTAGGACTTTCTTTTCTAAAGAATGACATCTGATCAACCTCAAGCTATTAAACTTTCTCTCCGAGGCACTTGGATCTAATACAAATTATTAGGAATAGTCCCAAGATATAACTGAGAAGGGGGGGGGTGAATCTGTTATCTAAAAGACTCAATTCTTTATCCAATTAAGTACATAAGAACATTAAGATCAAACACAATATAAGAACACTTAACACAACACCACAATTTTGGTTACGGGGAAACCCAAATAGGTAAAAACCCCAGTGGGATTAGAACCCACTATAAGTTGCACTAGAGTATTATGATCCCTATTAGAAGATCTTACAACCCTATTAGGAGTTGATCTTTACAATGCATTGAGTACAATGACATGGTCAAGGGTCAGACCCTATTAGGAGTCTTTTATAATTAACCCTGTTAGGGGTGAGGACACACTGTTCAAGAGCACACTGCTCAAAGGGGTGAAGGTTGCAACCTTCTATTTAACATATACATGCTATAGCTAGATCTTGGTGAATTGTGCGTAGACCTGTTGCCTTGATCAGTTCCAATGAATAGCATATACTCTTTACTTTGTCACATAAACCTTCTACTGATGGCTCAACACTTCACACCTTCTTCTCTGCTCTTATCTTTCAACTATCTACCATACTTAGTGGTGTAGGAGCACCCTTCTAAGGGCTCCCACCATTATAAATTTTGTTGTGAAGAGCTTCTGCATGAAGCCTTGTAATTAGAATAAGATCCATGAGCTCAGTGTGTGTGTAGGGTCTAGTTAGGATCCTAGGATCATAGTCATGTCTTTCTTTATGGTTGTACAGGGACTCAGGGGATGATGTCACCCTAATGTCACCTAGTCTTAGCTTAGATAAAAGTCTTAAAATAGGGGTATTCAATGTTTTAGCACATGTGTGTTTGTTTTAGACCTAAGAGTGGTCTTAGGATGTGAAGAGAGCCAAGCAACAAAATTTTCTCAAAAGTTGCTTAGCAACTTTTCCTAATATGGGTTCAAACCCTTACCAAGAGGCCAAGAGCCCTAACCAAGATCATACCCTAAGGAATAGACTATTTATGATTGGAAAAACCCTAATCCAAGGGTTGGAAGTCAGTGTGTATGGCTCTGAGAAAGTTTAACCAGACTGTGACTATATTTTGGTGTGCCAATCAATACTAATGGCATGAATATGAAAAACTATTGAATAGAACTTAAGATATTTGGCATTGTACTTTTTCATTTGAGTATTTGTTTTCATTTTGGTGTGTTTAGATTCATTTCTCTACAATTTTGTGTGTGTTGTTTATATTTTGAAACTACGAGTCCTCTGTCCAGTTTGGAGAGGCATGTAAATATGGGCTTGTAACTCATATCCCCACCATGGAAACACCATGGAACCTTGGTATATGGTAGTATAGACCCTGTTTTGTATATATATTCAAGTAGGGCCCTAGAAATAATTTTCAACCATTTATTTGACCAAGCCCTAGGCGAGCCTGGACTGTACCCGGCTAGGTAAGGTCAGTGTTGTGAAGACTCTAGAAGGCAAGGGCGAAGACTTCAGAGGAAATCCTTTAGAGGAGTTCAAGAAGGATAAGGGAAGTTTCATTGGAAAGAAGGAGAGGTTTCCACCAATCTGATGAAGGTTTTTACACAAACAAATTAGCTCTATGACTCTATCAAGCTTTAAAAGGCCTAGAAACCCTCATTCCTAGTTAGGGCATTGTACGGGCACCTGAAGACCTAAAACCTTGAAAATCCTTGAGGGATTGGTAAATGAATGGAAGTCTCTATGGAATTTTAGCCATGGTCTAGTAAATATAGTAGGTCAAAAGTCCTATAAACCCAGAGAGGAGGCCTAATTGGGGCTCTTTCCTTGTAGCCCTATTTTGGGAAGAAATGATGGAATCGGGTAATAAGCCAACTTACCCAAGCCTTTGGATTCACTTAGATGGATGAAAAAAAACCTTGGGATACATCTCCACCCTTGTTTGAGTCTAAGAAGGTGTTCAAGCCAAGAAACCCTTATTAGCGTATGTAAGGGTGTGAAGCTAGAGAGTTTGGAAGAAAGCTTAGGAGGAGTGTTCAACATTGGTGGTTAGATTGGGTTGGGTTAGGGGATCCTATTGAAAGGAGGCATCCTAGAGAACATAAAGTGTGGGTAGAGCACACTAAGGATCCAAGACAAGGATCAGGGAGAATAGACTAAGCTAGTCTATCCCAATCTCCCCATCAGATTGGTATCAGAGCAAGCAAGACTTGGGAAGTGGATAGCTGGAGAGTGTGAATGTTTCAACCTCCAGAAGAATCAGTAGGGTCATCTCAAAAGAAGAAGATGGTGACTAATGCAGAGCTAGAAAAGAAAGTAGAAGATTGGGAGGAAGCAAATAGACTCCTACAGGAAATATTGTTTCAGATGGAGCAACTATTGGATGATGTCCAAGCAAAGGCAGACAAAGTCAATGATAGAATGGAGGAGCAAGATGCTAAAGAGAAAGAGAAGACTATAGATGATGAGGTGCCTACACCTAATCCTCCAACTCAAGATGAGCAGTTTTTGAAAGCAATAAAGGCCATCATTGGTAAAGCACTTAAAGGTGTCCCACTACTTACTGGCAGAATGGACACAGAACTTGTCATGCAATGGATAGAGGGTATGGAGAATCACTTCAAATGTGAAGAGATCTTTGAAGCACAGAAGGTCAAAGTGGTGAAATCAAGGTTAAGAGGCCAAGCTCTAACTTGGTGGAACTATCTCCAAGAAGAAAGGGAGAAAGAGGGAAAGAATCTAATTGCTAATTGGAAAGCTATGGTAAACAAGGTGAAAGAAGCCTACCTACCTACAAATTTTTAAATCCAGTAGCATAGAAGGAGGTTGAATCTAAGACAAAAAGAGATGGATGTTTCCACCTATACAAAAGAGTTTCATAAATTGAGCCTAAGGTCCAAAGTGAAGGAAGAGGAGAGCATCAAGGTGGCAAGATACTTGAGTGGGCTAAAATGGAGTATAGTAGAGGAGATGAATTTTTTCATTCCTACCATAGTTCTTGGGTGTCAACATATGGCACAAAAGATAAAGAAAAGTAGAGAAGGAAGAAAGAACCCAACTCTAAAAATAGAGGTAGAGGTAGAGACTCTAGAGGGGGTCAAAGAGGAGATTCTAGTGGTAGAGGAGGTGACTTAAGAAGCCAAGGAGAGAGTAGACTCCTGGAGCAAGTTGTAGAGACCAGTACAAGGGGTACTTTCAGTAGAGGAAGAGGGTCTCATGGTAGTAGAGGAAGAAGTATAGGAATAAGTAGCTCCTACTTTGCCACAATGAAATGTTATCAATGTGGACAGCTTGGACACCCTGCTTGTAGGTGTCCTGATAAACCTAGAAGCTCTAGCAATGAAAAGAGGGTAGCTTATGCCCAATAAGATGGAAGTAGTTCATGTACCAATGAGGTAAGAAAACTAGAATCAGAGATGGGGGAGAACTTGATGTTTAGGAGAGTGGTCATTAGGAAACCTACTCAAGGAGAACCTAAACAAAGGAGAGCTCTTTTTAGAGTTAGATGCAAGATCCAAGGGAAAGTTTGCAAGGTAATAGTTGATTTAGGATCAACTGACAATATCATATCAGAGGAAGCAACAAAGAAGTTGAAACTCGCAAAGATTCCCCATGCCAACGCTTATAAGGTGACTTGGTTGAATCAAGAGCAGAGTGTGTTAGTGAATGAGCAGACATGGGTGGAGTTTTCTGTTGGAGGATATAAGGACAAGGTTCTTTGTGATGTCCTACCCATGGATGCCTGCCATCTCATATTGGGAAGACCCTGGCAGTTTGATAGGAAGGTGATCTATGATGGAGAGGAGAACTCCATTTCCTTCAAGAAGGATGGCAAGACATTCAAGATTTAGTCTCTAACAGAGACTAATGAAGGAGCCTCAAGGACACCTAGTGTGTTGCTTAGCAGTGGGAAGGAATTCCTACACTCATTACATGATGATGAAATAGTAGGATGTGCCATTGTTGTCAAGCCAAAAGAAGAGGAACATAATTTGCAGATAGAGACACCTAAGGAGGTGAAGCAAATGTTGGAGGAATTTAAACACATTGTAAGTGATGGAGCACCTGCAACACTTCCTCCAAGAAGGGCTATAAGTCATCAAATAGAATTTTTACCCGGTGCATCTCTGCCTAAAAAAGTAGCATATAAGCTTACCTCTGATCAAAATAAAGAAGTAGCAAGGCAAGTACAAGAGTTATTGGATCAAGGACTGATCAAGAAAACCATTAGTCCATGTGTAGTCCTGGTGGTGTTGGCATCCAAGAAGGTAGGCAAGTGGAGACTTTGCACTGATTCAAGGGCCATCAATAGGATTAAAATCAGGTATAGATTCCTGATTCCTAGAATAGAATACTTGATGAACTATTTAGGAGGTGCTATGTACTTTACAAAGTTGGATCTTAAAAGTGGATATCAACAAATAAGGATTAAGGAGGGTGATGAGTGGAAGACCACTTTTAAGACCATAGATGGATTGTATGAATGGATTGTGATACCATTTGGGCTTACCAATGCCCCAAGCACCTTCATGAGGTTGATGAATGAGGTCTTGAAGGACTTCACTAGTATATTTGTGGTGGTGTACTTAGATGACATACTCATCTATAGAAAAGCCAAAGCAGAACACCTTGTGTTAGTCCATTTTCTAGTCAACGTGAAATCCTATGAAAATGGCCCATTTCCTTGCAAGTTTTCCTAAAGTGTCCTACCCTATGTTCTTCATTGTGTCACCTTGCTCTAGTCCAAATTGTACGTGCTGATTCACAAAATCCAGAGAGTTATTCAAGTTTTCAGGTCTGCAGGAAATAGTCTCAGAATCTGCCCAGTGTCCAAAACCCACAATGTTTTTTGAATACCTTGGATGTTTTCGATCTTTCGCTGAAAACCCTATGTGTTTTCAACCTTGCATTTCTTCTCTTCTATCAGCACTCCTTGTTCATCAGTCTTAAGTGCGCAAGTGCAATGGTTGGTGGGGCCAGATTCTTCAAGCAGCAGAGGGAGGAGATCGACAGTCGGCATATGAGTGTAAGGAATATTCCATGCTCATGAGATCATGCACCTTCCGTTGATCTCATTTGTCTCAAACGTATCTTTGGTAGTGGTCCCACTACTAGGTGAGCTGATAGGGCAGTATCTCATTGGTCCATAGGAGTATGAAGTGGAGTGTTGTTAGTGGGACCGGTCTTCTTGGCATTCAAGTAGATTAAAGTTCAGTTTAATCTTGTGGCTATCATTATACCATTAATGAAACATGCTCAACCTTTAATGTAGTGGTATAGTGACAGCCATTGATTCTCATAAGGGAGGTAGGTGGGTTCGTTGACACATATACATAGTTGGTGTTATTTTATTCATCCATGTATTTGCACAGTGGCTTGTTGTCAGTGGGACCTAGTTTTTGGATGTGTCAGTGGGTCCTGATCCTGTCAGTTAATCAACGAACGGTGTATAATCTCATTGAGTGTGTCAGAGGTGTAAGATCTTGCGATGGCTATCAATCTTCCTATGTGGGCTCAATTGAATTTCTCCATGTCTTTGGTAGTTGTGATAAAATGTTTAGCAGCCTGACAAATTTTCTTCCTGTTCACTGGTTAACGTAATATTTTGGCAGTGCCCCAGTTTATTTGGCGATTTAGCAAATAGTGGTCATGTGATTGCTAAGTTTTTTAGTGATGGTGGAAATTATTTCGTGAATTAGTGGAAGTTCTTTGGTCACCAATTCACCAAATAAACTGGGGCTGCTTACTTAGTTTTGATTGGCCAGCAAGCATCAAGTTGGATGTTGTCAGTGGGGTTGGTGTTTTCGGTGACATGGGCATTCCTGATTGGCTGGCGGGTGACAAGGTGGCATTGACATGGAGGCTTGTTGCATGTTCACATAGCCCAATTTTTGGCTATGCGATCATGCGACCACTGCTAGCATCACGATTGTGGAGTTGGGCGGGTCCACAGTGCCTGTGTTGCTGATGTGCTAGTTTTTTATTGGCTGTTGACTTTTTGAGGGGCCCATGACTGTTGTGAACTTAAACATAGGCCGCTCAATGTGCTGGGAAAAGCATGAGATCTACGGCCATGTTTTAAACTTTTGGGGGTGACCGTTGGATTTCAATTTCAAATCTACAGAGGGTTTTCCAATGACAATAAGTACCAAAATTCAATGCTTTCATGGCCAGATTTGATTGGTTTGGTGGTGCTTGATGTTGCAGTGTGGTCCAGGGTGCCATGAGTGTTTGTAGGGATGTTTTGCCATGTTGGGAGCATAGTTTATTAGCTCGAGATATTTTGATGGTCTAGTCAGACTGATTTTCATGATGAATTTGTGATCCTGGGTATAAATTTGAAGATTTTCTTGCCGTGATGATCATGCCTTATTTCTGACAGATTGGTGCTGGTTTTCCCTCCAGCATGTTTTTTGGAATTTTGTTGTGGTTTAGCTGTTGTAACCTATACCCTAGCTGTCCGAAGCTTGTTGCATCCTATCTTTGGGATTCCAAGGCAGCTAGTGGTATAAATGGTTGAAGTTTTGACTTTGTAAGGGTTCCATTCTATTTGGTTCCTATGGGAGGTAGTAAACTCTGTCACATTGTAGGAGGCTGAGTAGAACTTCTTTATATCTTTTGCAGGCTATTGAGGTGGTAGTCTCATCTCTGGTATAGACATGTACATGATTCATCATACTTAATACAATTATTCTCATGCTTTCAAGTCTCTCCTTGGTGTTAGTCTTATGAGTTTTGGATTTTCTGGTCCATTGCATAGGGTTACCTTTACATATGTTCTAGTCTTTAGTTCTTGATCTAGGATCAAGTAAAAAATACTTTGGATAGGGCATAGATTCATTAGATTCATCTATAGAAGGATCTTATAAGTAGTGGATGGGCTGGAATAGTTGTATTTATGGCTTTGAGTCTTTGATAGTAGTTGGTTCATGTTCTATATTTGTTTTTGAGTGCTGCCCAATGGATAATGGCACTGATCAAGGACTAGTATATTCAGTTGAGTCTAATGCTTGATGGTTTTTGGCTATTTCCTACATCTTTGAATAGCAGCTCCATTTCAAGTCTTTTTCATTATTTGGTTGATAGTAGTAATACCCTTCACAAGACCATTTTATCCTGCATAGTAGAGTTGATTCAATGAATACCTGGTTAGTATTTAGCAATCCTTTACTATGATCTACTATATAAATCTAGAAGTATAAGGTGTGTAGTGAGTTTGAATTTTGTCTAGATTAGGTGCACCCGCCTTGGTTTTGAAGAGCCAGAAGTAGAAGAGGGCATATTAAGACCCTATAGTTGGTCCAGTTGTCTTGCAGAGCTCTCATACTTGGAACTAACCACTCCTAACATCAGTCTCAAGGCATATTGGCAGCCCTAAGTGGCGTAAGCATTTTCAAACACCAACACCTTGAACACTTAATGTTAGTCTTGAAAAGGCTACATGAGGAGAAATTGGCTATCAACCTAGAGAAATGTGAGTTTTTGTAGTAGGACCTAGTGTACTTAGGATTTGTGGTGTCCAAGGGTACTTTGAAGATGGACCCAAGAAAGGTGGAGGCAATCTTGAATTGGCCTTCCCCTAAAATAGGGATTGAAGTTAGAAGTTTTCATGGTTTGGCATAATTTTATAGGAAATTTGTGAGAAACATCAGTGGTATATGTGCACAAGTGCTTGAAACCATTAAAGGAGGGCTTAAAACTAAGTTCAAGTGGACTGAGGAAGCGAACAAATCATTCCAAACATTGAAGCAAGAGGTAGCACCAAACCTATCTTACTATTACCTACTTTTGACATATTATTTACAATTGAATGTGATGCAAGTGGTATTGTAGTAGAGGGTGTATTGAGTCAAGATGGAAGGCTTGTGGAATTTTTCAATGAGAAAATCAATGAAGAAAAGAAGAGGTACTCAGCCTATGATCTAGAGTTGTATGCATTAGTGTAGTCCCTCAAGAAGTGGAGGCATTACCTTCTTCCAAAGGAATTTGTGGTGTTCATAGACAATCAAGCCTTGAGTTACATTAACACTCAAGAGAAACTTAGCAATAGGCACTTGAAGTGGATGGATTATCTCCAATCCTTTACCTTCACCATTAAGCACAAGAAGGGGCAGCTCAATAAGGTAGCAGATGTCTTAAGTGGGAAGTTGTTAACTGTTCAAGAGGTGTAACTATAGAGCATAGGTATAGAAGGTTTCAAGGATCTTTATGAGGAGGATGAAGACTTCTCCATAGTTTGTTGGTTCTTCAAAATATTTTACACTCCATGAGATACCGATATGCTTATGATTGATGTTAAGGAGTGGTTAATTCCAAATGTAGGAAATCTATAAGCAACCCGACCAACTATAGGGACAAGACTACCCTCTTCACTTATGGCTCTACAAAACCAAGGTGGGTACACTTGATCCAATAAATTCAACTCTATTCTTCACTTAATACTGGATCTTTACAACAAATGACAGTGAGAAAGTACTAAATAACAACCTATTATTCATTAACTCTCCATCACTAGGTAGAACAACTTATATAAAGTAACTAAAAGTAAAATGACTGGTATTGATTTTATGTTTTAGGCTTACAAGATCTTGATCATTCCCCACAAAGGAAAGATAGGAAAATACAGGCCAGTGCCTTATTCATTGGGCAAAATATCAGAAGATGGAATGAATACAAAGATGTTTTGAAAAGAATGGGTCTTTAAACATAAATACAAACACCTCAATTCTTTCCTACTTATATAAAATCTTCAAATAGATTAAGTAAACATGTATCCCACCCTGAGTAATATTTAATCCAACCCTAGATCAGAACTCAAAGCCAAATACATACATATAAATCTCAAAAAGATTTAAAGATTCACAGAATAAACTCAAAGAAGAGACAAAGATTTGAGATGTGTATTAAGTATAACCTTGATCATTGTATACATCATATTCTGATTAGTATACTTGCATAATAGCAACAACAACCTATACTTCTTCTCTATTTCTTTGATAAAAATGATACAAAATGTTACAATCCTCGACTGAGGGCTAGGGTTTCAAAATTTCTATCTTTTCAACACCTAAACTCTCAATGCCTAGAATGATTGTGGAAAATCCCTTATATACAAGGAAATGCAACAAGCTACCAATCATTCTAGGGTTTACAAAATTCCTAACCTAAAAACTTTACAACCCTATTGGGTTTACAATAAATACACTGATCAAATAGGTGAGATATTTGTAGATGAGCTACCTTACTTTATGTCTTCAATGTTGTCCTCTGCTTCTTTCAACAAATATGATTGTAATATCTTTGTTGTCAATCCTACAATAAATACCTTTCTGCATCTCAACAACCCTGATGGCTCAAAAAGTAACTATTTTTACTTGTTTCAAGAGGTTGGTGGAGTATTTACTTTTTCTACATGAGGTATGTACTGATACCTCCACCTATTGTACACCTCTTCACTTGAGAACTCAAAACTTGCAAATTCTACATTTTTGCCAGACAATTGTTCCCACCTGTCCTCCAATTGACTAATCTCTCGCTGAATAAAATCAAACTTATATTTAGCAAAAATTAAAGTTTCAATAGTATGAATAAAGAATAAAGTATTCTCTAGGGTCAAAATGCTAATCATCCTAGCAAAGAAGTCATCGTCTATCTGTGCTCGTCACTTGATCAATTCTTTAAGCTCACCATTCTTCCTAAAAACCCCTAGGATCAAGTCACAACTAGGAAGTGTCAATTCCTTCTTCATCAAATTTGACTTTCTTTCAAAATCACCTAAGACTATGTCATGCTCCACTAGCTTCTTCACATTCTGGTGCAATGGCTTGATCAGTGGATCAGGATCATTTTGAGATTTAGACAATAATTTGAACAATCTCACATTTGGAGATCTCTTAATCAATTTCCTTAAAATTGGTTCAAACTCATTCTTATACTTATCCAATGATACAAGTAACACCTTTAGTCTTCTAGCATGGTTGAACAAGATAGTGGGATTCAAGTTTATAGAAAATTGCATAATAGCTTTTGTTACCTTGTCTTCATATTCCTACTTCAACAAGCTCTTATCTTTCACATATTCTTCCCTTATCCTGTCCAATTATTTCCTCTTCCTTTTGAAGTGATTGATTTCCTCAAGCAATTGTTGCTTCTCCCAACTGAGTCTTGCATCTAAATGTTTCTCTGGGTAGGGTGATGGTGGAAACTCAATGATAGGGCTAGAGGATGAATCCATTGTAGGTTTTTCAGCTATCATTAGTTTGTTAGGAATGAATGCTAGATGTTGGCAGTCATTCTGTAGCAGTTGTTGTTGCATTCATGACTATGATTGTCATTGATGTCAACATAGTGATCTTATGGAGACTAGCAGAGAAGTAGACAGTGCTTTGATTAGCGCACATGGGATATTGTAGTTGGAGCTATTTGATGTTGATTTTATACTCTTTGATATGTTATTTGTCTATGGTTAAGAGCACAGACAATAATTCATTGATTCATGAAAGTTATGAGTATTTTGGTAAAAGTAGTATTCAGGCAGTGTTCCTGAGTAGCGATTTGTGGAAATTGGATGATATCTCCTAATCGGGATGGAATCTGGTTTTCTGAAATTAAAGGGAATTTTTAGACACATTGATGGTGATGTGGTTCACAACACAAACTTTGAGGTCACATGAGTGAAGATTTATTGCATCTGGAAGCTGACAGTTTTGTGTAATTTTGATGTAGCATATGGAAACTTTTATTTTGTAATTGTGTGCCAACTCATTTGTAATTATTTGAGTGTGGTATAAAGGAAGGAATGTTTTTCCTTATTGTATTTAGTAGTAATATGAAAGAAAGTGTGAGCATGGTTTTGGTTGCATGCGAATGTAAGTATGAAGTGAAGAAAAGAGTCTAAGAGGTTGTGAAAGTGATAGTGTGAAGGAAGACATGCGAAGTACAGAGATCTGGAATTGAGATCTGATGTAGTAGTGAGTGTGGTTTGGCATAGCAAGGAAGTAACATATTTCATATTATTCTACTGAATAATATTAAGGTTATTTGGATAGTGTGTTTAGTGATCTTACCTTGAAGTTGTTTGGGCAGTGGGTCCTTCTATCTTCCATAACTCTTAACAGGGTTAGAATCTTTTAACAGGGATTCAAAATCTCCTAACAGGGATTTATATTTACTAAATGTATTTCATAAGACTCCTAACAGAGTCCATCCTTTCATAAGGAATATTCATATTAGTGCATCTTTTGTGGGCATCATTCCCACCGGGGTTTACTCTTTGATCAAGACGTTCCCTAGTCAACATATCTTGTGTTATTGTGTCATTGTGTATGAATATCTTTGTATGGTTAGTAATTGCATTGCTTACATGGTTAAATTCTATTGAAGATGATAAAAGGTATAATTATCTGATAACTGATTCACCCCCCCTCTTAGTTATCTTGGTGGACTTTACTTTCTAACATAGTTGTGGTGACTTGTGATCCTACGGTCTTGATAACTCAGCAATTAACTTGTCCTTTTGGATCAGCTCTATCTTAAGCTCATTGTAGGACTTGAGGACAATTTCAAATTTGAGCCTTAGATCTTCTTTTTCTTGAGCATCTTTCTCTGCCACCTTGACATTAAATTTGGTAGTCTCCAAAATTAGGTTTGAAGCTTCTACACCAGAAGTCTCACCTACTCTTTGTACCAATAAATTTCTTGCATATTTTGTAGAAAGAGCCTCTCTTTTTCCTTTGTCTTCCTCCCTCTTAAGGGACCATATTACCAAGGTTGCATGATCTTCTAAAAAATAAATTCCCCTAGCAGCTTGTTGGGCCTGTTCTACAGTAGCAAGGGTCTTTACCTTGCTCTTTCTAACTTGATCAAAGACTATTGCATCAACAATATCCCACTCTAGAAAAATTAGCACCCCTGTAGTATGGACCATAGCCCTTCCCTCCTCAGGAGTGATCTTTTCAAACTGCTTCATCATTTCTCCCTTGCTCTCAGTTTCTATCTCTATTATGTCCCTATTAGGGAACTCTTCTTTCTCCTTCTCATAGATTTCTTTGGAATTGATTTATTTTCATTCTCCATAGAAATTGGAAGAATTCCCTAGTCTTAACAAATTTTTCATCAGTGACAAAAGAATCACTGACTTGTTTTAAAATAGGGTCAATTTTTTTACCCTCAAATTCAATAATAGTAAGGTCCATTGCAACCTCTTTAGGTGCCTCTATAATTCCCTCTTGCAACTCATCATTGGAAACAAAAATGTTTCCCTCATTCCTCATCTGTACCAACTATTCTATTACCCCATGTTCATCTAAATGTAAAGGGGATTGACAGGGATAATATACATTTTGTTATAATCCTGACCCTTCTTGTCTTTGCCTCTTTGGAGAGGGTCCTTCCATTGTTGGATCATTCATAGGCCTCTTTCCCCTAGAAGTAGAAGGAATATCCTCACCTCTCTGATATGTCAGTGAGAGAATAGTGTACCCACTTCTCTTCTACATTGTATAAACTCCCCTTGGGGTTAATTTCACATATCTTGGCTGGCTCAAAATCTACCTAGCCTTCTCAGGGTCTATCTTGCTCATAGCAGCCCTCTTCTCATTTACTACATGCATAATGCCTTCAAAATGCTCCATGAGAGCCTCTACCTTTCTTTCCCATGGCTCAAAGCCCTTCAATGGATCATAAGCTCTATCAAAAATTTTAATGAAATCCACAGTCTTCTTGTAGATCACCCATTTCTCCTTCTTTATTTCTTGAGTTTGGAGGTCAAACTCATTCCTTATTATATCCTTAGGAAAGTTAAATTGGTGCTCCATGAGAGCACACGTAATCTTATCTCTAAACATCCCTGATAGGAAACCCTCATTATCTTCACATCTTGTTGCAACTATAGGCATTCTATAGGGTTGCAATACTTGGTTCAAATATACCCATCCTCCCTTAGTAATAACATACTAATGAACAATTGTAATATTAGGGGATAAAATCCCTCTTCCTTTACCAGTAAGGGCATTCTCTTGTAGGTCACCAATCTACCTCATAATTTTAGCATATCCTACCTTCAATAGAACTTGGTAGGGACAAATGTAAGGTGCCTTTCTACAACCATAAACTCTAAAACCTGTAGAAATGCGATATAATATGATATCCCCAAAATTATGGACAATAGTGATGTCCTAATAGTATTCTTTTGGCCTGATTAATCTTCGCAACTCCCTTGGGATTCTAGGATTGTCAAAAAAAAATAGTCTCCTAAGTCTTGAAGCAAAATCCATGTCAAAGGCAATGAAACTGGCATCAACTCTATCCCATGAAAAAGTTGTGGTCCACAATTGAACTGGAAGGGTTTCTCCATTTCTCTCCTTAACAATATTCACTATTGAGCTGAAAAAATGCTCACCCTTATACAAGAACATATGCATAAGCATTGAATACCACCCAAAGGGCCTACTAACCTTCATATTCTTGATGGGGAGGCTAGGATAGACTAGCTAGTCTATGCTCTGATCCTTACCCAAGGACCCAAGTGTACTCCTAACACCTATGATTGGTCTATAGGATACCTTACACATTCAAGGACCCCCTGACCTACCTAGCCTGACCACCAAGTTTAGCTATTTGACCTTGCAACATTCCAAGCTCTAGCTTCTAGCTTCATCCCTTACATAGGCTTATAAGGGTCTTCTAGGGTTCAACTCCATTCCTAAGCTCCAATAGAGGATTTCATGAGTTCCAAGATTTTTTTAAGGCATTTGGCACCTTTTCAATGCATTGGCATGGTTGGGTCATCACCTGATTTGAGGGTTCCTTTGCAATTTAGGGCTACAAGGAAGAGGCCTAATTAGCCCTCCCAGTTTTATAGGGTTTTTGACACCTTTCCCTCAAAGATTCAACACACCTATTCTAAAGAACATCTACTAAAAATGACCCATTCTCAAGGATTTTTTGGGTCTCAGCCTTCCAACAGGCCGTACAACACCTGTGCCAAATATGAGGGTTTTAAGGGCTTCTTGGTCTCTTCACTATCCTAGTCTTCAACAGCACCTCTCCAAGGCTATTCAAACCCTCTCCTCCACAACACCACACCTTCAAACACCCTTCTTGACTCCCTCCAAAGGGAAAGCCATGGAACTCCTTCTTCTACTCTTGAGAACTCTTTGTCTACTGACTGCTCCTAGCCGGGCACTGCCAAGCTCGCCTAGGGCTTTGTTAAACACATGTTTGCTCCTACTTGTTGGGCCCCTGCTTGCATATAATTACATGTTAGGGTCTATATTCTTAGAATCAAAAGTCCCATGGTGTGTCCACAGTGGAAACAAGATCTACAGCCCCATATCTACAAAGCTCTCCAAACTGGCAGAGCACTGTCAAATGAAAGAACTAAACCAAAATGCACACAAAAACCTTAAAAGAAATAATCTAATGCACACATATTGTTAGTACCCTACAAAAAATTTCATGGCTCTAGCAATTTTCCCTTGGTCTCTGTGTCATTTTCATGTCTCTAGCTAAAGCCTTAAGTAGAATATTCAAAAAACTAGCCATTGCATACAAAAACCCTTTGTTTTTACCCTGGCCTTGTTATAATTTCAAGTTAACTTTTCAGGCCACTTAAAACCTTTTATCTACATGTGCTATTTAAATGGGTTCACTTTATGTCATGTGGTTAGGTTCTTCATGTGTCAGCGGGTCCCCTTTAATCTTTCCTAAGTTCCCAGCACCCTGCAAGTTTTAAATTTTCCTAAGTCCTAAGCTTTAATTTTTCCTATGTTTCAGTAGCCTTTATTTTCCCTAGGCCTAGCTCTGACACCATCTCCATCTAATGGTGGGTGTATGTTCACAAGTGATGTGTCAGATGCATGAGATCTTAAGACTACCATTGATTTTGTTGGGTGATGTTGCCTTTCCTTTTAAGTGGGTCCACATGTCAGGTGTGCCATGTCAGCATTTTCTTATTGGTCCATGGGTAAACAACTTCGCATGTGTTAGTGGGACCTAATTTTCCAATAGGTCAGAGGGTCCTGACATCCGTAATCCATCCAATGATAGGCATAAGTTCTCATGGAATCTATCAAAGGCTTGAGATATTACACTAGTCATTGATCTCATTTGTCTCAAACGTATCTTTGGCGGTGGTCCCGGTGTCAGGTGGAGCTGATTTGGAGGTTTTTTATTGGTCCATGTAGTATGAGGTGGAATCCTATCAGTGGGACCTAATTTTTGGATGTGTCAGTGGGTCCTGATCCTATCAGTGAATTGATGAACAACGTATAATCTTATGGGTTTTGTTAGAGGCTTAAGATCTTGCGATGGCCATTGATTTTGTTTCATGTCAGAGGGTTGTCAAGGCTGGGGGAAGATTCTCAATCTGATGGTGGGTGTGAAATCTGATAGAATCTTGGAAGTCTTTGCAAACTTTAGATGACCATCAATCTTCCTAATGTGGGCCCAGTCAAAGTTTCTCAATCTTTTGGCAGTTGGGATAAGTGTTTTGGTGGTCTAAAAAATTTATGAAGGCTTCACTCATTCACATGAAATAGAGGCAGTTCTCTAAGTGTTTTAGCGGTTCAGCAAACAAGTGTTCATGGAATCACTAAACTTTCTAGTAGATAGATAAAGTGTTTCACGAACTGGCGGTGACCTTTTGTCACTAGTTCGCTAAATGTGGGACCGAGGTTAATTTTTTCATGTGGTCACCAAATCATAGAGTTAGAAGGTGGGTTAAGTTTTCTTTTCATGAATTGGAAATGCATTGTCGCAAGGTTGCTAGAGGGTATACTTAGGGTGGCAGTTGAGTTAAGATCATAAAAGATTGCGAAAGGGAGAGATCAGATAGTCACGACTTAATGTTGATGGAGTTTTAAATTTCAACCACCAATTTGCTGCAAGTGCCATAAAGTAGTCATTTATTTTCAAATTTCAATTTGTAGAGGGTTTTCAGGCGATAGGAAGTACCAAAATTTATGGTTTTAATGGCCGGTTTCGATTGATTTGGTGGCACTGGTTGTTGCAGACTGGTCTGAGGGTCCCTATGGTAGGTGGCATGATTTTTTTGTGCTAGGAGAAGTATGGTTTTATGCTTGAGATATGTTTGCAGGTGGCTGATTTGACTAGTTTTCATGGCATTTCCTTGTTATTTTGTACTGTTCTCATGAATTTTGATGATTGCAGATCTGTCTAAGATTCTTTTTCTTCGGGTTGCTTATGTTTCTTCCCCTAAAATAAATTCTGATGTGGTTTTTGGTTGGTTGAGTTGTTGAAACCCTAACCCTAGTCACCCGAAGCTTGATGCATCCTTTTTGAGGATTCCAAGGTGACTAGGGGTATAAGAAGTAAGATGTTTTATTTTGAAAGGGTTATGATCTTGATTAGGTCTAAGGAGTTGTAACAGGCAGTATCATATTGTATTAGATTGAATAGAATTTCCTTGTAGTCTTTTGTAGGTTATTGAAGTGGTTTTCTCTCTTCTTTGCTTTGAACATGTACATGATTCATTATACTTAATACAATTATTTCAAGCTTTCAAGTCTCTCCTTGGTGTCAATCTTGTGAATTGTAGATTTTCTGATCTATTGCATAGGATTACCTTTGTATATGTTCTATTCTTCAGTTCTTGATCTAGGATCAAGTGAAATATACTTTGGATAGGACATAGATTCACTTTGATTTGTCTGCAAAAGGATGTTATGAGTAGTGGATGGGATGGAATGTTTGTATTTATGGCTATGAGTCTTAGACATTAGTTGGTTCATGTTCAATGTCTATATTTGAGATTTTCCCAATGGATAATGGCACTAATCAGGGATTAGTATATTCAGTTGAGTTCAATGCTTAATTGGCTCTTGTTTACTTCTTTCAATCTTCATATATCAACACCTTTTCAAGTTTTAATTGTATTTGGTTGATAGTAGTAACACCCTATAGTAATGGAGAGTCAATGAATGTGAGGTTAGCATTTAGCACTTTCTTACTATTCAATTTGTTGTTTGGACCCAGTCTTTGGTGTGTGAAGTATAGTTTTCACTGGGTTGGGTGCACCCACCTTGGTTTTGCAAAGCTAGAAGTGAAGAGGGTAGTCTTGTCCCTATAGTTGGTCCAGTTACCCTAAGATCCTTATACATTTTGGAACTAACCAATCCTAAAATCAACCTGAGGGTATATTGGTAGCCTAAGAGCATAAGTGTCCATTTTGAACACCAACACATATGAAGGATAAACACACACAAAATAAATGCCCTTGCAAAGATACACTCCAAATTCCAAATATTCACATGACAACAGTCTAAAACAGTGATTGTTCTACTCCAGCAATGTTCAGTCTAATATTTTCATACTTTCACCATACAATAATGATGCCAACCCTTGGTTTAGGGTTCCATAGGTCTTAAATACCTATCTCCTCAATATGTGTGTGGATTTAGGGCTTTTGAGCCGCTTAGGTTAGGTTAGATCATTACAAGGGAAAAGTTGCTTAGCAACTTTTGAAAGTTGCTGACAACTTTTAAGCAACTTTTTATTGTACAAACAACTTTGCTCTCCTACTTTAAAACCACTATTTTAAGCCCTCCTAAAGCACTCACATGTGCTTAAACATCTACCAATCCTAACCTAAGACTTCAAACCTCATAGCAAAGCATTATTTTTAGGATGACAACATTCCCTGAATCAGTGTGCCATTCACATTGGAAAGACCAACTAAACTTCTAGGACCTAGCCTAGGCCTAGACACACAAGCATGAGCTAAAGCTCTTATTTTAATTACATGCTTCTCTCAGGAAGACTAACACACCAAAAATGTGAAGGTGGGAGCCCTTAGAAGGGTGCTCCTGCACCATACTCCCCCTCAGCACAACTAAGGCACTTTGGGGTCAAGAAGAGCCAAGTCAATCCCAAACTTCTTGAATTGTCCTTCCTCAATCTAGGTGGCTTCAGATTCAGGTTGATCCTTCCATTTGATCAAGTGCTCCATGTAAACTTGATGCCTTGTAGTCTTCTTCACTCTGGATTCCAGGACCTTCTCTACTTTGGCTGGCTTCTTCTTGGGCATTACATTGGTGTCTATATCTTGCAGTACCTTTGGTGGAGTTGTACCTTTCTGATTGATATCTCCTTTGAATCTGATCAGGTCTACAATATTAAACATTGGTGAGATGGCTAAGTCTAATGGAAAGTCCACTTTGCAGGCATTCTCCCCATATTTGGCTAGAATCTTGTGTGGGCCTACTCTCCTCATTTGTAGCTTGGTGGGCATGCCCTTCTGCATCCTTGCTTTGTTAAGATGGACCATGACATAGTCCCTAATCTTAAACTATACTTCCTTCCTCTTTTCATCCACTTTAGCTTTGAGTTTATGAGTGGATTCCATAATGTTCTTCTTCACTTGCTCTTGAACCTCCTTGATAGTTTGAGTGAAATCTTCAGCTTGTCCACTCTTCAACTCCATAGAACCTAAGTCTCTCGACTCACACACTCCTCTAGGGTGTCTTCCATAGACTATGTTAAAAGGACTTCTTCCTATGGTCCTATTTACACTGTCATTGTAAGCATATTCAGCCTGAGATATAACAAGATCCCAAGTCTGCCCATACTCCTTTGTCAAACACCTTAGCAAGTTTCCAAGCACCCTGTTGATGACCTCAATTTGACCATCAATTTGAGGATGGTATGCTGAACTAAAAGAGAGATTAGCTCCTAGCCTTTCCCATAAGGTTTTCCAAAAATGGCCCATGAACTTTCTATCCCTATCTGACACAATACTCAAAGGAAGTCCATGAATTCTAACTATCTCTTTGAAGAAGAGATGTGCCACATAACTTGCATCATGAGTTGTCTTACTTGACTCATTTTGGAAAACCTATCAACCACAACATAAATACTATCTATACCTGATTTGGTTTTAGGAAGTCCAACCACAAAATCCATACTTACACATTGCCAAGGCCTATTTGGGATGGGAAAAGGCTGATAAAGTCCTACATTGCTTGAACCACCTCTAGCTCTCTAGCATACTCCACACTGCTCAACATATCTCCTCACATCCCTTGCTAACTTAGGCCAAAAGTAGTATCTTTGTACTAACTCCAATATTTTGTTTATGCCAAAATGACCACTAAGATTTCCATTATGCTTCTCTTGAATCAGATTTTCCCTCATGGATCCTCTAGGTACACAAAGCTGATTACCTTTAAACAACAATCCATTTTGAAGGGTGTAATCTACAAACTCACCATGGAAATGGTTCTCAAACTCTACACACTCCTTTTATGCTTGTGAGAAGTCTTCATCCTCCTCATATAAGTCTTTAAAACTTGCTATTCCAATGCTTTGCAGTTATACCTCTTGGACAGTCCATAACTTCCTACTCAAGGAATCTGCTACCTTGTTGAGCTGCCCTTTCTTGTGCTTGATTATGGAGGTAAAGTATTGGAGATACTCCATCCACTTCAAGTGCCTATTACTAACCTTCTCTTGAGTTTTTATGTAGCTTAAAGCCTAATTATCAGTAAACACCAAAAATTCTTTTGGCAAAAGGTAATGCCTCCACTTCTTGAGAGATTGTACCAATGCATACAACTCCAAGTCATAAGCTGAATACTTCTTCTTTGCCTCATTGATTTTTTCACTAAAGAATGCCACAGGCCTTCATTCTTGACTCAATACACCCCCTACTACTACACCACTTGCATCACATTCAATGGTGAACAACTTGTCAAAAGTTGGTAAGAGTAAAATAGGTTTGGTAGCTACCTCTTGCTTCAATGTTTGCAATGCTTTCTCAGCTACCTCAGTCCATTTGAACTTTGTTTTGAGTTCTCCTTTGATGGTGTCAAGAACTAGTGCACATATCCCACTAAAGTTCCTCACAAACTTTCAATAAAATTGTGCCAAGCCTTGAAAACTTCTAACTTCAGTCCCTGTTTTAGGGGCAGGCCAATTCAAGATTGCCTCCACCTTACTTGGGTCCATTTTTAGAGTACCCTTGGACACCACAAATCCTAAGTAAACCAGATCTTGCTGCATGAACTCACACTTTTCTAGGTTGATGGCTAATTTCTCTTCATGTAGCTTCTTCATAACCAACCTTAAGTTCTCAAGATGTTCTACTTGTGTTTTTCTATAGATGATGAGTATATCATCTAGATACACCACTACAAATCTATCTGTGAAGTCCTTCAAGCCCTCATCCATTAATCTCATGAAGGTGCTTGGGGCATTGGTAAGCCCAAATGGCATTACAAGCCATTCATACAATCCATCTATGGTTTTGAAATTGGTCTTCCACTCATCACCCTCCTTAATTTTGATTTGGTGATAACCACTCTTTAAATCCAACTTAGTGAAGTACATAGCACCACCTAAGCAATACATCAAATCTTCTATTCTTGGAATTGGGAACCTATACCTGATAGTGATCCTATTAATAGCCCTTGAATCTATAAAAAGTCTCCATTTTCCTCCTTTCTTGGATGCTAAGTCCACTGGGACTATAGATGGACTAATACTCTTCTTGATCAACCCTTGATCCAATAACTCTTGCACTTGTTTTGTCATTTCCTTGTTCTAATCTAGGGTAAGCTTGTAGGCTTCTTTATTAGGCAGAGATGCATTGGGTACAAAGTCAATTTGATGACTTATAGCTCTTCTTGGTGGTAATGTGGTAGGGGTTCCATCACTCATAATATCTCTGAATTCTTCCAACATTTGTTGCACTTCCAATGGTGTTTCTACCTGTAACTTCTTGTCTTCCTCCTTTGGCTTCACCATGATAGCACATCCTATGGTCTCCTCATCATGTAATGCTTGTAAGAACTCTTTAACACTACTAAGAAACACACTAGGTGTCTTAGAAGTGCCCTCTTCATTCTCTATTAAGGACTGAATTTTGAAAGTCCTCCCATCCTTCTTGAAAGAAATGGAGTTTTCCTCTCCACCATAGATCACCTTCCTATCAAATTTCTAGGGTCTTCCCAATAGAAGATGGCATGCATCCATGGGTAAGACATCGCAAATAACTCTCTTTATAGCCTCCAATGGAAAACTCTACCCATGTTTGCTCATTCACTGGCACACTTTGCTCCTGGTTCAACCAAGTCACCTTATATGGATTTGCATGGGGAACCTTTGTGAGTTTAAGCTTCTTTGTTGCTTCCTCTACTATGATGTTATCAGTGGACCCTAAATCCACAATAACCTTACAAACCTTTCCTTGTATCTTGCACCTGACTCTAAAAAGAGCCCTCCTCTACTTGGGTTCACCTTGATTAGGCTGCCTTATGAGTACTCTCCTGAACATCAAGTTCTCACCCATTTTTTATTCTAACTTTTTGACCTCATTGGTACATGACCTGCTGCTATCCTCTTGGGTATAGGCTACTCTCTTCTCATTGTTTGAGGCTGATGGCTTATCAAGAAATCTATAGGCAAGGTGTCCAAGCTGTCCACATTAATAGCATTTCATTGTGGCAAAGTAGGAGCTACTTCTTCTTGCTCCTCTCCCTCTGTTTCCTTGAGAACCTCTTCCTCTACCAAAAGATCCTCTTGTACTAATTTCTAAACTTTTTTCCAAAAGTCTTCTCTCCCCTTGGCTTCTTGAGTCACCACCTCTACTAGAATCTCCTCTTTGTCCCCCTCTAGAGTCTCTACCTCTTCCCCTATTCTTGGAATTAGGTTCTTGCTTTCTCCTTTGTTTATCTTCAAGCTTTTGTGCCATATGATGACATCCAAGTATTGTGGTGGGAGTAAACAAACTCATCTCCTCTGCTATGCTCCATTTCAAGCCACTTAAGTACCTTGCCACTTTGATACTTTCTTCTTCTTTGATCTTGGACCTTAAGCTCAACTTGTGGAACTCTTCAGTGTAGGTGGCTAAATCCATCTCCTTATGTCTAAGGTTCAACCTTCTCCTATGCTACTGAATTTCATAATCTACTGGTAGGTATGCTTCCCTAACTTTATTAACCATCGCTTTCCAATTAGAGATTAGGTTCTTTCCCTCTTTCTCCCTTTCATCTTGCAAGTAGTTCCACTAGGTTAAAGCTTGTCCTCTCAACCTAGATCTGGCCACTTTAACCTTCTATGCCTCTGAGATCTCTTCATATTCGAAGTGATTCTCCATGCCTTCAATCCATTGCATCACAAGCTTTGTATCCATCCTACCAGTCAGTAATGGGACACCTTCAAGTGCCTTGCCAGTGATAGCCTTCAAGCCTTTAAGAAATTTCTCATCTTGGGTTGGAGGATTAGGTGTAGGAACATCATCATTAATGGTATTCTCTTTCTCTTTGGCATCCTACTCCTCCATCCTATCTTTCACCTTATCTTCCTTTGCTTGGACATGATCCAAGAGTTGCTCCATTTGCATCAATCTTTCCTATAGGAGTCTATTAGCTTCCTCCTGATCTTCCACCTTCTTAGAAAGCTCAACATTGGTCACCATTTTCTGATTTTGAGATGATCCAATTGATTCTTCTGGTGGTTGAAACATCCACCTTCCACTTCCCAAGCCTTAAGAGGCTCTTATACCAATCTGATGGGGAGGCTAGGATAGACTAGCTAGTCTATGCTCTGATCCTTACCCAAGGACCCAAGTGTACTCATGACACCTATTATTGGTCTATAGGATACCTTACACATTCAAGGACCCCCTAACCTACCTAGCCTAACCACCAAGTTTAGCTATTTGACCTTGCAACATTCCAAGCTCTAACTTCTAGCTTCATCCCTTACATAGGCTTATAAGGGTCTTCTAGGGTTCAACTCCATTCCCAAGCTCCAAAAAATGATTTCATGAGTTCCAAGATGTTTTTAGGGCATTTGGTACCTTTTCAATGCATTGGCATGGTTGGGTCATCACCCAATTTGAGGGTTCCTTTGCAATTTAGGGCTACAAGGAAGAGGCCTAATTAGCCCTCCTTCCAGTTTTATAGGGTTTT
The DNA here is from genome assembly GCA_027943335.1 of Chamaecyparis obtusa. Taxonomy (NCBI): domain Eukaryota; kingdom Viridiplantae; phylum Streptophyta; class Pinopsida; order Cupressales; family Cupressaceae; genus Chamaecyparis; species Chamaecyparis obtusa. Next base: position 2,997,588 of record BSBK01000537.1, read on the forward strand.
TGACACCTTTCCCTCAAAGATTCAACAAACCTATTTTAAATAAAATCTACTAAAAATGACCCATTCTCAATGATTTTTGGAGTCTCAGGCTTCCAACAGGTCGTACAGCACCTGTGCCAAATATGAGGGTTTTAAGGCCTTCTTGGTCTCTTCATTGTCCTAGTCTTCAACAGCACATCTCCAAGGCTATTCAAACCCTCTCCTCCACAAAACCACAACTTCAAACACCCTTCTTTACTCCCTCAAAAGGGAAATCCATGGAACTCCTTCCTCTGCTCTTGAGAACTCTTTGTCTGTTGACTGCTCCTAGCCAGGCACTGCCAAGCTCGCCTAGGGCTTTGTCAAACACATGTTTGCTCCTACTTGTTTGGCCCCTACCTACATATAATTACATGTTATGGTCTATATTCTTATAATCCAAAGTCCCATGGTGTGGGTGGAAACAAGATCTACAGCCCCATATCTACAAAGCTCTTCAAATTGGCAGAGCACTGTCAAATGAAAGAACTAAACCAAAATGCACACAAAAACATTAAAAGAACTAATCTAATGCACACATATGAAGGATAAACACACAAAAAACAAATTCCCTTGCAAAGATACACTCCAAACTCCAAATATTCACATGACAATAGTCTAAAACAGTGACTGTTCTACTCCAGTAGCATTCAGTCTGATATTTTTGTACTTTCACCATACAATAATGATGCCAACCCTTGGTTTAGGGTTCCATAGGTCTCAAATACTTATCTCCTTGGTATGTGTGTGGAGTTAGGGCTTTTGAGATACTTAGGTTAGGTTAGATCATTACAAGGGAAAAGTTGCTTAGCAACTTTTGAAAGTTGCTGACAACTTTTAAGCAACTTTTTGTTGTACAAACAACTTTGCTCTCCTACTTTAAAACCACTATTTTAAGCCCTCCTAAAGCACTCACATGTGCTCAAACATCTACCAATCATAACGTAAGACTTCAAACCTCATAGCAAAGCACTATTTTCAAGATGACAACATTCCTTGAATTAGTGTGTCATTCACATTGGAAAGACCAACTGAACTTCTAGGACCTAGCCTAGGCCTAGACACACAAGCATGAGCTAAAGCTCTTATTTTAATTACATGCTTCTCTCAGGAAGACTAACACACCAAAAATGTGAAGGTGGGAGCCCTTAGAAGGGTGCTCCTACACCAATTCTTAATTCCCATTAATCCCTCATGGATTAGGTCAGCCAAGTGAGATTCAAAGTCAAAGATTAATGCTAATTGGGGATGTAAAGATTGCACCATCATGAACATATATGGAATTGGCATATGAGTGGCCTCATCATGCCCTAGGATTAAAGTCAAAGACTTGTAAAAATCTTGTGCTCTCTTACTGAATAAATCCATCCTGAAGGGCTCTGGTGTACTCGGGCTGATGACACACATGGATCCAATTTGGTCTAAAAAATCCCTCAGAGGTCCTATCCTCAAATAATCCTTCTGAGCTTCATATTCCTCTGTGAATTTTGTAAAATCTATTTTCTCCAACCCAATAGAAGGTTTATTCAATGAGAAGACCTTCCTAATCTCATCTTCTATGATACTAATCAAATTATTTCCATTTATATCCTTGACACATTTTGTCATAGGATCATAGCACTTAGCAATCTGGATCAATAATTTTGCATCCATAAAAACTCTAGGAACTACTAACTTTCCTATATCAAATTGTCAAATGTTGCTGAGGGGGGCACATGAATTCCTCTATGAGTAAGCTACTTTGAACAAAATGAGGCCATTATAATCTTCTCCCACCCTAGCATCTCTCATCCAATTCCCTCTATCATGGAGCCCACTATTTACATAATCCCTAGGGTTCCTCAAGACCAATTCTTTCAATCTAGTTGCCCCATTATCTAAATGCGGGAGCAGTTGCATTAAATCTTCAAAGACACCCCTGTCTTTATACTTTTTCTTCCCAGACAGTCCCCTCTTTGGCGGCATTTTAAACTAGGGCTTTTTAGAACAATATATAAATACCTGAGAAAAACCCTAAAAATATCAACAAGCAACAGAATTCCTCCCACAATTCCTTCACAAACTTCAAATAATTCTCAAATTCAAAAAATTATGACCTACTAGGCACCTGAAAAAACTTTGCTTGATATTGCTCCAGAGAACAATCCAGTTCACCAAAATGCTTATGAGAGCGGTAAAGAAAACAATGATCAAATTTGGGGTATATAATGTTGCCAACCATTTACAATTCATTCACACGTAGCTCATTAATTCTGCCATTACTGAAAACTGGCGGCCTCAGCATTCACAGGACGCGAGCAACGTCACAGAGCCAAAATTTGAATTCAAAGCATCGATATTATTTCCCTTTCGGTGCATTGGATGATCAATAAAAATAACTGTGCAACTTTCTTTTTATTTTTCCCAAATGAGTTCCCAGCCAATGAGAATAGTTCAAATTAAACCATGTGGGAAAAGAAACAACTTAACTTTACCCTAATCAGAGTAGACAGGTGTCACCTTGTCGCTAAAGCGTAGGCATAGAATTTGAGCATCTTCCTTCAACGGTGTAACGACAACCATAGGATTCTTTCCAACTCATAGCACTTTATATTTTCTCAAAGCAATGACCCCACCTTCCCTTTTGAAATCTTTCATCAAATCCAAAAATGTCACGTCGAATAGATCAGTAGGTGAAAAACTTAACTTTATCCTCGATGTCAAGTATACTGACAACCTGACATGTCATCTCTTCCTTTGGAAAATTAGAAACAAACCTATTAGCATGAACTGGTGACAGAGGACCCACCTTTTAGTCCTCATCCCTTGAACAAGATCAACGACTATCACCATACCGCAGACCTTAAAAATCATGCACTTTACCTCAGCGGTATACCAACAACTGTGAGATCTTGTTGATCCTTAACCATCTGAGAAGGTCAGCCCTACTATAACACATCACTTAACTCTTTGTCAAATCAAAGGCTACCACATTTAAAAGAATAGGTGGGTAGGCCCTTTTCTAATTTTCTCCTTTAATATCAAACATCTTGTCAACCACCACATCATATTTATTTTAACCAATCAAAAACACACATGTCAGAGTGACATGGCAATTTAGGGCCCACTCACCATTTTGTCCATCATATAGCATCAAATGGTCATCGCTATGTTGGAAATTTGGCTAAGTTGATTGCATAGATGTTTTCATTATGGAAACATATGATCCTCATGAAGATCACACAAATTAGAGAACAAGTATGACAGAGCACATTGCAAATTTGTCTAAGTGTGAGACAGTGTTTTACTAGTGAACCTAGATACAGTTTTTGTTTGCGACATCAACTAGAGTAAGTTCAGTGCTTGCACACTTAAACATAGACTCTATGATGTCTATTGATCACCCATCTTAGAGTGAAAGTTAGTACAGCATGTAAGGAAGAAGTTATGATAGTTTTACCGAAGACAGTGTAAAGCCGATAGGACAGAATATGAAGACAGAACTAGTAAAGAGTTAAGGGATTATTTTGTTTATTAAAATAATGACTTAAAAATATAAAGGGATGACATCCTCGATGTTAAATCTTTGATAAAGCTATTGGTATAAATGTAATTGTAATTGTAATTGTAATTATAAAGTGTAGTAATTGACATACAAGCAGCAAGTAATTGTAGAAGTATGATGCAAAGTATATGAAGCATATGTAATAGCAATAGAGAAAGAGTAGCGAAGTGATATTGATGCAAGTAGTATAAGTTTATGTACCTTAACCTATTTTTTAATTGGTGTATAGTGTACATTACTTATTTGGGTAGTGGGCTCATCTAGTAATCACATTTTGTACTACAACTCCTAACAGGGTTGATGCTTCTAACAAGACCTATAGTCCTTTAATCAGGGCTGATACACTATATGCTTGTAATAGACTCCTAACGTGGTCAACATCCTTAACAAGATACTTTTTATTAGTGGATCTTTGTGGGTAGCATCCCCACTAGGGTTTTCCCTTGGCCGGGATTTTCTCAAGAACAAATAATGCGTTATGAGTTCTTTATTGTTATGCATGTTTTTTAGCTTCTTATGTTATGCATGTATAAAGATAATCTGTTATATCCATAATTGGGCAAAAGATAAAGTTTTTAGAATATTGATTCACCCCCCCTCTCAGTATTCCCTATTTCTAACACACTATACCATGAAGCTTAAATACTTCACATCTTTCATCAGCGGTATAACAACAACCGTAAGATCAATCGGTGTTTTACCCTTTGAAAAGTTTGACCCCACAGCTGCTACGTCACCTAAGATAGGTGTCAACCTGAAAAACATGCCACTAAGACTGTCATGCCAAAAATCCTCCTACTTTTAGTAAAGCTTGATCAGACTCTTATCGCTATACCATGACACTTAAAAAGTAAACATCTCGACCCAATGGTATAATGATAGTCATTGATGCACTACTCAATTTAATCACCAACACAACACCAAAGATGGGCCCACTGAGATAGATGTCTACTTGTCGCTAGATCATATGTCAAAAATTTTGACAATAGGGAGCCTTATGATTTAATGATAGCCACTCATTTTTAAAGGGTTAGTTACTTAGGAAAAATTATGGGAAACTTAGGCTTCGAGAGAAATATTAAAAAGGGTCCCATTCAACAACCTAACAATATAACATATAAAGCGGTCACTTAAATGGGGTGAAAATTTGCACATGCATATTCAGAGAGTTAGTGAGCCAAAAAGTAACACAAAATTAGAACAAGGCCTAAGATCAGCTAGGGCTTCTTGAAAACTTAGGGTTTTAACCATAAAACCTCACAATTAGGTCTAAGAACCAGTTTTTTCAAAAGTTTTAGCATGAAGTTGAAAAAATTTAAGATAGTGATAACACAACCTATAAGGTATGCCATGAGTTTGAGAATCACTTTCATAGTGAGTATGCAAATTACACTCTTCAAAATGTACTCTTGTTAAAAAGAAATTAGCTATGTGTGCCTAGAGGATCCATGAGAGAAAATCTGATCCAAGAGAAGCACAATGGGAGCCTAAGTGGGCATTTTGGTATCAATAAAACCATGGAGCTAGTAAAAAGGTACTATTATTGGCCTAGATTTCCAAGGGATATCAGAAAGTATGTGGAACAGTGTAGTGTGTGCCAAAGGGCTAAATGAGGCTCAAGTAATGCAGACTTTATCAACCATTACCAGTTCCAAATAGGCCTTGGGAGTGTGTGAGAATGGACTTTGTGGTTGGACTCCCTAAAAAAAAAATAGGTATGGATATCATCTATGTTGTAGTAGACAGGTTCTCTAAGATGAGTCATTTCATTCGGTGTAGAATTACTCATGATGCAATCTATATAGCACATCTCTTCTTCAAGGAGATTGTAAGGAGTCATGGACTCCCATTGAGCATTTTGTCAGATAGGGATAGAAATTTCATGGGTCACTTTTGGAAAACCTTATGGAAAAGGTTAGGAACTAATCTCTCATTCAGCTCAGCTTACCATCCACAAACTAATGGTCAAACTAAAGTTATAAATAGGGTGTTGGGCAACTTGTTGAGGTGCTTGACCAAGGAGTGTGGGAAAACTTGGGATCATCATTCCACAAGCAGAGTATGCCTACAATGATAGTGTTAATAGGACCACATGTAGGAGTCCTTTCAAGGTTGTGTATGGAAGACACCCTCCAGGAGTGTGTGAACTAAGAGACCTTGGTTCAATAGAGATGAAGAGTGGCCAAGCAGAGGATTTCACTCAAACTATCAAGGAGGTACAAGAACAGGTTAAGAAGGCCATTGTAGAGTCCACTCAAAAGCTAAAGGCTAAAGTGGATGAGAGAAGAAAACAATTTCAGTTCAAGGTAGGGGATTATGCGATGGTCCATTTGAGCAAGACTAGAATGCAAAAAGGTATGCCTACTACATTGCAAATGAAGATAGTAGGGCCTTGAAAAATTTTGGCCAAATATGGTGAAAATGCTTACAATGTAGACCCACCTTCAGATCTAGCTATATCTCTAATCTTCAATGTTTGGTCCTATTCAAAGGAGAAGTAGCAGGGCAAACTTAGAATCAAGCAAAGTTACTGCAGGACCTTGATAACAATGCCATGCCACAAAGGATGTAGGTTGTAGTAGAATAGGTCTTGGAATCAAGAGTGAAGAAGTCCACTAGGCATCAAGTGTACATGGAGCACCTGGTAAAATGGGCAGGTCAACCTGAGTTTGAAGCCACTTGGGTAGAGGAGAGCCAATTCAAGAAACTAGGCATAGACCAAGCCCTCATCAACCCCAAAGTGCCTTAAATCTATGCCGAGGGGGAGTATGGTGTAGGATAACCCTTCTAAGGGCTCCTACCATTATTAATTTTTTGTGAAGAGCTTCTGCATGAAGCCTTGTAAGCAGAATAAGATCCATGGCTTAGTGTGTGTGTGTAGCATCTAGTTAGGATCCTAGGGTCATAGTCATGTCTTTCTTTATGGTTGTACAGGGACTCAAGGGATGATGTCTGTTGCCTGACTTTTAGTCACCCATCATTTTTTTTGGTAATGTCAAGTCAGATTTAGTCATGTCTGAGTCTAAGTCTAGGTTTCCTTCAAGATAGGTTGTCCTTGCCAGGTTTCCCTGCCATTGCCCTCTCATTTATAAGCCAAGTGGGTTATTTGGAAATCTTGTCATAATGGGTAGGTGATAGACCCCAACCTGGCAAGGATATCATGCTCCCATTGATGATCTCTTTCAAATGGAATGGTGATTGAACTCATGATCTCAAGACACTCATAAGAAATCAGAAATCAAAAGATTCTTCATGTGATTGATGTCGTAACAGAGTTGGCATTGAATTATTCAAAATTCTACTTCATATGATAGTGAGTGTGTGATGAAATGAGTTCTTTTAGAACTAGGGCTATGCATTTTTCAATGTGATAGAGCTGAGTTAGGCATTTTTAACAGTCAACTATAGTTGATGATTTTCACCATTTGAAGGTATGGGATGATTCATCAAGTCACAATGATCCAAATAGTGAAAACGGTGTGCGGTTTGATGTTGAAAATAAAGCCCTGTGGTAGGTGTGGTCGCATGATCGCATGACTGAGAGAACTACCTTGCGATCATGCGACAAGGCATGAAGCACAACCGGTTAGGTGGGAAAGAGGCACTTAAGTTGAGAATTTAAGCACATGCAGATTAGTGGGCCCTGTTTCTTAGTGGGACCTGAGTTGTGACATCATATCAACGGTTTAAATCAACCAAGGTTTCAATCCAATGATGGTTGGAATTGCGCAATAGAAAGATGCTTGAAAAATAGCAAACAGCAACAAGGTGCCACCTATCTCAGTGGACCCATGGGCACCAATCATAGAGCGGTCACATGATCACATGAATTAAAATATTGCTATGTGATCATGTGACAATGGGAACTTGGGCCAGTGAATACACTTTGCTAGGACCCACTTATGCCAACAACGTAGATGCGATAATAAAGCCTGAGTAGGAGAGAGAAGATAGCAAAGACTAAATAGAAGGTGCTCTGCTAGGACCCACATATGCCAACAGCACAAATGCGACAACATAAGCTGAGAAAGGAAAGATCCTACATCTGATGGAGGGTGTATGTTCACAAATAATCTTGGAGGTCTATGCGAAGAAGCGATGGTCGTTGATCTTTCGATGGTGGGTCTGAAAACATTTGACTATAGTTATGACTTTTCTGAGATGAAGCCATATGGTGGTGGGTCCATAGGGTCTATATGCAATGATAAACCAATGGTTGCTGCTATTCCTCATAGCCAGGAAAGATTCTTTGACACCCGAGCTAGGGTCCACGTGCACCAATAATAAAGTGGTCACATGATTGCAAGAATTAAAATAATGCCATGCAATCATGCAACAGTGGAGGTCTAGGTAGGTAAGAAAAGTCATGCGACAAGATAGTGAAAGCCCTGCAGTAGGTGTGTGGTTGCAAGATCGCATGACTGAGAGAACTGTCTTGCGATCATGTGAGATGAAGACACGTAGCATGATGGGGTCGAGGAAAGTTGTCTGAAAAGGTTGGAAGATTCTCGATCTACGGCTCCTGCTTTGCCGAGATGGTGGTAGAGATTCTATGCAGCATAGCAGGATGCGGATGTGTGGTGGTGGGTCCCAAAGACTTATCGACGGATGTTCATCAATGGTCTCCACTTTTCCGCTATGCTACGGAAAAGTCATTGAGGGGATGCAAGATCTTGACGTGTGTCAAGTGCACAATTAAAAAGGAATTAAAAGAATATTATCTCAGAGGCATTCTGCATGTGTTTACACGTAAGTGCTTGAGGTCAATGAGAAAAAAATGATGAAATTGCTAGTCGACTATCATATTAGAATAAAAAAATGTCAATTGCAAAGCACGTTGAAGAAATTGTACATTATTGAGGTCTCGAAACTGAGTTGATTAATGCATCTAGAACAGAAAGGAATCTCGATTGAGTATCAAACTAGTTAAAACATAGTAACCTTATTAGATGTTTTCATGCTAATAAGGTGATACTCCTTCCAGATTTAGATTTGTAATCAGAATTGTATCAAGGATGATTCCTTATGATATGAAAACAAGGAGAAATCTAATATAGAGGGATGGTCAGATGTTTATGGATGCATGCAGATGTTATGTAGCATTCCCAAGTTCATGTCGATGGATGGAGTCTGTTCACTTCACATTCTCAAAGGTAGATTATATGAAAAGATAGAGTCTTTTGGAGTTCCTTTTTGTTTGTAATTTCAAAAGTATCTTTCTTCAATTTGCTCAAATTCTAGAAGCTTAAATGTTTTGTATTCCCATGAAAGAATGCATGTTGTAATTCCTATATAAACTGTTGCAAAAGCAAATGCAAGGGTCAGCAAATTTTTGGTGTAGAATACTTGATGTTGTAGAGACAATTGAAAGTGTTTTATGCCAATGATTTTCTGTTCCAATTAGTTATTTAGATGGTTCTTTCTCTTTCATCTAAGTTGCAGTAGGAAGGAAAGGATGTTTCATTCCCTATTTTCGAAGATGTGAATAAACTCAGTACGATATTCAGAGAAGAACTAGTTAGAGGTTTTTCATTTCTGTATGTGATGTTGTTTCAATGTGTTGAATTGATAATAGTGAGTGAACAGAGTTTTATTTCATTGTTTTCAATTTAACCAATCAGTAAAATAATCAAAGAGTTATAACTAGTTATGAGATTGCATCACCATACTTCATTTGCATTCCATAAACTGCATTTTCATTCTGTTGTGTTGTGGGAGTCATAAGATTGTGAATACCATAAACATAATGCCCTTGCATTTAGATCCATGTCTAAGTTTCACTTGCCTGGGTGAAACTTGGTTTCCTCTCCTACTCTCGGGTTAAGAGCATACCCCGTGTTAGTTTTAGGAGCAAAACATAATTCACTGAATATCATTCACATAGGGAGTTGTACCTACCAATTCAAAGAAAATCCAGTAATTATAGAGTGGCTTTTCAACTATTGTATTCAGATATTGTTCATAGTTTGGTCATTAAGAGTTATTTTCATAAGAAGTAAAAAAGGACAAATCTGTTTACTAGCAGATTTTCGGTGACTCTGCTAGGGAGTTGGAAAAGAAGACCAGTGCTAGAGATTGTTTTCTCATTTTTATTATTGTTATCTCTACTTGAGATTGGTGACTCTATGTTTCTAAAGAATTATATTTTCATATCAGAGTTTGAAGGATTTGAAAGTTCTTATCATTCAGGTTCCCAGCTTATGTTTTTGGCGACTAAGAGGAAGAACATATTAATTTTTCAAGCTGCATTATTAATTTTCTCTGCTATTCAGAGATTGGAAACTCCATTCTGGTTCTCATAACCTTGGATGAGAAGTCTAGTGTTTACATTTTCAATTTGTAACTTGCAGAGATTGGTGATCCCGTTGTAAAAAGGACCATGCCTATTAAAATAGTGAGAAGAAGGAGACCGAACCCTTCCCTTACAGAACTCCATCACAATACTGATCCTATGTTGCATGATATGTATGAAGCCTTGTTAGAAAATATCAGTTATGGAATAAAGATGAACTTGAGTGTAAAAGAAGATCATGCAACTGTGCTATTATGGAGAAAGATCTGTGCGAGATATCACTTGCTGAAAGAGGTGGAAGTGAAGACAAAATTTTTGCAACTAAGTAAAGAACTAAAGGTGGAGGATGATGAAGTGTCAAAGATCTCACATGATCATGTCTCTTACAATTTTTCAATCCTGAACAAACTAGAGGTTCAATCAAGAAAGAAAACTAGAAGAAAACCCACATTTGAAGAGATAGATGCTAAAAGTGATTTCAATTTACAATTCCTTTGGTCTACATTTAAACAAAGTATAGATGAAGCTGAAGAAAATGGATTAAGCTTCTTTGTTCAGCTATTAAAAGGTGTATATCAAAGGTATTTTAATGTTCAAGATCAGAAAAGAAAAGAGATATACCTTTCAGCCCATGTTCCTGATGAAAAACTAGTAAATGAAGAGCCCATATCAACCAATGGTTTGACTTTTGGAGAACAAGAGATGCCCAGGTTTCTAGAAGCACAACTTTCAGCGGATGAAGGCATCCCCTACAGTGATAAAGAATTGGTAAGAATAGTAGACAAAGAAGTTCCTCCCATGCCTCTGTTTACTTCTAATTTTAAAAGTTTCAGACTTGAAGAAAATAAAGATAAACTTTTGCATGAAGTTTCTATTGAAAATAATCTGATAGTTAATGCATCTTCAGAACATGAAAAGTTGAATTTCATTGAAAATTTTGACAAAAATGATTTTCAAGTTGCAAAAGTTGGTAATGATCCTATGATAGAATCTATTTGTCTTGAAGAAAATACAATGATTAATCCTCTTGATAAATTTTGTATTGAAAAGAAAGTGAGATCATGTTTTGCCAAATCTGAAGATATGGTCAAAGAGATGATAAGCCAAATTGAAAGAGAAATAGATGGGGATTATGTTTCAAACTGTTATCTTCCTGAACATTATCCTGAGACTAATGTGCTATCAAAAGGTGAAATCCCTGGTGTTATTGAAAGACATGATAGGTGTGACTCTTCATCCGTTACAGCTGATAGGGATCCAATGCAAGAACCACTTTGCTTCCAAACTAATGCAATATTGGGTTTTCCTAACCATATGAATACACATGAAAAGGCTGCATTATGTTTTATTAATCTTCCTACTGACTCTGAGAATGCGGTTAAAGAAATTGGTGCAAATATTGAACAGGAAGAGATTTCAATGGCTAATGAAGTATTGAAGCATCATGTAGAAGATAAAGAATTAGATGAAGATTTTCCTAATCTTGAAATGAAGAATGATCAAACCATGGTGTCAGCCACATGTGGATCTTCTACAGTCAATTCAAATATTAAAGTTTTGAATTCAGAGGAACATTTTTCAGATTTGACAAATACTAAAGATGAAGAAGATGTTTCAATTTTGGTAGAGTCTGTGGGTAATAAAGAATCATCCAATTTTAGCCCAGGCTTGAAATCTAAAGTTAACAATGCTTGCAACTATTTTGATGTTGGTATTTTTGACAATTTTGTTGGCAATGAAATAAACATATGTGACTATTTTCCAGTAGTATATACAAAATCTGATGATTGTCTTTCTCCTTCACCAAAGAAGTTAGAACATGTGGAAAATGGGGATGCATTTTTCAGCTCTGGTTCAAAATTAGAAGTTATTTCTGACAGTGCTTGTAAACGGTATGATGATATTTCTCTTCTAAAAGATTTGCAATGTTCTAATTTTGCTAATCCTGATTTGAAAGTTGATATCTCTACTAAGGATAATGATAGAGCAAATAGAGATGATAATGCTAAAAAAGATGAAATGAATTATATTCCAGTAGTGCATTCAAAATATGTTGAATATTTTCTACCATCACAGAAGTTTGAGTATGCAAGAAAGGATGTACATGAAAACATAGATGAATCAAAGATCTATAATGAGGCATGGCTGTTTGGAAAGGTCTTGTGTGTCATCATGTTGCAAGAGACTTTGGGGCTTATTTTCAACAATGAAGGAGTAGCCAGGAGTTATCAATGTTGTTTCAAATTGGTAGAGCATCTTCCTCTATTTAGGAAAGGTTCATTCTTCTCTCTTCCTGTAAATGGCCACATATGAATCTTTCCTTGCTTTTGGTCCTGCAGGTGAGGTCTCCTCACCTTTTGTAAATAGGTTTTCTTTCCAATTTTGGTGTGTCTAGTGTATCCTTTTCTTACTTAGTTGTTTGTGGTTGTTTTCTCCTGCTTTGTTTTAGTCTACCCTACTCCCCTCCACCCTCCCTATATGCATTTTCTCTTTGTTCTCTTTGGTCTAGACTCTGCAACCCAATGCATAAGGTGCTTGTTTAACCAGGGATGTTGGATTCTCTATGCACTTTGCAGTACATATTCCCCAGTCGGAGCCAGTTGTTGCCTGACTTTCAATCACCCATCATTTTTTTTGGTAATGTCAAGTCAAATTTAGTCATGTCTAAGTCTAAGTCTAGGTTTCCTTCAAGATAGGTTGTCCTTGCTAGGTTTCCCTACCATTGCCCTATCATTTATAAGTCGGGTGGGTTATTTGGAAGTCTTGTCATAATGGGTAGGTGATAGACCCCAACCTGGCAAGGATATCATGCTCCCATTGATGATCTCTTTCAGATGGAATGGTGATTGAAGTCATGATCTCAGGACACTCATAAGAAATTAGAAATCAAAAGATTCTTCATGTGATTGATGTCATAACAGAGTTGGCATTGAATTATTCAAACTTCTACTTCATATAACAGTGAGTGTGTGATGAAATGAGTTCTTTTAGAACTCGGGCTATGCATTTTTCAATGTGACAGAGCTGAGTTAGGCATTTTTAATAGTCAACTACAGTTGATGATTTTGTCATTTGAAGGTATGGGATGATTCATCAAGTCACAACGATCCAAATAGTGAAAATGGTGTGTGGTTTGATGTTGAAAATAAAGCCCTGTGGTAGGTGTGGTTGCATGATCACATGACTGAGAGAACCACCTTGCGATTATGTGACAAGGCATGAAGCACAACTGGATGGGTGGGAAAGAGGCACTTAAGTTGAGAATTTAAGCACATGTAGATTAGTGGGCCCTGTTTCTTAGTGGGACCTAAGTTGTGACATCGTATCGACGGTTTAAATCAACCAAGGTTTCAATCCAACGATGGTCAGAATTGCGCAATAGAAAGATGCTTGAAAAATAGCAAATAGAAACAAGGTGCCACCTATCTTAGCAGACCCATGGGCACCAATCATAGAGTGGTCACATGATCACATGAATTAAAATATTGCTATGCGATCATACAATAATGGGAACTTAGGCCGGTGAATACGCTTTGCTGGGACCCACTTACGCCAACAGCATAGATGCGATAATAAAGCCCGAGTAGGAGAGAGAAGATAGCAAAGACTAAATAGAAGGTGCTCTGATAGGACCCACATACGCCAATAGTGCAAATGTGACAACATAAGCTGAGCAGGGAAAGATCCTACATCCGATGGAGGGTGTATGTTCACAAAGAATCTTGGAGGTCTATGCAAAGAAGCGATGGCCATTGATCTTCCGATGGTGGGTCCGAAAACATTTGACTACAATTATGAATTTTCCGAGATGAAGCCACATGGTGGTGGGTCCATAGGGTCTATATGCAATGATAAACCAATGGTTGCCGCTATTCCTCAAAGCCACAGAAGATTCTTTGACACCCGAGCTAGGGTCCACATGCACCAATAATAAAGTGGTCGCATGATCGCAAGAATTAAAATAATTCCATGTGATCATGTGACAATGGAGGTCTGGGCAGGTAAGAAAAGTCATGCGACAAGACAGTGAAAGCCCTACAGTGGGTGTGTGGTCACAAGAACGCATGACTGAGAGAACTGTCTTGCGATCATGCGAGATGAAGACACGTAGCGCGGTGGGGTCGAGGAAAGTTGTCCAAAAAGGTTGGAAGATTCTTGATCTATGGCTCCCACTTTTCCAAGATGGTAGTAGAGATTCTATGTGGCATAGCGGGATGTGGATGCATGGCGGTGGGTCCCAAAGACTTATCGGTGGATGTTCATCAATGGTCTCCGCTTTTCCGCTATGCTACAAAAAATTCATTGAGGGGATGCAGGATCTTGATGCATGTCAAGCGCACAATTAAAAAGGAATTAAAAGAATATATCTCAGAGGCATTTTGCATGTGTTTACATGTAAGTGCTTGAGGTCGATAGGAAGAAAATGATGAAATAGATAGTTGACTGTCATATTAAAATAAAAAAAATGTCGATTGCAGAGCACGTCGAAGAAATTGTACATTATTTAGGTCTCAAAACTGAGTTGATTAATGCATCTAGAACAAAAAGGAATCTTGATTGAGTATCAGACTAGTTAAAACATAGTAACCTTATTAGATGTTTTCATGATAATAAGGTGATACTCCTTCTAGATTTAGATTTGTAATCAGAATTGTATCAAGGATGATTCCTTATGATATGAAAACAAGGAGAAGCCTAATACAGAGGGATGGTCAGATGTTTATGGATGCATGCAGATGTTATGTAGCATTCCCAAGTTCATGTCGATGGATGGAGTCTTTTCACTTCACATTCTCAAAGGTAGATTATATGAAAAGATAGAGTCTTTTGGAGTTCCTTTTTGTTTGTAATTTCAAAAGTATCTTTCTTCAGTCTACTCAAATTCTAGAAGCTTAAATGTTTTGTATTCCCATGAAAGAATGCATGTTGTAATTCCTATATAAACTATTGCAAAAGCAAATGCAAGGGTTGGAAAATTTTTGGTGTAGAATACTTGATCTTGCAGATACAATTGAAAGTGTTTTATGTGAATGATTTTTTGTTCCAATTAATTATTTAGATGGTTCTTTCTCTTTCATCTAAGTTGCAGTAGGAAGGAAAGGATGTTTCATTCCCTATTTTTGAAGATGTGAATAAACTCAGTAGGATATTCAGAGAAGAACTAGTTAGAGGTTTTTCATTTATGTATGTGATGTTGTTTCATTGTGTTGAATTGATAATAGTGAGTGAATAGAGTTTTATTTCATTGTTTTCAGTTTAACCAATTAGTAAAATAATCAAAGAGTTATAACTAGTTATGAGATTGCATCACCATACTTCATTTGCATTCCATAAACTGCATTTTCATTCTGTTGTTTTGTGGGAGTCATAATATTGTGAATACCATAAACATAACACCCTTGCATTTAGATCCCTGCCTGAGTTTCACTTGCTTGGGTGAAACTTGGTTTCCTCTCCTGCTCTCGGGTTAAGAGCATACCCCATGTTAGTTTTAGGAGAAAAACATAATTCATTGAATATCATTCACATAGGGAGCTATACCTACCAATTCATAGAAAAGCCAATAATTATAGAGCGGCTTTTCAACTATTGTATTCAAATATTGTTCATAGTTTGGGCATTAAGAGTTATTTTCATAAGAAGTAAAAAAGGACAAATTTGTTTACTAAAAATGTCACCCTAATGTCACCTAGTCTTAGCTTAGATAAAAGTCTTAAAATAGGGGTATTCAATGTTTTAGCACATGTGTACTTTGTTTTAGACCTAAGAGTGGTCTTAGGATGTGAAGAGAGCCAAGCAACAAAAGTTTCTCAAAAGTTGTTGAGCAACTTTTCCTAATAAGGGTTCAAACCCTTACCAAGCGGCCAAGAGCCCTAACTAAGCTCATACCCTGAGGAATAGACTATTTATGATTGGAAAAACCCTAATCCAAGGGTTGGAACTCAGTGTGTATGACTCTAAGAAAGTTTAACCAGATTGTGACTGTATTTTGGTGTGCCAGTCAATACTAATGGCATGAATATGAAGAACTAATGAATAGAACTTGAGATCTTTGGCATTGTACATTTTCATTTGAATATTTTTTTTCATTTTGGTGTGTTTAGATTCATTTCTCTAAAATTTTGTGTGTGTTCTTGTTTATATTTTGAAACCACCAGTCCTTTATCTAGTTTGGAGAGGCATGTAAATATGGGCTTGTAACTCCTATCCCCACCATGGAAACACCATGGAACCTTGGTATATGGTAGTATAGACCCTCTTTTGTATATATATTCAAGAAGGGCCCTGGAAAGAATGTGCAAGCATTTATTTGACGAAGCCCTAGGTGAGCCTGGACTGTGCTCAGATAGGTAAGGTCAGTGTTGTGAACACTCTAGAAGGCAAGGGTGAAGACTTCAGAGGAAATCCTTTGGAGGAGTTCAAGAAGGATAAGGGAAGGTTCATTGGTGAGAATGAGAGGTTTCCATGAATCTGATGAAGGTGTTTACACAAACAAATTAGCTCTGTGACTCTGTCAAGCTTTAAAAGGCCTAAAAACCCTCATTCCTGGTTAGGGCACTGTATGGCCACTTGAAGACCTAAAACCTTGAAAATCCTTGAGGGAGTAAATGAATGGAATTCTCTATGGAATTTTAGCCATTTTCTAGTGAATATAGTAGGTCAAAAGTCCTCTAAACCTAGAGAGGAGGCCTAATTGGGGCTCTTTCCTTGTAGCCCTATTTTGGGAAGAAATGATGGAATTGGGTAACAAGCCAACTTACCCAAGCCTTTGGAGTCACTTAGATGGATGAAAAAATACCTTGGGAGACATCTCCACCCATTTTTGAGTCTAATAAGGTGTTCAATCCAAGAAACCCCTATTAGCCTATGTAAGGGTGTGAAGCTAGAGAGTGTGGAAGAAAGCTTAGGAGAAGGAGTTTTCAACATTGGTGGTTAGATTGGGTTGGGTAATTAGATATTATTGATAAGAGGCATCCTAGAGACCATAAAGTGTGGGTAGAGCACACTAGGGATCCAATACAAGGATCAGGGAACATAGACTAAGCTAGTCTATCCCAATCTCCCCGTCACTTAGCAATCACAAATGACTACCTATAAATATCTTCCCTCTAAATGATATAATCAAGTCAGCCTATTAGAACCATCTTGAAATCATATTATAGAAACAATAAAACTCTCCAATAACATCTTAGTCAGCTGTACTAAGCACACAACACAAATTAGGACCGTGCAACTCCATATGAGTAGATGTGTCACTTCACACTGTCAGCTCCACCAAATTAACTGATACTATCTTCCCATGATTAATTACATCATGTGCTCTTAACAAAACATTCTTAACTCTCCTCCAAACACTAATCCAATCACACATATCAAACTAATAGGCACAATTACTACAACAATAAAAACAATGTCGACTTCACCAGATAAACTCAGGAAACTGTAACTATCAACTGGAGACTTCATAACTCAACATGTATTGCATATCTAACTCTGCATCCATGAACATAGCATCATACACATGTCTAAAACATAAATCCAATTGTGCAAGGCTTCATTACAATTATACTATAAATCACATACAAAACCTTCCTGGGACTTGTCAGGAACACTCACTAATACAGATTGTTGTATTACTATCTTCTCTTAGAATCAACCTCTACATCTATGATATTATGTAGATAACATATCTAGGAAACATATACTCACAGCTCTCTCCATTATTCTTCCACTCATGCTACTTACCATATGTTTTCATCAATGACAAACATACATTCAACACTCTAGCTTGCTGTTAAGTCTCCAACACATTCAACTTTTAATCTCAACCATCCATTTCCTTCAAATTTCTATAAATTGAGAGCCCTCTTCCTCATTCAACAAGATTTTTTCACACATTGTCATGTTTGAATATTTGTGATCAACCACATACCAACCACAACAACATCAAACATCTCTTAATTTTTGGAGGTTTTCATGTTGTATTGAGTAGATTAAGTTTATTTCACATTGTTATTTCTTCGCATTTACATGTGTATTTCCATAGTATTTTGAGGTATGTATAGGATATATTAGGATAATCTTAGTTTATTTAAGTTTGTTATTTTATTTCATTTTATGCATTATACATATAACAAGAGAAATTCAAACATATCAAACAAAACAAGAGAAATTAAAATAAAAAAAAATTTTGAGTTACAAGGTAACGTAAGACAAAATATTGAAAAGAAGGAAAAGTAACAATACACTCAATATTTTAGAAGCATTGTACAGGTAGAAATGAAAAGGGCTAAGGTCAAACAATATTTAAAATTACCGAGTCAAGTAACTTGAAGAGGTTAAAGCCTGTAGAAAAAACTCGTAAACATGCAAAAGTGATCAATATTCAAAATTCACTATCAAGGAACCTAGAGATGATAGTTGTGTAGCACGTGCACATAATTAACACAAGCATAGAATAAGTAAAATAATAGCAGGGGTGAAATAAATTGACATAAAACTTGGTATAGAGTGCAAACACAACTTGTGGAAACACAAGCAATGAGCAATATAAAGCCAAAATTAAATTGTAAACTGGGATAGAAATATCAAGTCATTAAACTCCTTGTGTGCTCATTAATTTCATCAATGAATTCTATGGAAGGAGCATTCAGTCACACCCTTCCCCTCTCTTCATTGTGTACTTTTTGTGTTCTTTGTTATTTTCCTTTACTATCTCATAAAGCGGATTAAAAAAAGGCTCACACATGCCGCAATAGCATTACCTCCAAGTCTAATGCAAAAATCTAGCCAAAATATCAAAATAAACTAAAAAATCCCAACTGTATTAGATAACCTAAAATATAAAATAGTCCTATAAATTACTGAATTAAGGATTAGAACTAAATATAGGATACAACTTAAAATGAATCAAACATGGCCCACTGTTAATACTGTCGAAATCAGTTGTTATTCAAAATCAATACTTTCCAATCAATTGCCAACTGTGCGGGCACCTGACTTTCCATAATTTGAAAGAGTGAATTTTGAAAATTTGACTAAAATTATGGAATTTGTTTACAAATTCTTAGAACCTCTTAGTAAATATCCAACTAATCATGATTTTACAAACATTATTTGTAGCTACATGGACAAAAAGATGATTCTCTATTTTTTTTATTTTCCATCTCTTTTCCTAAAAATGCAAACTAAATAGTCTAGAACCAAAAAAGGAAAAAGGTCTGGATTTCAAAAGATAACTCTTCATTCATCTTGATATTGCTATCATAATTCAATTGTGTAGTTTTTGAGTCAAAACCATTGACCCATGTTTTATAGTAGTTCACAAGAACCCATTGTTAGAAATAGGGAATACTGAGAGGGGGGGTGAATCAGTATTCTATAAACTTTTACTTTTGCCCAATTATGGATATAACAAATTATCTTTCTTCTTGCATAATAGAGTTGTAATCATCTAAAAATGGTCATCTAGACTATTAGCCCCTTGCTAGCATTATTTGCTAAAAATCATCAATTGCTTATTCTTGATCAAATCCTAGTTCTATCATTTATTCAATTATATTCTATGGGCTAACCATTTTATCCTAAGCCTTTATTTAATTAAAAGGGATATTTCCTCCCCTTTTATTAAATAAAAAGTCCCCACTTTTCCTCTTATCCTAAGTTGCACAAATAAAGCACTATTCTTATTTTATAAAAAGAGAAAAAGCACTTTTTGTCTCATATGGACACAAAAGTCAACTCTTATTTTCTCGTTGGAGGATACTTGTGCACATGGATTGCTCCTCTTTGATGCTCCACCATTGATTAAATCTTTTTCCTCTTAATCTACATGGTCCATTCTTTCTCATTTCTTATAAAAGGAGAGCTCTCTTCTTCATTCTAGATCCCCAACTTTTTATGCTAACTTTATGCTGCAGGATTTCTTGGAGACTTTAGAGCTTTTGAAGACTTTGGAGCCTTTTGGAGATCTTTCTACATTTAGCTTTCATTCTTGCATTCTTAGCTTAGCTTCATGTTTATGCTTTCTTAGATTAGTGTCCTTTAAAGCTCTAGCTTAGATCTCACATAGTCTAAATAGGAAGGATTTGTAATACTTGTTCCTTCTTTTCATAGCTTAGTTGCATTGTTCTTTAATTTCCATAGCTTAGCTTGCATTTTCATATCTAAGCATAGTTTCATTTCATTTTCATTTCCATTTGGATCCTTGAGGATATTGGCATTCTTTCCCGTGTCTCATCGAATCTCCCATTGCATGGTTTACTAGCAAGGTTATTGGCTTAATAGCTCTAACTAAGAGCATTCTTAAAACCCTTGCACTCCATGCCTAGGGAGCTCTAAATTTATTTCTCAAGGTTTCCAATCCATGGATTCTCTTGGAAGAAATGATTTAGAGAAGTTCACATCTTAGTGTGTACAAGAGTAAACTAAAGAACATGCATAACAATAAAGCAAATGAACTCATAAAACATTATTTGTTCTCAAGGAAACCCTGGCCAAGGGAAAACCTCAGTGGGGATGATACCCACAAAGATCCACTAATCAAAAGTATCTCGTTAAGGATGATGACCCTATTAGGAGCCTGTTACATGCATATAGTGTCTCAGTCCTGATTAAGGGACTATAGGCCTTGTTAGAAGCCTCAACCCTGCTAAGAGTTGGTAGTACTGATTACAAATGATTACAAGATGAGCCCACTGCCCAAACAAGTAATGTACAATGATTACTGATTACAAAATAGGGTAATGTGCATAACCTTATACTGCTTGCTTTTCTTTCACAAATTTTCATCAATATCTTTTTCTATTTCATCTATTACAATACATCATCATCTATCTTTCACATTTCATATGCCTTACATTTATACAAGATATTAGGAATAATAACTTTTACATTTGGCTTTACATAACATAAATCTTTACATGAAATACATATTTACCCAAGCGTTAACATCTAGGATGTTGTCCCTTTATATTATTAAGACATTATTTGGATAAACAAAATAATCCCTAAACTCTTTACCAATTCTGTCTTCTTCTTTGTTCCGTCGACTTTAACACTGTCTTTGGTAAAACTGTCATAACTTCTTTTGTACATGTCATATAGACTTGCGCTCTTAGGTGAGTCTTCAATAGTCATCATAGTATTGATGTTCAAGTGTGCAAGCACTGAACTTACTCCAATCAAAATCACCAATCAAAAATTATCTCAGGCTACACTGGGAAAATACTGCACATACTTAAACAATTTTGCTTTGCGCTCTGTCATACTTGCTCTCTGTCATATGTGGTCTTCATGTAGATTATATGTTTCCATAATGACAACATCTAGATATCTAACTCAACCAAATTTCCAACACCCATCTCACATGAGAATGAATGGTACACTTAGCACTCATTGCATCTAGATGATGCGCACATGGGTAAAGCACTAGACCTTCCCAGGAGGTCACCCATTCTAGTATTGATCCATCTAAAGTGTGCTTAACCATGGATTTTCCTCCAAGGTTAATCCCTACTTATCTTTCTAGCCCATTTTCAAAACCTTCGACAAGTGTTGTGCTTATGAACTATTCATTATAGAGCCCCTTATCACCTAGATGGTTCTTATGAACCACTGCTCATGAAACATGGGTCAATGAGTTTGACTTGAAAACTACATAGTTGAATCCTAATACCAATATAATAGTTTTACTTGCATGGAAAACACCTCCTTCTTATCTTCATTCATCATTACAACAATATTACAATATAGTGCCTCAGAACAAAACAATAATTTCCAAATGGATGTCACCTAAGACAACTTACAGTGGCACTACTGCCACAGTCCTTGTCTAGAAATTAATTTAATACAAATCACATATATCAATAATCCAATGTAACCACCATGCCCTTCCAACATAACCTTGCACTAAGGATCAACAACCCATTAATAGTCACTTCATGGAAAATTGACTCAAGCACCTAATTTAAATCAGTCACAAAAATTAATAAAGTAAATGACCTTCACATGTGATTGCATAAGGAAAAAAAATTTGATATATGATCAAAGTTTGTATTGTTAGGAATGAATGCTAAATTTTTGGCAGCCATTCTATAGCATTTTTTGTTGCATTCATGACTATGATTGTCATTGATGTCAACACAGTGATCTACCAGAGACTTGCAGAGAAGTAGACAGTGTTTGGATTAGCGCACATGGGATATTGTACTTGGAGCTATGTGATGTTGAGGATATACTCTTTGATATGTAATATTTTTATGGTTAAGAGCATAGATAGTAATTCATTTATTCATGGAAGTTATGAGCATTTTGGTGGAAGCAGTATTCAGGCAGTGTTCTTGAGTAGTGGTTTGTGGAAATTGGATGATATCTCCTAGTCGGGATGGAATCTGGTTTTGCGCAGTTAGAGGGAAGTTGCAGATACATTTTTAGTGACATGGATGATAGTGCAAAATTTAAGGTCACACGAGTGAAGAATTATTGTATTTGGAAGCTGACAGTTTTGTATAATTTTCATGTAGCGTGTGGAAACTTTTATTTTGTAATTGTATGCCGACTCATTTGTAATTACTTGAGTGTCATATAAAGGAAGGAATTTTTTTCCTTGTTGTAATATGGTTGGATGTGTTTATGTATGCATGAAGTGAAGCAAAGAGCTAATGTAATTGTGAAAGTGAATTTGTGAAGGAAGACATGCAAAGTACAGAGATCTGAAATTGAGATCTGGTGAAGCAGTGAGTGCGGTTTGGCACAGTCAGAGGAGAGGTAAAATATTGTTGAGATTAGTAATCTTTTGGTATTATTATGTTGAGTAATACAAAGATCAGTTGGATAGTGTGTTCAGTGATCTTACCTTGAAGTTGTTTGGGAAGTGGGTCCTTCTGTCTTCCATAACTCTTAACAGGGTTAGAATCTTTTAACATGGATTCAAAATCTCCTAATAGGGATTCATATGTATTGAATGTATTTCATAAGACTCCTAATAGAGTCCATCATTTCACAAGGAATATTCATATTAGTGCATCTTTTGTGGGCATCATTCCCACCGGGGTTTACTCTTTGATCAAGAGGTTCCCTAGTCAACATATCTTGTGTCATTGTGTTATTGTGTATGAATATCTTTCTATGGTTGGTAATTATATTGCTTACATGATTTAATGTTGTTGAAATTGATAAAAGTTATAATTATCAGATAACCGCCCCCCTCTCAATTATCTTGGTGGACTTTAATTTCTAACAATTGGTATTAGAGTGGTAGGTCCTTGAAAAAGATGTTTAACAGCTTAAGGAGATCCATGGCGAATTTCAAAAAAGAAAGCGTGAAGTTTGATGGAGTAAATTTTGACAGCTGGAAAGAAAAGATGAAGACACACCTATTGTGTTTAGGACTAGGTTATTGGTTGATTACAAAGAATGATAAGACTATCATTGAAGAGGACAATCTTGAAACATGTACTGGCGATGAGAGAGTTATATTCATGTGTAACATAGTTGCAAGAGAAGCACTTTTGACAGCCCTTCCAGAGAATGAGTACAGTCAGGTAAAATGTTTGAAAAAATCTTATGAAATTTGGAAATCTTTACACTCTACTTTTGAAGGTGATGAACATGCAAAGAAAGTTAGATTACATAATTGGATATGTGCATTTGAAGATATAAGAATGATGGAAGATGAATATGTTAGAAGCTATATTGGTAGAATGTCAGAAATTGTTATAGGCATAAAATCTTGTGGAGGAACAAAGATATAGAATGAAGTGATATGGAAAATTCTCAGGACATTACCTCTTGTATTTAAGCAGACAACATAGATGATTGAACAAGTTATACCTTGTACTACAAACTTTACAAGAGAGACTCTTCTTGGAAGATTGGAAGTAGCAAAGATGAACCTGAGGTTATTAGGAGACTTTCCTAGAATGGAGATAGCATTCAGTGCTCTTAGTGTTCACCCTACTTTGTTAAGAAGCATCAGTGTGAGTGGAGATTATGCTAGCAGTAGTAGATCTAGAAATGAAGAGACAGGTAGATTGAAGAAGGTATTGCCTTGCTTGTGAAGAGAGAACCAGATGGTAAGAAAAATTTTAAATGTTGGACTTGTCAAGAATATGGTCATTTTGCATCTAAGTTCCCTAAGAGAGTTAAAAAGTACAGAAATAATTTCAAACCTAGAAGATCTAAGGAATGTTATTATGCTAATGATGAAGAT
The DNA here is from genome assembly GCA_027943335.1 of Chamaecyparis obtusa. Lineage (NCBI taxonomy): Eukaryota > Viridiplantae > Streptophyta > Pinopsida > Cupressales > Cupressaceae > Chamaecyparis > Chamaecyparis obtusa. The sequence continues at coordinate 3,021,654 of BSBK01000537.1, forward strand.
CTTGAAACTAGTGTAGAGAGAACTCTAAGTGAAAGTGATACTGAGAATAATTATGACATAGGATTTGTAGCAATTAAAGAAGAGAATCCTGAAACTAATGTTAAGGAAGAAAAAGCCTAGTTTCTCAAGTTGAAAAGAAAGCTGATTGGATTATAGATAGTGGTTGTTCACATCATATGACTAGAGACATGAAAAAGTTCATAAAGTTTAACGATTATGATGGAGGAGTTGTTAGAGTTGGAAACAATGCACCTTGCTTGATTAAAGGTATAGGATCTATTAATCTTGATGGAAAGACTAATACTGATGATGTTTATTTTTTGGATGGATTGAAACATAATCTTTTAAGTGTTGGACAGTTAGTTGATAAGGGATATCAAGTTTGGTTTACTAAGAAAACTTGTGTGATAAAGGATAAAGATGGAAATCTGACTGGAACTGGATCTAGAACCAGAGGTAATGTATTTCAGTTGAATCCTACTGAGATGAAATGTTTGATTACTAAGATTGATGACAGTTGGTTATGGCATAGAAGGTTTTGTCATATAAACTTTGACAACATTGTGAAAGTAAGTACTACACTTGTAGTAAGGGATTTGCCTAAAATTATGAAGCCTACTAACATGATTTGCAAAGAATGTGTGATGGCTAAACAGAAGAGAAGTTCTTTTCCCAGTAAGAGTTTACATCTGCAGAAAAGTTAGAGATTTTTCATATAGATTTGAGCGGTCCTACTAGGACTAGAGGATTCTATGGAGAAAGGTATTTTATGATTCTTGTTGATGATTTTACAAGAATGATGTGGATTGCATTTCTTAAAGAAAAGTCTGAAGCATTTGATAAGTTTAAGATCATTAAGAATAAAGTTGAGAATGAATCTAGAATGAAAATTAAATGTTTGAGATCTGATAGAGGTGGAGAATTTACTTCTAGAGAGTTTAACACCTTTTGTGAAGAAAATGGCATTAAGAGATAGTTTTCAACCCCTAGGACACCTAAACCAAATGGTATTGTAGAAAGAAGAAACAGATCAATGACTAAAGTAGCAAGAGCTATGTTATTTGAAAATGATTTGGCAAAGATATTCTGGAGAGAAGTAGTGAGCATAGTAGTTTATACAATGAATAGAGTACAAATCAGAGAAGACACAGACAAGACACCCTATGAATTATGGTTTGGACATGCACCCTCAGTTAAGTATTTTAGAATTTTTGGAAGAAAATGTTATATAAAGAGAGATGATGATATTGGAAAGTTTGATCCTAGAAGTGATGAAGGTATATTTCTTGGATATTCTTTGGAAAGCAAAGCCTATAGATGTTACAATAAAAGAACTAAGACTATTGTTGAAAGTGCAAATGTTAAAGTTGATGAAAAGTTCAAAATTTAGGAAAGAATGGTTGATTATGAATCAAATGAAGAAGCTCATCCTAAACCTAACACTGGAACTACTAAATTATTTTATGAGACTGACAGTGATTTGTTGAATGAAAGCCACAGTGAAGTCATTGAAGAACCTACACTTGACGTGAGATCTGAGACAGTGACACCTAACAAGAATTTATAAAGAAATCATCCTATTGAAAAAATTATTGGAAGCATTAAAAGAGGAGTTCTAACTCGAAATAAGGTACAAGAATAGTTATGTTTGATTTCTCAAATTGAACCTAAAACTACTAGTGAAGCTTGTGAAGATGAAAGTTGGATTAATGCTATGAAAGAAGAACTAGATCAGATTGAAAAGAACAAGAGATGGGAATTGGTCCCTAGACCTAAAGACAAGAATGTTATTGGAACTAAATGGGTATTCAGAAACAAGATGAATGAACAAGGAGAAGTAGTAAGAAACAAAGCAAGATTGGTATGTAAGGGATACTCACAGCAAGAAGGAATTGACTATGAAGAAACCTTTGCACCTGTAGCAAGAATTGAAGCAGTAAGAATTTTTTTGGCTTATGCAACTTATAAGAAATTCAAAGTATATCATATGGATGTAAAGGTAGCATTTCTGAATGGAGAATTGGAAGAAGAAGTCTACATTGAGCAGCCTGAAGGTTTTCCTTTGACTCAAGAAGGAGACATGGTATGTAAACTGAAGAAAGCCTTATGTGGACTAAAGCAAGCACCTAGAACTTGGTATGCAAGACTGGACAAGTATTTGTTAAAGTTGGGATTTACAAAAGGAACAGCTGATAGCAATCTGTACACAAAATAAATTGAAAATGGTTTGCTGGTTATAGTTATTTTTGTTGATGACATTATTTTTGGAGGAGAAGATGAAGCTAGTGACAAATTTGCTAATGAAATGAAAACTAAATTTGAAATGAGTATGATTGGTGAAATGAAATACTTTTTGGGATTACAGATAACACAAAATAATGATGGTATCTTTGTAAGTCAGACAAAGTATCTGAATGACTTGTTGAAAAGATTTGGAATGGAGAACTGTAAACCAGTTGGAACACCTATGGTAACTTGACATAGATTATCTAGCATAGATGAAACACTAGCAGTTGAATAGAAGAAATATAGATCTATGATTGGAGGATTGCAGTACTTGACTCATACAAGACCTGATATAGCACATTCAGTTGGAATTATAGCAAGATTTCAACCTGAACCTAGAGAATCACATTATGCGGTAGTAAAGAGGATACTGAGATATTTAAGAGGCACAATGGACTATGGATTGTGGTATGAAAAATCTGATGATTTTACCCTATGTGCATATACAGATGCTGATTGGGGAGGCATTATTGATGATAAGAAGAGCACCAATGGTGGAGCATTTTTTCTTAGAGGAAGATTGGTTTCTTGGCTGAGCAAGAAGTAGAATTGTATCTCATAAAGCATAGCAGAAGCAAAATATGTAGAAGCAGCAAACAATTGTAACCAGATAATTTGGATGAAGAAAATGCTGAAGGATATTGGAATAAAGTTTGATGAACCTATTGTCATATATTGTGACAACACTAGCATATTTATTATGTCTAAGAACCCTGTATTACATTCTAGGACAAAATATATAGAGATTAAGTATCATGTAGTAATTGAGAAAGTTGCTAAGAAAGAAGTTAGACTTGAGTACATAAGTACAAAGGAGCAGATAGCATACATATTTACAAATCCTTTGCCTAAGGATACATTTGAGTATCTAAAAGGTATGCTTGGGGTTATGCCCCAGCCTACTTTTCAAAAGTGATGTAGTTGGTTGCATCCGTCCAGTGGTATATAAGCCTTATCTTTCTTCTAGACTGGATGTTGGTACTTCCTCTATGGGGGAGTATGTGTATCTAAGCTGAGTCATGAGGACTCTAGTGAATGTATTTTTTGAATAGTGTCTTCTGACATTGGAGTTGTTGTTGACATAATGATGAGATTTCTATCATTGATGTCAATGGGGGAGAAGTGTACATGAAAAAACTATTATTACTATCTGAACAGGAAAATGAAGCAAGATTTGATTGATGAAGAGGACTTGAATATTTTCTAGAGAAGCAGTATTGCAGTATTGGATTTTTGGAACATTGGATGTTTTTTCATCTATTTTTCCATCAATGCCAATGGGGGAGATTTTTAGGAATGAATGCTAAATGTTTGGCAGCCATTATCTAGTAGTTGTTGTTGCATTCATGACTATGATTGTCATTGATGTCAATAGAGTGATCTACCAGAGACTTGCAAAGAAGTAGACAGTGTTTGGATTAGCGCATGTGGGATATTGCAGTTGGAGATATGTGATGTTGAGGATATACTCTTTGATATGTAATATGTTTATGGTTAAGAGCGCAGCTAGTAATTCATTTATTCATGGAAGTTATGAGCATTTTGGTGGAAGCAGTATTCAGGCAGTGTTCTTGAGTAGCGGTTTGTGGAAATCAGATGATATCTCCTAATCGGGATGGAATCTGGTTTTGCACAATAAAAGGGAAGTTGAAGACACATTATTAGTGATGTGGATGACAATTCAAAATTCGAGGTCGCACGAGTGAAGAATTATTGTATTTGGAAGCTGACATTTTGTGTAATTTTGATGTAGCGTGTGGAAACTTTTATTTTGTAATTGTATGCCGACTCATTTGTAATTACTCGAGTGTGGTATAAAGGAAGGAATGTTTTTCCTTGTTGTAATATGGTTGGATGTGTTGATGTATGCATGAAGTGAATAAAATAGCTAATGCAGTTGTGAAAGCAAATTTGTGAAGGAAGACATGCGAAGTACAGAGATCTGAAATTGAGATCTGGTGAAGCAGTGAGTGTGGTTTGGCACAGTCAGAGAAGAGTTAACATATTTTTGAGATCAGTAATCTTTTGGTATTATTCTATTGATTAATACAAAGATTAGTTGGACAATGTGTTCAGTGATCTTACCTTGAAGCTGTTTGGGCAGTGGGTCCTTCTGTCTTCCATAACTCTTAACAGGGTTAGAATCTTTTAACAGGGATTCATATGTACTAAATGTATTTTATAAGACTCCTAATAGAGTCCATCTTTTCACAAGGAATATTCATATTAGTGCATCTTTTGTGGGCATCATTCCCACTGGGGTTTACTCTTTGATCAAGAGGTTCCCTAGTCAACATATCTTGTGTCATTGTGTTATTGTGTATGAATATCTTTCTATGGTTGGTAATTATATTGCTTACATGGTTTAATGTTGTTGAAATTGATAAAAGTTATAATTATCAGATAACTAATTCACCCCCCCCCCCCCCCCCCCTCTTAGTTATCTTGGTGGACTTTACTTTCTAACATGTATAATGATTCTCAATATAAAAAATTGTTGAACATGAAGTTCTTAATGAAGAAAGAAACATTGTTTAAGGGCGTATTATTGATTGACTTGTTGATTCTCTTTATAAACAATATCATGAGATTAATATTGGAGCTTGTATTGTGTAACATGTCTCATGTTTAATATAAGCATAAATATACATTATACTATATATTTCTATAATATTCAGAATTATGTATACTGTATATACATTAAATATAAATATTTTTGTATATTCTGTATGTTTATTTTATACATTTAATATGAGTATATTTAAAATATATAGTATAAAATTTAAATATACAATATATTTAAATATTGTGGTATAAAAATATTTTGTACATGCTATAATATTTTATGTTTATATTAGTTTATAAGACAGTAATATATAAAAAGAAATTACAAATAGTAAACACTAATAAACAATATGATTACAGTAAATATATATTAGTTTTTATTTGTCCTCAATATATCTATGCTATGGAAATGTCCTTTTATTTTTAAAAAAGTAATTTATGATTGTTTTTCCTCAATTTTTTTTACCTTTTTTATTAAATCCATTTTTTCCCCTATTTTTTTCAAAAAATCTTGCTCGTCTATTTTTCTTATTTTTTACCAAAATGATTTATGCTTCTATATACAAAACTAATAGTATGTGTAATATTTAATGAAGATTGAATGATACTTTAACTTGAAAGCTCAATTAGTCTTTAGGAACTAATAAATGCAAATCTCTATTGATTAGCAGTGACCAACTTGATCTAGCATTTTCTTAGCATAATGTGATTCTATCAAAATTTATGTATATTCCTTAGGATATGCCACTATCGCTAATTCCAATATTTGTAAATATGCTCAAGAAACCTCATTTCTTTTACAAGATCAAATGGAATCTCCTATGGTAACTGAATTCAAAAAAATAGGTATAGTTTTTCTCCAATCAGATGTAATCCTACCTAAAAATATCTTTGTTCTAAAGGATTCTTTCTGTAGTGAGCAGGTTGGTCATTCTTATTTGTTTCATCAGATATGTGATTCAATTAAGGTCACTGAAACACAGATGGATATGGACAAAGGTGCATACAAAAATGTGATTAGTTTTTGGGTTGAAATTCATATAGGAATTTTTTAGTAGATTTTTTTGAATATGTAATAATTTAAACATGAGAAGACTAGGTTGAAAAACTTCAATGTACACAATAAATTATCATTTGCATGTTTTTACATTAGCACTTATTCATTTCCTAGACCTACTATCTCCTTGCTAATGCAATTTGAGTAAACTTGCCAAAAAAATTAGGTTGTAGGATTTGAATACATAATGTAGTATCTATCAAATTGCACTATTTTTTTATTACTTTGTTAGTCTATTAATATTGTGAATTATGACTTATGACATTCTTTCTTATGTTGTAGATCCTCTTTAGTTATATGTGTTTTGAGTTCAATTTTATGTACTTTGAAAAATTTACTAACACATTTCAAGGGATTTTTTTTCTTTTATTTTTCCCAGTGTTGCCTTTTTCCATGTCCTTTACTAGATAGGGAAATCATCTTTTTTATTTTATTTACAGTACCAGAGAAAAATAAGACTGGTATTGAGATATAGTTCTAGTTAATTTTTTTTTATTTTCCTCAATTTGAAGGGAAATTACAATTGATTAAATGCCACAATTTCATTTGTTTGTCTTCTCTATTCATAATTTTTATTTGTAGATATGCATGATAATCAAAGCAAAGATTTGTTTACTTAAAAAATGTAAGAAACGTTGTTCACAAGGATTTGGTTGCTAAAGTTGAAATGAGCACATTAAGATTCTTTTATCATGGATATCATCAATGAAAACATTCCCTGAACACCTACTAAGTGGTCTTAGATTTTCCTTCAATACTTAACATGTTTTCCTTGTAAAAAATTATTGAATTATATAAAAAGTACAGGTATGGTGCATTTTTGGAGACCATCCTTATGCAATTTTGCATGGATGCACTTGTGTGGTCAGTGCCACACACAAAGATATGTAATTATCTTGGGTACATCTTTGATATTTTCTTGTTATAGAGGTAAGTAAAGGATAAAAAGTAAAGTGTAAAACTAAGAGAGTTAGAGAGAAAATTGTAGAGGACACTCTAATGTTGTCATAGTTGTAAAGAATACACAACTAAGTGTAGGAACATGTGAGTATAGACCAAATGATAGATGCCTTTAAAATATTGTAACACAAAAAAATTTACATTTTGCATCATGCCACAATTTAAAGGGTACTATCTCAATGGAAGAGCACTTGCTTTACAAGAAAGAGGATGGTGGTTTGACTCCATAGTGCCCTAATATGACTAAATTAATGACTAAATATATGACTAAATTAATGACTAAATATATGACTAAATAAATGACTAATAAATGACTAAATAGATGACTAAATCAATGACCAAACTAATGACCAAGTCAATGAATAAAATAGTTTAGTCATAAATTTGGTCACTAGATAAATGACCGACAATAAACTACTAATGGTCACATGACTAAGTTTAGTCATTTATCCATAATTTTTAGTATTTTATTTATGTTGGATATTGCTAATGCATTGGGGAGATTGTTGGATATACATTTAATATGTTTAATCAATACACTGAGGGATGTTGGAATTACTACCATTGTCATTCATGTTTTGTCATTGATGTCAACATATGTTTCTATGGAGAGAACATATTGGTTATTATAGTGTATAGAAACTATACAGATGATTCAAAATGTGTGAACATAGTGATGTGTATAGGGAGGTTCTATGATCTCATATCTAAGATTGCATGATGTAATATTGCATATTGGCTGAGTTACAGAAGATTTATGAAGATTGGTTACTAGACTATGACAATAGAAGCTGACAGAGTTAGTCTCTATGGTTTGGGTATATCTTACAGGCGATGTGGATTCAGTATATGCAAGCTTAAGGGATGAAAAATAGTGTATTGAAGAATGTTCACTGATCTTAGCAAGGTACAAAAAGAAGGATAACATCAATTGTGGCATGTGTTCTAGAGAAGACCTATTTGGAAGCTGAATTCAGAGTTGTAGCATGTATCATGAATGGTGAGCATGGATTACGGATGTCGGTCCTTAATTATTGAGATATAATTGTTGTATACTTGTTTTAGATACCGTGTGTATCTTAACAAGGATTTATGTAATTATTTATATATTAGGAAATCCTAATTGGCCGACCTGATCATTTATCTTGTAATAGTGTATATATAAGATATTTTCTTTTGAAAAGATGAGAAGTATGAATGTAATGTAAAAAAAAGGATTGTGGAAGCTACGAGCTTGTGTCTGTTGGATGTAGAGAAGAGAATAACTTATATGCTTCATCGGAACTGAAAATCAAGCAAAGATAGTTGCTATCAAATAATTCAAGCATTTTGTATTTCCTTTCATACACTTGTGTTGTGAACAATGAGTTTTGAAGGTGGACATAACCTTCTTTGGGAAGTGAGCCTACTCTTTTTATCAACTCCTAATAGGGTATGTCCTCTAACAAGGACTATGTACTATGATGTTTTAGTACATCATTAGTGGGTGTTAATTCCCACCGAAGCTTTACCTTTAACAGGGTTTCCTTGGAAATAAATATTCTATTATTGTGTTGGCATTCATTGATTTCATTTGATTTGGTATTGCTTCTATTCAAAGTTTAAAGTTTGATAATATGACATACAACTAATTCACCCCCCCCCCCTCTTAGTTGTATTGGTGGACTATTATTCCTAACAATTGGTATCAGAGCAACTATTCCTTAGAGAGAAATCTTAACATCTTGAGGTGCTCTTGGAGATGGAATTCTATAGGAAGGATAGTCCAAAATTTGATCCTGAAAACTTTGACAGTTGGAAGAACAAGATGTGAACTTATTTTCTATATTTGGGCATTGACTACTAGATGATTACAAAGAATGAGGTAATTAACCATGAATACTGAGAATGAATTAGACAAAGCTATTGACAATGAAAATAAGACATTTTCTTATAACATGGTCTCAAGGGAAGCACTGATCAGCACACTCTCTGAAGGATAATTTACTAAGGTCAAATATTTGGATTCAGCATATAAAATTTGGGTAAGATTAGAAGCATTGTATGAAGGAGATAAGTTTACTAAGCAAGCAAAATTATAGAACTGGAAAACAAGAATGGAGAAGTTGCAAATGAAAGAAGATGAAAACATTAGGGCTTATGTACAAAGAGTTATAGAGGTTGTGATTGGAATCAAAAATTCTAGAGGCACTTATGAAGAGGAAGAAGTCATTGCCAAGATCCTTAGATCATTGACACCTGTTTACAAGACCAAAGTTTAGACTATAGAAGAGATTATACCTTTGACTGCAAACTTTAGCAGAGAAATGTTGATTGCAAAGTTAACTACCTTTGAAGCTACAGAGTTGGGAGATTCTTTACCTAAAGTTGAAACAACATTCAAGGCATCTACACACAAGAAGACAATATATGTAATTGTGAGCTCTAGCAGTAGTAATATAAAGGAAGAAATTGGCAAGTATGTTGATGAATGGGAAAAAATACAAGAAGAAGAAATAAAGCTAGATGAACTTGTTGCCCTAATCCCTAGAAGAGAAAAGAGAGGTAAGGTTAAATTTGAAGGAAAGTTACCTTTGAAATGTTTTTCATGCAATAAGATAGGTCACTTTGCATCTAGATGTCCTACAAGAGTTACTAAGCACAAACCTAAGTTTTTCAAGCCTAATTATTCAAAGGAAATGGAATGTTATTATGCTAGTGAAGGTATTTCTGATGATGATGAATGTGATTATGAGGAGATTGGATTTATTTCTATTAAATATGAAAAACTAGTGCATGAGGAAAAATCCTTAGTATTACATGTTGATAAGAGATATGAATGGGTTATAGATAGTGGTTACTCATTCCATATGACTAGAGACAAAAAAAAATTTGTTAAACTAATGAAGTATGATAATGGTGTTGTAAGATTCAGAGACAATGTTCATAAACCTATCATAGGAGTAGGATCTATTTCTTTGGATGGAAGGACTAATACTGACAATGTACTAATTTTTTATGAACTTAAGCATAACTTTTTGAGTGTTGGATAGCTAATGGACAAAGGATATCAATTGAAGTTCATTGATTGGAAATTTTTTATCAGAAGTAAGACAAAAAACTTGATTGCAATTGGTACTAAATCTAGAGGTAATGCATTTGAGTTAAATACATTTGGAGCTTCTTGTTTTGTTGCGAAGATAGCTGATAGCTGGTTATGGTGCAAAAGGTTTTTTCATGTCAATTTTGATAATATTGTGAAGGCAAGCTTGACTAATGTAGTAAGAAACCTACCAAAAATTGTAAAACCATCTAACACTATGTGCAGAGAATGTGTTATGGGAAAGCATACTAGAAGCAGTTAAAAAAGTAAGTTATATACAAAAAAAGGAAATTTGGATCTGGTACATACAGACCTATGTGGACCTACAAGAACAAGATCATACTATGGTGAAAGGTCCTTTTTATTGATGAATTTTCTAGAACGATGTGGATCACTTACTTAAAAGAGAAATTAGAAGGATTTGACAAATTCAAGTTATTCAAAGAAAAAGTAGAGAATGAATAAGGCTTAAAGATAAAATGTTTAAGGTCAGAAAGAGGTGGTGAGTTTACTTCATATCTATTCAATTCATATTGCAGAGAACATGGAATACAAAGGCATACATCTACTCCTATGACTCCACAACAAAATGAGATAGAAAAGTGAAGAAACAAAATAATATTGGATGCTACTAGGACAATGTTGCTAGAAGGAAATGTATCTCATGTACATTCGAGAGAAGCTATTGGGACAATAGTATATACATTGAACCAAATTCAAATCAAAGAAGGTACAAGTAAGAATCCTTAAGAATTATGGTTTAATCATACTCATATAAAATATTTTAGAATATTTGGTAGTAAATGCTATATCAAAAGAGATGATGAAATAGGGAAATTTGATACTAGAAGTGATGAAGGAATTTTTCTTGGTTATTCTACTAAAAGAAAGGCTTATAAATGCTTTAACCTGAGATTAAGAAAGATGGTTGAAAGTAACAATGTGAAGATAGATGAAAAGTTTTAGATACAAGAGAGAATGTATGATTGTAATCAGAATACAGAGATCAAGGAGGCTGCTACTCAGAAGAAGAAGAAGAAGAAGAAGAACATATTGAAACTGAATGTGAAAATGACATTTATGATGATGACACAAATGAGGCTACTGAGATTCCTAAGACTTCAAGGTATGTTAAGAAATATCATCCTAAAAATCAAATTATTGGTAATGCAAGTAAAGGAATAATGACTAGATCAAAGACAAGGGAATAAATTTGTTTGATTTCTCAAGCTGAACCAAAGACTACTAATGAAGCTTGTAGAGATGAATCTTGGATCAAATCTATGTAGGAAGAATTAGATTAGATAAAGAAAAATAACACTTGGGAATTGGTTGCTAGACCTAAAGACAAAAATGTGATAGGAACTAACTAGGTTTTTAGAAACAAAATGAATGAAGAAGGAATTGTTGTGAGAAACAAAGCAAGATTGGTATGCAAAGGCTATTCACAAAAAGAAGGAATATATTTTGAAGATACATTTTCTCTTGTTGCTAGGTTGGAATTTGTGAGATTATTTTTGGCTTATGTAGGACATAAAGACTTTGAGGTATATCAAATGGATGTCAAATCTACATTTTTAAATGGGGATCTTGAATAGAAAGTATACATAGAACAACCTGATGGATTTCCTCTAACTGAAGATGAAGACATGGTATGCAAGTTGAATAAGGCACTTTATGGACTTAAGCAAGCTCCAAGGGCTTAATATGAAAGGTTAGACAAGTACTCACTTCACCTTGGATTCAAAAAAGGTAATGTTGACAGTAACTTGTATTTAAGAACTAGTGAAGATGGAATTCTAATAAATGAAGTTTTTGTTGATGATATTATCTTTGGAGGCAATGATGAAATTTATAAGAAATTTTCTAAAGAGATGGAAAATGAATTTGAGATGTCCATGATAGGTGAAATGAAATTATGTCTTGGACTGCAAATAAATCAGAGCAAGAATGGGATTTTTTTTTCTCAGACTAAGTATCTTAAAGAAATGTTGAAAAAGTTTGGAATGGAAGACTGTAAACCAATTGGTACACCCATGGTGACTGGTCATAAAATGAAAAATAATGGTGAGACAAAGAGTATTTTTCAGACCAAGTATAGATCAATGGTTGGTGGATTACAATATCTAACTCACTCCAGACTAGATATTGCTAATGTTGTTGGAATTGTGGCTAGATATCAGGCAGATCCTAAAGAGACACACCTAGCTGTCATGAAAAGGATATTTAGATATCTAAAAGGAACAATGAAATATGGCTTATGGTATGATAAAAATGATGACTTTGAACTACATGCTTATAATGATGTAGATTGGGCAAGAAATATTGATGAAAAAAAGCCTACCAGTGGAGGTGCATTTTTCCTTGGGAAAAAGTTGGTTTCATGGTTAAGTAAAAAGAAAGATTTTATAGCTCAATCTACTATTGAATTTGAGTATGTTTTTGTTGCAATTAACTACACTCAAATTATTTGGATGAAACAAATGTTGAAATATATTGGAATAACTTTCGTTGAACCAGTGGTTATCCATTGTGATAAAACCAATACAGTAAACATGTTAAAGAATCCTATGATGCACTCTAAAACTAAGCACATTTCTATTAAGTATTACTTCTTGAGAGATAAGGTAGAAGATAATGAAATAAGGTTGGAATACATTAGCACAAAAGAACAGATAGCGGACATCTTTACAAAGCCATTGCGAAAAGATGCCTTTGAGTATCTCAGAGGTATGCTTGGGGTGTAGGACCCTCCTAGTGAGAATTAAATGATGTAGGGATGCATCAATCTAGAGTTTTTCTAAGCCTTATCATGTTCTAGACTTGATGTATGGATCTACTCCTCAAGGGGAGTGTTCGTTGAAGGTCTACAAAATATATTTGGGTGATTCAACACCTGATTGATGAAGACAATTGATGACTTATGGAACCCTTTTCCATTGTTATTAAAGGGGGAAATAGGCTATGTGAAAATCCCTATTGTATGGGGAGAGATACTATGATGAAGAGTTCATTAGAGTAGTCTTGAGTTGATAGATTTTCCCATATCTTTCCATCAATGCCAAAGGGGGAGATTGTTGGATATTGCTAATGCATTAGGAAGGTTGTTGGATATACATTTAATATATATAATTACTTCATTAAGGGATGTTAGTATTACTACTATTGTCATTCATGTTTTGTCACTGATGTCAACATATGTTTCTATGGAGAGAACATACTGGTTATTACATTGTATAGACACTATACAAATGATTCAGAATGTGCAAACATAGTGATATGTACAAGGAGGTTATGTGATCTCATATCTAAGATCACATGATGTAATATTGCATATTGGCTGAGTTACAGAAGATTTAGTGAAGACTGGTTATTAGACTGTGTGTAGGACCCCTCCGTTTCCCTCATCTTGGTAAGAACACTCTTGTAAGCACTATTGTTATTTCTTGCAAAACTTTCTGTAGATTTTATGCGAAGTTAGTATATATCTTGACTATAGTTCATTAACTTAATTAGAATAGATCCATCTTCCAATGAATTCATGGAATATGTTAATTTAAGACGTAGTTTTAAAGTAATATTACCTTTTGTTAACTATTGTGGTATTAGAACATGAAGATATAAACATGTGCTTACATGATAGTATTAATGTTACTCTAGGATGCTTGGAAACTTTATCTAAATTATAATTAGGAAGCTTATGAGGATTGGAATATTCCCCTAATGAATAATAGTATGTGTCAATTTAGCATGCATAGTGTTGAGACATTTTAGAGAAAAGACAATCTATGGTAATTAAACAATAGAGATTCTTGAATCAATAGTGTCAATGGTTGAAGTACATTAGCATAACCAAGACTAAGTTAAGCTTAAGGAAGTATAGAAACTTTTTGAGTTTGACATGTCCTCACTATTAACCAATTTGATTAGTGAAGTTGTAGATTTTAAAGACATAATAGGATCAGTAATTAAATATGAGATGGATTAGAAATAACCCTGAGATAACCATCTTCATGACTTGTCTTCTTGAAACATACTCAAAATTAATAAAGAAGGAATCCAAGACAAATTGTATTAGGGGATGATTTCAAAGTAGGTAATTATGTTTTTAGGATCGATGTTTATCATGGGTTGAGAACCAACTTGTTTTAAGATAGCATTGTGTATTCTAGGATATGAACCTAATGATTGAGTACCATGTGTTAAATTGGGATAATGTTATTACAAGAGGATACATTCTAACCTGATTTGGTGGAAGGCCCTAGTGCATTGGAACTACATCTTATTTGGGTTATGTTTTACTTGCTTAAAGTTATGAGCTAAATGAAAGGATATAGAACTAAGATCTTGGATCTTATAATGATATGTGCAACTTGATGTAGATAAATTGAGGTAATTTAAATAAATGAAAATTATGATATGCTTTAGAGTTAGAGAGTATAAAGGAATATGGACTATGTGGAATTGAGTTATGAAACTTGGTTAGGAGGTGTTTTTAATTACTATATATATATTGTTTGATCAATTTTGGATTTGGAGAAATGTAGATTTATATATGTGAATGAGGTGATGTGGTATGTAGACTTAATTTTTGTATATGTACAAATGGGTTTATATGATGCTTTAATTGGATTATATACATGACATATTCTTGGAATTACTGATATTATCTCGAGTGTGCAGGGATAAAACCATGGAATTTAGGGGGAGTCAAGCTAACATGTATTGTGTCTCCCATGACACCAAGTTCATGTCTAGAGGGAGACAAGAACTCATTTTGGATGTGTTTTATTTTGTAAAGTGAATGTGTGTGTGTGTGTACTTTAAATTATTTCTCCCTTTATATCTGGTGAATTTATATGTGACATGTCAAGTGTGTTGTGAAATGTTCTTACTTGTGCTAGTGTAATGTGTTGGCACGTCACATGGGGAGCTTGAAGGGTCACCTAGTTGTCCTTTCCAAGAAGAGCCACTTGATTAGAGAGCCAAGGAAGAGCCACATCCATGTCAAATCTATAGGGTAGCTTAGAAGGGTGTTTTGAAGACTCATGTGGACACATTGGGTAGTGTTTAGCACAAAAATGGCTAGTTCCCTTGATAGACCATTGGGTAAGGGGTATTTTTTACTATAGTACACCTTATTTATGACTTTATAGTCCTTCCAAAAGTTGGCTTCCCATGATGGACGAAAATCAACTTTTGGAAGATGGCCTTGGGATAGCAATCTTCCTTTGATTGGCTAGTACCTTTCTCCTCATCCCCTAGTCACCTCCTTGGGTACCATTTTTGGGAGACATCATTTAAGAATGGGGAAGGACAATCAATGGGAACCCATGCCTTGAATTGGGAAGTGTGAGGAGAGCCTTTTTAGAGGGATCCCCAAAAAAACTTAGAGGGCCAACACCCACTCTCCAATTTTGGAGATGAGCAGAGCTAAGGAAGAGGATGGAGGGAAAAGAGGCTAGTTATAAGGAGAGCTCATCACACAACTTTCATTCTCTGGTATTTAGGTTGGTGACTCCTCAACTCCTTGTTAATGTTTACATGAATGCTTTCAAGAAAATAGTATGAAAGTTGTGCATGCATGAAATGTGTAAATAAAGGTTTTTCTTGTAGTGTTTCCTTTATATGGTTGTTTTAATGGAAGTTCTTATTTTTGTTCTTGTTGGGTGGGTCTTAGTAGATCTGGTTTGTATATGACCACAAAAGTAAAATTTATGATGCAAAGCCTTGTGTGAAGGAAAGAATGACTTGTTGTCCCTATTTTTCTCATAGGGGGATTCATGTTAAATGGTTATAGTGGTGTTTCATATATGTTGTTGTTTCATGAGGTTATATGTTGTATATGCAATATTTGAGGGTTGCATGTGTGTTCCCTAGTTAGCTTGGCTCCCCTTGCTTGAGGGTTGGCTAGGACCTATGGGGTCTCATGATGCCATATGGTAGGGAGGAGAGTATTCCATGGATTGCTGGTTTTTGATATGTAGAGAAACTATTTATTGTATTTAAAGTTATTTGACCATGTAATGTGATCTAATGATGTATCTCATTTGAGTATGAGTGTAAAATGATATATGTGTAATATATGTTGATAACTTCTGTACATGTTTGTAATGCAACTTTTTTTTAAAAAAATTGTAGTTTTATGTTTGCTGTTGTAGAAAGTGTTTGGAAACATTAGTAAAGTTTAACTTAAACTCAAAAATTTTTCCCGAAAAAAAAAATTAGGCATGATACTATGACAGTGGAAGCTGACAGAGTTAGTCTCTATGGTTTGGGTATATCTTACAGGTGATGTGGATTCAGTATATGTGAGCTTAAGGGATGACAGATAGTGTACTAAAGAATGTTCTCTGATCTTAGCAAGGTACAAAAAGTAGGATGACATCAGTTGTGGTGTGTGTTCTAGAGAAGACCTATTTGGGAGCTAGCTTCAGATTTGTAGTGTGTATCATGAATGACAAGCATGGATTACGAATGTCGGTCCTTAATTGTTGAGATATAATTGTTGTATACTTGTTTTAGATACCATGTGTATCTTAACAAGGAGTTATGTAATTATTTTTATTTTAGGAAAGCCTAATTGGATGACCCAATCATTTATCTTGTAATAGGGTATATATAAGATCTTTTCTTTTGAAAAGATGTGAAGTATGAATGTAATGTAAAAAACAAGATTGTGGAAGCTGCGAGCTTGTGTCTGTTGGATGTAGAGAAGAGAATAACTTATATACTTCATCAAAATTGATCAAGAAAAGATAGTTGCTATCAAATAGTTTAAGGATTGTGTATTTCCTTTCATACACTTGTGTTGTGAATAGTGAGTTCTAAAGGTGGACATAACCTTCTTTGGGTAGTGAGCCTAGGTAGTGAGCCTACTCTTTTTCTTGACTCCTAATAGGGTTTGTCCTCTAACAAGGACTATTTACTGTAATGTTTCAATAAGCTACTAATAGGGCTAATCTTCTAACAAGGATACTATACTCTTAGTACATCATTAGTGGGTGTTAATTCCCACCGGGGTTTTACCTTTAACAGGGTTTCCTCGAAAACAAATATTGTGTTATTATGTTGGCATTCGTTGAGCTCGTTTGATTTGGTATTGCTAATATTCAAAGTTTAAAGTTTAATCATTTGTCATACAACTGATTCACCCCCCCCCCCCCTTAGTTGTATTGGTGGACTATTATTCCTATCAATTTAGTTATATATTGTTGTTTTTGTACTAGTGGGATTAAAGAAATTCTAGTGTCTAGGTTAATTACTCCTAGCTCCAGGGAGGATAGGATTATTGGGGAGGGATCAAAATTAGGGGAGTATAATTCTAGAGACAAATATTTATCTTTGGAAAAGAGGAATAATTTCCCAAAAATGAAATTTCTAGTAGATCTATGTTGGAATAAAGATTGCTTGCCAAAGGTAGGGATGTTCACATGGGTGACTCTTCAACATAGGATACTAACAACAGAACGGTTCCAAAAGATGGGCTTTCTCAGACCTTCTACACATGTTCTATACAAAAAGGAGGAAGAATCAATAGCTCATATTCTCCTTAATTGTGAGTATGCTAATAAATGTTGGGTATGGCTGCTAAATAAACTCTATTGGAAGATATCATTACCAAATGAAGTGAGAATCCTATTTCAGCACTAGCCCATAAATAAGGGTAAAGACCTATATGGGAACTTATGGACGGTTGCTCCATCTCTTCTAATCTAGAAAATATGGAAAGAAAGGAATAGGAGAATTTTTAAGGATGTAGAATTTTAGTATGAACAATTTGTTAACAAAATAGAGGCAAGTATTGTTGAGATTATAAATAATAGAAATAGGATTCATGATTAAAATGATTTGAGTGGGATGAAAAGATTATAAATAGATGGGTAGGCTTAAAGATCCCCCCTTGGGTGAATTGGTGAAAAAGGAATTTGAGAAGTTGAGGAAAGAATGTTTATGGATAGCCCCAGTGGTTGGAAGGCATAAACTAAATTTTGATGGTGCATCAAGGGGTAACCCTAGAATTGTAGGGATCAGATGTTGCATCCATAATTGGGAAGGCAAGATAATATCCAATATAGCAAGCCCTATAGGAATTAGGACTAACAATGTAGTATAATTTTTGGCCCTGTTAGAAGGTCTAAATGTGTAAGAGACTAGGTTTTGATAAAATAGAATTTACTAAGGGGATTCTTCAAACTAGAAATTAGATGGTCTTGTAAACCAGATTATGGAAACTTTGAAGTTGATTAACCATTATACGATCAACCATATTTACAAGGAATGGAAGAGAGCCACCGAATTGTTATCCAATCGAGGGGAGGATGGGGAAAAGATTGGTATAGGTTAATAACAGGGTAAATTGTTATGGTTTAGTTAGGGGAGATAACAATACTATTAGCAATTTGAGGATGTTGAATCAATGAATGAAAGATATTCAAGAGAGGAGCTCTTATCATAGGAATAGGTTTTAGTCTATCAGTGAGGGAGTCTAAGATACTAGTGTTAGATAACTAAGAAGGGGGGTGAATCCATTAATTAATGTTATCCTACAATCCTAAAACTTCCAGATGTATACATTCAATCTTTTCAAAAAAATTATCAACTCGGTAAGCTATCAACAATATATTTCTCTTCATCTACTGATTGATAGTCAATTCAATATTGTATTTATCGATCAAACTAGATATGCAATGTGTAAAGTAAAATAATAATTCAATCACATCAAATACACATAACACGTAGATTTTTAATGTGGAAACCCTATTAGGGGAAAAACCGCCTGGGACCGGTAACCCAAAATAATTCACTCTTCTAAAGTGAGCTTAGTTAGGAGCTAACCCTGTCAAAGGTTATAAAACACATTGTAAGGTGTGACCTAGTTAGAGGATTTAACACTAAGAGTTCTCCCTTGACTAGTATTCACTATGGATTTAATAATAAAACAATCAACATTCATTGAATGTCATATTGAAATACAAATAAGACTGTTAAGTCCACTTGGTTCAAAGATTTTGTTGTCACAATGGTTGAACTGATACAGTAATGATATGATTCAAATATAACTATGATTTGTAGATTTTCATATCTATTCTAAGCTCAAAATACCTCCTCTAATCTATAATCAATTCAATCCTTCATATCCTCCAACTTATTCCACTCGGTGAATAATTCTTTGACGCTCAGTAATGTCTACAGTTCAGCTCGGTTCTATCTGTAACCTGTTTGATCAAAAGTGCATGAAAAATAGTCCTTTCACATGAATTTTCCTAAAGTGTCAATAATCCTAGACTCAATAATGAATATCATGTCTCTTTAAATAGACTTCATAAACCATTTTCTTCTCATCCATTATATTTTTCCTCTTAATCTCCATAGTTCATTTTTCCGTCGCAAGCTTCCTCGATAGTTATGTCTATAACACATTTCATTCTTCTCCATCCAATCAATCTTGAATTTTGTTAGCCATTAGATCCTCATAACAAACTTTATCTTCTACCTCAAAATCATAAGCAATTGTCCAGCTCATCAATTTTGTCAGCTGTTATAAACTTTATTTATTTCTTTCACTTGGTCAATACCAAAATATGTCAGTGAATACTTGCTTGGTTAATATTGTACTCAGTATACACTACACTAGCTCGGTGTATACATAAATCTTCAATTACTAACCACATAAACTTGTTCAGTTCTGATCTTCAATACATAACAAAATCATGTAATACAATCAAGTCAACAAGATGATGCCATAGACTCATCAATAAGTTACCCAATGTATACCATAGCCATATATTTTATATTCATCTCATCTTCATGTAGATATCTCATTCCTTCACCATATTCTTCTTCAAATGTTTGTAACCATCATGATAAGTAAATTCAAAACTAGTTGACATCAATGACAATACATTGACTAATTTAATTGCCTTACATATCACTTTAGTAGCTCGGTGACCTTCAATCACTTTCTTTTACTTGTCCATTAATTCCATAAAGATATTCAATTAGTTGTAGGTTATCAACTAGTCATCTCATTTCAATTTTCCTGCCAAGCAAGAGAAGGCTTCGAACAAACATGTAGATAAACCTAGGGTTAATAACAATAAGAATTATTGGTTAGAAAATAGTAAGGATTACAATTCTACAATCTGATCATTTACTCAAAACTAAGTTATTAGGCTAAAGTGGAAACATGATGACTAAGCAAGAATAATCATTGAGTAAACATTTAGAGTGGGTTGTACATACTCTGACAACCCACTTACATTATTAGAACTTAAGAAGTTGAGGATCTGTAAAATCAAAGGCAAATGAACCATAAATGATTTAATGGACAAGGATTTTTTGTATAAAGGAAACATAGACGATCCCATAAGTAAATCTTAAAAATTAAGGCATGTCATAAAATGAGAAGATGACCTCTAAGATAGCCTATTAGAGAGATCACAATTTAATGGCATGCATATAATTAAATACTACTCATACTCAAAATAAAGATATAGAGGATATTTTAATGATTTATAGTAAACACCTGGCAAGCAATGACATTAATTACAATAGTAAAGGACTCATTGATTGGGAAGAATGTCCTTTATTAGCAATGGTAGGTTGGATTTCCAAATTTATCATTCCTTTTGGTCTCATTTGAAGCTAGACTTTGGAAAGGATAAGAAAAATAGTGGAGGTGAAGATCAACATGTTGGATATTGCTAATGTATGGGTGGCAATTGAGACATTTAATATGTTTAATCACTGCGTTACTGAATGGGCACTCATACTGTTGTCATTTTTGTTTTGTCACTAATGTCAACATATGCTTCTATGAAGGAACCAGACTGGTAATCACAGTGTACGGAAGGTGTACAGATGTTTCAGATACTGTGAAGTCAGAAAAGAGTTTAGATGGATGTTGTGATCTTATATCTGAGATCACATCATTAATGGATGCATATTAAGGAAGATACAGTTGTTTTGGTAAAGACCGGTCAGTGGACTGTGACAATGAGAATTGATAGAGTTAGTCTCTCAGTTTTTGGTATAGATTTCAGAGGGATTGGATTCAAGGTATGCGAGCTTGAAGGATGATAGAAGAGGTACTGATGGATGTTCATTGGTTAGTGCAAGGTAAGAAATGATTGGTGACATCATCTGTGGTGTATGCTCTGGAGATGGCTTATTATGAAGTCAACTCAGGGAATGAAGCGTGTGTTTTGTTTGGCAAACATAATTCAAGGATGTCGGTCCTTAATTGTTGTAATGTAATCATTGTAAACTTATTTTTGATACCATGTGTATCTTAGCAAGGGCCTATGTAATTGTTTGTAATTAGGAAATCCTTATGGGCCGAGCTATTCTTGGTAAAATGTAATAAGGTATAAATAAAAGGTCTTTTCTTTGGGAGAGACATGGCTGTGATATGCGTGATATAAGGAGATTGCAAACTTGTGTCTGTTGTATGTAGAGCAAGGGATTATTGGTGGACTTCATTGGAATTGATCAAGCAAAGACGATTGCTGGAAAATAGTTCAAAAGATTATGTATTTCTTCATATACACTTGTGAACTAGTGAGTTCAGAAGGTGGACTTAACCTTCTTTGGGCAGTGAGCCCTCTTTTGTTCTTGACTCCTAACAGATTTTGTTCTCTAACAAGGATGATGTACTTTAATGTTTCAATAAGCTCCTAATAGGGCTATATCTTCTAACAAGGATTACTATACTCTTAGTACATCATTAGTGGGTGCTAATTCCCACCGGGGTTTTTACCTTTAACAGGGTTTCCCCGTAACCAAAATATTATGTTATTGTGTTGGCATTCATTGTGTTCATTAGATCTAATATTGATAAGCTTAAAGTTTAAATTTAAATATTTTGTCATACAACTAATTCACCCTGTCATGCCCAAAAGTTGAGCAAAACACAACTACGAAATTTTTCTAAAACCAACTAAACAACTACAAACAATCACTCCAATGCAACTAAGTAGAATTCACTAACTGGCACAAGACCTTATGTGAACGCTAAAAAGTGCAGAGAGAAAAAAATAAACAACTAATAATATCGAAGGGTCTGACAAAACCCCAAAGGTCAAACCATAGAAGGTTGACCAAGTTTGACCAAAAGTCAAACTTCATCAAACAGCTCCAAACAAAGCTAAAAGGTTCCCTAGACTATTTGCTTTGACTGACATGTAAATCAAGATAGTTGACTAAAAGTCAACTAGAGTTGACCAAAAGTCAACCATCACTAAAATATGCACAACCAAGCTAAAAGGAAATAAAATGCATCTAAGAATACTTGGGCATGCAAATCAAGGCATTTGACCAAGGTTTGACTAAAAAGTCAACTATGTAATATGACAACCAACAAGTCTGTTAAGGTCCAATTGATTAGAGACTTGATCACAAGGGTCAAACCAGAGAAGGTTGACCAAGTTTGACCAAGTTTGACCAAGTTTGACCAAAAGTCAAACTTCACCGAACAGCTTCCAAGCTATCCTATAGGGTTTCCTAAACTGCATGCTTCGACTAGCATGCAAATTGAGATAGTTGACTAAAGTCAACTAGAGTTGACCAAAAAGTCAACCATGTATCGAACAACGTGCCACAAAGTTAAAAAGGTTCAAAACTTAATGAAAAAATACTTGGGCATGTAAATCGAGGTGTTTGACCTAGGTTTGACCAATGGTTGAACAAAAGTTAACTATGCCCAAATATGACCAACGATGATCTGCTAAGGTTTAAAACATAACATATACTATTTGTGCATGCAAACCAAGGCTAATGCCGTAGGTTTGACTAAGGGTTGACCAAAAAGTCAACTATGCACAAAATGGTCAACATGACCATTAAGGTCAAATTGACTTGAGGTTTGACTAAAGGAAGAAGAAATAAAACCCTAAGATGACTATAACATTCCCTAGTTGAATAGTTAGAGTTATCCTAAAAGTTTGATATTCTAATTAATTAACTCCAAATATATAATTATCCCATTTACATAGTTACAAAGTATTGAGAAATAAATCTAATGTAACACATCGTAATCTAAATATTACAATATTTTAATCTAATTTGTTTAAGCCAATGTGCTCAAATGTTTAAAAAAAACAAAAAAAAACTAAAATAAGTTCTTTAATAGGTTTAACCCAATCTTAACATTGAAACGTCTAGAATGAATTAGGAGTTACTAATTCTAATTTAAATGTAAATAAAAGTTGAATTTAATTCTAAAACAAAATCTATCTAAAAATAAGTTTAAGTTCCCTATAATGACTTGGACTTTACTAAATACAATTTAATCTTGATAAAGTTCAATTTATCTAATATACTTGAAACACCGAAATACTTAATAATAATAACACCCTTATTATATTCCCTTTTTTTTTTATAATTGCCGGTGTAAATTTAATTTCCTGAATTTCAAAACAGCAAGTATGTAGAGAATTTATTTTTAAAATTAAATTACATAATTGCATTCATATTAAGTGGCTAAACAACTTGTAGGAATCAAAATTTCGATTTAGGCCTTTTATTTTTTTAATAATTTTCAAGAAATTTTCTAAGTACAAAATATAAATTTAAAATAACATTTCACAATATAACATTATAATTTATTTATTTAAATTATCATAATACAAGTAAGATTATGATAATTCAATACTATCGAATTTGAATATACCTTATAACACTATAATCTATAATATGCATAATGATGCCATATACGATCAAGGAGTTGTCCAACTAAAATGACATTTAAATCTCCAAATTGCTTCATAATCCATTAAACCCAAAATCTAATCCATAATTTCATTTCCAATACATTAAATAACAATAAAATTTACAAATTTAAAATGTATGATTTACAAGGAAATCCCCGATTTTTGAATTTCAAACATAACTTGAAATGCAAGGTTACAACAAATTTTACAATTTTGAATTTCAAACTCAACAATATTACCAGCTCCTATATCCAGCTGGGTACCTGATAGAGTGAGGTTGACCATGGAGGCTCACCTCCCAACCTAGGCCTTTACAAGGCCACCCCCGAGCTAGGGGATCCAAATTGAAACGGTATAACAAACAGACATTTATGCAAGTAGGAAAACATCCAAAAACCAAAAGACACTCAAACATAGTTCCCAACAAGGTTTTAACAATAGCGAGACCTCCTTGAGGTCTAATTGAAAACGGGGTAGAGGTGGACTACTAGGAGGAGAAGCCACAACATGATAAAACATCCCAAGCCACACATGGACTTGGGTAGACCATCTCCAAGAGATACGGTCTCAATCTCCTTATGGCCCCCAGGTGCCCGTAGGCTATGATTGGCATCATGGGTATCGTGGAACCCCATGTTTATCCCTCCACACATGGGAGACTCTGCACATCCTAGGTCTACTTCCTACTACCCCCTTCAAGGGTACTCCACCCTCCCTAGGGTGAGTAAACCTTGAAGACCCATCCCAAATTGAATTAATAGAAAGGAAAAAAATAACATTTTTAAAACTTAAAATTTGAAACTAAAACCTGGATAAAAAGCCATGGACTCCATTAATGGAGGTCCAAGCTCAAGAACACAAAAACATAAGCAACAAAAATATCACAAGGCCCAACCTTTCTCCAAGTGTGTTGAGTATCTGAAAACTTGACTCCCTTTGATGCTAGCTTTCTCCTAAGCTTTCCAACAATTCTGGTCTCCAAATCTAGAGAGTGGGTGATCAACTAAAACTTAGCCCAAGGCCTCTCCTAAATAGGCAAACCTCCAAGAATTTAGGAACCAATGAGGAGAGAGGAGGAAACTTCCATCACCTTCTTCCCACTTTCCTTCATTCACCATAAATGGAGTTGAATGCAAGTTTGGGAAGAAGAGAGAGGTTAACCAAAACCTCACAACTATTCAATCTCGTGCAACTTCAAAATGGAGACTTTAGGGGAGTAATAAATGAGTTAAGAGGCTTATTAATGGCTGAAAAAGACCCCTAACCCCTAGGGTACCAAGTTGGGTGGCTAAAATTGACCCCGGTTACCTTCTAGGAGCCCAAAAGACCCTCTTAAACTACCCCTAAAGTTTGTGCACGGATTTGAGGTATTGGTTGACTTCTAGAAACTTGCCAACCCAAGGTTAGTTGACCAAACCCTAAGGTAACATCCTAGTTAGGCCCTTGACCCACTTAATTACAAACATACTTAACCATGACAACACATAAGCCACAATTTGCCAAATTTGGCACATTTAATAAAACAATTGACATGGCTTATTCACATAACATAATCTAATTTAATTACACACATACAAACCACATTTACGAATTAAAAAACAATACAACGAGGTCCATGTCTCTTTATTCAAAGAGGACCTTGGCATGCATGGTAAAAATATATATTTCAATACTAGATCCCCAAATTTAGTTCCATGGTCAACTTATCCTGCACACTCATTGCACACATCAGTAGGTCCAATAAAACATGATATAAACATAATACATCATAACTACATGGTTTAAAACTATCTGTTAATTACTCAACTAAGCATAACTTCAGTTTCCTAAACCGTCTTTATATCACAATAGTTTTAAAACATCATAAATCATCATATGTATGTAACCATAACTGAAACTAAAACACAACATGTAATATCCCAAGTGTACCCTGATTACATAATCAAGTATCGAACATATAAAATAGGATTCAACAGATCCTTAAATACATAGGTGTCCAAAAATAGTCTAATATGTCTGTGAAACAAGTTCTGAAGCATGAAAAACATAATGGTAAAAGTATGACTATCTGATAGGTCTCACACACCCCTTCTCTCAGTTGTATTGTGGATTGTTAATCCTAACAATTGGTATCAGAGCTTATGGTCCTCAGAGAGAAAGCTTAACAGCTTGAGGTGATCTTGGAAATGGCATTCTATAGGAAGGAAAGTCCTAAGTTTGATCCTAAAAACTTTGACAGTTGGAAGAAAAATATGCGAACACATCTACTATGCATGGGCATAGACTACTGGATGATTGTGAAGAAGAAGGAATCTCTGAAAGTTGAGGATGACTTGGAAACAACTGATGAAGATGAAAAGAAGTTATTTTCATGCAACATGGTCATAAGAGAAGCATTGATCAATGCACTATCTGAGGGTGAGTTTACTAAAATTAAAGATCTAGATTCAGCACATGAAATTTGGAATAGACTAGAGGCACTCTATGAAGGAGACAAGTATACCAAACAAGATAAATTGCAAAATTGGAAGATAAAGATGGAGAAGCTACAAATGAATGAAGATGAAAGCATCAGAGCCTATGTTCAAAGGGTTATAGAAGTTGTAGTTGGAATCAGAAATTATGGAGGTACCTATGATGAAGATGAAGTCATTGCAAAGATTCTCAGATCTCTAACTCTTACTTACAAATTCAAGGCAATGTCAATTCAAGAAACTATACCCCTGACTCCAAACTTTAGTAGAGAGATGTTGATTGCAAATTTAACTACCTTTGAGGCTGCAAAATTAGGATAATTTGTTCCTATAGTTGAATCTACATTTAGGGCATTCACACATAAGAAAGTATCTGCACTTCTGAGCACAAGCAAAGAAGACCTAAGAGAAGAGCTTGGTGAGTATGCTGAAGAATGGGAGAAGATAATGGAAGAGGAAAAGAAGATGGAAGAACTTTTTGCACTGATAGCTAGAAGAGAGAAAAGAGGTAAGGGAAAATTTGAAGGCAAATTACCTTTGAAATATTTTTCATGCGATAAGATAGGTCATTTTGCATCTAAATGTCCTACAAGAATTCCTAAATACAAACCTGATTATGCAAAGATTAGAAGAAACAAAGAATTTTATTATGCTAGTGAAGGAATCTCTGATGATGATGATTTAGACAATGAAGAAATTGGATTTGTTGCTATTAAAGATGAACTAGTTCATGAGGAAAAATCCTTAGTATCTCATGTTGACAAGAAAACTAAATGGATAATCAATAGTGGATGTTCTCATCACATGACTGGTGATAAGAACAAGTTTGTTAAATTAGTAAATTATGATGGAGGTGTTGTAAGGTTTGGGGAAAATCTCCCAAAATCCATCATAGGAGTAGGATCCATCACTTTGGATGGAAAGACTAATACGGACAATGTACTACTTGTTGAAGAACTAAAACATAACTTGTTGAGTGTTGGATAGTTAATGGATAAAAACTTTTAGTTAAGTTTTGTTAATGGTAAGTGCTTTATCAGAAGCAAGGAAGGAAAACAGATTGCTACCGGTTCAAGATCTAGAGGTAATGTATTTGAACTAAACACATTTGGAGCCTATTGTTTTGTTGTGAAGGTAGATGATAGTTGGTTATGGCATAGAAGATTTTGTCATGTTAACTTTGATAACATTGTGAAAGAAAGTATGGCTAATGCAGTAAGAGATCTATCGAAGATTGTGAAACCTTCTAACACTGTATGCAGAGAATGTATTATGTGAAAGCAAACTAAAAGCAATCATAAAAGAAAAAAATTTACATCAAAAGGAAAGTTGGATCTGGTACATACAGATCTATGTGGGCCTACAAGAACAAATTCATACTACAGTGAAAGGTACTTTATACTCTTTGTTGATGACTTTTCTAGAATGATGTGGGTTACTTATTTAAGAAGAAATCAGGAGCATTTGACAAATTCAAGTTGTTTAAAGCAAAGGTAGAGAATGAATCAAGACTAAAAATAAAGTGTTTAAGATCAGACAAAGGTGGAGAGTTTACATAAGATCTATTTAATTCATACTGTGAAGAGCATGGGATAAAAAGATAAACATCTGCTCCTAGAACTCCACAACATAATGGGATAGCAGAGCAAAGAAATAGAACTATACTTGATGCTACTAGGATAATGCTGATTGAAGGGAATGTATCTCATGTACATTGGAGAGAGGATGTTGGAATAGTAGTGTACACATTAAACAAAATTCAAATCAGAGATGGCACAAGTAAGACTCCCTATGAACTATGGTTTGATCATACTCCTACGGTAAAATATTTCAAAATTTTTGGTAGCAAATGTTATATCACGAGGGATGATGAGATAGGAAAATTTGATGCTAGAAGTGATGAAGATATCCTCCTTGGTTACTCTATTAAAACTAAGGCATACAAATGTTTCAATCTAAGATTAAGGAAGATGGTTGAAAGTAACAATGCAAGAATAGATGAGAAATTTCAGATACAAGAAAGAATGTATGATAGTAGTCATATATCAAAAGTAAAAGAAGCCATTGCTGCTACTGAAGAAGAACTTGTTGAGAAAGAGAGTGAAAGAGAGGCTTGTGATGATACAAGCAAGACCACTAAAAATCCTAAAAATCCAAGGTATGTAAAAAATAACCATCCTGAAAATCAAATTATTGGAAATACTAGTCAGGGAGTGCTAACTAGATCTAATTTTAGAGAAGAAATTTGTTTGATTTCCCAAGTTGAGCCAAAGACTATAGATGAAGCCTTTAAAGATGAATCTTGGATAAATGCCATGAAAGAAGAATTAGATTAGATAAAGAAAAATAATACTTGGGAATTGGTTCCCAGACCTAAAAATAAAAATGTTATAGGAACAAAATGGGTCTTTAGAAATGAAATGGATGAAGAAGGAATAGTTGTAAGGAACAAAGCAAGACTAGTGTGTAAGGGATACTCATAGCAAGAAGGCATAGACTTTGAAGAAACATTTGCTCATATTGCTAGAATAGAGGTAGTAAGATTATTTCTATCTTATGCTACACACAAAAAATTCAAAGTGTATTAGATGGATGTTAAATCTACATTTCTGAATGGAGATCTTGAAGAACAAGTATGCATAGAACAACCAGATGGATTTTCTCTATGCGAAGACAAAGACATGGTGTGCAAATTAAAGAAAGCATTGTATGGGTTGAAGCAAGCTCCTAGGGCTTGGTATGAAAGGTTGGACAAGTATCTACTTGGACTTGGATTTAGAAAAGGTAATGTGGACAGTAATTTATACTTAAGAACTACTAAAGATGGAATCCTAATAGTAGAGGTATTTGTGGATGACATTATCTTTGGAGGTAATGATGATCTATGTAAGAAGTTTTCTAAAGAAATGGAAAGTGAATTTGGATGTCCATGATAGGTGAAATGAAATTCTTTCTTGGACTACAAGTAACTCAGAATGAGAATGGTATTTTTATTTCTCAGACCAAGTATCTCAAAGAACTGCTTAAGAAATTCGGTATGGAAGATTGCAAACCAGTAGGAACACCTATGGTGACTAGAAACAAGCTAACAATTGAAGATGAATCAAAATGTGTTTTTAAAACTTTGTATAGGTCAATGGTTGGAGGGCTACAATATCTGACTCACACCAGACCAGATATTGCTAATGCTATTGGAATTGTGGCAAGATATCAGGCAAAACCCAAAGAGACTCATCTAGCTGCTGTGAAAATAATATTGAGGTATCTCAAAGGAACCATAGACTATGGTTTATGGTATGATAGGAATGATAGCTTTTAACTTCATGCTTATACTAATGCCAATTGGGTAGGAAATATTGATGACATAAAAAGTA
The DNA here is from genome assembly GCA_027943335.1 of Chamaecyparis obtusa. Classification (NCBI taxonomy): domain Eukaryota; kingdom Viridiplantae; phylum Streptophyta; class Pinopsida; order Cupressales; family Cupressaceae; genus Chamaecyparis; species Chamaecyparis obtusa. The sequence goes on from BSBK01000537.1 coordinate 3,051,164, forward strand.
CAAGTGGTGGTGCATTTTTCCTTGGGAAAAAGTTGGTTTCTTGGCTAAGTAAGAAACAAGATTGTATAGCACAATCTACTACTGAATCAAAATATGTTGTTGCTGCTATAAATTGCACTCAAATTGTTTGGATGAAAAAAATGCTGAAAAAAATTGGAATAAATTTTAATGAGCATGTGGTTATCCATTGTGATAACACCAGCATAGTAAACATGTCAAAGAATCTGGTGATGCACTCTAAAACTAAACACATTTCTATCAAGTATCACTTCTTGAGAGACAAGGTGGCAGAAAAAGAAATCAAGCTAGAATATATTAGTACAAAAGAGAAGATTGCAAACATTTTTACAAAGCCACTACCAAAAGATACCTTTGAATATATCAGAGGTATGTTAGGGGTTTAGACCCCTCCTAGTCAAAACTAAATGATGCAGAGATGCATCAGTCCAGAAGTGCTCAGAGCCTCATCATTTTCTAGACTGGATGTAGGGATCTACTCCTCAGGGGGAGTGATCATGGAAGAAAGTTTATATGTGAAGGTAGTTGGTACCCTTTGCCATTGTTGTCAAAGGGGGAGTGTTGTTATGAGAAAATCATCACTGTTTGGGGAGATTGTTTAGTTGAAGGACTTTTGGGTTGATACAACTTTGGGATAAGATTTTCCCATATGTTGACATCAATGCCAAAGGGGGAGATTATTGGATATTGCTAATGCATGGGTGGAAATTGAGAGATTTAATATGTTTAATCACTACATTACTAAATGGGCACTCATACTATTTTCATTTGTATTTTGTCACTAATGTCAACATATGCTTCTATAAAGGAACCAGACTAGTAATCACAGTGTACAGAAGGTGTACGGATGTTTCAGATGTTGCAAAGTCTGCGAAGTTAGATGAGAGTTTAGATGGATGTTGTGATCTTATATCTAAGATTGCATCATTAATGGATGCATATTAAGGAAGATATAGTTATTTTGGTAAAGACTGGTCACTGGACTATGACAGTGAGAATTGACAGAGTTAGTCTCTGAGTTCTTGGTATAGATTTCAGAGGGATTGGATTCAAGGTATGTGATCTTGAAGGATGATGGAATAGGTACTAATGGATGTTCATTGTTCAGTGCAAGGTATGAAATGATTGGTGACATCATCTATGGTGTGTGCTCTGGTAATGGCTTATTATGAAGCTGACTCAGGGAATGAAGCGTGTGTTTTGTTTGGAAAGAATAATTCAAGGATGTCGGTCCTTAATTGTTGTAATGTAATCATTGTAAAATTATTTGTGATACCATGTGTATCTTAGAAAGGGCCTATGTAATTTTTTGTAATTAGGAAAGCCTTATGGGCTGACCTATTCTTGGTAAAATGTAATAAGGTATAAATAAAAGGTCTTTTCTTTGGGAGAGACATGGATGTGATATGTGTGATATAAGGAGGTTTTGAACTTGTGTCTATTGTATGTAGAGTAGAGGATTATTGGTGGACTTCATTGGAACTAATCAAGCAAAGACAATTTCTGGAAAATAATTAAAAAGATTGTGTATTTCTTCATATACACTTGTTGTGAACTAGTGAGTTTAGAAGGTGGACTTAACCTTCTTTGGGCAGTGAGCCCTCTTTTGTTCTTGACTCTTAAAATGGTATGTCCTCTAACAAGGACTATGTACTGTAATGTTTCAATAAGCTCCTAACAGGGCTATATCTTCTAACAAGGATTACTATACTCTCAGTACATCATTAGTGGGTGCTAATTCCCACCAGGGTTTTTACCTTTAACAGGGTTTCCCCGTAACCAAAATATTGTGTTATTGTGTTGGCATTCATTGTATTCATTGGATCTAATATTGATAAGCTTTAAGTTTAAAGTTTAATATTTTGTCATACAACTGATTCACCCCCCCTCTCAGTTGTATTGTTGATTGTTAATCCTAACACAACAAAGTGATCTAGAGGGCTATCCTACAGAGCTTGGGTGACCAATTTATTCAATTTAAGGATAGATTCAGAGATAATTCTAACATATCAATGATGTTGATAGCTATTGCAATGCATATATTCAATGATTGGTTTTAGGTGGTGAAGTTGTGTAGACAAATATTTATCAAGGAGATTCTGATATACTTGGACAAGGTTATGGTTAACATAAGAAGTGACCTTACTATCTAAAGGCTAGGTAATTATGATATGTTAATGATTAGGAACAAGCTAGTAACCACCTATCCGATCATTTACTCAGAGGATTTCGACAGGTTTTGGGTGGAAAGACCAATTTTTCAAAGAAATTTAGAATTTTTATCCATTTTTTCCAAATTAGGAAACCTACACGCGTGAACTGGCTAGAAGTTTATATAATAGCAGAAGGACTCGATGAGGACCCCAACTTAGAAAAAGATCTAGAGGACCTATGGGAATGTATTAGGATTAATGGGTGACTAGCATATAGTAATTAGGATTTACTTTTTGAATGAAAGGATTGAATGGTCAAAGTGTAGATAATAGCCTTCTTTTGAATACAAAACTTTATAGTAGAAGGTTTCAAGTAGCATAAAAAGAATGTATGAAAAACATATCAGGATACTATGAGCTAAGATACAACACTATATAGAGGTTTTAAGGTTTTTTTTCCTCAATATATAGCTTTTTTCACGCCCAGATAGTCATAAAAGGATCTCATGGTAAGGTTGTGCCCTAATCCTATAAAGAGTGTGTTTTATGTTACTTCACCCAGATTTAGATGTATATATATACATATATACTTTTTCTATATATAGACATACATATATTTATATATACACAGTCATATATATATATATATATATATATATATATATATATATATATATATATATATATATATATATATATATATATATATATTTATATTTATATTTATATATCTATATATTTACATATACATAGTTAAATATGTATACATAAATATGCATATATTTTTATGTATATAAATATATAAATATATAGAGAAATATAAATATCAAATATTCATGTCTACATAGATTTGTTGAATATTTCCATATTTGGACTCATATTCTCATATATTCAAAAGGTAAACCTACGGGGAGTTTCTTTTTTGAATGCATTAGCTAATATTATTAAACAAGTCTCATTGTTTAGACTTTCTATGCATTAACAGGTAAGGAAAGGTATATATCTCGTATAGCATATTTACAAGGAAGGTTTGAAAATCAATATAAAAAGTTTCCTTTACAGTTACAAAATTTTTCGGGTTTATGATGGGTGTCTTTGGAAATTAAGTTCAATATATGGTGGTGTATTTTTCTTGACAAATATGACTTGATGAATATGTATCAAATTTACTATTAATGGGAGATATCATAATTTATTTGGGTATATATCTCTCAAGCTTTCTTTTGGGTGAGCTTTGTGGTCAGAATTTCTCAATAGCCTTTGAAAACATTCTCTTATAGAACCTGCCTATTTTCTAGATGAATTCTCTTATCTTTACGCTAGTAATTAACTTATCCTTTTTTTTGAATTACATTAGGATGCAGAGAGATAAGCAACGATGGCCCAACACCGAGATTTGTCTGTCGTGTTTTCTAGCAAGTTAAAGGCCCCTTACTGAAAAATTGTTTCACATCTATAATATCCTTTCAAATACTTCTGAAAGGTGGTGAGTACTATCAGAGACGAGGCTTGGAGGGGATTAGATTGTTTTCTAGTTTCCCCCCTCTTTCTTTTTCTCTCCCTATCTTAACCCTTTGTAGCAAAGGGTAGATCTAGGGATTACTTTCATCCTATGGAGCCTTAGTCTCAATCTTTTCTATTTTTTCTTGCCCTTGCTGGTTATTACCATGTGGTTGTTTTTATGTCTCTTATCTATTTTTTAGAAATGGTGTTGGGAGCTACCATTGGATTTTCCTATAGGTTTTGTGAGGGATTACGTCCTACACGAACATTAGGAAAGTCTTGTTGCTCATATTTTTTCCTCTCTTTTCTCACTTACTGGTCTTGTAGGGACTATCTCGTACAGATGCTCCTTTCTATCGAAGGGTTGTCTGTCCCTTCCTCCTAATTCTTCTTTTTTATATACATATACATATACATACATATATATACATATACATACATATACATACATACATACATATATATATACATATGTACATATAAATACATATATATATGTGTGTGTGTGTGTATACATATATATATATACATATACATATATATATATATATATATATATATAGATAGATATATATATACATATATATATATACATACATATATATACATACATATATATACATACATATATGTATATGTATATATATATGTATATGTATATATATATGTATATGTATATGTATATGTATGTATGTATATATATATATGTATGTCTATATATATATCTGTATATATAGACATACATATATATATATATATATATATATATATATATATATATATGTATATATGTATATAAATGTGTGTGTGTATATGTGTGTGTGTATATATGTGTGTACATATTTATGTATATATATGTATATGTGTAGATATATATATATATATATATATATATATATATATATATATAAGTATACATATATATATACATATATGTATATATACTATATAGTATAAAATAGTGTATGGGGTCCTAGAACAATGGTTTGCACATAAAAGAGACCCCAAAGCTTATATTTTACACATACATTTGAATTGTAAGGGAAATACTTGAAATCAAATAAAATAAGATACATACCTCATGATGAAATTAATTTGGAAATACCTATTTTCTAATGCTTGTGTACAATTTAGGGCAATTCTATAACCTATTCTGGACTGGAAATGTCGAGACGAAGAAAATCCAAAAATCTTTTCTCTTTCTGACAGTAGGTATTCTTTGACCCTCATAAAAGGTCAAAGGCTACATTTTTTATTTGAAGGTCGATTCTGACTTTGTTCGTAGATCTCAGAAGTTCACCAAAAAGGGTATCTAAATCCGATCTTAGATCCAAAATTCCACACCTATACCTGCAAGAAAAATGGTTTTGTTATTTGTTTGGGGGGTTTGCCTTGGTCAAACCCCAGTTTGGAATCAACCTTAATATTGAAATTGAAATGGAGAATGCTAGCAAGTAGTAGAAGTAGATCTAACAATGAAGCTATGACATTCAATAGATATGCAATTGTATTTGAAATGTAATCAAGTATGTTGATATGAAAGCTTGAACATAACATCAATAAATGCAAATCAAACCTCCATGATTGTATGCTTGGAATCCACCTTGAGGGAAGAATGAAATGGATCTTGAAGATGAACAAAGGATCTTGAAGGAAGATCACACCATCATGATGGATAGATCTAGGGTTTGAATGATGAATCTTGAATGCTTGAACCAAATCCCTTCAATGGCTTGAATGCTTGAATCCTTAATCTTCAATGGAGAACTTGGATGGAGAAGAGGACTTGAATGCTTGAATGGATGCTTGCTTGATCACCTTGAGAGCTTGAGAGAGTGATGAAGGGTGCTCCCCTTAATACCACAAACACATAATAGGAACAGAGAAACAACAACAATATGCAAGAACAGAAAATTGGCTTCTTATTATCTCCACAAATGTGGAATTACAAACTTTCAAAATTACAATATGCAAAGCCACATGGGCATTCCCTTACAATATTCTGTATGACAAAGCCTCAAATCAAGACCCAGATCTACTACCAAAACTATCCTAGACAACACTACGGGCCTTCTTTATATAGGCATTTTCCACTGCCCGAGAAGGTTCCAAAAATTTAGCCCTTAGGGCCGACCAAACTTAGAATTATTTTATTTTTCAATTTATTACATCAAAGTCGGCTCAAAATAACTTTTGAAACCTGAACAGAAATTTTGAAGGAAAATTATTTTTCACCATTTCAGGTGACCTGACTTTTGGAGACCATAACTCATCACCAGTTGACCCAATTGACTATTATAACCCCATTTCAGAAAGGCCACGAAGCACTCTACAGGCTTGACTTGTGCAAGCGCTTGTCACCCAAATTTTTGACCTCATCCGGGACCTCTAAAGCCTTCAAAACTAAGTTCAAAGTTTTTGTACCCTGCTACCAATACCGAAAATATTCAATATCTTCAAAACTAGACCCGATTTAGCCATGAAACTTTACTGGCAGGCTGATATGACTGAGATAAACCTCCACATGTAAAATCAGAACATTTTGAGATCATATGACCAACTTACTAAAAAAAGAAAGTTTCCATAAATAGCAGCTCTGCACAAGATAGCCCTTATTGAATACAAAAACATAAATATTTTTGGGTGATGCAAGATTTCTCTTACACCCAGGATGCTCCTGCATCAAAGAGGAGATTGCAAAACTTGATTTCTTGATGGCAAAAGAAGATCGCTTGGAAACTTGATGGAGAAAATGAGAGAGGAAGGCCTCCTTTTATAGTGAACTAGGGCACAATCCTCTAGAGGGGCCACCTTGGAGAATTAAATCCCAATTAGTTCCTAACCTTTAGAAAATATACTTAGATTAAATGCAATTTGAGGTTTTATCATTCTAAAACCCGAAATGGCCAACCCGGAGGCGGGAAAACAAATATCCCCGAAACTCGACACCTAGAAATCAAGGAAATTTGAAATTTGGACAAGGGTCAAGGACAAGCTTGTATCTGACCAGGTCAGGGTCAAGGTCAACTTTGACCCCATAAGGTCAACTTTGACCTAGTGGTCAAAAACCTTAGGATCCTGACCCAAAATGCTAGGAAATGCATATATGAAGTGAAAATTGGGGATAGATAGAAGCAGAATGAGGAGAACAAGTATGATCCAAGAAAAGAGATAATTCAAGGTGCTTGACATGACCTAGACCACTCACTCGGAGGGCTAAACACTCTTAACATGGAAGTGCTTCCATTTTAAGATGATACATTAAGCCCCCACTTTAGCAAGAGTATGGACTCGATGCAAACTCTTGGTAAAGGAGAAGGAAGAAGAGATCCCAGTGGATTCACAAAGAGAAAAAATAACACTTAGCTAAGGACACAAGCCCCCAGGATAAGGATTTTAACTCAACATACACGCACGAGGGTGCGAAATGAGAAAACCAAAAGAACAAGGATTAGCACTAAACAACCCAAATCAATTATCATAAGAAACCTCGCTAATAAATATTTCTCATACTAATATCATATTTGGAAAGCTATCATAAAATCATTAATGATTACATAAGAAAGACAAGAGAAACACTATAAATAACATAGCTTCATGATCTCATCCTACTAGCATGAAAGAGAAAAGAGAGAAAGGAGAAAGTGATTACCTTGCCCAGTAAGATGCCCACCTTACCGTGAATCACCCTGGAGGGAGAGCCCAACAAGTTCACCCATAAACTATGCTTGCAATTGTAGTGCATCTTCTGACGGCTTTTGGAACACCCATAGATCCACCTTCTTGTCTCACTATGAATATGAAATGCGTGTCTCCTTAGGATTTAGCAACTTATGTGTGTTACCATTGAAAGATTTAGCATATTGGAAATGCGTGTCCCTTCAGGATTTAGAAACTTATGTGTGTTACCTTCCAAGATTTAGCATATTTGAAATTGCAAATGTGTCTCTTCAAGATTTAGCAACTTATGTGCGTTACCTTCCAAGATTTAGCATATTGAAAATTGAAAAATGTGTGTCTCTTCAAGATTTAGCAACTTATGTGTGTTACCTTCTGAGATTTAGCATGCTGCAAAATAAAAGGTTAGAAAAAAATACATAATATAGAACAAGGGAGGCTATATATATGCCCCCCTCCTTAATATGGCAAAAACATACTATTTTGACACGTTATGGAAAGAAAAGAACAAGGATAAAGCCTTATTCAACATCAAGACAATATCCACAGACAACACCCAGTCCAAGCCAAGAAGGTCACAGCTCCTATGAGGCCATGGAAGGGACAAATGCAAAGAGATATCATGCAAGAAGTGAAAAAGTAACCCTTGTGAGGGATAGCACATTGTTCAATTTCCAAGGTGAGATATATATCAACCATGGAAACCCAATGTCAAACAATGAAATCAGTTGTGATCAAGGAAAAAGATCCTCAATGCAAACCAAAATGTTCATGTATAATTGGATATCACATAATAGATAGATACTGCTTAACCAAGGAAAGAGGTGAATCCCAAAAAGATAGAAATGAAGGAGATGACATCCTTGCCCCCCAAGTGTAGGAACAAAGATGAAAGGGGACCTATTGTATCACTTGCAACGCTATGCAAGACAATGAGCCCCCAAGTATTAGGCTACCTTTTTTTACATAATGTGGAGCTCCATAATAGGAACATAAATGTTATTTAGAGAAAATAGGATTGAAATACAACTCATTGCCACATGATATATAAATAACATTACTATCAATGAGCTGCCTAATCTTATAATGTAAAACTTGACATTCATTAGTAGAGTGATCATGAAATCTATGATATAAACAAAAAGGAAGAGTCTTCAAGTGTGGACTACGTTTCTTTTTGCATTTAGGTCTAGTAATCATCTTAGCATGAAGGAGTTTAGGCAAAAGAACTTTCTGGTCAAATTCCTTCATAGTTTCATCATGTTTTGAAGTGTTATTTGAGATGTTGTTAACATTGATTTGTTGTTGAGGATTAAATCCTAATCCATAAGAATGCTCATGCCCCCCAGTGTGTAAGGGCATTTGAATTCCCTATTTATGCTTACCATATCCTTGCGCATTAAATTCTTGTTTAACTAGGACCATAACAAGCAGCCATATCAGAAGGAATCAATGGAAATTCAGTAGTCACTATATCATCCTTAGTAGGCTTGACAAATTTATTGTGGGTAGAAGCGGTGACAAAGTTATTATGAAGGGCTTTAGAAGTAAAAACTCTTTGTTCAAATTCTCTTTTTTGCTTCATGAAATCAAGATCATTAATCTTATACTCTCCAATAAAGGTAGGATTAAAATCTAAGGCTCCCCAATCACCATCATGAAGAGCATTAGAGGAAGAAGGATTACTATTAGGAGTAGGAGTAGTGTGGGTTTGAATATTTAGACAAGGATTAGGTGCATCATCCACATGAAGCATATACATCTTGTTATTATATATAAACTTGACTTTACAGTGAAGGGTGGAAGGAATAGCATGCATCTCATGCAACCAAGGTCTACCCAAAAGAAGGTTATAATTAAGAGGTCCAGGCATAACATGAATAGGTGTATTTAGGATGACTGGTCCTACTTTAATAGGTAAGGTAATGATGCCTAAAGTGTTCTTAGCAATGTTATCAAAGCCATGTATAGGAACATTGTCAAGTTGAATAGTTGAAAGATCGACATTAATTGCTTTGAGCATGTCCATGATACAAACATTAAGCCCAGATCCATTATCAATCAAGGTCCTATGAATGATACTTTTATTGATAGAAATAGAAACCATAAGAGCATCATATTGATTTTGAACTTCTTTAGAAGGTAAATCCTTTTGAGTAAATACAATATCAGGAGGACTCGGGGTAGCATGCATGCATTGTAAGAAGTTATTAATGTTCTCTTGATTAGGAGGTGGAGTGGGAGAGTTGCTAGAGCTTTTTGCAAGGCTTCATAGTAGGTAGGTGAAGTTTGAAGAAGCTCCCATAAAGAAATCTTGGTAGGAGTATTTTGCAATTGGTTTATCAAATCATACTCCTTGCTAGGAAGATGAGGTGGAGGAGGAAGAATAGGTTGAGAAGGTGGTAAAGAAGTAGAAACCACCATATTAGGTTGAGGATTATTCCTTGTACAATAAGTGTGAGCTATAGAATCTTGATCATTGAAAGACTCCATAGGTTTACCTTTGATAGTAATGCGAGGACAACCTTTGACAGTCAACAAGGGTTTAGGATAAACCATTTTAGTTGTCTCAACACTACAAATAGATTCACAAGAAGGAAGAAAAGAGGACATCCTAGGAGGAGATGAAGTAAGATCTTGATTCTCCATAGGATCATCACTAAAAGGGAGAGCATTAAGGGAATTCATATCATTATCCACTAATGCCTCATCACTAGAAGGAATCTCAAATTGAGGTAAAGCATCTATAATATCATCTTCTTCCACTAAAATGTCTGCATAAGGGGAGTATGTTTTAGAAAAAGAGTTATCATCATGTATGAATATGTCACCCTCTTGTATCAAAGTGTCTTCATGAGGAGGGGATAAATCAATGTCATTATCCAAGGGATCATCCACAATGGTTTCATGAGGAAGAGAGTAATCAACATCCAAATCCAAAGGTTCATAACAAATAAGGGGATTATCATTCCTATCAATAAAGCACATTGTAGGATCCCTAGAGGGGAAAGAAGATAAATTATATTCTAAAGTAGGTTCATAGAAAAGACATATATTAGGAGAAGAATCAACATCAATCCTCAACTCATCTCCATAAAGAGAAATATGATGGAGAGATAGATTAAAGTCATCTTCTTGCTCTAATATATCCTTACAAGGAAATTCAAAAGAGCACAAAGCAACATCACACACACTAGATAAAGTCTGTCTAGGTGTAACATCATGCAATGGTAAGGTAAGAGGAGAATGTTGTGTAATCCCAAAAGTTATAGAAGAATGTTTGGAAAACACTTGAAATAACTTGTGAAATATGATAACAAATAAAGAAATGCATAGAAAATAGATCTAGATATATCCCAATGCACTCAAATGAAACTTATAAGCATGAAAAGGAAATAAAACACAATAGGGAATCTAATTCCTCAAAGCAATGCAAATGTTTTTGTATTTTTAAAGAAATTTTGCAATTTTTTTGTATTTTTGAAATATAACTGCAAGAGCATAAACCTACTTTTGTAAGATCTAATAGAAAATGTAAATCTAACACAAAAAAGAAAGAGTTGTCTATCGCAGGTTCACCAAAATGTATAGTATAAAATAGTGTATGGGGTCCTAGAACAATGGTTTGCACATAAAAGAGACCCCAAAGCCTATATTTTACATATACGTTTGAATTGTAAGGGAAATACTTGAAATCAAATAAAATAAGATACATACCTCATGATGAAATTAATTTGGAAATACCTATTTTCTAATGTTTGTGTACATTTTAGGGCAATTTTGCAACTTATTCTGGACTAGAAATGTCGAGACAAAGAAAACCCAAAAATCTTTTCTCTTTCTAACAGCAGGTAGTCTTTGACCCTCATAAAAGGTCAAAGGCTACATTCTTTATTTGAAGGTCGATTATGACTTTGTTTACAGATCTCAGAAGTTCACCGAAAAGGGTATCCAAATTTGATCTCAGATCCAAAATTATGCACTTGTACTTGCAAGAAAAATGGTTTTGTTGTTTGTTTAGGGGTTTTGCCTTGGTCAAACCCCGGTTTGGAATCAACATTAACATTGAAATTGAAATGGAGAATGCTAGCAAGTAGTAGAAGTAGATCTAACAATGAAGCTATGACATTCAATAGATATGAAATTGTATTTGAAATGTAATCAAGTATGTTGATATGAAAGCTTGAACATAACATCAATAAATGTAAATCAAACCTCCATGATTGTATGCTTGGAATCCACCTTGAGGGAAGAATGAAATGGATCTTGAAGATGAACAAAGGATCTTGAAGGAAGATCACACCATCATGATGGATAGATCTAGGGTTTGAATGATGAATCTTGAATGCTTGAACCAAATCCCTTCAATGGCTTGAATGCTTGAATCCTTAATCTTCAATGGAGAACTTGGATGGAGAAGAGGACTTGAATTCTTGAATAGATGTTTTCTTGATCACCTTGAGATCTTGAGAGAGGAGATTGCAAAACTTGATTGCTTGATGGCAAAAGAAGATCGCTTGGAAACTTGATGGAGAAAATGAGAGAGGAAGGCCTCCTTTTATAGCGAACTAGGGCACAATCCTCTAGAGGGGCCACCTTGGAGAATTAAATCCCAATTAGGTCCTAACCTTTAGAAAATATACCTAGATTAAATGCAATTTGAGGATTTACCATTCTGAAACCTGAAATGGCCGACCTGGAGGCAAGAAAATAAATATCCCCAAAACCCGAACCCGAAAATCAAGGAAATTTGAAATCTGGACAGGGGGTCAAGGATGAGCTTGTATCTGACCAGGTCAAGGTTGAGGTCGATCTTGACCAGGTCAAGGTCAAGGTCAACTTTGACCCCATAACATTGACTTTGACCTAGTGGTAAAAAACCTTAGGATCCTGACCCAGAATGCTAGGAAATGCAAATATGAAGTGAAAATCAGGGACAGATAGAAGCAGAATGAGGACAACAAGTATGATCTGAGAAAAGAGCTAATTCAACGTGCTTAACATGATCCAAACCACTCACTTAGAGGCCTAAATTCTCTTAACATGGAAGTGCTTCCATTTTAAGATGATACATGTACATATATATGTATGTACATATATATATATATATATATATATATATATATATATATATATATATATATATATATATATATATATATATATATATATATGTATATATATATGTATATGTATATATATATATGTATATATATATATACATATATATATATATATATGTATATATATATATATATACATATATATATACATATATATATATATATATACATATATACATATACATATATATATATACATATATATATATATATACATATACATATATATATACATATATATATATATATATACATATATATATATATATATATATATATATATATGTATGTATATCTATATCTATATGTATATGTATATGTATATGTATATGTATATGTATATGTATATGTATATGTATATGTATATGTATATGTATAGATATATATATATATATATACATATATATATATACATATATATATATACATATATATATACATATATATATATATATATGTATGTATGTATGTATGTATGTATGTATGTATGTATGTATGTGTTAGGAATAGTCCCAAGAGATAACTGAGAGGGGGGTGAATCAGTTATCTACAAGTTTAAATTATTTATCCAATTAAGTATACTTAAATATAAAGCATAAACACAATGAATGAACACTTGAACACAACATAATATTTTGGTTATGGGGAAACACAAATAGGTAAAAACCTCGGTGGGAATTGACACCCACTAATATTATGCACTAGTGTATTATGATCCTTGTTAGAAGATCCTTAACCCTGTTAGGAGTTTCTTTACAATATATTTAGTACAGTAGACCTGGTCAAGGGTCAAACCCTTATAGGAGTCTTTTACAATAGTCCCTGTTAGGGGAGAGGACGCACTGTCTAATAGCACACTTCTCAAAGGGGTGAAGGCTACAACCTTCTCAATAATAGATACACACTATATCTAGATCTTGGTGAACTGCACTTAGACCTATTGTCTGGATCAGTTCCAATGTATAGGATAAACACTTTACTTGGTCACATAGGCCTTCTTCTAATGGCTCAACACTTTGCACACTCTGCTCTGCTCTTGTTTAATCAACTATGAACCACACTCAAGCAATCACAAATGACTGCCTACAAATATCTTTCCTCTAAATGATATAATCAAGTTGGCCTGTTAGAACCAACTTGAAATCATATTAGAGAAACCATAACAAACTCCAATAACAATTCAATCATCTCTACTAACCACACAACACATTTTGGGACTTGTCCAATAAGATAATTGTAGACGCACGCTACACACTGTCGGCTCTACCAAAACAACAAGATCTTTCTCCTCAAGCTGAATTACTTCATGCACTCTTAACCAAACATCACTAACTCTTCTCCAAGCTTAACTCCAAGGGCACATACTGAAATGATAGGCACAACTCTAGAACCAATATAATCTCTATCGGCTCTTCTGAACAATCACAGGAAACTGCTACTCGTGAATAGTGACTGCATAACTTCACTTCTACTAATCATCAAACTCTACATCCATGAATGTAACATTACTAACATGTCTTCAACATATAGCCAAGCACACAAGGCTCCATGATAACTATATGGAAAACCATACACAGAACACTACATGTTACTCTGTCGGGAACACTACCGACACAAGCTACTATATAACTATTTGTACTAACAATTAACCTCTTTGCCCATGATATCATGTTGATATCATGTCCATACTACATATATTGAAAGCTTACTACATAAGTCTTCCACACATTCTAATTTCCATATGTTGTCATCAATGACAAACATACAGTCAGTACTGGCCTGCTAGCAAATCTCCAACAATCTCCCCCTTTGGCATTGATGGCAACATATGGAATGATAAACTCCACCAATCCAAATGAATAATTCTTTTATAAAATTCTCCATTTCCTCTTCAAAACTCCCCCAAGGATGAATCCTTCATCTAATGTAATATTCTTCAACACTCTCCATTTCCTCAATTGAACTGCTTTCATAACTGAATACTACTCCCCCTTAGTATATTACTCCTTTTTTTACTTCTATTTTTCATGACTATATATTACTCCCCCTTTGACATCAATGGAAAAGGGTGCCAATTAGTTTAAGCATCGTTACTACTCTAGAAGTAGAGTAGTTAACCATCTATCAGTCCCTGAGGACTGATGCTTTTCATTCTTCTAAGAAAAATCAAGGAAGGGAATTACTCCCAACTTCTCCCTGAGATACTCAAAAGTATCCTTTGGCAAGGGCTTTGTGAATATGTCTTCCAACTGATCTTTAGTACTCACATAGTCCATCTTGACTTCTTTCTCTACCACTTTCTCTCTTAGGAAGTGATAATTGATCTCAATGTGCTTTGTTTTTGCATGCATCACAGGGTTCTTCGACATATTGATAGTGCTAGAGTTATCACAGTGAATAACAATAGGATAATCAATCTGAATTCCAAAATCCTTTATCATTTGTTTGATCCAGACAATTGTAGAACAATTCAAGGCTACTACAACATACTCCACTTCTATTGTTGACTAAGAAATACAATTATATTTCTTGCTTGTCCAAGTGACAAGTCTATCACCAAGAAACACTGCTCCACCTGATGTACTCTTTCTATCATCAATGCATCTTCCCCAATCTGCATCAGTGTACACATGAAGCTCAACATTTTCTGAATTAGGATACCATAGACCATAGTCTATAGTGCCTTGCAAATATTTGAATATCCTTTTTACTACCATGTGGTGACTTTTTTTAGGCTCTGATACAAATCTTCCAATAATGCCAACTGCATTTGAAATATTAGGTCTTGATTGAGTAAGATAAATGAGTTTACCAATCATAGACTTGTATAATGTTATATCTACTACAAGAGAATCATCTTCTTTTGTAAGCTTGAATCCTATGATCATAGGTGTCCCTACTGGCTTGCAATCATCCATCTTGAATTTCTTCAATATTTCTTTCACATACTTAGACTGATTAATGAAAATACCTTTCTCTATCTATTGCACATTTAGTCCCAAACAGTATTTGATAGGACCAATCATACTCATCTCAAATTCATTTTGCATCTCCTTAGCAAATTCAGCACTAAGTTTTTCATTGCCTCCAAAGATAATGTCATCAACAAATATAGCTACAAGTAGTAAACTTTTAGATGTCTCTCTTATGAATAAATTACAGTCTACTACTCCTTTCTTGAATCCAATCTTTGTTATATATCCATCTAGTCTCTCATACCATGCTCTAGGGGCTTGCTTAAGTCCATAGAGGGCCTTCTTCAATCTACATACCATATCAGGCCTATTTGATAAAGTGAATCCTTCCAGCTACTCAATGTATACTTCTTCTTTCAAATCTCCATTCAAGAATGCTGACTTGACATCCATCTGATAAAATTTGAAGTTTTTAACTATAGCATAAGCTAGAAATAACTTAATAGCTTCTAATCTATTCATAGGTGCAAATGTCTCTGAATAATCAATGCCTTCTCTTTGTGCATATCCCTTACATACTAACCTTGCTTTATTTCTTACTATTGTACCATCTTCATTCATCTTGTTTCTAAATATCCACTTTGTTCCAATCACATTCTTATCACTAGGTCTTGGGACCAGTTCCCAAGTGTCATTCTTAATAATCTAATCAAGTTCTTCTTTCATAGCATCATGCCAATTTGAATCATTACATGCATCTTCAACACTTAAAGGTTCAATCTGAGATAGTAAATATACCGCTTCACTGCTAGCTGAGTTCTTTGCTTGTGATCTTGTTAAGACTTTGTCACTCTGATCTCTAATGATGTCTTTCTTGGAATGGTTTCTAGATGTAAACTTTGGAACTTTAGGTGATGCTGACTCATCAGCCTTAGGAGTATCTTCTTCACTTGTCTCAGGGTCATTAAATAACACATCAATATTGTCAAACATTTCTTCAATAATTGTCTCACTAGTGGAGGGTTTGGGTTCTTCTTCAATCATGGGTGAGTAATCATGATATCTTTCTTGAACCATAAAATTTTCATCAATATTAACATGAGCAATTTCAATGATCTTTTTCAATCTTAAATTGAAACATCTATAAGCTTTACTTTTAGTAGAGTAACCAAGGAAAATACCTTCATCACTTCTTGCATCAAACTTGCCTACTGCTTCATCCCTCTTGATGTAGCACTTGCTTCCAAAGATTCTAAAGTATTTTACTATGGGAACATTACCAAACCATAGCTCATATGGTGTTTTGTCAATGCTAGGACTCAATTGAATTATATTGATGGTGTAGACTATTGTATTGACCGCATCTCTCCAATAGGTGTGCAACTTTTCCTTCAATCATGATGGTGTGCATTGTATCAAGGATGATCCTATTACTTCTCTTTGCAATTCCATTCTGGTGAGGGGTTCTAGGTGCACTCAACTATCTCTTCATGCCATGTTCTTCATAGTACTCATAGAACCTGATGCAGGAGCATCTCGGGTCCTTGGCAATCCTGTGTCACCAAAAAGAATTTGGAGTTTGTCTATGTTGCTTAGTTTCTACGTTGATCAAGTTGGTTGGTAGTTGGTCAGTTTCCTTTGGTTACCGAGGGTGGTTGATTATCTCCTAGGTGGTTGGTTATTTCACTGGCGCTCAGCATTGTCTATCTACTACCCGGTTATCTTTCTTACCAATAGGTTCAATTTTGTTTCCTCTTTTGGCCAACTTGTGCATTTATATTGGATCATGGAATTAATTTTGGTATCTATCATTGGGAAGTGTGTGGTCCCAGATTTGACCATTACTTCTATTAATTATGAATCTGAAGGCTGACTCAGCTCGGTAGCTTCTTGTATAAATGTAGATATTTGGTTGTAGTTTAGGGAGTTAGTTTTTGAAAGAAGATAGTAGAGATAAGATTGGAGATTTGTAATAGATCCTCACATGTTTGAGGACTTCTATAATTTATTGTAATATCAGGCCCTAACTAGAAGGCCTTAAAACCTGACATGTATGATTCCTATTGATGATAATATATGAAAGATCTAGCATTCTCTCTCTCACTCATGTTGTTTTTTGCTTATGCATGTGTGTTGCAGGCTTGGATCATTAGGGTGCACCATTCTTTGGCCCCTCTTGCATCCCTTCCTTGCATCAGGTGGTATCAGAGCAAGATGAGATCTTGATCTAGTTCTGTGGATTTAGGTTTACAAGTTCCTCTTGAAGCCCTAGTTCAATTGTTGTGGGGTAGCAGATTGTGAACTGACCTACAATTGCAAAGGGTTATCAAGATGGTTCATGGGAGGAGAGATGCAGATCTAGGATTGGCAAATATGCTAAGATAGATTATTGCTAGGTTAGAAGTAGTAGAAATAGCCCAAAGAAGAGGCAGACACTCAAGCAATCACAAATGATTGCCTAAAAATATCTTTCCTCTAAATGATATAATCAAGTCAGCCTGTTAGAACCACCTTAAAATCATATTAGAGAAACCATAAAAAACTCCAATAACAATTCAATCAGCTCTACTAAGCACGCAACACATTTTGGGACCTGTCCAATAAGATAATTGTAGATGCACGCTACACACTGGCAGCTCTACCAAAACAACTAGATCTTTCTCCTCAAGCTAAATTACTTCATGTTCTCTTAACCAAATATCACTAACTCTTCTCCAAGCTTAAATCAAAGGGCACATACTAAAATGATAGGCGCAACTCTAGAACCAATATAATCTTTATCGGCTCTTATGAACAAACACAGGAAACTGCTACTGGTGAATAGTGACTACATAACTTCACTTCTACTGATCATCAGACTCTACGTCCAAGAATGTAACATTACTAACATGTCTTCAACATATATCCAAGCATGCAATGCTCCATGATAATTGTATGGACAACCATACACAGAACACTACATGTTACTCTGTCAGGAACACTGCTAACACAAGCTGCTATATAATTGTATGTACTAACAGTTAACCTCTGTGCCCATGATATCATGTTGATATCATGTCCATGCTACATAAACTGAAAGCTTACTACATAAGTCTTCCATGCATGCTACTTTCCATATGTTGTCATCAATGACAAACATACAATCAGTACTGGCCATTTCTTTTGGTTTTTATTGTTATGCTTTGGTGGTTTGGGTTTCGGTTTAATTATAAAGAAATATTGGTTCAAGCAAGACATATTTATATTATGACTAGAATAGTCGCATTTAATATAAGGACTATAATTAGTTGTTTAGATTGGTCTTCAATTTATGAATATAGAAGATGTATAATGGGTTACTTTCATAACTACTCTAAGGATGGGTTTCTAATAATATTCAGATCTAGGGTGCCTTCTATATTCAGTAGATTTATAGATTGTTTTAGTTTTTTAACACCAAATCTATCTATTATTAAGCAAACCTATCAAGGATCACAACTTTTATTAGATATGAATAATTATTATAGATAGAATAATCTACTTCTCATATCAGATTGGAATGTTAGCAAGTGCAAGGTATGTAAGACAATCTTATTATCAAGCATACATCAATAACAATTCAATGTGCAGGTGTAAGAACCCTTTACTAACTCTAACCGCTGTAGTTATTTCTTCTCAATATTTGTTTTAAAAATTTATATTTTTTTGTGATTTTCAAGGTTTTTACAATAAAAAAAATAAATACATATACAATAATTTGAAATTCTAAAATAAATTGAAATATTGTTGCAGTTCTGATTTGAATTTACTAGAAATTACTGAATACAACGAATGCTTATTTTAAAAATAAAACACTGATAAAAAAAATTCTTGTAACCATAAAGAACCTAATTTCAATTTGTAGAGAGCAACTATAAGTTGGTATGTTCATACATTAAATTCAACTACCCTTTCAAACCCTTAAACCATCAATTTTGACCTTCATATATTTAATTAGAATTTTTTGCCCAAAATCCTAGCTCCTTGGGATTTGCACCAACTTGCTTGGAGGCTAAAAATTGGAATGATGACTGCTAATCTGAAAGATGACCTGTTGTTGAAACTTATTCCCCTTGTTCTAAAATGGTAAATTATCTTCTTCCTCTCTGACTGTTGAAAACCAATACTATTGAAGCACAAACAGAGTTTTTGAATGAAACTCTCTAGATACCAAATTCATTGGATATTTCACCAGTTCAAATGGAGACTCATAGAAGAAACTACATTCTTCAATGGAAATGGTTGAAACCTTTCTTAGAGCACTGAAACATATTTTCAAAAAGATAGCAATAACAATCGATGGCTCATTCTTCATTTCCCAAGCAAATATAGGCCTCCAAAACCCTAATCGAAAATCCTCTTCAAGGTTGTGATTTTATTTAATGAAATAAAATTAAATATAATTATTAACATTTAATTGAATTAAACTTAGGGAAAGCTTTTAATAATTGTCCTCCAAAATAAAATACTCAATTGGCCCCATTCAATGTGTTATAAACCCATCACTTAAGTGATTTAAATATAAAGTTGATTTAACTTTATATTTAATCATTAATCATTAAACATGCTAGAAAACACTGAAATAATAATAAATCTCTCACTATTGAGAATCTGGCCAAACCATCTAAAGTTGGAGTCCAGGAAATTATTACCCATGTGCTTGAAAAGACATGCTAAAAATAGCAACTGCTAAAAATATCAAGAATAACTCAAAAGAAGCCTAAATCAAACTCTCTAAGCTCAAACCAACCACTTGTTAGAATTATTTAGAACAATAGAGAGGGGGGGTGAATCAGTTGTTCTTAGGTCTAGATGTAGTAATTGAACTTTCTAGAACTTCAACAATCTCAGATCTAATCACCAACTCAACTCGGTCTCTAAAGTATATATCAAAAACATATAACATGCAGTTCACTGTCCAAATATAAATAACTTGCAGAGTATAACAATATTCACATCAAAACATTCAGAAAAGTATAACACCAGAATTAAAGTGGAAACCTAACTTGGGAAAAACCACTTTGTAACATGCTACTGATATTTCACTCTTCTGAAGTGAGCTTTGTGAAAAGCCAGCCTTGTTAAAGGTTTAAAAACACCCTGCTAGGTGTGACCTTGTTAAAGGATTTAAACACTCTGTCAAAAGTGACCTAGTTAAAGGATTTAAGTACATTCCATTAGAATGCCACCTTGATTAAAGGATTTATACAATGACTGTTAGGTCAACCTTGATTAAAAGATTTAGACTGATACAATGGTTAGAAAGTAACATTAATTTCCAATCTAAAAAACATACAACTCACTTTGCAAATACAGATCCTCTTCACACATATATGTTGATTTACTGATTGAGCTTCATTTCCATCTCCATCATTAATTTGCTTGAATTCACTTCAAGCAATCACAACTCTTCTCAACTTTAACCTTCTGCTTAGACTTATCAGTCAATAACATCAACAACTCCAGCTCCTTTATGTAACCTCATAATTAGGTTTTCCTTTATACCTCTTCGGTTAGGTAGATCCATCTTTTGTCACTTAATCTCCTTTGTATATCTTAGGTTTAGGTCAGATTCATCGAATCCTTCCATCATTTAAGTTCTTCATGATTCCTTCTAGATACATCTTCAAACTTCTCATTGAATCCATAATAAAATGATTTACCATGCATTAAATTCTCCATACAATTCATTAATAAAGTCAACATGATTCACATATCCCAAGAATTCAACTATGTCGGTTGGGAATCTCAATTCTTTCTCCAAATGTAAATTACTAACACTAGGTCAATACTGTATTATTCTCCTCGATCATCATTGTGTAACTTGACCATCTCTACAAACTGTCTTCCTCAGCTAACACTATCTTTTCTCATTAATTTCCTATCACTCGGCATAAACTGGTGTTTGGTCAACACTAAATTTACTTGGCATATACTGGCACTCGGTCGACACTAACATCACTCAGTTTAAACTAGATTTCTTCACTTTTTCTCAGTTAAGCCTACTTCAATCTTTCTTCTTACTTAGATAAATAATACATTATCTTATCAATGTGCCAACTAATTAAGTACCCTTTGAAGAATCAAATAACTCAACCTTTCTTGAGGTTCTCTTGTTATCTCCTTCCCCTAATCCTTTTCATCAATCAATAGATATGGTACTCTCCTAGCTAGCAACTATCTTACCATTTAAGGTTTGACATCAATGACAATACAACAATTGTTTCAATTGCAATTTCCAACACCATTGAACTCTGAGAAAGCCAAAACACTGAACAACTTGCCTCTTGTGTCCAATCTAACCCCCTATCCATGTGTAATAGCCTATGAGGGTCCAATAATAGGCTAAATCACCACTAGACTTAAGTATCTAGCTAGAAGGGGACATCACAATTTAGAAGGATGGCTACCAAGGAAATTTTAATTACCTATATTAAAGAAAAATGACAATAAAGACTTCCTAATTTTAGCTTGATGACATAAATATTAATTATATCTTGTTGGCAAGTTGACTATACTGGAGTATATGGTCCTATATTTAGTATCTTCATTATGGAAACAAAGTCATATGAAGTTTTGGAGTCAGCGCATATTGAAGAAGATCATAAATATGGCTAAGTATGGAAGACTAGACAGGCAATCGAGCACCAGGTGATCAGAGCATTAGTGCACATGTGTATGATAGAGTTATGACATGTTCCCTTGAAGATAATCTTGTTAATATGTGTTCATGCTAAGTCTAAGAGCGCATGATGATATGAGTTAGTATGAGGAAGTTACAGGCAGATGAAGTGGCACAGACAGTAAGCGGAAGAACAAGACAAAGCATGAGGCCGACTATGTGTATTTTGGTTAGCGCTTGTAATAATGTTTTGTAAAGACTATGTGCCTATTGTATTTAGGTCATAGACATGTTATTATGATTGTATGTAAACACACTTGAGACAATTCATTTGGAAGCATTGTATGTAATAGGTTAAAGGGCCGACCTAGTCAATTGGTTTGTAAGCGCATATAAATATGACATGCACCTTGGTAATTTAGTATGTGATAAGAAAGAGAGTTAAGTAGAGTAGAGAAGAAGTGTGCAAAGATTAGTTGGTATGTTTTAGAGCTTCACAAGAGGTTGGAGCATCAACGCATCAAAGGAACTGATCTGACAAGCAATGTCACAGTAGTAGTTCACCTTGCAGATATAGTGTGTATCTGATATCCAAAAGGTTGTAGCCTTCACCATTTGAGAAGTGAGCTCTAGGATAGTGTGTCCCCACCCCTAATAGGGTTATTGTAAAAGACTCCTAACAGGGTCCGACCTTTGACCAGGTCACTATACTAAAAGCATTGTAAAGTAAAACTCCTAACAGGGTTGCAAGATCTTATAATAGGGATCATAAAACACTACTACAATTCTTAGTGGGTGTCAATTCCCACCGGTGTTTTTACCTCTCTTTTTTTCCCTATAATCATATCTTTTGTCATGTGTTATGAATATTTATCTTACTTGCATTAATGTTCATTTCAGTAAATAAGCAATCAAGTTAAGTTTCAAGATAGAAAAAAAGAATAAAGTATAGAACACTGATTCACCCCTCCCCCCCTCTCAGTGTTCCCATTCCTAACAATTGGTATCAGAGCTTTGGTCCTCTAAACAAAATTTTAACCAATTAAGGAGATCATGGATAAGGAAGAAATGAAACATCTAAAAAAGAATCTTGAAGTAGCTCTTGAAGACCTTGACAGATCTGAAAAAGAAATTGAAGAACTGAAAGAAAAGGTTAGTGGTTCTCAATTAATCATCAAGAAATTAAGGAAGGACTTAAAATATTGTTCTACAAGTGACTTAGGGATAATGATCAAAAATTTGAATGAAGAAAAGTCATCTTTGAAGGATCAGATTGAAGATTTGGATGAAAAACTACTCAACAATCAAGAAGCCTATGAAGAACATGTCAAAGATAACAAGTAGTTAGATGAAGAACTAAGACAAGAAAACATGAAAATATTGGAGTTAGAGAACACCAAGAAATAGATGGAATCTAAATTAACTGAGGTAAAGAACTACATTGACAAATTGCACACAAGCAAGGAGCTTATAGAGTCACAATTGTATGCACAGAAGATTAAAGGAGACACCAGCGGTATTGGGTTCAATGAAGCACAAAATCATATCAATGACATGTGAGCAAGAAAGAAAGCATCAAAAGAATCTACAGAAGCTAAGAAGATAGGAAATCATATAGAAGCTGAAACTAAACCACCTAAGGATGAGTGCAAACCAGTAAACAAGACTTGTTATGCTTGTAACAAACATGGACACATTGCAAGAAATTGTAAAGAGGTAAGACCTTTCAATGGTTATTGTTATTCATACAATAATTTTGGTCATAGAGCTATGAATTGTAGATCAAATCAAAGAAATCAGAAAAATTCATCCACAACATAATGTAATAATACTCAGAACATTACATGTCAAATATGCAATTATAATGGTCATACATCTAGACAGTGCAGAATGGTGACTCATATCAATGCATCAAAGAATTTAAGGCCTTCGATCATTTGTCACTCATGTAACAAGGATAGACACATCTCAAAGTTATGCAAATCAAAAGCGTAGAGACAGGAAAGCCCTAAAAAGTCAGAAAGTTCAATATGAGAAGAAGGAGAAGTCAAGTTTGTGAAAGCTATAGAAGATGCGAGCTTGATTTGGAAGGAGGTAAAGTCAAACAGTGTTGGTGAAATAGCTGAGGATGCTCCACAATGGACGCACCTCCTGTTGGTCTTTGAAAATGCTTACACCACTTAAGGCTACCAATATGCCTTGAGACTAATATTAGGAGTGGTTAATTCCAAGTATGAGAGCTCTGCAAGACAACTGGACCAACTATAGGGTCTTAATATGCCCTCTTCTGCTTCTGGCTCTGCAAAACCAAGGCGGATGCACCTAATCTAGAGAAAACTCCACTCACTACACACCTTATACTTCTAGATTCATAAAGTAGATCATAGTAAAGGATTACTAAATACTAACCAGGTATTCATTGAATCAACTCTACTATGCAGGGTAAAATGGTCTTGTGAAGGGTATTACTACTATCAACCAAATAATGAAAAAGACTTGAAATGGTGTTGATATTCAAAGATGTAGGAAATAGCCAAAAACCATCAAGCATTGGACTCAACTGAATATACCAATCCTTGATCAGTGCCATTATCCATTGGGCAAATCATCAAATGCAAGTATAGAAACATGAACCAACTACTGTCAAAGACTCAAAGCCATAAATACAACTATTCCAGCCCATCCACTACTTATAAGATCCTTCTGTAGATAAGTCTAATGAATCTATGCCCTATCCAAAGTATTTTTCACTTGATCCTTGATCAAGAACTAAAGACTAGAACATATGCAAAGGTAACCCTATGAAATGGACCAGAAAATCCAAAACTCATAAAACTGACACCAAGGAGAGACTTGAAAGCTTGAAACAATTATATTAAGTATGATGAATCATGTACATGTCTATACCAGAAATGACACTACCACTTCAATAACCTGCAAAAGATGCAAAGAAATTCTACTCAGCCTCCTGCAATGTGACAGATCTTTCTATTTCCCACTGGAACCAAATAGAATGGAACCCTTACAAAGTCAAAACTTCAACCATTTATACCACTAGCTGCCTTGGAATCCTAAGAGTAGGATGCAACAAGCTTCAAACAGCTAGGGTTAGGGTTTTAACAGCTAAACCAACCAGAA
Organism: Chamaecyparis obtusa; assembly: GCA_027943335.1. NCBI lineage: Eukaryota > Viridiplantae > Streptophyta > Pinopsida > Cupressales > Cupressaceae > Chamaecyparis > Chamaecyparis obtusa. The sequence continues at coordinate 3,076,332 of BSBK01000537.1, forward strand.
ATAGCCAAAAATTTAATGCAGGGGCAGGAAATGCAGGCAACTTGGAGGAAACAAATCTCAAGCAGATCTGCAATCATGAAAATTTGCGAGCTTAGTACAGGACACCAGGGATAGCCATGAAAACCAGTCAAATCAGCCACCTGCAAACAGCTTCTCGAGCTCAAAAACAAACTCCACCAGGTACAAAATCATCATGCAGCCAACCACATAAACCCTCAGGCCAGATCGCAACACCTACCGCCATCAAACCAGCAAGAAAATTTTCCAGGAAAGCATTCAATTTTAGTCCTTTTGGTCACAGGAAACCCTCAGCAAGTTTGAAATTAAAAAATCCAACGGCTAATCGGCAAAATTTAAAATGCGGTCATTGATCCCTTTCTTTTCCCAGCAAATCGGGCGGTCACATTTAATTCATAACAGTCGCGGGCCCCTTGAAAATTCATCAATTGAGTCAGCAGTCAACAACCAATCGAAAAAGAACACCTCGGCAACATTGGCACTGTGGACCCACCAGTAACTCTACAACTGCGACGCCAAACAATTGTCGCATGATCGCATAGCCCAAAACTGGGCTATGAGAACATGCAACAAGCCATGAGATTTCCACCCTGTTACCCACCGGCCAATCAAGAACAACCTCGTCATGAAAATGGATCAACTGGACCCCTTTAAACACTGTAACCCTTGGCCCCACTGACAAAAAACCAAGTCACTACTCCCCGACCAATGAGAAGTGCACATGTCGCAACAAATTGAGAATCGAACCCACCGCACTGTTGCCATTGTGAATCATTGGAAGATTAGATGGTTGTCACATGATCGCAAGGGGAAAGAATATTCCTTGCGGTCATGCGACAGTCGTATGATCAAAGGGATCTGACAACTGGGCCCACGACTGGCAACTTCACCACATCACTGCTCTGCATCCAATAGAACTCTACCACCTCAACATCCTCTGATAGCAGTCCCACAACACTTCTTCCATCAACAGGTCCAAGAACAGGTGTCAACCGGTCACATGATCGCATGTCAAAAAACTCTAACATGCAATCATGCGACAGCCAACCATAGGCCGCCACATAACCACCAACGGGACCACCGCCAAAGAAGCTTAACCTTTTGGAGGATCGGACGGTTGCAACAACCACCGATCCTATCCAAACTTTAACCACACCAGGCAATGAAAAGAGGTGGGTCCCACCAACCAATCGCACCTGCATAGTTAGGACTGACAAACAAGGAGTGCTGGCAAGAGGAAAGAAATGTGAGGTTGAAAACACATAGGATTTTCGATGAAAGATCAAAAACACACAGGGTTTTCAATAAAAGATCAAAAACATCTAGGGTTTTCACGCAGACCCAAAGGTGGCAGGGAGACCGAAAACATCATGGGTTTTCGACACTTGGCAGATTTTGAAATTGTTTCCTGCAAACCTTAAAACTTGAATAACTCTCTAGATTTTGCAATTCAGCACGTGCAATTTGGACTAGAGCTTGGTGACACAATGAAGAACACAGGGCTAAGAGCTCAAACCATGAAACGCTATGGATTTTCATCACAAGTTAAAATTGTGTAGCAGGGTGGCAGAGACAACATTACTAAACTTGCAGAGAAAAGGCCATTTTCATTAGATTTTTGCATTGACAGGAAAATGGACTAACACCTCCTATTTATGATTAAATGACCTTTAGGGTCATAGGGGGAGCTATATTAGCTCTAGACCCCTACGGGGCTGGTATACTCACCCTTAGAGTATGCACCTTGGATTACAACTAGTTGGAGACTATATGATACAGTATGCAATAGTGCACTACCATATTGTCAGCGGAGAAGAAGAACAAAATTCCCTGTTGAACTATGTGTTTACGCAGCAAGCATTAATGGCAGAAAAAGTTACTTTATAGCCATCAAAGCTTCATTATTCACACATTGCATTCTAATTTGAGTGTTTAGAGAGCACTGAAGATCCAACAGTTGAATTTGTGAAGCATTGCTTTGAATCTATCAGCAAAGAAGGAAGTTTGATTGTTGGAAGCCCTAGATCAACGTGACATGTTGGAAACCCTTTGAAACCTTTCAAAAGCATCTAAATAAGTAATTCATGGCTACTCCAGTTGTATTTGATGTCACTAAAAGAAAGAGATACATGTTTAAAAGACATCCATTTAAGTCAACTTTAGATGACTTAAAAGGTGCATTTTCAAGAACCCATATGGGCGTCATGCATGTAGAAGATATATGCGCCTATATATATTGCAAAAAGGAACCAGTTGGCCTAGACAAAATTAGGTCGCACCTAGATTCCATGATGAATCCTAACAAATCAGTCACTAAAGAGTTCACGTACCTAGAGAATCACCCCATTATTGAATATGCTAATGCGCATGAATTTTATGAATCTGACTGGATCAAGATATTATTGAGCAAGATCCATGATGACCTATTTTGGATAGGTGACGCAGGGGCAGGGTAGATACAAGCAGAATTGAGTCCACTTGAATCCACAACAAGCCCTTGCTCAAAGTTACACAATAGAAGCAATATAATATCACATGAAATCAATGGAAACACAATGGATATGAGACAATCAACTGGCAGCAACAATAGAGAATTATATTATTTCTTTCAACATGCCCGGCTGTGAGGCCTTCCGGGTTTCGGCCTAATACAATGAGAATTATGAATTCAGAATTATAGCTTGCATCCTATCTTTTTCGCCAATGATGTATCTTTATAATCCTTCCTATATCTCTCCCATGATTCCCTACTACATCAATCTAGACCCCTTATATAGCCAGCTAAGCCACAGGTCGGCCAGTCAGGCATTTAATTACAATATAGGTCCAGTCTCAAGATTTAAACCAAAACTAATGCTAGAATGAATATAAATTGATGAACCTTTGGATTTAGGTCCTAACTTGACCCAAGAACATTCATTTAAGTGTGCAAGGTCCCATATGAGCACACGGAACATCGTAAGAAGAAACACCACACGTTTCACCCAAAAACTGGTAGGAAATAGGTCCTGAGGCAAAATAGGCATAACTTTTTACTCATAATGAATTGGAGTTTGTGCTCTTGGTAAATGATAGTAATTTAGATACACTTTAATTCCTCAAGTTAAAAAAATAAAATTCCATATATATCAAGGTCTCCAACATGAACAATCAGCACCAAAACTGTAGTAACAGCTCAGACGTGAAAGCTGGCAGAAAATAGGTCCTGTGCCAAAAGGGCCATAACTTTTGACTCATAATGAATTGGAATCTTCACTCTTGGGGAATGATATTAATTTAGGTCCCCTTTAATTCCTTAAGTGCACAAAATAATATTCCTTATGGATCAAGAGAACCAACATGAACAATCAGCACCAAAACTACAGGAAAACACTATTCTGATGGCAAGGAAAATAGCTGTAACTTTGAAACAGTCCATCCAAACTTGATGTGCTCATAGGAGAAGGTTCCCAAATAGGTCCCCAACATGATGTAAGCTTCACACACCATTAAAATATCAAATGCAAATATTATAAAGAAAACTACAGCAAACAGGTATAGAAATTAGAAAATATTTTTGGTTGATGCAAGATTGCCAAAGACCCAAGATGCTCCTACATCAAACACCTAGGGTAAATAAAGAACTAATGTCCACATCAGGCACTACTCATACTCTAACCTAAATCATAAAGATCCAACTCAGCTTGTGTAATCCATGAACTATCCTCAACTGGCTTGTCTTTCCACTGAACTAGATATTCCATGTAGTCTTTTCCTCTTGTACTCTTGCCAACTCTGGTATTCAAGATCTTTTCAATGTTGTCACTATTCTTCTTAGGATAGTTTGGATCATCTTCTATCTCATCATTTGATTCAAAGTACTCAAATATATCAGCAATGTTGAATATAGGTGATATATCCATGTCCTCTGGCAATTCTACTTCATAAGCATTTCCACTGTCAAACTTCTTTAGAATCTTACAAGGTCCAAACTTCTTCATTTTCAGCTTGTTGTAGGTACCAATTGGAAATCTATTCTTCTTCAAATGAATCATAACCTCATCTCCAACTTCAAAAGATTTATGTCTCCTTCTCTTGTCTGCTCTTTGTTTATATTTCAGATTACTATCCTCCAAATTATTTTTAACTTCATCATGTAAAGTTCTCATGTATTCTACAAAATGATCAGCTTCAGCACTTCTTCTGGTCTCAGTAGGTAAATCTCTCAGCTCTGTGGTTCCCTTAGGATGAAATCCATTAACAATCTCAAATGGTGTCTTCTTAGCGCTTCTATTCACTGAATTATTATATGCAAACTCTACTTGTGCCAAAATCAAATCCCAATTAGCAGGTTTCTCTCCAACTAAACATCTCAACAAGTTTCCCAAACTTCTATTCACAACTTCAGTCTGTCCATCTGTCTGAGGGTGAAATGTAGAACTAAACTTCAAATTAGTATTCATCTTCTTCCAAAGTGTCCTCCAAAAATAACTAGTAAACTTAGTATCTCTATCTAAAATAATAGATTTAGGCAAACCATGCAATCTTACCACTTCCTTGAAGAATAATTCAGCTACATGCAATGCATTAGATGTCTTCTTACAAGGTATGAAATGAGCCATCTTAGAAAATCTATCAACCACTACCAAAATAGAATCATTACCTCTCTAAGTTCTAGGCAATCCAAGAACAAAGTCCATACTCACATCTTCCCAAGGTCTATTAGGTACAGGCAAAGGTGTATACAATCCTGAATTCTGACTAGTTCCTTTTGTTGTTTGGCAAATTTTGCAACCTCTAACCATTCTCTGTACATCTCTGTAAATCTGTGGCCAAAAGTATCTTTCTAAAATCAAATTCATTGTCTTATCAATCCCAAAATGTCTAGCAAGTCCACCACTATGTTTCTCCTTCATTATGTTCTCTCTCATAGATCCTCTAGGTATGCACAACTGAACTCCTTTAAACAACATGTCTTCTTGAATGAAATAATCAGACCACTTATCACTCACTATGTGTTCTTTACAAGCTTTCCAAGGCTCTGAAAAATCAATGTCAGCCTCATACAAATACTTCAAATCATCAAAACCAAGTACTTCAACTCTCATTTCTGTCAGCAAATTTCTTCTTCTGCTCAAGGCATCAGCAACCTTATTTGACTATCCACTCTTATGCTTCAATGAAAAGGAAAAATTCTGCAAGAGCTCAACCCACTTCATATGTCTCTGATTTAACTTATTCTGACTTCCCAAATACTGCAAAGCTTTATGGTCAGTATACAACACAAAATCTTTAGGCATCAAATAATGTCTCCACTTCTTCAAAGCTTGAACAATAGCATAGAATTCCTGGTCATAAACTAAATATTTTCTCTTAGCATCATTCAACTTTTCACTAAAGAAAGCTATAGGTTTTCCTTGTTGACTCAAAATAGCTCCAATTGCACTACCACTAGCATCACATTCAACTTGAAAAACTTTATTAAAATCAGGCAAAGAAAGTGTAGGCAACTCTGCAATTCCTTGTTTCAATGTTTCAAAACTCCTTTGTGCTCCATGTGTCCATTTGAAATCCTTTTTATCTCCTCTCATAGTTTTAGTCATTGCATTACAAATAGAAATGAAATTTCTGATGAACTTCCTATAAAAACTTGCCAATCCATGAAATGATCTTACCTCTCCAACATTCTCTGGTGTAGGCCAATCAATTATATCTCTCACTTTCTCAGGATCCATCTTTAATCCATCAACTGAAATTACAAAACCAAGGTACATAATATCTTCTTTCATAAATGAACATTTCTTCAAATTAATCAGCAACTTTTCTTCCTTCAATCTCTGCAATACTTGTCTGATATGTTCAAGATGTTCCTCCTTACTCTTACTAAATATCAAAATGTCATCAAGATATACAATCACAAACTTACCCAAGAATCTTTTCAGAACTTCATTCATTAGCCTCATAAAAGCACTAGGTGCATTAATCAAACCAAAAGGCATAACCAACCATTCATACAAACCTTCAGTAGTCTTAAAAGTAGTTTTCCATTCATCCCCTTCTCTGATCCTTATCTGATGATATCCACTTTTCAAATCAATCTTTGTGAAATACTTTGCTCCACTTAAACTGTCCATTATGTCATCCATTCTAGGTAAAGGAAATATGTACTTTACTGTTATCTTGTTTATAGCTCTAGAATCAGTGCACATTCTCCATTCTCCATTCTTTTTAGGTGCTAATACAGCAGGTACTGCGCAAGGACTCAGACTTTCCCTAATCAAACCTCTTTCAAGCAATTCTTGCACTTGTCTATTCAATTCAGTCTTTTCATCAGGTGTCAACCTATGTGGTGCTTTATTAGGCAAACTAGCTCCAGGTATCAAATCCATACAATGACTTATACTTCTCATAGGTGGTAAACCATCAGGTACATTATCAGAAATGATTTCATAAAATTCATTCAGTAAAGGCTTAACTTCAGGTGCATGTTCTAACTCATCTTGTTTCTCAGTCTTTCTTGGAATAAAAGAAAAGCAAACATTCTGTTCTTTCATTTCTCTTGCAAACTTTTTACCATCAACCAAACATACTCTGACTGTGGTACAGTGACTTTCATCAAACTTCTCTATCAAAGGAAACAACACTTGGTTCTTTCCATCCATCCAAATAGTATATTGATTCAATCTACCATCATGCAAAGCTTTCCTATCATACTGCCAAGGTCTACCCAAAAGAATATGACAACAATCCATAGGCATAATATCACACAAGACTTCATCATGATAATTCCCAATTTTGAATTTAACAAGGCATTGTTCACTTACAGTTTATGCTCCTTCTAGATCCAAGAAATATGGTAAGGCTTAGGATGTTTCAATCTTTGCAACTACAATTTGCTAACCAACTCTTCAGATGCCAAATTATCAGAACTTCCACTATCAATGATTACCTTGCAACATTTATCAGCGATCTTACATTTGGTTCTGAACAAACTTTTCCTCAAAACAGGTTCCTCATCAGCTTCTTCATTCCACAAGATCCTTCTTAGCATCAAGTTCTCACCATGTTCAGGTTCATTAGACATTTCCTCAACTTCTTCACAAGCCAAATTATTTCTACCATTACCTCCAGTCTTCTTTCCAGAGTTAGTACATTCAAAAGCTCTATGTCCTTCTTCACCACATTTGTAACAAGTACCTTTAAACCAAGATTTCTCTTCTCTTCTACCATTATTGTTATTCCTAGAGTAACCAGTAGAGCTACCTCTAGAGTAATTACCTCTTTTAGTAGGCTCATCTTTCCATCCTTTATCTTGCACTGAATTTTTGGATATGCTACTTTCTCCATTAGATCTACCTCTACTTCTCTGAAATCTGCCACCTCTTCCTCTTTGTCTTTGATCATGTCTTTTTGTCAATCTTTCTTCAGCCTTCAAAGCAAATTGGTATGCTTCTTCCACACTATCAATCTTCACATAACTAATCTCATCTTGAATAGATGTCCTTAGGCCATTCAGATATCTAGCCACCTTCTCAACTTCATCATCCCCATGTCCAGATCTGATATCCAATTTGTAAAATTCTTCAGTATATTCTTTCACACTCATGTCCTTTTGTCTTAGATTTTGCATTTTTCTCATCAAACTAACTTGGTAGTCAGTTGGAAGAAACTTCTTCTTCATCTTTCCAAGCATCTTCATCCATGTTTTGATCTTTTCTTTTCCTCTCTTTTGTCTCTCAGTTTGCAAATGATCCCACCAAAGAGATGCATGCCCTTTCAACTTTGTGACTGTTATCTTAACCTTCTTATTATCAGGAGTACCTTCATACTCAAAGTATTTATCCATCTTAGAGATCCAATCCAAAAGTGTATCGGTCTCAAGTCTTCCATCATAGCAAGCAACTTCAACTACAGGTTTGGAGTTAGCCTTAGACAAAACTCTCAAAAGTCTTTCCTCATCTTGTTCAACTTCAGGTTCAGCATTAGGTGCTGCTTCTTCTTCTTCATCACTAACATCTTCAAGATGTGCTCCTCTTCTCTGGGTTGTCTCTACAGCTTCAAGCCTAGTTTTAATTTGCCTCAACATATCCATGATAGCATTATCATTTCCTCTACCACGAACCATCTTGACAATCAGATTCCAGCAAGATCGTAACCTTCTGCAAGTTATAGGTCAGATCTTAGATCTTCCACCCTAAAACCAAATCCAATAAGGTTCTCCACGATCCAATCCACAAGAAAGAAAGAACTCTGATACCACTTGATGCAGGGGCAGGGTAGATACAAGCAGAATTGAGTCCACTTAAATCCACAACAAGCCCTTGCTCAAATTTACATAATGGAAGCAATATAATATCACATGAAATCAATGGAAACACAATGGATTTGAGACAATCAACTGGCAGCAACAACAGAGAATTATATTATTTCTTTCAACATGCCTGGCTATGAGGCCTTCCAGGTTTCGGCCTTATACAATGAGAATTTTGAATTCAGAATTATAGCTTTCATCCTATCTTTTTCTCCAATGATGTATCTTGATAATCCTTCCTATATCTCTCCCATGATTCCCTACTACATCAATATAGACCCCTTATATAGCCAGCTAAGCCACAGGTTAGCCAATTAGGCATTTAATTACAATATAGGTCCAGTCTCAAGATTTAAACCAAAAATAATGTTAGAATGAATATAAATTGATGTGCCTTTGGATTTAGGTCCTAACTTGACCCAATAACATTCCTTTAAGTGTGCAAGGTCCCATATGAGCACACGGAACATCGCAAGAAGAAACACCACACGTTTCACCCAAAAACTAGCAAGAAATAGGTCCTAAGGCAAAATAGGCATAACTTTTTACTCATAATGAATTGGAGTTTGCGCTCTTGGGAAATGATATTAATTTAGGTCCAATTTAATTCCTTAAGTGCTCAAAATAAAATTCCTTATAGATCAAGGTCACCAACATGAACAATCAACACCAAAACTGCAGTAATAGCTCAGACGTGAAAGCTGGCAGAAAATAGGTCTTGTGCCAAAAGGGCCATAACTTTTGACTCATAATGAATTGGAAGCTGCGCTCTTGGGGAATGATATTAATTTAGGTCCCCTTGAAGTCCTTAAGTGAAAAAAATAATATTCCTTATGGATCAAGAGAACCAACATGAATAATCAGCACCAAAACTACAGGAAAACACTGTTCCGACGGCAAGGAAAATAGCTATAACCTTGAAAAAGTCCATCCAAACTTGATGTGCTCATAGGAGAAGGTTCCCAAATAGGTCCCCAAAATTATTTAAGCTTCACATAACATGAAACTATCAAATGCAAATATTATAAAGAAAACTACAGCAAGCAGGTACAGAAATCAAAAAATGTTTTTGGTTGATGCAAGATTGCCAAAGACCCAAGATGCTCCTACATCAATAGGTGAAGTATCAATCAGAATTATAGTAGATCTCATTCATGAGATGATAGTTTTATCTAGGACATACACCATTCTTCCAGTTGGGAAGGATGTCAGGAAATTGGTTGAACAAGCCTGCAAATCCTAGAGTGACAAGCGTGGGATGACTATTGAGCCAATTAAGGAGAAGGACATCAAATTGATGTCTATGATTCTTGGTTAAAAATTCCAACATGCCAACAGGGTCAATAGTGTGTCTACAACCACTATTCTTGCAGCCATAAGGATAGTAAGGGAAAATGGTGAATTCAACATGTGTGAAATCTTGTGTGCACAGTTGATGGACAACATAAGGGCAATCAAGCATGATAAGACCAAAGTATTCAAGTTTGGGTCTTCGATAATCTACATGTTCTTTCATATAGTTGGGAAGGTATCAGAATTATACCTAGACAAAATTTTACCTACAATGCCTCAGATATCCCTTAAGGCATCAGTTGAGAGCACTCTAAGAGACTACATGGAATTGTAATTGAAAACCTTCAGGATAAAGATGCATATGAGGTATAGGATACCTAAAAGTATTGTTGAGAAATATAAGGATAGCATTTGCTTTATGGTGGAGACTAGCAGTACTTGTATGGAGGTTGTTGAGCCTAGAACTAAGTGGATTCATCCACTTGGCTATGAAGTGGAGGAGAAAGTCTTGGAAACCTATGCATAAGTTTTACTATCAACACACAAGGATCCAAATGAGCCTAGATGGGGAACTTATGAAGAAAAGACCAAGGAAGTGGACGCAGTCTTAAACAGTGTTGCAACCAAGAGGAAAGCCACCAAAATAACCTCTGATATTTTGAAGATCCATGGTGTGACTCAAGTAGACTTGGATAAAGCCAGAGAGACCAAAATTGCTATGCAGATTGAGAGCACATCCTCTGTAGAAGCCAAGACAGAGAAAATAGATGACCCTAAGACAAAGAAGATAAAAGTTGAGAAAATTGATGATATCAGTCCTACACCCATAGTTACAGTTGATGTGGAGTCCACTGATGCATCTCCTAAGGTGCCTAAGAGGAAGAATCAAACTGCCACAAGTCACCCTTCAACTAGAGCCACAAGAAGCAGAGGTAGAAATACACAACCACCTCCTGAGGTAGGATTCCTACCAAGTCTTCAAGTGTTAAGGAGTAGAGTGGTAGAGGAAGGAAGGCTAGATTAGATAGCTAAATTCTATGATAGATATCATGAAATTGACAAGTCTGAGATCCATGAGATGTTGATCAAACATATGATCAAGTTCAAGAAAATAGTTCTAGAACTGAAGACAAAGATTCTAGATAAAGTTTGGGAAATTTTGGATTCCTTAAAAAGACAAGCAGCAGAGGAAGACTTTAGAATCAAAGAGAAAATACTGGATGACAATCTACTAGTATGTTCAATTGATGAGAAAACACTGCTGCTAGGTTTGGTGAAGCCATACCTCAGAAGTAAGATGAGGACATTGCACATAATGAACAAGGATTATGAGCAGATAACCAAGGAGATAGAACAAGCTTTTGAGAAAGTATTCCTTGAACAACGCATGCAACCTTCATCTGTGCCCATCACTCAAGCACCTATTAGGAAAGATAAAAAAGTTGAGGTCACAAAAACACCTATGACAAGTCAACAAAACTCAGCATCCTTGGTAGCAGTTCCTGCAAGTGAAATAAAGTCTGCACCCATGACCGCAACTCAAGAAGTTAACACAATAATGATTGATAATGTGGAGATATCAATGGTGGCCACTGACAAAGACTTAGACAAATTTGAGGAAGCCTTTGTGAGAACACAAGAAGTAGAAACACTATGTGGTGACAATTCATCTATGCAGCAAGGAAATGTGTTGATCGAAGACTTAAGAGGACAAGAAGAAGAAGAAGAAGAGAAAGAAAATGAAAAGGAGAAAGGTGAAGAAGAGGAGGTAGAAAAAGAAACAAAAGATGAACCCTCATTTCAAATGCAAATAAGGATAAAGACAGAAGTGATGGATAGCACACCTATCACTCCTATGCCATCAACATCATTATTATCAAGTTTAACTCCTGACACTACAAGCTTGGACTCTTGGGGAGAAGAAGACCTGATCAAGATCAGTGTTCTTGCTATGGAGAAGGCCAAGGAAAAACAAGTGATGAGGAATCCTCTATTTTTTGAGTTATTAAACATCTTGAACAATCTACTACCAGCAAAGATGAAGGTACCAAAAGTGCTCTCAGTGGAGGATGTTAGCAACATCCTAACAAGCTTCAAGGCAAATGTTTCTAGCATGGAGGAATCAGTAGCCAAAATATCATAAGAGAAGTATCTTAAGAAGAGATTGAATGAACTAATAAGTAACTTCACACTTGACCTTAGCTCTCTCAAGGTTGGTCAAGCTTCACTAAAAAATATTGTAGCTCAAGGAAGGAAAATCATAGCTGACTGCATGAACCAAGACAAGCTGACTACAGACCTCTATAAGAAAATTCAAGAGGCAGAGGCTATGATAGATCAAGTGAGGAAATTAGTAGAAGATCCCACATCAAATATAAACATGTGTAACAATGTCTACCAGGGACAAGTGGACAAAATAGAACAGGCAGAGAAAGAAATGTCCAAAATAAGGGCAAAGCAAACACAATTGAGAAATGCTCTTGCACCCTCACTAGATGTCTTGAATCAGAACATCAAGGAGATCAATGCCACAATGGTGACATATGATTAAGGTTCATGTACAAATTTGGAGAAGATGGAGAATTTAACATATGCTTTGTGCGTCCATCTTCAAACAATAGACACACTGAAGAAATTTTGGCAGAATGAGATTGCTAATCTAAAGATAGCATATCTAGATGTCTTCACTTTGTAAGTACTTATGTATACATTTTTTTTTAGCACCTTTGTCATTAATGTCAAAGGGGGAGTATAGTTTGTAGAAGGAATAATATGGAGCCTTGTAAATAACGTAAATAAAAGTATAGTACATAAGGGGAGATATAAGTTAGAGTATGTATAAGAAAATTTTGTATAAGGACATAGTTAGCAACTTTTCCATATTCCTTTGTTGCCATTAATGACAAAGGGGGAGATTGTCGGCAAGTTGAGTATACTGGAGTATATGAATATATTTAGTGTTTTTGTTATGGCAACAAAGTCATATGAAGTTTTGGAGTCAGCGCATATTGAAGAAGATCATAAATATGGCTAAGTATGGAAGACTGGACAGACAACTAAGCACCAGGTGATCTGAGCATTAGAGCACGTGCGTATGATAGAGTTATGACATGTTACCTTGAAGGTAAGCTTTTCAATATGTGTTCATGCTAATTCTAAGAGCACGTGATGATATGAGTTATTATGAGGAAGTTACAAGAAGATGAAGTGGCACAGACAATAAGCGGCAGAACAGGACAGAGCATGAGGCCGACTATGTGTATTTTGGTTAGTGCTTGTAATAATGTTTTGTAAAGGCTATGCGCCTATTTTATTTAGGTCATAGACATGTTATTATGATTGTATGTAAACACGCTTGAGCCAATTCATTTGGAAGCATTGCATATAATTGGTTAAAGGGCCGACCTAGTCAATTATTTTGTAAGCGCATATAAATATGACATGCGCCTTGGTAATTTAGTATATGATAATAAAGAGAGTTAAGTAGAGAAGATCAAAAGTGTGTGAAGAGTATTCATTATGTTGTAGAGCTTCACAAGAGGTTGGAGCATCAGCGCATCAATGGAACTAATCTGACAAGCAGTGTCACATCAGTAGTTCACCTTGCAAATATAGTGTGTATCTGATATCTAGAAGGTTGTAGCCTTCACCATTTGATAAGTGAGCCCTAGGATAGTGTGTCCCCACCCCTAATAGGGTTATTGTAAAATACTCCTAACAAGGTCTGACCTTTGACCAAGTCACTGTACTAAAAGCATTGTAAAGTAAAACTCCTAACAGGGTTGCAAGATCTTCTAATAGGGATCATAAAATACTAGTGCAGTTCTTAGTGGGTGTCAATTCCCACCGTGGTTTTTACCTATTTGGGTTTCCCTGTAATCATATCTTTTGTCATGTGTTATGAATGTTTATCTTACTTGCATTAATGTTCATTTCAATAACTAAGCAATCATGTTAAATTATAAGATAGAAGAAAAAGAATAAAGTATAGAACACTGATATATCCATAATTGGGCAAAAGTACAAGTTTGTAGAATACCGATTCACCCCCCCCCCCCCCCCTCCTCTCAGTATTCCCTATTTCTAACACAGTGCCCATTTTGAATGGAGGTCATTGTATCTGAATTTTCAAAAAAGTTAAAAATATATGGCTTAGGCCTTTAACCCCCAAAAAATAAAAATACAAATTAATGAGATAGGGTAAAATTAAATAATATTTAATATTTAATTATATTATAGATGATTAATTAATGAAATGTTTAATGGACGACTAATAATTAAGGTAATTAATTAAAATCATTTAATTATAGAATTAAGGAGAACTGATGATTTTTACTTTAAAATATGGTAGAATGACACAATTTCTTTGAATAATAAAGATTATTAAATAAATTAAAGAGGAATATTAGTAATGTCATTGCATTAGAGCAATAGGCCATTTTTAAATGTCTAGTGAAGTAAGGGTTGTCAAAAGCCCTGAGGTGGTAGAAGTATGGAATACAAAGGATATACCAAATGGTGACTTGAAAGATGAGGAATTAAGGAGAATAAAGCCATTCAATTAGAGGACGAGTGGGGATATAAGAGTGGATATTACAAAGATGAGGAATTTGGTATCTTGGATTCTAGATGTATTAGCCAAATGAATAACAAATCTTTGGATGGTATAAAGAAAGGAAGAGAACGAAATCCAACAAGCAAAAGAGGGAAGACAAGAAAAAAGAAAATAGAATTATTAGCACTTTTGAATTTTTGAAAATGACAAAGGGAGCAAAGACCTCCCTTGGGGACCAATGGAGATACTTACATGGAACATCAGGGGCCTCTCAACCCTTGATAGAAGGTGCTTAATCAAGTTTTATATGGGAAAGAGCTCAGTGGAGATAATATTAATTTAAGAAATAAAGATCAATTAGAAGAATGGATCTAAGTTTCTAAAAAGTTGTAGAAAGTGGGATGGATTTTTTTAGGACTCGAATGGTGCTCTAGGAGATTGAGGATTCTTTGGAATCCAAATTGTGAGGAGGTAAAAATGGACAAAGTTGAATCATAGTGGATGAACTATAACATTTGATGAAGAGATAAGAATAAGGAATATATTATTTTCAAATTTTATGGTCCTATAATGACATAAGACAAGGTTGTGTTACAAAACTTCTTAATGGAAAAATTGAAAAGGATAGGTAATATAGACTACATAGTTGGTGGGGAGTTTAACACAATTTTGAACACCAATGCAAAAAGTGGAGGAATTATTTTTAAAAAATAGGGTCATGAGTGATTTCCAAAGTTTTTTGAAGACAATGATTTGTTCTATATGGTCCCTAAAAATGGGAAATTGACATGAAAAAATTGTTGCTCCTAAAGAGAATTAATGATTGTCATTAGTATCATTCAGTCATAGAGTTGGTAAAGGAGATAAGACAGGACAATCAATCAATACACATAGCCTATATACTGAGAAGAACATAAGGGAGATCACTAAGTTAACTGAACACAACCTTGACCGAGCACTCTTACTAAGCCAGATGATTATCAAGTATCAAGCATAGTAGTCACCAAGAATTTGTATGAACCGATCACCAATTAATTACCAAGCAATGAATGCAGTATACATCGAGTGAAATAGGAAATGACATAGCAATTTGGAATGGCACAAACTACATGGAAAATAGTTTACACCGATTAAGAAAATGGTTTACCAAGATCGAGAAAAAATTTAATATGGATGTAATCATTAAATTGTTGATGATTCCTATGTAATGTTGATCTAGGTTTTTTATTTCTACTATTGATCTTAGGTTTTCTAAGATAGAGGTTAAACCCTAATTAGGTCAAGACCAGTTTGATATAAATTTGTAAGGATGACATTTTGACATGTATCACACATGTAGTAGCCACCACAGTGGAAGACATCTGAAGATCAGACAGGGTTATGATTGACAAGCATTGAAGGAACATTCAGTTTATCAGGAACAAAAGGCTACCAAGTAGTATTCATTGAGGAGATCAATCACATTAAGGTGATGACAGATAAGTACATTACAGATCTTAATCATGCAAGATTAAGTTGTTATTTACAAATCAATCCCATTTTTTATACTCTTTAACCATTGTAGCGTACTTTAAATCTTTTAATAGAGTGAACTTAATAGTTCTATTGTAAATCTCTTAATCGAGTGCACACTTGATTGTGTTGCTAAAATACTTTAACTAGGTAGATCTAGATGATCTCATTGTTACTCCTAATAGGGTAAGATCACTAGAAGTGATCAAAATCTTTGTAGCCTTAACTGACAACTTTGTTACTGTAGTAGTCAAGCTTTGTGGGTGTCATCCCCTCCACAGTTTTTACCTTCTAACAAGGGTTTATGTGATACCAAAATACTTGAGTTATGTGTATGAATTTTCATGAAAGGTTTATTGATTAGATTACATGAATTTACATTTAAGTTATGTTATGGATGTATGTTACATGTAATTGATATAGTCAATTAGTGATATTCATGTTTACAAAGATTCAGTTTGAAAAGTTTTAAGGGTATTGATTCACCCCTCCCCTCTCAATACACAACTTTCCATTATCCCAACAATTGGTATCAGAGCTAGTTCTCTTATTTAGGAAGTTTTACCACTAAAGAGAAAAGATCTTAAGGATGGAAAGGTATAAGCTTGATAAGACTATTGAGAATTAGAAATTGTAGTTGTAGATCTACATTGAAAAATTCAAGGAAGCCAAAGAAAAATTGAGAGAGTTACTGATCAAAAGGAAGGATATGGAATTTCGGTATAATGAGACTGATTATCATGAAGAAGAGATAGATGATCTGTTTGAGGCATTTGGATCTGGATCGGTCAAGAGTCACAAATGGTTAGAATAATTGATTTGATGAACAATGCAAGGCAGGCTGAACAAGAAAGAAATTTAGCTATTGAAGATAGGAAGAACATGACTAAAAAGCTGGAAGAAAAGGAATCTTAGATAATGAGACTCACCGAGCATCATTTTGAAAACTCCAATCAGATGGTTGTCATGAGTCAGGAAGTCAACCGAGTAAACAATGAGCTTACTAGGAAATTGGACAACTATAATAGGAAATCGGTGAATTGAGAGAAGAAAATGAAAGATTGAAGAATGAAGTAAAGATTCAACAACAACATAATGATATGATTAAGAAAGTTGAAGAAAGTAAAAAAAGGATGGATGAATTCCTAATCAGTTAGGAAAGACTTGACAACAATACTAGTTTAGGCTATACCGAGTAGGGAGATTCATCAAGACAAGTTGAACAAAAGGGTGCTTATGCTAATCCAAGGCCAAAGAAGCTCTCATGCTATCATTGTGGAAAACTAGGCTGCACATCAAATATTTGCAGAAGAAAAGCAAATGGTATTCCTAAATTTAATGGTTATTGTTATAACTATAATAAGTATGGACATCAAGCATACGAGTGTAGATCAAAGTTGAATAGGTCACCTAAGAAACACTACATGGAAAATAACTTTCGCACTTGCAACATGCATGGACATATATCACAGGAATGCAGGACAAAGATGAAGCAAGTCTGGAAACCAAAAGAATAGAACAAGACATATCAACCGAGAAGGCAAGGTAATACATATACTTGGGATTACAATACTTGGATTAATTGCACAACATGTGGCAGATATGGACATATTGCAACAAATTGTATGAGAAATAATTGGAGAGGAAGATCTCAAAATTGGACAAATTTTGGAATGGCATGTTTTCAATGTCACAAAGTTGGTCACTTGAGAAAAAACTACAGAGACCAAGCACCAAAGGTAAATGAAAATACAAATGGTAACAAAATTGAATAAATCATGAGGATAAGAAATCAAATGTGGAGAAAATCAACAAATGACAATGTTGGATCAAGCACTATAGTCGGTGACACCTCATCTTTTGGATTAGGTGATTTCACCACCTCCACCTAAGCAATTTAGGTATGTATGGAACTAAATTTCAATTGGTTATATCTTACAACAGTTCCTTATATCTATTGAATGAACAC
The DNA here is from genome assembly GCA_027943335.1 of Chamaecyparis obtusa. Classification (NCBI taxonomy): domain Eukaryota; kingdom Viridiplantae; phylum Streptophyta; class Pinopsida; order Cupressales; family Cupressaceae; genus Chamaecyparis; species Chamaecyparis obtusa. The sequence continues at coordinate 3,093,969 of BSBK01000537.1, forward strand.
CAAATCAACATGAAATAAGATACACTAGGGTATTGTATGTTTTGAGCTTAACATGTGTATAGTCGGTAAAAGTGTGACCGAGTAAAATATTGTTAGTCGGTGAAAATGGAAAGGTTAACAAAGTTGAAGTATCAACTGAGAAATATCTAGTGTTAACCGAGTGAAAGTTTCAAAAGTGATAACCAATCATCACTATGTTTATTGAGTTGTGGTAGATAAAGCATTTAATGCAAAAGTTTAAGCGGGAAAAGAAATTTTAGGTATAAATACACGACAATGCAAGACATTTCAACACACAGCGATCACAAGAAAAATCAGATAAATTTGAGTGAATTTGAGCAAGATTTTCTTAAGCATTCAACAAATATTTGAGTAGATCCCGAGCAGTTTATCATCATTTCAAGCAATTTTCTTAATCACTGAGTTATTTTTTTGAAGATTTCATGAAGCCCTAAATTTGAAAGAACGATGGCATCTTCATCCAAGACTACAAAATCCAAGTCTGAAAGTGACAAGAAAATCACACTAATTAAGTCAACAACATGTGAAGAACCTAAATATAAGTTTCATCCCGAGATCGCTTCACAAATTGATCAAGTAGGCATGTTTTCTAGCATATCGCCTAGGGTTTTATTGGTTCAGGATATACGTGCTTATATCTAATGTAAAATAAGTGAAATTATATATTTTGAACTATAATCAACTTACTAGGAGATGAGTGAGAATGGAAAGCTCAAGGATGAGCACAAACACCTGGAAGTCAAAGTATTGATTAATGCCCTACATTTTATGAGAGAGTTTAAATATGTATGGATTTGGGTTTTACTTATACGCGTACATGAAGGAAAAATGTGGTTGGATGAACTGGTTATATTATCTAAGGATATTATTCATGCGGTTACTGGTTACCCCACTAATGACAAGGCTAAGGCTATAAGGAATGCACCGAGGGCAAAAACTGAGAAGCTCACATGAGCTGAATGGCATGGTAGAGGAATGAGAGTTAACACCATAACTAATCCAAAAATAAGGTTTGGAGCCTATGTCATCAACTACAAGATTTTTCAATCTAGCGGGCCCAATAATGTACCATGCAGAGTAGTAGATATAGTATTTAAGATTGTCAAGAAAGGTCTACAATTAGACCTCGTCGAGCTACTGTTGAAACAACTGGAAGAGAACATGAGAACCATTCAGGTAGCAAAGACAAATACATGTAAGTTTGGTTCATTACTAGTCTGCATATTTTTCTACCTACAAAAATACTTCCCATATGTCGGTAATGTAGACTGGGATGTTAATCGACCAGTTATCATACGACTAAGTGAGTTTATCCAAAATCTAGGTCATAATTTTGTAACTATCATGGATGATTACTTTGGAAAGTTTAAGGATAGAATGCAGAAAAGAAGAAGGATTCTAGGTCAGTTAGTTGAGAAACACAAGGAAGATAGATGTTTTATGGTGGATACCGACACCACCTTAATTAAGGCAATTGGGCCAAGAACTGCTTGGCTACCACCAATGGGCTATGAACTGGATATTAACCGAGCCTCTATGTCAATAAAGGCATTGCTGGCTAAACCCAAAGATCCAAAAGCTACTAGGTTTGGAACCTATGAGGAATAAAAATTAAGGATAAAAATGGATCTAGTAGGAGTAAAGGTGACTAGGAAATCTAAGAAGATGATGGAAGCATTGGTGAAACAATTTGGAGAAGATGATGAAGAAGAAGAAGAAACAGATAAGTCAGTTGATAAAGAAACTAAGGAACAACTTCTGATAGAGAATAGTGAAAATGAGGAGGAAACTGAGTCAAATAAGGAAATTCAAGCTGCACTGGTAAAGGCTACAGGGAAGAGAAAACAAGAAAAAACACCTAAACGAGCAAGGACAAGATCCTCTACAGCCTCTTCTCCACCCCTAAAGAAAGGAATACCAAAAATCACAAGGCCTACTGCCACAAAGACTTATCAAAAGAAGAAAATAGGTGCACAAGTCACCACCGAGAAACCTAAGAAGAGGAGAAGACTGATAAGAGAAAAATATGATGTAGACTCTGAAGAAGAAGAAGATCAAAGTAATTTTAAATTTTTTATAAATAGGAGTCAATATGTAGATGAGCTAGTTGAAAATATAAAAGAAATGGGTAAACTAGGTCACCCTAAGATGAATAGGTATACATATATGTCAACCGAGGATCATGAGAAAGTAGAAGAAGCTATCATCCATATGATGATTAAATTTAAGAGACTACCTATAGAGTTTGTAAAATATATCCCTAAGGAACTACATGACAAGGTATCGATAAGGTGGACATATGCCTTGCATACAGAAAAGAAAATGAGGGAACATTATTTAATTTTGGCAATGCCTACTCTTACAATTACCGAAATTGATGAGTTGATGAAAAAGTATTCCAATAGATTTTTGATGAAAGGCAGAGCACTTAACATTTTGGCAGGTAAACTTGAAGCAGTTGATGATAATAGCAATCTTCTATGGACAAAAATTTTGGAATCAAGGGCAGAAGCAGATCAACTTGCATTGGCTATAATACCCGAGAAGAAATTTAAAAGCAAAGGAAAAGGAGTCCACTCAGATGATGCTGACATAGCCACAAAGGAACCAATTCATATATCCGATATTGAGCAACAAGATGACACTTATGTCAAGGATTTCTATCCGGATGGATATACTGAAGAGGACACACAGGATGCTCCTAAGAAATTAGTAACAATAGGGATAGATGAAGTCTTTATAGAAGACATTACACATGGAGATCCTGATGATGATGCAAAGGCAGATGAGGACATCACTATAGTTACAAGTAATACCAAAGAAGATCAACCTACTGAGGTAGAAACAATAGACATATCAGGTAATTTACCGATATTAGTACAATAAATCAGCATTGCTACACAAGGACAACCCAAGGATAAAACACCCAAGAAAGAGGACACAACCAAGGGACAGGGTGCAAAAGAGAACAAAGACACAAATGAGCCTAAAAACAAAGAGGTAGAAAGCAAAGAGCCTGAAATAGAAACTAATGTACACACGTCTATAATAGACACCAGGCAAGAATCCCAAGGACATGAAACTGAGACACCAGTCAAAGGGCGGGATAAGGAAGAGAGCATGTCTACTGCACAAAAAAATTCAAATCCGGAGACCAAAGCTCTAGTACCATATGGGAAATCTCCCACACCAGAGAAGAAGAAAAAGAAAAAACATGGTAAGGGTCCAGTCACATTAGATGAAATTATAGAAATCCCTACATGTGACCTGAGGACTTTAGACCCAAAAGCATTAAGAAGGTATGGAGAATTGTGCACAAGGAAGGTTGCACATGAAAAACTAAGACAAGAAAGTAAACATAAACAGGTCTTAGATGATGTTAGAGAGATTCTGATGCAAGTAGTCCCTAATATCAATGTTGATGAGGTAAGTCCCATCACTGATCAACTTGCTACTCTAACCGGCCACATCAATGATCCAAATATAGATGCAAAGAAAAGAATTAAGGAAAGATCAGAGGCCAAATTACAGTTGAAACTAGCAGAGTGAATCAGTCGGGAAGTGACAATAAATAAAGTAAAGCTATCTGAGGTAATAACCAAGCTTGACACTATTATTCAACAAGTTATTACAAATTTTGCACAAGTTATGCACTATAGAACACTTCACTACCGATCTTAGTGAAAAGATAAACAAGATAGATGAAGATATAAAGGTTAGTGCAAATAATCTTTTAATCGATCCAAATGCATTTTATGAGCATTATGTGAAAGTTCAATAAATCTAGCGGTTAAGATTAGAATTGAGAAAAGAAGAAGATAAGATCAGAGATCAAGTAACCGAGCTATAGGCAGAGTTAATTCCACACCTCAAGGTGATACACAAGTATGTGAATAAGGAAAAAGAGTTAGTTGCCACCCTGGAGATATCAATATTAGAAAATATTTTTGATATGCATCCACAAGTCGGATTAGAGCACATTGCTCTTGAGAATCTTGAGGAATGGGAAAACCTCTTGGCTACATTGAAGAAAACCCATCAAAATATTTTTGATAAGCTGAGTACATTTTTTGCATTAATTTCAAAAAAGGGGGAAAATATATCTATATATATTCTTGTATGTACTTCACACCGAGAGCATGTACAAAGGGGGAGTTCACATCAATTCATATATTTTTTTGTTTAAATTCAAATTTTGAAGTTGATACATATACATAAGGTTTTTTATATTAATGCCAAAGAGGAGAATGTTACTCCTAAAGAGCATTAAAGGTTGTCATTAGTATCATTCAGTCATATAGTCAGTAAAGGAGACAAGACAGGATAGTCAGTCAATACACAGAGCCTATACACCGAGCAAAACACAAGGTAGATCACTAAGTTAACCGAACACAGCCTTGACTGAGCACTCTTACCGAGTCAGATGATTACCGAGTTCTGAGCACAATAGTCACCAAGAATTCATATGAATCGAGCACTAGTTAATTACCGAGCGATGAATGCAATATACATCGAGTGAAAGATGAAATGACATAGTAGTTTGGAATAGCACAAACTACAAGGCAAATAGTTTACACCGATTAAGAAAATAGTTTACCAAGATCGAGACAAAATTTAATATGGATGTAATCATTAAATTTTTTATGATTCCTATGTAATGTTGATCTAGGTTTTTCATTTCTACTGTTGATCTTAGGTTTTCTAAGATAGAGGTTAAACCCTAATTAGGTCAAAATCAGTTTGATATAAATTTGTAAGGATGTCATTTTGACATGTATCACACATGTAGTAGCCACCACAATGGAAGACATCTGAAGATCAGACAAGGTTATGATTGACAAGCATTGAAGGAACATTCAGTTTATTAGGAACAGAAGGCTACCAAGTAGTATTTATTGAGGAGATCAATCACATTAAGGTGATAACATATAAGTATATTACAGATCTGAATTAGGCAAGATTAATTTTCTATTTACAGATCAATCCCATTGTTACTCTTTAACCATTGTAGCAGACTTTAAATCTCTTAACAGAGTGAACTTAATAGTTCTATTGTAAATCTCTTAACCGAGAGCACACTTGATTGTGTTGCTAAAATCCTTTAACCAGGTAGATCTAGTTGATCTCAGTGTTACTCCTAGCAGGGTAAGATCACTAGAAGTGATCACAATCTGTGTAGCCTTAACCAACAACTTTGTTACTACAGTAGTGAAGCTTTGTGACTGTCATCCCCACCATAATTTTTACCATCTAACACGGGTTTCTACGATACCAAAATACTTGAGTTAAGTGTATGAAGTTTCATGAATGGTTTATTGATTAGATTACATGCATTTACATTTCACTTATGTTATGGATGTATGTTACATGCAATTGATACAGTCGGTTAGTGATATTCATGTTTACAAAGATTCAGTTTGAAAAGTTTTAAGGGTACTGATTCACCCCTCCCCTCTCAGTACACATCTTTCCATTATCTCAACAAAAACATGAGATTTGGGTTCACAAACATATTTGAGAGACTTGACCATTTCTCTCTTGGACATTCATAGAATAATTTTGGGTTGACTTTCACCACTCAAATTCTTCCTATTGTGATTTCAGATCATTTTCCAGTTCAAATTGACTTTTCTAGAAGCAAGAAGTTGTGCAACAAATACTTCAAGTTTGAGAGTATGTGGTGGTGGGATCAATCTATCATAAACTGCATAGAAGGTTGGTGGAAAGAAAGCAATTTCATTAAAGGTATGATTAGTTTATGTTTTATGAAAAAATTACAGTACATTAAAAGAAAACTAAGGGTTTGGAACAAAGAGAATTTCAAAAAGGTTTTTGCCAAAAAAAAAAAAATTAGAATTTGAAACGTCGTCCTTAAATGAGAATGTCATTAAACATGGTGTGTTCGTTGACAATTTCCAAAAAGAAAAAGAATTAAAAGAAAATATCAAAATTATTGGTAAGAGAGGAATTGTTCTAGAGAGATAAAGCTAGAGAGTCTTAGGTTGCAGTAGGGGACTCAAACACCAAATTATTCCATACATATGTTGTAGCTAAAGGATCAATTAATAGGATTGTTGAGAGGGGTTTTGATTGGATGCATTACAATATTTTCAAGAGATTTTGGGAAACAAAAGTAGCAAAGATATAAAATTTGAAAGTGAGTCTTGGGAGGTCAATCCTAAAATCCTCATAGATGAAGATAATGCACAAGTAAAAAAATCCATTTGCAATTGAAGAGATAAAAGTAATGACTTTCCTGTTAGTCCCAGATAAGCCCCCTAGGTTGGGCGGTCTACCAATCAAGTTTTTTTCAAAATTGCTAGCACTTTATGGAGGTCAATATCTACAAACTAGCAAAGAATATAAGAAAACACTAGAAGCTTGTTAAGAACTTGAACAGTACAATCACCATTCTAATCCCAAAGAAGGATAACTATGAAACCAAGGTAGATTATAGGCCAATTTTGCTATGTAATGTCATTTACAAAATAATAACAAAATCCATAGCAAACCAATTGAAACTAGTAATGTTCAAACTCATTGCAAAATAATAGAGTAGGTTCACACGTGTGAGAGATCTCTAATAGCATTATATTAATATCTAAAACAATTCTCACTATCAAGGAAAAAAAGATGAATGAAATGGTAATAAAGCTCGATTTATGTAAAGCATACGATAATGTAAACTGGGGGTTTCTGCTGAAGGTTTTGAATGATTTGGTTTTGATGAAGACTAGACCGATGTAATTAAAAAGTTCATTACCTCCCCAATGTATTTTATTCTAGTTATTGACACTATTTATGGCTTCTTTGAAGCAAAGAACAATCTCAAACAAGGTGATCCCTTGTTGCCATTGTTGTTTGTGTTAACAATAGAAGTATTAAGTAGATAGATAAGGACAAAAAATATATTAGTGGCTATGGAAAGGAATACATATTTAAAACAATGCGAAGCTAGTGACTCACTCTCAATTTGTCAACAACATGGTATTACTTGGAGATGCCTTAGTTTGGGAAGTTGAGATCATTAAAACTACATTGGAAGAATATTACGCAGTATCAAGGCAAAAGATGAACAAAATGAAGTTTGAGATCTTTTTTATTAACACAAATAAAAGGTCACATAAATGTATTGTTGAAATCTTGGGTTACAAGATATTCAGTTACCTTCAAGGTATTTTGGGCCCCCTCTATTTGTTGGAAGATCAAAAACCTCACATTGGAACAAAATCATAAATAAATGTCAAGTCAAGGAAACCACTTGGAAGAACAAGTGGCTATTGCAGGCATGTAGAATTATCATGATCACATAAGTTCTTTTGGCGATTCCCATCTATGTCATGTCATATTTCAGATTCCCATGTAAGATCATCCGTGATATTGAAATATTTTCTAAAGAAATTCCTAGGGGAAGCGGCTAGGGAAGACATGAAGATCCCCCTAATTAACTAGGAAAAAAAACATGTTGTATTCAGTAAAAATATTGACTTGTTTGTTGTAAGTAGAAACACCAAAATGTTAAGAAAAATAATGTTACATGTTAGTCATTCTAAAATACAACAAAACAAGCAATTTATAATTTAACCTTGGATGAGCTAAAACAAGGGCACCCAACAAACCTTGTTTGATTTCCTCTTTCAATTTCTTGTGGGTATGCTCTCCGAACACAATGATTTGAAAAAAAAATGCAATCTAATGTGCAAAACTACAAAGATGAAAGAGTTTTGAGAATAAGTATGAAGAAATTTTCCCAAATCTCACAAGATGATTGCAAGTGCAAGATATATGAGGAATAAATGTACACGCAAGTGATTAAAGATCTAAGATTGAAATGCAAAATATATTATAACAATGTATATGCAAGATGCAAGATTAACAAAGTTATGGAAATGAAACTATGTTACTATGCAAGAAATGAAATCTAAGCTAACAATGTCAGTTCAAGACTTATGCTAATAGGAATGAAGAACTAACAATGTTAATACTAGAATGCTAGAATTCTATGTGCTCAAGTGAGTGCTTAAGTGCTCTAGAATGCTTGATTATTATCCTTACTAGATTAGCCTACAAATAAAAGAGAGGTCTTCTTTTATAGAAATTGAATAGGATTGGATGGAAGAAATACCAAGATTAAGAGGCAAAAAAGAAGTGGCTAAGATGAAGAGGCAAAAATAATGAGTGGCTAGGATTAAGAGGCAATGCAAAAGTCAAACTCCACTTTTAGAGGGAAAAAAAAAGGATTCAAAATGATTGATGGAGAAAAGAGATAGAGAGGTGGTTACTTTCGAAAAGGTGATTGTGCACATAATTAGAGGTAATCCACCTTTTAATCATAACTAGAAGAATAATTAGCAAAAGGCAAGATTAGAAAATAATTTTTTGTTTTTGTTTTATAAAAAAAGGTAAAAGGGGTTAAATTAAAATAAATTTAATTTAATCGTGGTTTGGAAGAACTTTCAGGCTAGTGGAGGAATAAAATAAATAAAATTTATTTTATAAAAGGAAATGGAGGGATAATATATTAAAATAAATTAACATATTATAGTATTTAAATAAAGTTTAAATGCAAAAGGAAAATGATTTTTTTAATTAAATAATTAGAAGAATATAACAATATAGTTAATTAATAAAAAATAACTATAATGTTAAGGGCAAATATTAATAAAAAAATAATATTAGTGCGAATGGACAATTTTAGGTGTCTACACATATGCCTAACTAAGGAGGATGGGGTGTGGATCTAAAGAGAACATACTGCCAAAACTTGGCTTTAGGTGCAAAACTTGTATGGAAATGTATAGGCAACCTGATAGATTATGGTTCAAAATAATGCAAAAGAAGTATCTAGATGCTCTCTAGCCAACCAAAATTCTTTTTATAGCTAATACAAGTGGGGGGTCTAAAATTTGGAGATTTGTTTGGTAGAGAAAAAGCATCATCATAAATCATTTAATGTGGAGAATAGGCAATGGAAGAAATGCATTATTCTAGAGAGACTCATGGAATGGTGAAGAGGCAATAAAAAATCTAATTAGCTCAACAAATAATTGATTCAAATAATATAAGACAAGATGGGGGTTAGCGTGGATCATTACTTGGTAATGGATTGCAAATAGATTTGGTGACACAATTTCAAGATAGATTGAGGAATTTGACCCTCTGGAAGAAGACAAAAATACTATAATCAATATATTGAGAAATAAACAGGTACTATTGACATCAAACAAAGGTGAGATACTCTAGTGCAACTTAAAATTGGGGGAATAAAAATTAAGTCTGGGATATGTTGTTTAATGCAAGTACCTGAACTAGAAGTACTTGCCCATAAAATTATGTTGGCATAAAAGTGTGGTTCCATGGGTTGGAGCTTTCTTATGGATTGTTCTACGTGGACGCACTCTGGCTAGTGATCGCCTCAAGACAATTGGTGTTGAGGGCCCCAGTGTGTGCCCAATGTGCCTCAAGGCTGAAGAAACAAAAAATCATATACTATATTGGTGCCCAATTGTGTCAGAGTGTTGGAAGTGGTTCTTGAATTCAATAGGATGGGTCACTGTAAGAAATCAAACTCTATTCAAATTCATATCAAGTTGGCCTATTGCGGGAAAGAGGTTGGTATGTGGAGATATATAACTAGTGGGATCATCAATTGTTATATGGACGATATGGAAAGAAAGGAATGAAAAAGTATTTAACAATCAAGCATCTTCCATGGGGGAAACTATGGATAGAATCATGAAATCTTTCTACAAAATGGCGAACATTAAGCTTACTAGAAAAAAGATACACTTCTTCTCAAAATGGGATAATCAAATGCAAGAATTATAGAATTTGCTCAAATCCACATCAATTTCCATCAATGGAAAGGAAATTAGAAGCACAATTAGTTAGGACAAGCCTAAACACAACAAGTTTAAATTAAACTTTAAAAAGGGCTGCCAGAGGCAACCCTGGAGAAGTTGGGTATGGATGCATAATAAGAAACAAGGTGGTTGATTGTGTCATTGCTACTCATGGTCATATTATAAATCCAACAAACAATGAGGCAAAACTTGTTTCATTAGAGAAAGAGATAGGAATATGTTTGGATAATTACATCTTGGAGGTTGATATTAAGCGAATCTCACTACTATTAACCTCTAGAATGCTATGCTATCCGAGAGAGAGAGAGAAAAAGTTCTCGAAAGTGTTGGTTGCTACCCATGTGTATTACTCTTCATGTTGGGATTTGTCAAAAGATTCTTACAACAAGTTATAAAAGCTTTTACGAGATTTATTATGGGCTTCTGGAGTTGACCATCATATATTTCATAGAGTTGTCTAGGAGTATTATTGTCTTCCCAAGGAATTTGGAGGCCTTGGCCCTTTTTCTAGCTAGAAACAAGGTTTAACCTTGTGTACCAAATGGGTTATTCATACCATTTCTAGTGACGAAGCCTGAAAACTTCTTCTCAGACATTGTATTTCTTTAGGCAACCCACCTCATAGACCGACTTGGAAGGGGATTGGATTTCAAACACTTCTCAATATGAAAAATGTTATTCATATCGAAGACACTTTTATTGCTAAAAGTATATTACGTTCATGAGAAGTTGTCAAACCTTGGCTCTTCTAGGATGGGCTTGGTTTTTGTAATGGTTTCTTGTTCAACCAACACAATATTTGATGGTCTCTACAAATCTAGGCTCAAGGTCTTCCTTGAGCCAAGGTTCCTAGTATTCATGCTCTATGTTTTCACAAATGTGGTATCTGAATGCCTCGAGAATTTTTTTCTCTTACTACTATGAATCTTTACACTTGGGAATGTTTGCAAGCCAATTTCCACCTAACTCACCTAGATCAAAAGATGTTTGACCTAGTGGTGTTGATACTTCCTTCGAATATGATACACAAGCTTGGTGTTGGCTGGCCTTTGGCACCCAAGTTTTAAAATTTTAAAATTGAGCATCACAGAGAAAGTTTGTGGGCTACATGAGAGGGAGACAGTTTTTCTAAGTTTTGTATTTACAGCAGGAGAAGAGGAAAGATTTTATTTCTATTTTGCATACTTTGTTTGCAAATAAAATCTTTCCTCTTCTCCTGATTTTTGGATTTTGTTTGGAAATAGATTCTTTCTTTGAAGATGTTTCAAAGGCCCAAAATCCTTTCAAAGATTGGAATCTGGTGAAAGATTATCAGGTGAATCACATGCTCTTCTCTTTAGCAATGCCTGAGACTAATTTTTTTCACTCACTAACTGAAAATGGTCTTCATATTTTCATGTTGAATGCTCAAGAAGAATTTGAAGTTGATGATGAATTGTGGCTCTTCAGCCATGACATTTGGTTTATAAGATTCTTGCACAAAGGATCATATTTATCTCAACCTGTAAATGGCTCTGTGTAAGTATTCCTTGCCCCTAGTTCTTGTGGCGGTGGTCTCTCGTTGATGTACATACTTGTATATAGTTTAGTTTGCCTGATTTTTGGCTTGTTGGTAGTTTAGGTGTTTTGGTGTTCCCCTGCTCTCTCCCCCTCTTTGCAAGCAACTCCCTGTGATATTTTGACTATGTTTCCCCAATGCCTAGACATATACTTATACCAAAGATTGTTGGATTCTGTGTCCCTCACGATCCATATCCCCAATCAGAGCATCATCAATTCTGAGTCTTGAGGCAAAGTTCCTCATTTTCATTACCAAGTGATCCGACAAATCCAAGAAAAAAAACAATTGTTTAGATTTAGATGACAATTTACATTTTTTCCTGAATTTTCTTAGAGGATTATAAGGACTATGTTGATTCAAGTTTGGAGTAGCAGTCTTCAATTAAGGACATCTTCCTTAGATTGGTCGGTCCAGGCAAGCTAATTAAAGTATGGCTGTCTTTTGATGATTAATTTACAGAAAGAGGGGCTCTCTTCCTTTGAATATTAAAAAAACATTAAGAAAATATAAAATATATAAGGTCATAGTAAAAATTTAGGACTCAGCTATTCTTTGTGCAAAATGACCAGTCGTATAATTTTGAGAATGTGGAAAACAACATATTTTTACAAAAAGTTCAGCATCTAATGATCCTTCATCCCCAGTGCTGTAAAACCAAAAAAATCTGATGAAAAAAGTGTGTTTGCACATTTTTGCAAAAGATTAAACTGACACTCCATGACTGATTTTTGTGGAAAAACCATTTGGTAACTTGAGTTCTATGAACATAAAATGATTGTGGTGGGGAAGAAGTTAATAAATGTAACTACACAAAATAAAGAGAACTAAAAATTAATGTGTACAGTGAACTATAAGTTCCCAAAAAATGAGAAAACTCTAAATTTTAACATCATGTGCCCATTCCACTGAAAGATTCACATCCTGCATTCAGAATCTGGCCAGCCCATAGTTTTATCAATATAAACCATATCTACAAACAAACAAAACAGACGGAATGCTTCATGTGCCATAAACAGAGAATCTTCTGCCAGATCATGTTTTAACCTTGGTCACATCAGAATACAATACTAGAGCAAATGCAGTAATCAGTAACAAACAAACTTGAAAACACCCTTCTCTAGATTTCCAACAACTAACCAGAAACAAATTTGACTCGTAAAGGTCATCTTTAATGGTGAACTTCTGCTAGCATAAATGATTTGTTCATCCTATTGGCACATGTGCTCTTATCAAAGGCTTGTGTACCATATTTAATTTAACAGAGGCTGTAGGGGCAAAAGGCTGGACCCTGGGCCAACAAAGGCAATCTAGCAGGTTTTTTATTTTTTATATTAATTACTATTAAAATATTTATTCTAATTATAAATAACACCTTGAACATTAATATACATTCAACTGATAATCCTATCACGTCGAAAAAGGAAGAGACGGTTTAAAATTGACAAATAAGATGAATTACATCACCACAACATCTATGTAGTGTTTTCCAATGCTTACTGTGTAATTTTTCATATCAATATTTTGGATTGCATTCTGTGATCCACTATCCGGATAAATGAGAGCTGACAGATACATAGAAAATCCTGATGATGTATCTATCACAAACACTGTAATCCCAAAAGTTTATATAAAATAAAATTATAGTCAAAACCCAAAACAATGGCAATTATATTATTATGGATTGTAGAAATCTGATATCATAAACTGGACACTTTTCACTTAACTGAATAAGTAATTACTTCAGCTATTGCATCCCAAATTCTGTGCAACGTCACCCATTTCAATGAGGTCAGAAGACGCCAATAATTCACATAGGTGATCAGATCATACAAACCAAATGATTCCAACAAGAGACTTGCAAACTGGAAAGATCTTGTTAGCAACATAATAGTCAGAGTATTTGTATACATCATGATTCATAACCCATCACTAGCTTTGCTTATTGAAATACAAGAAAAATATTATTGAAATCATTGCCTGATATCCACATTGCTTCCTTAAATACAAGAACCTCTCTAAGATTAGAAATCATAATCGTGCAGACAGTCACAACTCTCCCTCGTGTGCAGAAACAAGGACGTTGCAACACTAGAAGGCTCGATAGCAAATGTATTACCACCAAAAATCATAAATGCTGGACTAAAATGTTTACCATTTAACACAAAGAATTGGAAGAGTAGCCACACTAAATAGACTACTAATATAAACAATCTCATCTTTTGAAATAGAATGCAAAATATTACAGATCGAATTCAAAAATTGTCAGGAGTAATCATAATATAAAACTTTCTCCCATATCCAACCATGTTGGAGAAAATCAATTGCGCCATTGATGGCATTGAAGCATCCATTGTCTCGCCCAACAGATACAAATCCTAGTTATGACACATTTAAGCATGAAAACACCAGGTTATACCACACTGATCAAAACAACGATTCGACTCTTTGGCAAATAGAGACGTTCAGGGTTATCCTCCAATCATGAATTCTCAAGAAATTGACCTTGTTACCAAGTAGCGCGACAGCCTTCACTGCTTATATTAGCAATGATGCAGTTTTGTAAGCTTTTTTATCATGACTTCATAATGACAACCCTGCACTTTCAGAAGTCAATAAAAGGACTTCTACATAGAAGATCCTTAACACCCATTTGGGTAGTTTTAGGCAAGATATCTGAAAGTGTTAGGATTATCTTTGTCCCTTTCCAGGTATTCCCGTGTGATCAGGTCTTCAATTCGCTTTTTGATTGCCTTGAAATCAGGCTGTTTGAACAAAAATTGTTAATTTAGTAAACTAACAGCCTTATTTTATAAACTAACTAATTCATTTTGCTATTAGTTAATAGAGCAATATTTTGAGCATCCAATCAGCAATTCACCTTGAACATCCGTCCAAGTTGCTCAACGCACTCCATAACAAGCTGTTGGTGAGCTAAAACTTTTCTACTCTTCATGATTCTTACAATTGACGCATCAATTGCATAACGTCTATCTTTATCCACATCCTCAATCACCTTCTTTTTCTCATCCACTGGTGGGAGTGGAATCTGCAATCAGGTAGAAACCAGTTCCCATGTGAACTCCACACACAATAATTTTTTGTTAAAAACAGAGAGACAAAATAGTATACAATTGTTGTATTAGAGTTCAAACCTTAATTCTCCTCATCTTATCAGTGAACTTTGAATTGAATTCGAAGTAATCTGTTTGTGCTACAGTTTTTGTGTTTGGCTCTTTATTGAGAATTTTATGTTTCGCACATGAAAGAGAATGTAGCAATCTGACAATATCTTCATCAGTCAAATTCAATTGAGTCTTAACTTCTGAATAACTTAGCTTTTCTGATGCATTGAAGAGCAACAATGCAGATGCCTGTGTATCATCACCACAAAGAAAAACAGTAAATTACATACAGTCAAAGAAAAGTGAATTCCGGATATATCCAGGAACCTGAAACTGATAAACATGATTTATTCTCTTCTCAGATTTATGGTAGAGCCATTCTATAACACACCAATTATAGTTTTCCTTTAAAAAGAGAGCATAAGTTGCAAAAGAGAATCAATGTAGGGTCATAACAATTAACAATGACATTAACCATTGCTTTAACTTATCCTATCCAGCTAATTCTTAACCAGATACTGAAATAAGGAATTACGGTATTGACTCTAGTAGGAAATGATCTATAAAGCCATTTTATTTGAATCAAAATATCCAACTGCCAGTAATCAGCTAAAAAGGCAATTACCTGGTAAGTAGTAACAACAAGTTCCATAGGCTTAGGGTCAAACTTCCCATTAATATTACAAGTACCCAGAGAATATATCCATGTAAGCTTTCTATGTTTTGTCTTTGTCTGATAGAACTGCTTGAACACCTCTACACATCTTACCTGTATTGAGTAGCAAAAGTCAAAAAGCTAAGCTGCTTCAGAAATCAACAAATTTAACAGGTATGCTGTATACAAAATAGGCATACCATTTCAGCTGGCAAATTAAGATCAAATGATTTGTAACTCGGCCAAAACCCAGTTGTCAAAACTGTCACAGTCAAGTCTATGCCAGGATGTGCATGAGAATTTTCATTAAGATAATCGTCAAAATGTCCTTGGTTCTCCTTTGCTAATGTTAAATCTGTAACCTAGATACAAGCACAGATATTTTGACACTATTTACAGTTAAAATTAAGTTTATTGATAAGAAGTTTATTGATAAGAATCAGAGTGGAAGTTTATTGTAGCATACCATCCCCTCCATTTTAGAAGTAAACTGGCCACCACACTGTTGCTTCAGTTTTGTCAATATGCTTCTTTCATGATCATCATTTGCACTTTTATCAAACAAAAGTCTACGTGCAAGCTTCTTCCTACAATGTCAACAAACATAAATTAAATATCACAACACAACATAAAAAAGTCCTAAATTTAATATAGTATCCTATGGCTCTGCACCATAACATTTGTAGCTCATCATGATGTCAAAAGCACATTGTAGCCTTTCACAAGTCTAACTGGTATGTTTAGCTCCATATACATAGAGAGTAACTCCTATACTAGAATTAGTCAACAGGAGCTACATGTGCAAAATCCTGCCTGAATCTTCCATAAACTCTCTACTAAGATGAAAATCCCATTCAAAACATCTATGTTGTATAGATTTTGTAGGAGCAACTCAATAACCTTACAAAGACTCTGCAGAGCAAAGCATTCTCAAATTGATTTATGATTTCAAAGCACCTGCCACCATTCCTCCCATGCTGTTTAAGAAAGATCTTTAAGAAGAAACCAACCACATGGTACATAAGGCTAAGAAAGAAACAAATTACATTATCTTTTCTAGACACTATTGATGAAACAAATGTTAAAACATAACCTTTCTATTGAAATTTACCTGTAAAACTCTGCAAATAAGTCTTTATCACTGATGTATGCAAGGAGCTTGACAACCTGAAATATTGTGAGACAATAAATTAGCAAACACAAAATCATTGGAAAAGAGCCAACATTGAAGAATGTCAGACTCAAATGCCACACAAACCTTTTCAAGTGTATCTTCAATATCTTCATCACTCAATTTTTCACTGCCACCTTTTTTCAAGATATTGTCACAAAATGTAGCAAGCAATTCAGCACTTGTGCTTCCTGCAACTCCCTTATTACAAAACACTTCAAATGCTTCTTTCAGCGCCTGTAAATGGAGTTAAGAATGCATAAGAAAGGTGCTTACACATTCTGCATGATATTTATAAGCTTAACTCAACCAACTTGGATGAGCTAAAGGACACAAAGAAAACTATAGTTTCACCTACCTTGTGGAAAAGGGAATGATTCATAAAACATTCGTTAACATATTGCAAGTACTTGTCATGCAATTCAATAACTTTCCTCACAAATGCCTGAAATGCAGCCATAGAGGATTAAAATAAGCTATTATTATACAGAATAACTCAAGGAATGAAATTGTATATGTATCTTCTACATGCCAAGCTAATCTCATCATGCAATGTTTTACATGTACAAAATCCATTGCTACAACATTTAAACTTTTAAATCATAAATGCCATGCATTATACTGTGCATTGTAAGTAACTGCAGTTAAGAAAAGATGCAAATAAGATTCTACCTGCTCCTGTGCACCAACCATGTCCTTCTTTTCCGCCTGGAATTCAGTGTTAAGTGGAACAAATATCAGTAAGCACCTTAAACAATGTAAAACAAAAATCTAATTTCAAATAAAAACTTGGAAATTAGTCCAATCATGGACTTATGACATCAAACTAGATACAGCTGCAAAATTACCTTTTTATTGGTGGCTGCATCTTCTGCATGCTTAACTAATGATGTTCCCTCACCAGTTACATGCTGCATAACAGAAAACGATAATGAGAAACCAAACCATAAAGAAACTTACTTTCATCTGTAGAAAAAACTTGTGAATTTGAAACTGGACAGTTTAGCAGATTTCCAGTCAAAACTTATACCTGCTTGAAAATCTGAGCCACGGGTTCCAAGCCTTTAGGTATCCTATAAAATAACCTATACATCCTTGAAAGATCATCCACCTGTACCAAAAGTAAAAAACAGTAGAAGATTATAAGCAGCAAAAATATACTCAAAGTCCCAACTCCCACACATGCGGCAATATTAAAACTCGTAGACCAAAATAATACCTTGTCATCTCTTAGCAATGCGTGGCAACCTGAATGTTCCTTCTCCAAAAGTTGACTCTCATACTGAGATAGTAGTTCATTTTGTACTTTCTGTGGAAAAGAACATAAGTAGTTGTAACATTTTTCATCTGATTTTGAATTTGTGGTTTCAGAAAACTATACATGCCAGTCCTAGCCATTTCTGAAAGCCTTGGGAGGTAGAATATCAAAACTTCAATATTGAAATTCTAAAACAAGCAAGTCGATTTTCATGTCTTAGCTAGTGAAAATAAGTTAATAACTATTGATTTACAACTTTTTTATGGTTGGTTGAATCCACAGATTCTCATAGAAATAATGAGTATTTTATAAAGACTTACTTCTAGTAACTTCTGTTCGCTACTAGAATGCAGATAATGGGCAACTCTCTCTTTTTCTCGCTTCAAACATTCCTCAGCCTGCAGTACAATATAAATATGCATAAACTTCTAGATAAAGTGCATTTTCAAAATTAAAATCAAAATTGTCAAATCATCTTTCCTTTTCTAGCTCCCCTTTCAGTACTGACCTTGAGCATATAATCTGGACAAGAATCCTCTAGAATCCATGAGGCAGCCTTTCGAGAATAGTAAGATGCAGTATCTTCCAACATGGCTACTTCAAAATCCTTTTCATAGAAATCCATGCTACCCATCCCAATCTCTACAAAGATGCCGAGAACATTTTTCAACAAAGCCCGATCAATTTGTTCTCCTTCACGTTCTCTATCAATCTAAGATAACATTTGTCGATTAGAACTTATTTTATTCATGAAACAAAAATATAAAAAGGCTTAAGAACTTTTGATAATTTATCAATATTTTTCCAAACATACCAGAGTTATCACTGCATCCTTTACATTATTCCTAATTTCTTGGTAGACCTGCAAAAGGGAAAACATTATTCCAAAATTGTTAATGTTATTTAGCATATTTAAGCTACACACAAATATCAATCCTACTTCCTTATATATGATCTTTAGGTGAAAAAAGACATAAAGATACAGAACAGAGTGACAGTATTGGATAATATTTTATAGTTATACTGACCAGATCACGAAAGCATGTTAAACCAACTTCATTTAGAGCTGGCAGTGAGCGCCTTGCAATGAAGTAGCGGTCCAAGTAATTAAAAAAACGAGAAAGCCACCGAACCATTATTTTGTGATTTTCCCATCGCTTCACCAGTTCTCTCAACATAAACTCATCATGCTTCTCCCTTAGGGCTGGTAGAACCTGAGTTTAACAATTAAGAGAATTCAAACAAAGAGCAAGATGCACAATCCAAAGGACTTCAAACAACAACACATGCCATATGAATTTCAAATCTTTTCAGGCAGCCAATACTACTTCCACCATATGAGAATTTAATATAATAACCAACAAATTAAGGGAGAAAACCATTCATTTTGTATATAACAACAATAAAATGATAAAAAAAATACTTGCTGTAATTCAAAATTGGACCTTGCTTTAGAAACTTCATGCATGATCACATGACATGTAACTTGGCACTCTGAACAAATGGAAATTTCTTTCTCTAAGATAGAAAGAAAGACCGGTGCACCTCAGTGATTAAAAGACAATTAGTTCTACCAGGTTTAAATGCAGAAATAATTGATAAATGCAACAATTTCTGATTTCAGTGATTAGCAACTGCAATCCACTTTTTAACCAGCAATTCTTTCTTGGGACCAAAATACATATACATGATATTTATTGAGGACCTCTCTATCTTGGAACTTAATTACAAGAAATGCAAGGAATATGGACTGCTTCACATTTAAGCCCTGGAACCCATCTGCAATGGTGACCAGGCATTATGATTGGGATATCATTTCTCTGAAAAAATTGCATCAGCAGGTGCCATGCAACCAAAACAGCTCCATTTGTCGCCATTACCTGCTGTTGTGCATCCCATGCAATTGTTTACTCCTATTTTTCAATGGCATCATCATTCTGCAGTGTGCACTCGGACTAAACATCCAATTAACTTAATCATAAATTAGGATAAACAAAGACAAATAAACATCAAGTTGTTGCAAGGGTTTTTAATTACTCGTGTATTTTCTCTGTTAAATATTGCACGTCTGCACACAGATGTAATAAAACCTCTGACACTCTGTTGCCATATCGCATTACATCTCTTACTCAGATTTCCTATGATCATTTTCATATTTGCCAAAAAACAGCATTGACACCTCCACAATATGTTCAACTAGTTTCTCTTTTTTAACACATCACAAAACTCTGACACCGTGTTGCCATATTGCATTAAGTCTCTCACACAGATCTCCCATAAGCATTTTCAGATTTGCCAATGAACAGCATTGATACCTTCATACTATGTTCAACTAATTTTACATTTTCCATCCTTCCCTCAAAATAAGATCCACTCATATACCCTAGGTATATTAGAGCTTATGGATTTAAGTTAATTCCATTTAATTCTATGAAATTGAGGAAATTTAGCTCTATTGTAACAAAATATCAAGGTGTAACCCTCTTCAAATTCATTTAGGCAATTTGGCCGCATCCCTTATGGTGTAACCCTTTGGCATTTGACTTAACCCTATCTCATCCCTTTTAGCCTGTCTTTGCACTTGGCAAGAATTGATCCCTTTTGTGTGCCCATAATATATTTAATAGGTAGGTATAATTGCTAAATTGACAGTTCGGATTCAGGTTCGGATGCAAGTTTGAGATTCGGGCTCGAAATTTGTTCAAAAGTTTTTTGGGGTGGGTTCAAATTTGTTTTGGGTTCATCCATACAAAAACATGTGTTTATGTATGTATGTATGTATGTATGTAGCAGCAAATAAGTTCATACACCACTATGCTAATAATAAAGCAACATAGCAGAATATACCACCATATATATTAAGGTTTTAGTCCAAATGACATGTTTTACCTTTTTGGCCTTTTTAGTGGTCTATTTAAGGGTTGAAGGGTTGGATTGACTAAAATAGACCAAAAAAAAACTTCTAAAAAGTCAAAAAAATCCATTTTTTGACCAAATTCGGCCTGGGTCCTACTGTAGATTTGCAAATTTGCCATAAAAATGGCAAAATTTGTGCCAGGTTCGTCTGACAGAATTTGAGCAGACTTTTGCAAGAATATGATAAGGACCAGACTTTTGCAAGAACTGGACCAGACTTTCGGGCTGCCAGGGAAGAATTTGGTAATCAGAAAAATGTTAAAATATGACCATGCATAGAAAACAATTTCTTATGAGTAACTTCATCCAGCCCTGTTTCCCATTACATTGTCACTTCTATCATATTTCTGATTCTCAATTCTGGTAGCATAGTCACAAAATTACTTATATAGAAAAGCTTTGTTTCCCATTCCAATCTTTCAACTTAACCTTTGTACGTTGATTTCTTCAGCACTAATGATTTTAATTTCACAAGTGGGAAACATGCAGTCAAAAGATTTTGATTCCATGACAAGGGGCCATAAATTTCAAAACCTTAGGCCAATTGCGCAAGCATGAATCCCATAACCATAGGCAGTGGTTAATATTTACAGCCATTGAAAAAATATGTAGACAACATACAATATATATGATGTCTAATCTTTTAAAAAGCACCTTAGAGGTGTAGAAGCGTAATCATAAAACTCCAGGAAATACTATGCAGTAAAAAAATTAGGATGTCCAGTTCGTTCCCCTAGGCCCCCAGACCAGCCATGGTACAAACTGGTACGTGGTTCTGGTCAGGTCCGCTTGTGGGTCTGGACAGGGTCCGGCCCACAGGGGGGTGGTTCGAACCAGACCACACCAAGTTCGAACCCAAGCGGACCTGGGCGAATTTCTCAGAACCATGGACAAACTTATCTAAGCAAATGGATGAGAACAACTCTTCTGCATATATTCTAATTACAAATACATTCTAGCCATTTTCTGAAATGAAAAACAGACGAGTTTGCAAGGTAAAGGAATCACATTGTGAGAAGATTGCTGATTGCATGCTAAACATTGTTCGGGAGTCTTCTTAAGTTGTTTAGAAGCCAACATAAACATCATTTTTGTTCATTTCCTAAGTTCCTTTGCATTCATTCCTCTTTTGCCTTGCCCTAATCTCTTGCATTTGCCATTGATTTAAATTTTAATCTGCTATATAGATGGTTCACAAGGTGCTTTTAAGACCCCAAAGCCATAATTTACTTGAAATCTTTGAAACATGATTCTAGTCATTGATCAAATGCAATACAAATTGCTTTGGATTCTTTTATCCCACAAAGTCTTTGGTTGGCTTTATTTAAATGTATTTTGAAGCATTGTCGACATGGTCAATGGCTTACAAGCTTCTTGTTGTTTTTATGATATTACGTGACATTCTAATCTTAACTCATGCTTCTAGGCTGCATAAATATGTAGATATATATAATTTTTTCATGTTTCTGTACTAACAGTACCCAAACCCCTTTTCAATAATTTTGCTGTACCAGCAAACCAGTTCTTTGAACTCAAACTTGAACACGAACCAGCATCCTAGTAAAAAAAACAACAATAAAACAACTGTGCAGGAGGTGTACAGTTACATGACAGATTCAATTCTCACTTGCAAACAAAAAGAAACAAACAATAAACATTCCAACATGTGTACTTTTGCTACACAGATACAAGACTACAGCATAGTGGAAGTCCTTGCCCATTATCTTTTTGCCAACAGTTCCAACAAATGTGTGCACCTGCAATTAATCCAGTCAAGACCTATAGTAACTTGCTTACGACAATATCACACATATCTGATATATATTGTATAAAGAAGAGTTTAATCCACATTGGAGCTTTGATAGCTGTAACATATGATCCATGAGAGAAATTTGGATTAAGAGGTGCACTTTCTGACACTTCTAAACTCCTAAAGTTTGAGCATCCAGATAGTATCCATGGAAATATGTTTTTAAGACTACTATATTGCAACTAGAACGAGTTGATAGCAAAAAGTTAGAAAGGAACTTAAGATGCATACTCACCACTTGTCTTCATCAATTTGTGGAGATGAACAGCTTTAGTACGCATATGTTGAGATAAATGACCTTAATTGATCATTTAATTAACTTTTAAGAACGGAGACTTTTTCAAAAGTTAGGGACCATTAATATTCTTTTCATGCTGAGAAATATTTGTTATTTATGGACATAAAAGGAGAATAATGATATAATCAGACGGCAATTTACAAAGGAGGTTCAACGCCCACAAAGCAAATTAATCATACTCGGAGTGTGCCTACAATGCAGACTAATCACAAAGCTTATTAAATCACCAATACACAGATGGTTGTTTTCCCTCCAGCTTAACTACAGAGGCATACAAAACTAGCACAACTACTATCTCAGAAGCATTAGTGCATTCATCACAGACCAGTAAAAAATTAAAAACAGAAGATCGGAGTTCTAGAAAAGAACCAACCATTTTAGTTATATAATCTTCAAAAGCTTCCCTGTATCTGTCATACAGTTGCTGCGAATAATCCTGGGGAGGCTTCTGCGTACACATGTTATATATAGTCCTGTATATGCAGTTAAGAATAGCAATAGCTGTGTATTGTAGATATGATATTTCCACAGTCCATTTGAATGATTAAAAATACTTCTGGTAATAACTGTGTAAAAGGTTTTAGTTTTGCATCAATAATAAAATTGTGTACACAACTTCCATAATAGCAATGTACTCAATCTCAGTAATAAATAAAACATGTGAAACCTAGAAACCAAACAGAATTATGTTAACATATTGTAGCTTCTTCTGTAAATAAAGCCAACAAGAGCATCATCAAGGAAAAAATAAAAGCAGAAATTAAAATAAATTAAGCACTACATGCATTATTGAGCGAAACAGACTATCAAAAGTAAATCAGAAAGGATACGTATAAAGCATCATGTACTCCTCGGAACTAAATTGCTGCTCAGGACGCCCTTCCAAGATGTTAATGAGCTTCATGATTCCTTTCTGCATGAAGTCCCAACCTTGTTCAAGGTCTATGGTCTTCCTCTCAGCCATGGTCATTTTCTTGGAAGCTCAGCTCCAACCCTGGACGTTATTTACTAGTCCCTGTATCATGCACTCCCTGAACGTGAAAGAGGAAAACAGCATTAAAACTGCAGAGGAACCACATAGAGAACGACTGCTACAATCATACACTTGCGAATAACAAGAGCCAAAAGTTTAGCTTACAGAAAAATCAAACTTCTTTCACATATGAGAATCCATAAAACCTTATTCCCTAACTACACTTTGAAAAATAAATAAATTTTGAAAAGATGTTTCTTTAAACAAATGGTTACAACTAATGGCATGCAAAAAAAGTCTAAACAATGCAAGCATAAAAAAGCTCAACGTAATCTGTGAGGACTAAATACAAAAGCAATTGCGAGAGAAATCCTACTAAAAGCCAATAAATTTAAACAGGAGACAATCAAATTTGGCACACCACGGCAACACAAAAACAGCTTAAGAAAACTATTGCTAGGACTAATCTAGTCAAAACAGACAAATTTAATGATAGGCCATCGAAATTGGGTAACGCCAGAAGTATATATGCAACCTGCTGGGGCAATTCAAGCAGAAGATTGTTTATTGTAAGAGAAGCTAATAAAAAAATTCGAGAACTTAACTAGCAACACAAGGATTTCATAATCTGAGAGAAAAAAACAGTTGGCAGAGTTAATCTAACAGAAACTAAATCTATCATTTATGCTTGAAAAATAAAAAAATAAAAATAGATGAGACACAATTTAAGGTAGTACCTACAAGAACCCGGCAGGCCAGGAAAGGTTACGAAAATCACTGTCGACGCAAATCCAAATCTAGCAGAAGGCCATGTATTTGTCAAACAATGGTACCATAAATTCAGCGTGGAATACTACTTGTAAATCTACCGGTAACAGACAAACTAAGCAACCAACCCCTATATTAGTCAAACTAGGGTACAATAAAACTCCAACAGAAACACATAAATTTAACCAGAATCCCTCAATATTGTCAAACTAGGGTTGCATGGAGCATCTCGGGTAAATAATTAAAATCAAAATCAGCATAGACCGATAAATTTACCCTCGAATCGCCTCAATTTGACATCCTAGGGTTGCATACAGACAGCGAAAGAAATCAATTGCCATAAATTTCAAATCCAAACCCATTTCTACAAGAAACCCGCAAATTTAACGAACAAACGCTGAATTTGACCCTCTCAAACGCCAACCATAGTCCAGAAGGTACAGGGTTTGAATTCCGGCGTGATTAAAAATCGTCGAAACGAATGAGATTCAATGGCATACCTTTGACTGCAATTTAGGCCGCGGCCTCGTCTCCTCCCCTCTTAAATCTTAAAACTTGATTGTTTACAGGAGAGCCAGGGTGATCCAGGGTGATCCGGCAACGCGTACATGAATAATCGTAGGGCAACCTTTGGCCTATCTTCACGTAATCATAGTGAATATGAATGGACTGTAACAATGGAGAACTTTTATATATGATGGAGTTAATCAGTCTTTCTCAAATTAGTTCCTTTTTCTATAGTCGGCTTTTATTTATTAAAATTTAGTCGGGCTTTTTTAATTAGTTAATAGTCGGTTTTTATTTATTAGTACGCAATCAGTTTTTTTTAGTTTTTTTTAGTTTTTTTTTTATTTTTCATTTTTTATTTAAAACAGGTTATTAATGGTGAAAATATTATTGGAACATTCATGAGAAGTTAATTTTTTAAAATTTATTTTTGGTTATAAAATATTATGACATGAGTAATTATGTAGAGACATCTAAGTTGTATGATAGATATTAAAGGTTTGTAAGAAAAATTTCAATATTTATAGTTTGGGAGGGAAAAAAGAGTTAGCTTATGATTTATAGTAATGAAATGTATTTACTTTTATTGAATTTTTTAATATGTATTGAAGACACAATCTACTTTATAAAAAAAAATTCTTATAATTGTCATTTTTAAGAAAAGTGAGGGGTTTAAAAACTTGAAGTCTATAGTTTTTAATTCACTTATCCTAGCATTTCTTAAAACGACTATTTTACCAACCTAGATCATACTAGCAAATCTTTTGGGCAAAAAAATGATATTTTTTTAGCCTTGGAACTTCAAATTACCAAGTTTGACATTAGAAACATTTTGAAAATAAAAATGGAAAAGGTTTGCAAGTAAATAGGTATATCATTTATGGAAAATAAATGAAAAATCAATTTTGTTAGCTAAGTTTTAGGCGAGTAATAAAATATCAAAGTTTGAATTTTTTTGGCCAAGATTTATTCTTATTAATTAAAAATTAAGTTCATTAGTTATTTCATTAGGGTTTTGAAACCTTTGAAACCAATCACACATGCAATTAGAGAGATTCTATTAAAAGTAGATCGAACTACCAATTGATTTAGTGTAATATCAAAGGTTTTAAGTGTCATTATCAATGTAATAATCCAATCCTTCTAACCCAAAATACCACTATTTTTTTTTATTGTTCTTTAAGTGATTAAATGTCTATTTATTTGTATACTCAAGTACTACCATCCATAAAAGATTGACATCTAATCATACGAGAACTATGCATTTGTCCTTACAAGATAGAAGTTTCATCTATCCATCCAAGATAAGCATATAACCCTCAAGTAGGGTTAGGCATCCATCTATCAAACAAGATAGGTATTCACCCATCAAACAATGTAGGCAACACAATGCTTTGGCTAGAGACTAAAACACAGAGACAGTTCATTTCCTTAAGTCTCTTCTGGAAACTACACTAGACCCCTAGTGGAATTGCATTGAGGTCACTTTCAAGAGTATATGCAAATAGCTTGAGTCTTGCCTCATAATTTGGCCTAAATCCTCATAAAGTCAAATAAATTCATTTGGGATTTCTTCTAAGTATACAAAGAATATATTTTATCTTAACTAAATATTAGAGATTGTTATCTCAATCACTTCACTCGACAATTATCTTGATGATCAATCTTATTTAACGCATTACCTTCCTAAAACCCTATCCTTGATTGTATGTGTACTAAGGACAACTTCATCCCTAAACTTCCTACATACACTGTTTCGGGACAAGATCAAGTCATTTAATATATATGTAGTTTTATTTTATAAGTCTATTGTGAATTATATATTAGTCATGTAACCCTTTCTAGGGTCATGGTCCTAGACAATTCCCATACAATTGCTACCTGTGATGGGAAGCTCATAAAGCTAAATGGTCCTTGATGACCCTTTGCTTGTTTACCTATTTCATGTCATTTTAAATTGTATGCTCACATCACCCTTAACCGATGTATCAAGATAAATGAACATTGCATACAAATGGAATAATTTTGAATAATTCCACATACTCAATCCATATTGGGTTTCTATGATTCACAAATGGTTTTTGGTTCACTATGAATTATCTTTTTAGATTATCGATCTAAGGGAGATTTTCCCACCCCTTGAATTTTATCGCCATAATGTCCTTTATTATTCTCTTATGATTTTTAGGGACGATGTCATAGATGTTGTTATTACAACTTTATTAGGCCATAGGTACACTAGGTCAATCACGATGACACTACTCCTAAACTTGTGAACCAAAGGCATCATTTATGTTAAATGATGCTAGTTTTTCTAAGTTTCCTCCTCCTAAATTATGTTTACTAACCAACATGAAAAACAATGCAACTATTTACATGAGGAGGGACTTAATTTCTTTTAACTCTCCTTGGTAATATTTAATGTGTTGATGTTTGGATAAATGTTGGCATATATATGTTTGTATGTATGTATGTGCATGTAAATTTATGATTATGGAGGGTAATCAAATCATATAAATTCAAATCATGGGGATAAATTCATCAATAGTTCATACACCCTCAAAGATAAACAAATTAACTAATACTAATCTTATAAATATATAATATTTATTAATTCTACCTATTTCTTTGAGCTTGATTCTCCTCATCGCAGACTATGCTAGGGATATAATCCCAAACCCAATCCCGAAAAGGGTCACTGGTAAAAGAAAGGAGAATAGAGAGGTCGAGAGAAAGGATGAAACTAGCAAGAAGAGGAAGAGAAACAAGAAAAAAGCCTCTGACAGTAGTGATGATGTTGGTAATAAAAGTGACAAGGAGAAAGTCAAGGACAACGGAGATGAAGCAGATGACAATAGCCCTCTGTCTCAAGGAAAGGAAAGTGCCAATGAAGATAATGTTGAGGAGGAATCTGGTAATGAGGAGGGAGCCCAGGAAAAAGAGGACCGGAGACTTGACGAAAAAGAGCAGGAAGAGGATATGAAGGAAAAAGACATTATGGAAGAAGATGAGGAGGAAGAAGGAGGTAAAGAAGAGGAAATAGAAGAGGAAGAAAAAGATGAAGAAGGAGCTGAAGAGCAGGAGGAATTTGGTCAAGATTTCCCAACTCCAAGTGAAAAAGAAGAAGAACAAACTAAAACAAAGGATGGAAAGGGCCATGCTAGCAATGAGGAAGGTAATAGCCATAAGGAGGACACCTTAGGGCTCCTAATGGGTGCTACTACTCTAGAAGAGGTCAACAAGGTCAAAGGTCATGGTACTCATTTGGACAAATGGATCAAGCAGGAGATGCAGGAAATGAAACTCCACCTTCAGGGTATGGA
Source organism: Chamaecyparis obtusa (assembly GCA_027943335.1). Taxonomy (NCBI): domain Eukaryota; kingdom Viridiplantae; phylum Streptophyta; class Pinopsida; order Cupressales; family Cupressaceae; genus Chamaecyparis; species Chamaecyparis obtusa. The sequence continues at coordinate 3,122,215 of BSBK01000537.1, forward strand.
AAATACTACGAACACCCTGACTACAAAGCTAGAGAAGCTGGAAAAAGAAGTTTTTGGATAAGGTAAAAAATAATAATCGGAATGAGGATATGGCAGCTGAAATCAAAATGATGGTGGACAACAAGTTAAAAGATTTAACAAAAGAAATCAATTACAATGGGAACATGATAAATGAGGTCCTAAAACACATCAATGAGGGCCTTAGTGTTGTTGTTATGAACTTGAAAATGTTGTACAGTTATCTAGAAAAAAGCCAGTTGGTAAAAATAACCATAACAATTGATGATGATGCTGGGAATGCTGGTCCGGGAATGAGAACTAAAGGTCACACTCAGAGGAAGGTCCCTAAAACTCCAAAGAAAATGAAGGATCTGAAAGATGTTATCCAGAAGATGGAGGACCTACAGATGAAGGTGGAGAAAATGATAAAAACCAATTAGTCTGTTCTAGGTGGTTGTTGGGCGTTTGATGGTTGTTTTGCTAATAACTATTTTCTTTTGTTTTTGTTGTCGCTTCTAGGGTTGTGTCGGGCCCTACTGTTGTCTTTTTAGCAAGCGTCTCTTTTTTAAAAGCCCAAATGCTATACCTTTATGCTTTATTGTAAATGGTTTTGGGTTCCATTCAAAACATGTTTTTACCTTAATAAAAAATAATTAAGGAGGAAACTATAAATCAAGACAGAGAATTCTAATACTCATATTTGGGAATTTGTCATAACCTTAAATTTACAATGAAGCTTTAATAGTGGTTAAGATATACAATAGAATTAATTATTTTTATTGTTTTTTTATAGGTAATATATATATATATATATATATATATATATATATATATATATATATATATATATATATATATATATATATATATATATATATATATATATATATATATATATATATATATATATATATATATATATATATATATATATATATATATATATATATATATATTTATATTGATATTCAAAAAGAAATACTACAATCGATGCCTCTCCTAGGCAGAAATCACCATACATTACTATACCAGCATCCTTATACTAAGCCCGCATAAACACCTATTGGCACAAAGATTCAAAAGTCCCCTGAAACATAATCAAAAGTTCTTTACAATACTAACTTCAATAAAAGACATCCTAAGCAAAAATGGTCAAAACACTAACAACCAAAACCTTTGAAACATACAACATTAGTTGAACCAATGAGTTGTGTCTTCCTTGGTAAATTTTAGATTTTCTCCAAGTTGAATATGTTCATTTCCACCATTGTGTGCCCTTGTAGCCTCACCATTGCTATCAGTCGCATCACCACTGCTACGAGCCAAAGAACCCTCAACCACCTACCTTCTCTGATCGACAGGGAGAAAACTAACATCAACACTTACTCCTTCACATATCACTTCTCCTATCTCTGAAGCTAGCCTAACTCTCCCTTTTCCAAACCCTCGCGCGCCACCTTGAAGCTACCTCAACACCATAGGAATTTGATGCAGGATAGGTAAGGAGGATCCAATTAAGGACAGTCCAAACAAGTAGCCAAAAACCACAATGCAAAATAACACAAAAAGATAATGTTTTCAACTGAATTTTCATTAACATGCCCGACTATAAGGCCTTTCAAGTTAGGGCCAAATATAATCAAAAGTATTTATGCATTCTCTCTGCTAGTCTAGCTCTGAAACAAATCAGCAACTGATGGAAAACACTAAGGCATATTTGAACTTGAGCTCACAAGCCTCCAAGAAATCTCCTTGTCTCCAATCATGCAAAACATTAGCTCTGCTATTACAAACTATCAAATAACAATCTGATCTTCAAGATCTCATAGGATCCAGATCTAATCTTCTATCTTCCCAAATCTACCTCCTAAACAACTACCCAAATACTCCTTAAATACTAATCTTTAGCCACAAGCCGGCTGGAAGAAATAATTAACTCCTAAGCCAAGTCGGCTCTTGTTACAAACAAATATTAAATGCAACAATAGTCATCTCATAAATAACCTTACAAACATTTAATTCTCTATGTCGGCCTCAAGATCTACATAGGAGAATAGAACAAAAGCTACCAACAATAAATGCACCAAGTTGGCCAACCAAATCTCCAAGAACTCCAGTCGGTAAACTAGAACTACTGAGCACCAAAGAAACAACCAAGCACTAGTGAAATAACTAACCACACCAAGCAACACCGAGCAACACAGGCATCACCGAGCAAGCACGTCAATCGAGCACCACAGACATCGTCGAGTACAAGTTCCACCAAGCACAAGAGGTTTCACCGAGTTCCTTCAGCGATCGAGCTTCCTTCAATAATCGAGACCATTGGTTAAAGTTGCAACTGAGTAACAAAATAACAAAATAACACACCTCCATACAGATTTTTTGAGTACCCTATAATTCCCCTACATCAGACACCCTAGGTTTGAAAAGATGTTCTCATAGGCTTGAAGAACATCTTCCAGAATTTAGCACATAAACCCCGAACTGGTTCTTCACATACAAGTCCTTCAACTCTTCACCTTGCATACTCTTCCACTTCAGTTTCCTCTATCTCTTCAAGTCTTTCCTTGATAACACACAGCCTTTTTCTCCATAATAATCCATCCTTCCAGAATTTCTTAACTCATCTCAGCTACCAAAGATCAAGCTTCTCCTACCGAGTGTTGTATCTAGCAAAGGCGTCAAGGAAAGCTTCTTGTTATTCTTCTCAATAGTAAACACATTCTTGACATAATCATACATAGCTCTACAATCATATTACCAAGGTCTACCAAGCAATATATGACAACTATTCATCTCCACAATATCACACAACACTATATCCTTATACTAGCCAATCTGAAAATCAACAAAGCACTATTCCCTCACTTCCAAAGCATGAACATCTTGTAACCAGCCAATCCTATAAGGATGAGGATGTTTCATTCTCTTCAAACCAAGTTTTTGAACCATGTCCTCAGCAATAAGGTTATCAGTACTACCACTATCAACAATTACATCACAAAGTTTAACTCTAGACTTGCACCAAGTTTTGAACAAGTTACTCCTTTGACAAGGTTCCTCCTTTGTACCGAGCAATGTTCTCCAAACTAGCAAGTTCTTAAATTCAGGTTCATTCTGAATGTTCTCATTTACCACAACAGTCTATCGGTCACCAAACTTCTTTTGTGTGCACTCAAAAGAACTGTGTCCTTCTTCACCACAATTATAACAAGTACCCTCAAAGATAACCCTACCTGTCTTCTTTTTCAATTCCACAGGTTTCGGTTCATCTTCAACAATCAATTTTTCCTTCACCGAGTGATCAATCTTTTCCTTCCCTCGGGGATTACCATGTTGTCTTCTTTTTAACTTATCTTCTGCCTTTAGAGCATACTAATAAGCATCTTCAACCAAATCAATCATCAGCATACCAAGCTCATCCTGAATATTAAATCTCAAACCATTCACATACCAAGCTACGTTTTCTTTACCAAGTTCTATGTGTCCAGACTGAATAGTCAATTTATAGAACTCCTCGGTATAGTCCTCCACAGTCAAATCTTTTTGCTTCAGATTTTGCAACTTCTTAAACAAGTCAAGCTCATAGTTGGCAGGTATGAACTTAGCTTTCAATTTAGTCACCATCAACCTCCACCGATTGATCTTCATTTCACCTTCATCTTCTCTATCTCTTTGTAATTCTTTCCACCAAAGAGCAGCATGTCCTTTCAACTTAGTATGTGCCAATCTTACTCGAAGAGGATCTTCAATTTCTTCTAGCTCAAAGAAGTCTTCTAATTCACCAATCCAATCAATCAAGTCCTCGGGTCTCAAAGTACTAGAGAAAGTAGAAACTTCCATTTGGTAACTAGTACTTAACTGAGCTCTAGATCTATGCAACCGACCAGTTCTGTCTTCACCATATCTATCTCTCTAGTCATCTCCACTAGATCCAGCAACTTCAAAGTCTTCAGCAGCTTCCTCATAACCATCTTCAGTACCAAGATTCCTTGGCATACTAGCAATAGCTCTCATGACCTCAGCAATCATGTCATTTTTCATCAATTCCATCTTAGATCTAAAATCAACTTTAGCCTTCTATGTAATCTTTGATTCCACAACATCACAGAGATCAGAAATCGCTCTAGGGTCCAATCTTCTTGGAGGCATCCTTCAAGATTTTTTGAAAACCCAAACAATAAGTCGCTAACAAGGTCCTGGTGCAAACAACCTCAACTCGAAGATCAGTTTACACACTCAAGATCTTCAAGCTCTGATACCACCTGATGTAGAATAGGTAAGGAGGATCCAATTAAGGACAATCCAAATAAGCAACCAAACACCACAATGTGGAATAACACAACAAGACAATGTTTTCAACTAAATTTTCATTAACATGCCTGGTTGTAAGGCCTTCTGAGTTAGGGCCAAATACAATCAAAAGTATTTATGCAATCTCTCAACTAGTCCAGCTCTGAAACAAATCAGCAACTGATGAAAAACACTAAGGAAGATCTGAACTTGAGCTCGCAAACCTCCAAGCAATCTCCTTGTCTCCAAGCATGACAACCACTAGCTCTGCTATTACAAACTATCAGATAACAATCTAATCTTCAAGATCTCGCATGATCCATATCTAATCTTTTATCTTCTCAAATCTACCTCCTAAACAACTACCCAAATACTCCTTAAATACTAATCTTCAGCCACAAGCCAGCTGGAAGAAACAATTAACTCCTAAGCCAAGTAGGATCTTATTACAAACAAATATTAAATGCAATAACAATCGACTCATAAATAAACTTACAAACATTTAATTCTCCATATCAGCCTCAAGATCTATATAGGAGAATACAACAAAAGCTACCAACAATAAATGCACCAAGTCGGCCAACCAAATCTCCAAGAACTCCAGTCGGTAAACCAGAACTACCGAGCACCAGAGAAACAACCGAGCACTAGTGAAATAGCCAACCATGCCAAGAAACACAGGCATCGTTGAGCAAGCACGTCAATTGAGCACCATAGACATCGCTAAGTACAAGTTCCATCAAGCACAAGAGGTTTCACCGAGTTCCTTCAACGACCAAGCTTCCTTCAACAACCAAGACCATCAGTTAAAGCTGTAATCGAGTAACATAGAACCAAAACAACACACCTCCATGTAGATTTTTTGAGTACCCTAGAATGCCCTTGCATTAGAATTCCATCAGGTCCCACTGGGGTGATCACCTTTTGAGGAGTTTTTTTCCTCTTTCGCATCCTCTCTCCCTCTGACTCCATTTTCTCCCCATCCATTTTTTGCAACAAAGCAAGTAGCTCTTGCCAACCTTGCCTCACCTCTGGCATATTCTTTTCCATTGGGTGGTTCAAGGACCACATAACCAAAGGTTGTAATTCCCCTTGTCCACCCCCAACTAAGTGCCATGGACCTTGCTCCATATGAATACCAACCCCAATTTCCACCCTTCCTACAATTGTAGTGAGACCACCAGCCCACTTCGGCACCAGGCACATGCGCGAAACCTTTAATTACTCCTCCCGGGAAGATCCCTCCATAAGAGCCAAAAATACAAATAAGGATGAAATGTCCAAATTTGTATGAAGTCGATGTAATCACCTAAAAATGGACAAAGACAATTTAACAATAATTCAAAGCAAATCAAGTGAAATTAAAGCAAATCAAGGACAAAATTGAATCAATTGAATCACAAAGCATAATTAGCCAAACAAAATTAAAATCAAGTCCTAATTCAAGATCAATCAAAATTGAGACCATTTTAATCAAGTGCAATCAAATCAAATACAATTAATTCAATCAATTGTATAGTCTTGGATTAAATTAAATTCAACCCATTCAAGGGGTACATGGCTAAAATAAATCAATTAATTCAATTAATAAATCTCAATTACTCTCAACAAACCCAAAAGGAGAGGAAATTAATCAACCAATGAGATTTAAGGAAAGGCATTCACATGGATCAAGTCAAATTGAATCTCAATCACTCAAAGTGAAAGAGAATCTTGTCCATTGATCTTGTCTAATTGTCCCAAGCTTTGAGGACACGAACTTTGCTTTGTCTTCAAAGGGTGGAACCAAAGACTTAACCCAAACTCAATCATGATTAAACACAACTACACCCCCTACCATTGGAAAATCTATAAAAGGAAGGCTAAAATCCTTCATAATTCATCAACCACCTATCTGAGAATTGCATCAAACCTCTTGCAATTTGAGTTTAGAAAAGTATTTAAGAGCAATTTTAGCATTCATCTTGATAATTGTTAGCTTTAGCATTGTTTTATCTCTATCATTCTCATTCTAGGACTGTCATTAATGAGAGCTTGCTGAGAGGGCACTCATTAACATCTTAGTTAGAGAGCCATAGGATGCTCAATTAATCATTGATTTTGTTAAATAGTTGCTCAATTGTGGTTTTATTTAGTTATTATTTCACTTATTGTTAATGATTAACCCTAATTCTATGAAGGTACATTCACTTGTATACAAAATGGCACCCACCGTGGGGTAGTAAGCCTCATTTTATCAATTTTATCATTTGGATCATCTTTTGTATGCTTGTATTTTCTATTTTCCATGGAAATTTTGTAGGAAACAAGTCAAATCACACCTATAGTAAATTCAGTCATGCCTATAATCATTCAGATGATGCCTACCAGCTTTGTATCGATGCTTATTTGCTAAACATTTGTGCTTGGCATCGAAAAGTTCAGAAGCTAGAAAGCAGGTTTAATCAAGAAGGGAGGGCACTAGCTAAGAGAATCAAGAAGGAAAACATAGCACATATCAAGGCTATTCTTGAGTCAACACAAGAGGAGGACAATCAGGTATATCAAAACTATATTGTTGTTGTTGAAGCTTATAAAAAGAAATTTGTCTCTCTTAATTGGATCTTTAGTCCTTAGTTCAAGTTTTTGTTTGAAAATTTGCAAATAAGGTGCTCAAAATTCATTACATAAATCTTTGCTTTGTCAATTTCGATTTTGGTTTCCCCTTATTGTGATTGTTAGTGTTGACTAACTTATTGGAGGACAAACACACTTGGAAGGAACTATTGCCAAGGTAAGATGAAAACAATGAAATCACTCAAAAATGCCCCTAACTTCAGTTAGCTACAAAGAAAGAGGTAAGCCTAAACTAGTCAATATTTTCTCTTAGCTTGTGGCATTTGGTGCATTTAAAATCTAGTAATTCAGAAGGATTAAAGAATCAAACACATAAATCAAAGCCCCTTGTTTGTGGAAGAGAGTAAAAGTACTCAAATCCCTATAGTTAGTGGGTGAAATCAATTGAACATTGCTAATTGTGTTTGAGAACCAAAGGGAAAGTTAGGGATATGCTCTTCACCTTCTTGGTGAACCAAATTCCCAAAAGCTTAACCTTAATTCCATTTTCCTTGCTTTAAAAATGAACATGCTAGAAATTTAGTGGGCTCGCCTCCCGAGTTTTCCTTAACGAGGCTGGTCAGAGGGACAACCCAAAGTGGGATACACTCACTTTTGCCACGGGGATCCAACCCACTATAAAACAAAATGCATGTATCCTTAATGGGGTGCATGACAAAAGGATTTTAATTTCTCGAACTTCCTCTAGTATTCCTCACGGATTGTGCAAAATCATACCTCGGTGTGTGTGGGACCCCCTTAACATATGATGCAGGAGCATCCTGGGTGTAAGAGCAATCTTGCATCACCCAAAAATATTTTTGTTTTTATATTCAATAAGGGTTATCTTGTGTAGAGTTGCTATTTATAGAAACTTGCTATTTTTAGTAAGTTGGTCATACGATCTCGGAATGTTTTGATTTTACAGGTGGAGGTTCATCTCAATCATATCAACTTGCCAATAAAGTTTCATGGCTAGATCAGGTCTAGTTTTGAAGATATTGAAGATTTTCGGTAATGCCAGCAAGCTACAGAAACTTTGAACTCAGTTTTGAAGGCTTTAGAGGCCCCGAATGAGGTTGAAAATTTGGGTGACATGCGCTTGCGCTAGTCAAGCCTGTAGAGCACTTCGTGGTCTTTTCGAAATGGGGTTATAATAGTCAATTGGGTCAACTGGTGATGACTTATGGTCTCTGGAAGTCGGGCCACCTGAAATGGCAGAAACTAATTTTTCTTCAAAATTTATGTTCGGGTTTCAAAAGTTATTTTGAGCTGACTTTGATGTAATAAATTGAAAATAAAATAATTCTAAGTTTGGTCGGCCCTAAGGGCTAAATTTCTGGAACCTTCTCAAGCGGTGGAAAATGCCTATATAAAGAAGGCCCGTAGTGTTGTCTGGGACAGTTCTGGGTAGTAGATTTGGGTATTGATTCGAGGCTTTATCCTACAAAATATTGTAAGGGAATGCCCATGTGGCTTTGCATATTGTAATTCTGAAAGTTTGTAATTCCACATTTGTGGAGATAATAAGAAGCCAATTTTTTGTTCTTGCATTTTGTTGTTGTTTCTCTATTTTTGTTATGTGTTTGTGGTATTAAGGGGAGACCCTTCATCAACATACTTGGGGGATGAGAGATTAAAGTCCATTTTGAATGGAATCCATATTAAATCCTTGATCAATCAGCAAGCCTACCTCATAGAGCCATTTAAAAGCCAAATTTGACCTTAGGTAGATTGCTTGTGATAATTGATAAAATCATTGTGTTGTGCTTGAAGATATTTGATTACAAAAAGAAAATATCCATTAAGATCCAAAAATCAATTAACAATAAAAATTCAAGAGAATATTCTATTCACAAGAATCAAGAAATGGAAAAAGAAATGGAAACATTATCCAACCAATTATCATTAAGAACATTGTTTCCTTACCTCTATGATCAAGAAAAACATCACGAATGCTATATCTTTGATAATTCAAAATTTGATCAAAAATAATATCATGAAAATCCTATATTTGATCAAAAATATCCTAATGATAAACCAATATTTGATGAAGAACCTATTTCAAAATATCAATAGAATCTCATCTTTGATCAAGGAAATCAAGAGGAATTAGTCCCATCTCAACAATATTCATCATATGGAAACCCTTTGAGAAACACAAATACATCCAAATATCCTTGGGATAAATCATTTACTCCTTTTGGAATTTCATACGAATCAACTTTGGAAAAACTCCTTGAAAATGAAAATCCTAATGACTCATCTAATGAAGATACTACTCTCAAGCAAGATCAAACTTATGAACACATGTCTAGTAGTGGTCCTCTTATAGCTTTCACCTATTCCACCATTCCTCCATTTCATATAGAAGCAAAGCTATCCAATATTCCTCCATCAAACAAAGATCCAAATAGTTGTCATAATGACTATGTATACCCTCAAGGGCTACCTTTAAAAGAGATCCAAGCTGTAGACACCTAAAAATCTTTTAGAAAATAAAGTATTTTTATTTTCTGAAAAATCTCTGATGACATCATCATTTATTAATTAATTAATTAATTAATTTTTATGTCATTAAATCCCTTTTTCTTAATTAAAAATATTTAATTAAGAAATCCCTCCCAAAAATGTTTAAATCTTATTTAAACATTAATCCCCTATTTATTAATTATTTTAATTAATAAATTGACCAAAAATCCCCCCAAAAATAATTAATTTATTTTTTGACCAAAAGTTGGCCTTTTTTCCTAAGACCACTAACGTCTTCCAAAATCTTCTAATCCCTTCTTAATTTCGATTAAAAGGCTAATCCCATCTTTTCTAACCCTAATCTCAACTCAAAATATTTAATTAAGATTAAATATTTAATTTTCATATTTATTGAAAATATTTTAATAATTTTTCCCAAACTTAAGCTTTTAGAATGAATAAACTTTTATTCCATAAAACTTAAGAAAACTCTAGACTCTTCTAGAAACTTCTCAACCCAACCTCTTCACCCATCCTAATCCTAAAATCCCCTAATCCTAATCCTAATCCTCCCCCTAACCTTGTCACATTCCCTAAACAAGGTTAGCCAACTCCTAAGCTTGACCCAAAGTCAACAAACTTCTAGAGGCTTCTCTTACATGCATTAAGTGCATTTAAAGCCTCCTTATCCCTCTTACATGCATTTATGATGCATTTAAGAAGCCCCTCACCCCTTTCTTACACCCTTTGACCTTAGGCACATTTCTCAAATTGTGCACATTCCTCCCATCTTTCAACCCAATGCCCTTGTGACACTTGTCACAAGGAGGTGGCCTTGAACTAGCACAATCCATGTGCTCCCCTTTGAATGAATCTTGGCTTCTCTTAAGGATTTTGATCCTAGCCACTCATTCATCCTCCCAAAAGTCTATAAATAGTCCTCATTTCTAAGAGCAAAATATCCATTCACCTTTCATTTTATGCATTGTTATCATGTCCATTTAGCTCTAGACTTAGCATAAGCAATACTAATTGTTAGTTTCTTTTTATCATCTTCAAGCTTTCTTAAAGAACATCATAGCTTAGCAATAATGGATTAATATAGTTTCTTTCATTGTTTAGCATAGCATATAGCATCATATCACACCTATATTTGGTCTAAAATCAATCTTAGTATGCATTAGAATATGCTCCAAGTGCTTAGAGAGCACACCCACATCCCTCTAATTGAAGCGAATCAAACATTTGCTCTATAGCACTTATTTTTTTGGCAACAATCTTGAGGTGGCTTTGGTTTTGTTTTCATGTCTTATGCTATTTTTTAGTTCATGAACATGTTAGATTAGTCTAATGTTTGAATGTTTCAGCCTTTCAAGACAGGTAACAGGTTCAAAATCATAGTCTACATTCTGGCACGCCCGGTGGGACCCACTTCACGGGTTCTTTGCAAACATTCTGATAGATTTTGGAGTGTTTTCAGATTTTTCAAGCTTATAGGTGGATGGAGCTCTTCAAATTCTTCTTCCTCTTCTTGTCTATATTCTTCTATTCCATCTACTTCTTCTTCTTCTAGCAAGGTCATGGCCATTTTTTTCAAAAAAAATCCATAAGGAAGCAAAATCATACAAACCTTGTTTTAGTGCTTAAAATGAACCCCCAAATCATTCTTAAATGCATTAAGAACTAAAATTTGCAAAATTTATTCTAACAAACAAGAAAAAAATCAATCAAAACATTTGCATCCTTGCAACATCAAGGTTTTAAATGCATTCATGCAAAGTAGAAACATTTTATGATTTGGGAGCATAAAAAGAACATCAAGTTTGCATTGGAAAGCTAAGTGGTCCCTAAATCAACTAAAAAATCATCCTAAATGGTCCTAAATCAAAATTAAAAAGCATCAAAGAGAGCTAAAAAAAGAACTTCATTTGCAATGTCTTCAAAGTTTTGTTAAAAATCTCAAAGCAAACTAGGAACAAAATCATCAAAAAGCTTTGCTAAAACTTTTCAAATTTGGTTCCTAAACTTTCCTAAAGGTTTCAAAATTTTCCTAACTCAGTCCTAAAGCTTTGTTATTGATGTGAATAAGTCTCTTATTGCAAAATCTTGAATGCCTTTTAAAATTCATGCATCAAACTAAATCTAGGCAACTTTGTTTTTAAGTCTAAAATGGACCAAACCAAATCTTGAATGAAACTAAAGGAATGAAGCTAAGTCCTAAGTGTCATTATCAATTTGAAAATCAAACCAAATCTCGAATGCACTAAAAGGAACGAACAACTCTATTCCCTCTCTTGTTTCAGATTTCAAAGCAAGTAAATGAACACAATCTTGAATGATCTAAGGATAAAAAGCACATTTTCAAAGTTCCTAAATCAACTCGCAAATATCAATCTTGAATGCCCAAAAGGAAAGAACTTGCAAATGCTCAAATCATTTACGTTTTTGAGGAAAAGAACAAATCAAAATCTAAACATGTGTGTCTTCATTTTTCAAAGTTCAGACAAACTTAATCAAATTGGAAAAATGAACAAACTTGCTTGATGTGCATCTAGGAGCTTTCATTTTCTGTAAATCCTTGTTAAAGTAAGCAACGTAGAACATTTGGACTCGGACAAGTTCACTTGTTCTACTTTTAGCGAGGCCTGTCTGGGGAGAAAAGCACTTCCTCCTCGGAGAACGACCTCAAACCGGTATCCCCCCCGGCCGGTATATAAATAAAGTGAAGGCAAAAAGTACTCACTTACATCTCCTAATCGTCGGGCGTCTTGTGCCAAATACAAATGTCTGGGGAAAGGTAAATATTCCTCCCCTAGCGTTGTTGGCTAGGCTCTTAAGTGAGTCACAGGCGGTCAGCATAACCGGGTATGGAGACTCCACGGAACTATTAAAAACTTGATAAAATAGAAGCTACCCTATCTACATCCGAAAGTATCAAAATCTTTGTGCAAGGACCGATTTCAAGGGGTTTACCGGGTCGCCTCAAGATTACTCACCATTTGTATTCCCTTCTGGGGGATACCAAGCTGTGGGCAAGCGATTTTGATACTCACCTTCCTTAGGTAGATCTGTTTGAAGTGCTTGACAGTCAAAGACTCTGTGAAAACACTTGTTGAAACATACACTTTCAAAGCTTTATCAAAGTCAGTCATCATGTTTGTATCCCGCAAGGTTGCTTTGCCCTTTGTGGAGATTGCTTTGTCAGAAGTCTTTTTAATTTATCCTTTGCCACTTGAGAAAATCAAACCAATCAACAAAATTGATATTCAAAAAATCTTGCAGAAATCAGATATCCAAAGAGCCTTTTGTTCTCGGACCAAACCTATCAGAATTTTCCAAAGATATGCCCAATTTGATCAAACATCCAAAAGCTAAGTTGCCCAAATCCAAAGATTATCAAGAGAAGAAAGTTGCAGAGAGGAACCTTAAAAGCCATCAATCCTTTGTCCAAGCAACCCAAGCAGAAGAAAAATATCAAGAAAGGCTTGATAATATTGGCTATAATGCAAGAGTCAAACAGTTTGCCTACCATTTCCAAGTAAACCATCGCTACATCAACCTTGAAAGAGAAGATTAGCTGGATCCATCACATGTCCATTCTACCTTCAGATCTCACAATCTTATCTCGGTAGTCCGTCATCCTAGCTTCATCCTAGTTTCATCCTTGCATCATCACCAAACCTTAGTTACATCCTAGAAATCCTTCTTAGTTGCATGCACCATCATCCTCCTAGCAGCATCATAGATCATCCATCCCAGTCGCATCTGCATCATCCTTTTAGAAAGAGCATTATTCCATCATCCTCCACCATCTTTCCATCAGCAATCCACCATCAGAATCCCATATCCTTCATCCAAAATCCAGCATCCATCACCTAAATCAGAACCCACCATCTTTTGTACCAAATCTAGAGATCCAAAATCCACAAACACTTAGTGTTCAAAACCTTTGAGTTGTTTCCATCCCTTATCCTAAATCAGAAAGCATCCCCTTTTTGACAGAGCATTGTCTAAAGGAAATCCAACTTGTCCTTGCACAGCCTCATCATCTCAAGCAAGAGATTGGCTTGTATTGATAAGCATCCAGTTAACCGAAGATCATCAGTCTATCCTAGGTTGGCCCAAGTCCTATCACTGATCCTCCATCAGGGAAAAATAACAACTCATTGTTGACACTTAATAATCTTCCACCAGCATCCCACCAATCCTCCACCCAATCTTGACCCAAATCAGAGCATCCCACCAATCCTCCATCATCACCAAGCTTTTTTACCAATTTGCCACCATCTCCCACCAATCTTCCACCATCCTTGATCCAAATCCGAGCAGTTCATCCATCCTTGCATTACATTCTAGAAAGTCATCATTTTTAGAAGTTCATCAACTTTGCATCCATCAACATCTTTTAGCCAAACATCTTGCATCCATTTAGCACTTGCATCTCCATGCCTGTTGAGACCAGATCTCGAAAAAGAAGAAGCATGAATCCTTATCCACCAACAACCTCATCCGATCCCAACCTTTTCACCAACGCCATGATGACCTACAATCCCCAGATCCAAGCCAGTAACCCATGTGAAGATCCAAACATCCCTTCATCCCCGTTGGCAATCCAGGCATTTGCAAGTCCTCCAGAAAGCCCACCAGCGACCAATGCCCTTGTACCGCAACATCAGCAAAGCACATTTGCCCACTATCTGCCAGAAAGTACCTCCATCCCACCATCTCTCTATCCACGCATCCCCATCAATACTATCCAAGTTCCAGCACAAGCATATTCTCCGTTTGTCCAATCATTCCCCGATCCTATCATGCAAACACCCCAAGAGCTTTCCACCATTCCCCTTTTCTTGCAAGGAAGCCTCGCTAGTCCCGCAACACAAGCTGCAGCGCCATCCGCTCCATCTCCTACCCATTTTGCTTCATCATCTGCTATGGCTGCCCAAGCCCAAATCCAACACTTAACCCAAAGTCAGCTTCCACCTCTCACACAAGCTTTTACACCAAAAGCTTCGCCACCATCCGCAAGTCAAGCAACGCCTTTCACCATCAAAGGAGCACCGTCACCCTTCACCCCCCAAGCACCCGTACCTTCTTCTTTGGGGTTAGCGCAATCGCTTCCCATTCCAACCTCATCTTTCTCTTGGGTGTTTCCTTCATTTTCCTCCTCACAAGCATCCGCTCAACCACAACCTCAACAAGCTCCTTTCTCTCAACCATCATTCGTGTCCCAAGCTCCCGTTGCTCCTACCATTCCATCATCCGCTGCAGTGCACCCTAACACAAGCTCTCAGTGGGGCCTTACACAAGAAGAAATGAAGGCATGGGGGATCCCATCTCAATCCCCTACATCTATGGTTGCAAGTCAACAAACCGCCTTTGCCCAAGTAGCATAGCAGCAACTACCCCAACCACCGTCGGCTTCAAGCTATTCGTCCCAAATCTCAAATACCTTCCAGCAAGTTCCACCACCTCAACAGCCAACTTTCCCCAGCTATCTTACCCCATCACCCTTTGCTTCTAGCTTCCCCACATCTGTTCCACCTCTAAGTAACGCAGGCATGCACCCAACTTATATCAGCCAAACCCAAAGCCAACCTTAGCAACTACCACCATCATACCCCCAAGCAGCATCGTTCCAACAGCCTCCCCCACAGCAACCACATGTCCCCTTTCAGCAAACACCCATCATTCCTCAACAACAGCAAGTCCCTTGCTATCAGCCCCAGCAACAAATCCCTATCATCCCCCAGCAACAACAAGTTCCCACCCATCAGTTACAACAGCAAGTTCCAAATGTCCAATATCAGCAAGCAGTCCCACAACAACCGCCAGTTCAACAACAGCAAGCAGCCCAACAACATCAAGCGGTTCCATATCATTTACCACAATATCCCCCTATGCCACACCAGCAATATCCCCAGCAACCATTGCCCCAAAATCAGTTCCAACCCATTTATCCACAGCAAGCGCCATATCTAGTTCCACAGCTTCCATCACAAGCAGAAGTCCCAGTTCCCTCGCCACTCAATGCTAAGTGGGAAGCAATGAAAAATGCTCTAAAGGAGCTACAAGGTGGAACATAGAATAAAACATACAAGTTCAAAGAGGTGTGCTCATATCCCTTCGATCGATCCATAGCAACTATCCCTTTCCCCAAGCATTTTGAGATGCCCAAGTTCGACAAGTATCGGGGGAAAGGAGATCCAGTAAACCATATCAAAGAGTTCTACATGGCGTGCCAAGAAGTGGCTTACAGTGATAACTATCTCCTGCGCCTGTTTCCCAAAAGCTTGGGAGGAACTGCTGTTGAGTAGTTTTACAAAATACCACATGGGACAATAAAAACCTTTGCTGAACTCTCTGAGAAGTTCATCACACACTATGCCCATAATGTGGAGAATGAGTTGTTCTTGCTAGACCTATGCAACTCAAAGCAAAAAGACGGAGAAAGCCTTGCAGAATACTTGCAAAGATGGCAGAATCTTACAACCAGGTTATCATATCAGCCGCCAGAGAAGCATCTAACAAAGATCTTCATTGATAACCTGCATCCAAAGCTATCCCATCACATGCAAATGAATTGTCTCCAGACATACCAAGACATCAAGAGCAAAGGCATAGGCATCGAGAAAGCTCTCATAGACGAAGGCACTATTCGTCACTTCAAGGATGATTCCAAAAACAAACCCAACAATGATAAATCTCGTTACTGGAATCGTAACAAGAATGTTGTTACAGATGGAGCCACTGACACTAAGAATGTACAATTCGTTGTGGCTAGTCCTACACCAACTCAAACATACCAACCGCCACAAGCACCCATCTATTAGCAACCACCAGCTCCCACATATCAAGCACCTATTTATCAGCAGCCTCCTCAAGCTCATCAACCACCTGTGCAACATTATTGGCAGCAATACCAACAGCAACAGCCAGCACGTCAAGGCAATCTTGTTAACACAATTAACGTTGCCCCAAGGCAGAACAAGCCCAACAATCAGAACAATCCAAAGAGGACTTTCACACCTTTGGGTGAGCCTCTGGATCAGATCTTTTATCGGCTAGCCAAGGCAAATATGATCACATATCCGCCCATCCCATAGAAGGATGACAACGCACCAAAGTCTGATTGGTATAAAGAACATGAATACTGTGATTACCATCGTGTGAAGGGGCACACAACATTGAAGTGCATGCGGCTTAAGAACTACATCCAGGATCTCATTGATCGCAAGGAGATCCAGGTTGATGCACCAGCTCAAGCTTCACCCAACGCCGGTTTGCAAATATATCAAAATGTGTTCCCTCAACACAATACCGAGAAGAATCAAGCCAATGCCAATCAGCCCCAAAATCATGGCAAAGGCAAGCAAGAAGATCACACAGTGGCCTACATCAACTATGACAAGTATGTCGGATGCATAACTCAAGTTGAGCCCATCCAAGATGAGCCCACCATCAATACCATCCATGTCAGAGGGCCAGATCAACAATGTGCTGCAACTACCCGCAGTAGTAGGATAACTGTTGCCGGTGCTCCTCCGAGATCAGCTGCTCCTCCAAGGCCAACATCTACTGCATCCACAGCACAGTCTAACACCAGGCCAGCATCAAATGCATGCGCAACATAGCATAATGCACCAAGTGCACAATACAATATCATAGAGCATCTTGGGAATATGCCAGCCCAAATATCTATCTTGGATTTGCTCCGCACATCACCCATCCATCAGGAGATCCTGGACAAAGCTCTAAAAGAAGGCCATGTCCCCACGGACATTAACACAACTCAGTTTGAAACTCTTGTGGGACACCTATCAGCAGCATGTGCCTTATCCTTCAAAGAATCTGATATACCAGATGTCGCTCCTGACCATACTCTCCCTCTCCGCATTGCTGTCATGGTCAGAGACTTCGCTATCAAATGGGTCCTAGTAGATAATGGCTCAGCTCTAAACTTGTGTACTTTAAAATTCATTCAGCAGATTGGGTTCATCTAGGCTGATATAGCACATGAAGTGATCACTATCAAAGCCTATGATAACTTGGAGCGTACCTCAGAAGGTACCATTACTTTGCCCATTCAGCTGGGCCTAGCAACACAAGATACTATCTGCCATGTTGTTGATCTTGACCTACCATTTAATATCCTCCTAGGCCGACCGTGGATTCATTCCATTAAGGCTGTACCATCTACTTACCATCAGTGCATCAAATTTCCGCATCAAGGCACTGAGGTTACCATCCATGCTGACCCCCAACCCTTCGCATACTGTCGTGCGATGGAAGCATCATTCCCTCACTCCACTCATTGTCCTGGAACTGACATTGGTACTTCTATTGCCAGCTCATCCCGATCCCATTGCGATCCAGAAACCATTCTCACCTCCACCCTCTCTTCCATCAAGATCAATAACCAGGGTTGTGGTGAATATAGCCTACATGATGCATTTGCTGTAGGGGCTCTCCCATGTGATCCACATACTCAAGGGCGCCCAAGTTATCATAGAAAGCCTGTTGAGGAACATCATAAGTTCAAGCAGATAGGAAATATGATTTTTGAGTCACATGGTACCATAAACAGCAAAGAGATGGAGCCGGATATCAATAGATGGTTGTACAAAGATCCCCCATCCCGTGACACGCAACTTTTTGAGTACTTCAAAGAGAAATATCCAATCCCATACAAGAATGTCACAGAACAATATAACTATCAAGGCGGTGGTCTAGGACCACAAGAAGATGGAAATCTGTTTCCTATCACACCATCACAAAATCTTGAACATCGAGGACTTGGCTTTAATATCCCTCGCCTGCCCGAACAAGAGCCCAATACAGCAACTGAGGGCACCAACATGACTAGCGTTAACTTCTCGAATAGCCAGGATGACCTCGTGGAAATCGAAGACATCCCCGAAGAGAAAAACATCCCATCCTACAACGATATCTTTGCCGACGACACCCTCCTGGGGACTTCTGTCCTCCAACAACTATCCATCAACCTCATAGACCTTCCCCTCACACACCCTGAACTCATAACTTGGGACCAACCCAGCATCGCACACATCGACGAGTTCCAAAGCGCACAAGCACTCCTAGAATTCATGGGGGCATCAGATCCAGCAGTCAACCAGGATCCAACGTCGACATTTGTTTATACGCTTCACCCAAAAGGATATTTTGGGGAAGAGGCAAGCTTTAGTCGCAAAAATGATAAAGCAAAAGAACATCATGAGTCTTTATGTGAAAACCCTTCTGGGGCACATTCTGATTCCAAAATAGTAAAAATAAAGGGCGTATCTTCTAGCGAAAACCTGGCAATTCAGGCGCTAGAAGATGAAGCCTTCCCTCTTCCTCCCATCCAGGATTACAGACTTTAGCAATCACCTATCATCATAGAAGAAACCAAGCCAGTCAACTTAGGTGCAGAGGAATGTCCGAGGATCACCTACATTGCAGCCAACATGACAGAAGGTGAAGAAATGGCTTTCACAGCACTACTTCAAGAAGCTACTATGAACTTTGCATGGTCATATGCACACATGCCTGGGCTTGATCCTAATCTTGTCGTTCATCATCTAGCAGTGGATCCTAATGTCAAGCCAGTAAAGCAGAAGCTACGCAAAATGCATCCCAAAGTAGCTCTATTGGTAAAATTAGAACTAGAAAAACTCCTAGATGCAAAGATTATTAGAGCTATAGATTACTCAGATTGGATCTCCAACATGGTACCTGTCACAAAGCCTTCAGGAGACATCAGAATATGCATAGATTTTAGGGACTTGAATAAGGCATGTCTTAAAGATGATTTCCCGCTACCTAACATAGACATGATCGTAGACCTTACAGCGGGCCACGAAATGCTATCACTCATGGATGGCTTTTCCGGCTACAATCAGATTCATATAGTAGAAGCAGATCAACATAAAATAGCATTCACAACTCCATGGGGCACCTTCTGCTACAATATGATGCCCTTTGGGCTAAAGAATGCAGGAGCAACATATCAGCGAGCAATGACAGCGATCTTCCATGACATGATCCACAAGATCCTTGAAGACTATGTGGATGATATCCTTGCAAAATCCAAAACAAGGGATGAACTCCTCAACATCTTAGAGCGTGTGTTTGATCGTCTGAATCATTATGGCTTAAAGCTTAATCCAAAGAAATGTGTCTTTGGTGTTACATCTGGAAAGCTCCTAGGTTTCATAGTATCGCGACGAGGCATAGAGATAGACCCCAAGAAGGTCAAAGAAATAACAGAGATGCCTCCACCAAGAACACTCAAATAGCTCAAAAGCCTACAAGGAAAGCTTCAATCAGTGTGTCGGTTCATTTCTCAGTTAGCGGACAAGTGCCAACCTTTTACGCATCTCCTATGCAAAGACACAAGCTTCAAATGGGATCCCACATGTCAAAGAAGCTTTGATAAGCTCAAGGAGAATCTTGCCAATTCTCCAATCCTAGTACCACCAATTCCAGGACGCCCTCTCATACTCTACATCTCGGCAACCACTACAGCACTGGGGGCACTCTTAGCTCAACATGATGATGACAACAAGGAGAGAGCCATCTATTACATCAGTCGAACTCTTGTTGGATATGAGCTTAATTATTCACCTATGGAAAAAGCATGCCTTGCAGTGGTCTTTGCCACTCAAAAGCTTAGACATTACATGCTCAGTCACACAATCAAGCTCATTTCAAAGGTGGACCCCCTCAAATATCTACTATCAAAGACAACTCTCACAGGCCGTATGGCAAAATGGGTCATGATACTCAGCGAGTTTGACATCCAGTATATTGATCGCAAAGCAATCAAAGGGCAAGTCATTGCCGATCAGCTAGCAGAAGCACCACTGGTGGATGCCTATCCACTAATCATGGAATTCCCTGATGAACACTTATGCATGATTGAAGAGCAGCCCATGTGGAAACTATACTTTGATGGCTCCTACACATCACATGGATCAGGGGCAGGAATCCTATTCGTCACACCTCACGGTGACTACATCCCAAAATCATTCAAATTGGGATTCCCATGTACCAACAACATTGCAGAATATGAGGCACTCATCTTAGGTCTCAGAACAGCCATTCAGTGGAATATCACAGAATTACAAGTATTTGGAGATTCGCAGCTAATTATCAAACAAGTCCTAGATGAATATCAGACAAAGGATGACAAGTTGCTACCTTATAAAGAGCTAGTGGACAAACTACAAGAGCATTTCCTACATCTATAGTTCACACAGATCCCAAGACTTCAAAACAAAGCAGCAGATGCAATGGCAACCATCGGATCCTTATTGGAAATCCCACGTGACGCAACACAATATGAATTTCTAGTCGAGCAGCTACACTTGCCAGCTTATGAGAACACCGATGCAAACATGGTGTGTGTCTTGGTTGGTCCCCAATCCCCATGGTACCACGACATCCATGCATATCTAAAAAATGGTATCATATCTCCCCATCTCACCAATAACCAACGCCAAAACCTTATTCGCAGAGCTTCCTGCTACACTCTTGTAGCCAACACCCTATATCGTCGCGGGTATCACAATGTCCTATCTAGATGTTTAGATTCAAACGAGGCCATCCTGGCCTTACAAGAAGTTCACGCTGGAATTTACGGTGCCCACACGAGTGGCATGGTTCTAGCAAAGCAGCTGCTTAGAGTTGGATATTATTGGCCAACAATGGAACATGATGCGTGTGAATTTGTCAAGAAATGTCTCCCATGTCAACAGCATGCCAATTTGATACATGCACCAGCACAGGATCTACAGCCTATTGCACCACCGTGGCCTTTTTCATGTTGGGGCCTCGACCTCGTTGGCTTGATCACCCCCCTCTCTTCGGATGGACACAAGTATATCATAACAGCCACAGAATACTTCACCAAATGGGTTGAAGCGATTCCACTCACCCTAACTACTGGCATCCAAATATCCAAGTTCATCCTTTACCACATCATATGCCGCTTCGGCATACCATCTACCATTTTCACAGACCATGGCACACCTTTTGAAAACCAGCATGTGGATGATCTGTGTGCCAGACTCCACATCCATCACCGTTTCTCCAGTCCATATTTCCCTCAAGGAAATGGCCAAGCTGAGGCAACCAACAAAACTATCTTGAAAATCCTCAAGAAGGTTGTCAATGATTCTGGTCGTGACTGGCACCTCCAAATCAATCCTGCCCTTTGGGCCTACCGCACTTCCTATCACACTCCCACAGGCACCACCCCATATTCCCTTGTATATGGTGCTGAAGCCGTTCTGCCGATCGAGGTCGAGCTCCCATCATTGCGAGTCTCCATGAAGAACTACACCACTGATGAAGATTATCGTGTAGCCCGTCTCACACAGCTAGACCTGTTAGATGAAAAGAGACAGCAAGCATATGATCACCTGGTTGCATACCAGAATCGACTCAAAAGGAGTTATAACAAGAAGGTCCATCCTAGATAGTTCCAAGTCGGTGACATGGTTCTCAAAGAAAATCAAAAGGTCCAAGAAAATCATGAAAAGAAAGGCAAGTTTGAGCCTACTTGGCTGGGCCCCTATGTGGTCACCTCATGCTTCGGCTCCGAAGCTTATCAGCTATCTACACCAGAAGGAGAGCCTTTGAATGATCCAATCAACATCATACATCTGAAGAGGTTCTATGCCTGAACCAAATCCTACATATTCAGAAAATCCATAAAAAAAGCAAAAAAAGCAGAAAAATCAAAAAAGAAAAAAAAGAAAAAAAAGAAAAAAAAGAAAAGAAAAAAAATCGTCCAATGGTGAAAACTTGGCAATTCAGGCGCCTTGGACAAGTATGGTGGTGAAAACCTGGCAAATAGGCACCATACATAATGGACCGAGTCATTATCTATCAAACTCCCATCCCCCATCCCACCATCTCACTCCTTTTTCTCCCATTCCCATCCCCATCCACCATCCCCCAGCATTCCTTTTTCCATCAACCTTCAGCAACACCACAATCCCTCTTGCACATATCTTGTACCATATCTTGCACATATCTTGTACCATATCTTGCATATATCTTGTACTCTATCCTGTATAGCGAGATCTTCCTATCCCCAATCCTGAGCTTTTGTACATATCCATTGTATATCTTTTCCCGTCTGTTGTACATCAGTCCTTGTCAGTCTTGCAGTAGCATTTTGATCAGCACACTTTGTCCTACCCAGCCTTGTACTTCAACAACCTCAATTATCGACTATTCTTGATCACCGTGATTATTCTTTAACTTCGTCATTTGCCAGCGAACAACACCACTCATTCTCTCATTAATACGCGGGTCTTTGAGGATGTATCCTTCCTCCTGTCAGATCCAATCTTCCACCAAGCACACCAGGTCCGTGTCGATGTATCCTTCCACACGTTCAGACCAATCTTCCCACCATCAATCAAATCAAATCTCTCTCCTTGGCAAAGGATGTCTTTTTGGAGTTTTCATTTTGACCTTGGATTTTGTCCTTTGGGTCTTGTTAATCTTTTACAGCTTCTCATTGTTCTCTACTCAACGTCACCACGATCCTTTATATCATGGTGTGCTGCGAATGAGGATCATCTGGGGCAAGGTCTTTTGATCTTTTGCTTCTGCCTGTGAGTCAGTCGTGTGTTTATGGTTTCTTCAGCATCATTTCCACCATGCCTCCTTCGGGTTTCATGTGCGATGCTGGGGCAACCCTGCGTGTCTTTTTCGCGTCAGTCCTATGCAACGCTGGTGACAAGGCCTCGTGATCCCAGTATCCTTGGCAGGTCTCTAGCATTGCTATATTAAACTAGGTTGTGCTCTCCACATTTGCACTTGGAGCTTCCCCATTTCCCCTGCATCCTGCATCATATAGATTAATCTTGCATCCTCATGTAGCTGCATCCTGCATTTTGCATTCCATCTCATCTTGCATTCACTCATCTTTGCTCTTGGAAGCTTGGTTATTTATCTCCCCTTCTTCCTAGGTCCTTCCTTCTCTATTTCCTTTCGAGAAAATTCCACAATGTTTACTCCTTGCGTTATTTTCTCGAGGGGGCACAATCCCTTTTTCTTCTAAATTCTAGCCTTGAGCATCTTATTTTCTTGTCTTTGAAGCCATGCCACTTGCGGCATCGCATCAAAGAGGGGCAAAATGTAGACACCTAAAAATCCTTTAGAAAATAAAGTATTTTTATTTTCTGAAAAATCCCTGATGACATCATCATTTATTAATTAATTAATTATTTAATTAATTAATTTATTTTTATGTCATTAAATCCTTTTTTCTTAATTAAAAATATTTAATTAAGAAATCCCTCCCAAAAATGTTTAAATCTTATTTAAACATTAATCCCCTATTTATTAATTATTTTAATTAATAAATTGACCAAAAATCCCCCCAAAAATAATTAATTTATTTTTTGACCAAAAGTTGGCCTTTTTTCCTAAGACCACTAACCTCTTCCAAAATCTTCTAATCCCTTCTTAATTTCGATTAAAAGGCTAATCCCATCTTTTCTAACCCTAATCTCAACTCAAAATATTTAATTAAGATTAAATATTTAATTTTCATATTTATTGAAAATATTTCAATAAATTTTCCCAAACTTAAGCTTTTAGAATGAATAAACTTTTATTCCATAAAACCTAAGAAAACTCTAGACTCTTCTAGAAACTTCTCAACCCAACCTCTTCACCCATCCTAATCCTAAAATCCCCTAATCCTAATCCTAATCCTAATCCTCCCCCTAACCTTGTCACATTCCCTAAACAAGGTTAGCCAACTCCTAAGCTTGACCCAAAGTCAACAAACTTCTAGAGGCTTCTCTTACATGCATTAAGTGCATTTAAAGCCTCCTTATCCCTCTTACATGCATTTATGATGCATTTAAGAAGCCCCTCACCCCTTTCTTACACCTTTTGACCTTAGGCACATTTCCCAAATTATGCACATTCCTCCCATCTTTCAACCCAATGCCCTTGTGACACTTGTCACAAGGAGGTGGCCTTGAACTAGCACAATCCATGTGCTCCCCTTTGAATGAATCTTGGCCTCTCTTAAAGATTTTGATCCTAGCCACTCATTCATCCTCCCAAAAGTCTATAAATAGTCCTCATTTCCAAGAGCAAAATATTCATTCACCTTTCATTTTATGCATTGTTATCATGTCCATTTAGCTCTAGACTTAGCATAAGCAATACTAATTGTTAGTTTCTTTTTATCATCTTCAAGCTTTCTTAAAGAACATCATAGCTTAGCAATAATGGATTAATATAGTTTCTTTCATTGTTTAGCATAGCATATCACATCATATCACACCTATATTTGGTCTAAAATCAATCTTAGTATGCATTAGAATATGCTCCAAGTGCTTAGAGAGCACACCCACATCCCTCTAATTGAAGCGAATCAAACATTTGCTCTATAGCACTTGTTTTTTTAGCAACAATCTTGAGGTGGCTTTGGTTTTGTTTTCATGTCTTATGCTATTTTTTAGTTCATGAACATGTTAGATTAGTCTAATGTTTGAATGTTTCAGCCTTTCAAGACAGGTAACAGGTTCAAAATCATAGTCTACACAAGCTAACCTACATCTTGCTACAAACTTCTTTCATGATTCAAAGGTTATAGACTCCAAGCCTTCATGTGCTACAATGCCTATCATTCCTATTTCAAATGAACCTTCATTATCCCTTCAAGAATCCCATGTGAAAATCCAAACTCCTACATTGTCCTTAGAAGTGGCTCCATGTCAAGAGACTAATCAAAAGTGCAAAGAAACAAATCTTATTAAGGATCAAGATCAAGCTATTATCACACATTATCCTATAGTTGACCAAAGTCCCATATCCCAAGAATCCCATCATGAATCCTTCATACCCTTCCATCTCTTTCAAGAAGATATACTTCCATCTCAAACACCCCATATTCCTTCACCTCTTATATCATACCCATCTCCTAAGAAAGATCAAGATATTCCTTCCATCTCTAATGAACTTATCAAAAATCAAAAGCAAAGTATTCTTCCTAGGCTATCAAAAGATCCTTGTCAAGATCAAAGTACCCCAACATCCACTTTTCATAAGCCTCCATATCTATCTCAAGCTTCAACTGCTCATATCAAAGTCACTCCTATCAAAGCTACATCTAAGCCTATTGGTACAAAGGTAAATCTGAAAGACAAAAGCCTTGGCCATGGAGCTCACAATAAAGATGTTGATATCCCTCCCACATCCCATTTACCTTCATTTGTGCATAAGAATCATCCTTCTACATCTTCCAAATCCATCCTTGGTCCCTATATTCCAAAGTTGAAACCTTCATATCTTCCATCCATATTGGGCCCTTACATTCCTCCATCAACCTTTCCTACCATCCCTATCCCACAATTCACTTACCCTATACCCTATCAAGATCAACAAAGACATACATACTTGAGAAACCAAACACCCATCCATGGCAATCCTCTATATCAGACCATCCATATGAACCAACCATGTCAACCTTATTCATCCACCAATCCCAAGTCCTTTGGAAGAAGTTTGGATGTGCAACATAAGAATCAAAAATCCAAGAATCCACTTATGTTTAACGAGCACCATGTCCCATCTAATCGACATGTGAATGCAAGGAAAAAAGAAATATTCAAGAGACCACAAATGTCCATCAAGCAAAAAGAAAAATCAAGGAAAATGTGGATTCCTAAATCCCTCATTGAAGAAATGCATTCTAAAGCATCCAAAAGGAAAGAAAAATCAAAGAAAGTGTGGATTCCCAAGTCACTTTTGAAGGACTTACACACAAAAGAGAAATCAAAGTTGACATTCAAGCTTCCAAAGGCTTCCACTTCACATTCTCCCAAACACATTCCATCTCATCTATCCATCTTGAGCCCTTGTATCCCAAGATCCATATCCTCTCTTACATCAAAATCCCAAGCTATTTCATCCATTTTTCCTCCATTATTCCACTATCCTTCAAGGTGTGTATTGATGTTGATCTTGATAATACTTCTTATCCTCTTATTCATTATTCTTCCATTCCCTTTTTCACACCCACACATGGAAAGACTTATTATCCTCTCATTCATTATCCTTCCATTTCCCTTATCCAATCCATTGCATAAATCTTTAGCCACCCTCTACCTTATCCACCATATCACCTTTCCATCACCCTATCAACATCTTTGAGCATACCTTTCAGCAGCCTTGGCTTGTCATATCATACCTTTTATAGGAGTATCCAAAGAGCATGAAGCTTGAGTCCATCCAAAAAGAGAAAATTGAAAAAAAAAAGAAAATTTAAAAAAAAAAGATAAAAAGGAGAAAAAAGAAAAGAAAAGAAAAAAAAATCCATCCCATGGTGAAAACCACTTCTTGTGGCATCTTGGACAAGTACCATGATGAAAACCTGGCAAATAGGCATTATGCGTAATTCCTCTCTCTTGCACTCTACACTTGGGGGCAAGTTTCATCTATCATATCCTCCATCTTTCTACCATTGATCTCACTAGCATCCCTATTACATCTTTCACCTTTTATCTTGACAAGGTTGAGCATATCTATGAGCATTAAACATCTTGACATGAGTTATCCTATCCATCAACCTATTCACTTGTTGCGTTCACACTACCTTATCATGATCTTGCTTATCCTAAAGCCACCTTCATTATTCCTAAGAAGCCTTCCCATAATCCCAAACCATTCACTCATAGCCTTCATCACCCCTTTATCATGATCATGTGATCCTATCCACATTGATCCCTTGATCTTAATCCAAATGAAAAATAATGAAAAAAAAAATGTTAGAAAAAGTCTCTTGATATGCCCACTCCTTTGGACCATTGTCATGACACCAGGTCATTATTCCATATGCTATCCAATACCACATCATTGGCCTATATTGAGATACATTTTTCCCTAGCTTGGATAATCTTGAGGAGATGGTCCTACGGGTAACACACTTGCTTCATCCATCATGGCCTATTCACCTCGCATCCATCAGTTTGCAAATCCATCTTTCATGTCCTATATCTTGCTAGACATTCGGAGAATTCAATGTGATCTTGCTTGAGAACTAGTGATCCCTAAAAATCTGAAACAAGTGAAAATGTTCCTTAGATAAATCCAAACAAAAAAAAAAATTCTAAAAATCCAAAAAAAAATACAAAAACTTTTAAAAATCCAAAAAATTGAAAATCTTCTAAAATCTAAAAAATATGAAAATTGCAAATCTTAAGTAAACACTCAAAAATTGCATTACCCAACAAAGCACTATTTTTTCCAAATCAAACTGAGGGCACCAATCCAAATTCAATGAGCTTAGCAAAGCAAACATCAATTGGCTCAAATCATTGCATCAAAATTGAAAAATTACTACACTTGAACTTATTGATCAATATCACATTTCAAACATCCAAATACTTGATCTAAACAAAAACATTTGAAAAATCAGATCAAAATCTAAAAGGCTTAAACATAACTAAGGATCAAAGTGGATGAAGTTTTTGAAATATGGATGTACAAACAAAAGCAAAAAATGTTCAAAGTGATTACTTGATTGATGAAATCATGTCTTTTTAGCAAATCGATGAAGTCTTTGACTAGATGAGCAATGATGAAGGCATGATATTTTCTTGATTGCTACTTGAGTGCTTGTCAGGTTGATTCATAACAGTATGTGAATCTGTCTAATGACATGATCATCAAAGAATCATCAAGGACATTTGTATATGAAAAGGATCAATTCTTTGTCTGTTTACTTGAAATCATTAAAATCTGAGGAAAGAGGTATTCATATCATCATGGTTGAACCAGCAAGGGTTGTACCAATTTCATGTTCCAAATGCTCGATGATGAAAATAAGCTCCAAATCTTGAATAATGACAGTTAGCTACATACATCTTAGATTAGATGCATTGTATATATTGTTTGGCCTTTCTTAGCTTAATTTGCAAGAGGAAAGCTAAAGGGGGTGGAGTTATCATCATCAAAAGACCAAATCAAGATACATCAAATGATCAATGATATCATAATGGTACATCATCAAAGTTCTTATCAATATAATCAAAGTCCTGATCAACATCATCAAGGGTCCATCAATATAATCAAAGTCTTTATCAACATCATCAATGCTTGAAATATCCATCATCAAAAATATTGCTCAATCTGATCATCAAAGGTACATCAACATCATCAAGATACATCTTCAAATGTTTGATCTATCAAAATGATTCATGCTTCCTCAAGGACATCATCAACAATCAATCAGGTTGATCAAATAGGGGCAACCTAATGCTATTCATTACCTTCTATTCTATCAATCCATAATTCTGTATCATCTAATCATATCATGTATCAAATATCAATCAATCAAATCATCCAAGTGATCATCTAACATCAATCAAGTTATCCTATCATCCATTTTCTCATCTTGAGCACATCAAATCTCCTAACTCTATATCATGAGGAAGGAAAATCATTATTTTGTCTCTCTAGATCTTGAGAGCAAAATATCAACCCATCAACTTATCCTATCAGATTGACATCAACATCAACCAAGTGATTCCGACTAACATCAAACAATACCAAATCATCATCAACTTATTTGGAGCATCAACACCTTATCTCTTCTCATCAATCAAATCTTTTATCATCAAATTCTCTCATGAACGGGGCACTTTCAAATTTCTATATCGAGAAACAAATCAAAATTTCCTAATCTCAATCAAATCATCCAAAATCATTTCGATTCATTTCCCAAGGGGGCATGCAATCATATCATCATTAAATGAAAGGGGCATCATATCATATCATCAAGAGAGTTTCATATCAATCATCAAATCATGTATCATATCAAGATCGATCAACAAATCAATCATCATATCGAGAACGATCATCAGAGAACCACATCAATAAAGAGAGTTTCATATCAATCATTATCTATAGCAATTTCATATCGAAAATCAGAGGATCGACCATCGAAAAACATTAAAAACAAACATCAAAGATCGACCATCGTTGAATCAAGACCTGTTATCAAGCCAGATTAGAGTATTCTTTGAATCGACATGCTTTGCACGTCAACTCAAAAAGGGGCATTTGTAATCACCTAAAAATGAACAAAGACAATTTAATGATAATTCAAAGCAAATCAAGGACAAAATTGAATCAATTGAATCACAAAGCATAATTAGCCAAACAAAATTAAAATCAAGTCCTAATTCGAGATCAATCAAAATTGAGAGCATTTTAATCAAGTGCAATCAAATCAAATACAATTAATTCAATCAATTGTATAGTCTTGGATTAAATTAAATTCAACCCATTCAAGGGGTACATGGCTAAAATAAATCAATTAATTTAATTAGTAAATCTCAATTACTCTCAACAAACCCAAAAAGAGAGGAAATCAATCAACCAATGAGATTTAAGGAAAGGCATTCACATGGATCAAGTCAAATTGAATCTCAATCACTCAAAGTGAAAGAGAATCTTGTCCAATGATCTTGTTTACTTGTCCCAAGCTTTGAGGACACAAATTTTGCTTTGTCTTCAAAGGGTGGAACCAAAGACTTAACCCCAACTCAATCATGATTAAACACAACTACACCCCCTACCATTGGAAAATCTATAAAAGGAAGGATAAAATCCTTCATAATTCATCAACCACCTATTTGAGAATTGCATCAAACCTCTTGCAATTTGAGTTTAGAAAAGTATTTAAGAGCAATTTTAGCATTCATCTTGATAATTGTTAGCTTTAGCATTGTTTTATCTCTATCATTCTCATTCTAGGACTGTCATTAATGAGAGCTTGCTAAGAGCTCACTCATTAACATCTTAGTTAGATAGCCATAGGATGCTCAATTAATCATTGATTTTGTTAAATAGTTGCTCAATTGTGGTTGTATTTAGTTATTATTTCACTTATTATTGATGATTAACCCTAATTCTATGAAGATACTTTTATTCATATACAGTCGAATGTCCAAATTCAAGAATTCTTCCCCCATCATCCTGCAAATGGTCGACAAAAAGTCCAAATGGTCTATCTTAAAAATGTGGCACATCCTCATAACTAATATACCCCCTCTAAATCTTGGGGTCTTCCCTGGTGAAGACAATGAGAACTTAGCCTCCATGATCGACCAAGCATGAACAAATAGCTCGCTTCATAGTTTTCAACAAATGAGCTCCATCCATCTTCAATATCATTTAGGCTCTTTAAACAGCCTTTGAAAATGATGGAATTACCAAAATCGAGGACCCCATCATTAAACTTTTCCTTTCCCATATCATGTGAATCTCTACAAATCTTTTGACGTAACTTCCTATGCTCCACTTCCATTAATGAGTGTACTCTCTCTGAGTGGTGTAATGAAACTCTCGCACCTTAGATTTCATAAATAACTTCGTCACACTTAGGATGTCAATTCTATGATGGTGGCCCCATCAATTATCAAACAAATCTTCACTTAATAAATTTGTGAAGTTTTCAAACAATCCATTTTTTTGTTCCAATGAACCTTTTACCCCAACATTGGATAGCATATATGCTAATGTATTGCCTTCTCTGTGAACATGAGTAACCTTGAATTCGTCGAAGGTTCCCAACAAGTCTCATATTCTTCTGATATGCTTGTTAAGGTACCACGTGTCCATCTCCCCTATCATGATGTCATTAACCACTAGATGTGAATCACCTTCTAGGTGCAATTTCTTGTCTCCAAGCTTCCACCCCATCAAGATGGCATTGACAACCACCAGGCATTCCACTAAATCATTTGATCCATCCTCCATTCAATTTGCCCCTAATGCTACAAAATTGCCTCCATCATCCTTGGCCACATACACTACCCCTAAAGGTCCCAAATTTCCTTTGACACTTCGTCAAAGTTAATTTTGGTCCATCCCTTATCAGGTGGTTGCCATGTAATTTGATTCCTTTTAACACTAAGAGGTTGAACCCTCTTAGGCCCATTAACTGGCCAACAGAACTAATTAATAATCTAATCAACATTACATAAATATAATGAAGATTACATAATACAATAAATATATATTTAACATGTATTAGGCTATATACTTATAAATTTGTAACATATTTCTATCAAATAATTATTGAATTTTATATAATACCAATAAACAATATTAAACGTATAACATAATTAATCAAATATTCATTTAATAAATTTTTTTTTAATATACTCAATACACACCATAATTTATGTGTACATGTACGTGTATATATGTATGTGTGTGTAGATGTGTGTGTGTGTGTGTGTATGTATGTATGTATACATGTATATATATAGATATACACATACATATGTGTGTGTATATATACACACATATATACATATACATATACATATATATACACATATATGTATAAGAACTCATATGCTAATATAATGTATGTGCACGATTAACAGATGAGTTGTAGAGTGTATGGAATTGCATAGCTAGGTTTGTGAGGCCCTAGTTGTGATCTTCTTCTGGCTTTCAGGCCCAACTTTGGTGAAGGGTGGGTTCTTTCTGGTGTGCAAGGTGTACAATCTTTATTGGAGCATTGTCTTAATGTTCTAAGAGGTTTTTTGTTGTTTGGTGGAGTTAAAGGTCTCTTTTTAATGTACTATTTTGTTGTTCAAAGGGTGTATGTTTCCAAGATACGTTTTTTGTCAAGTTTTGAGCATCAGGCTAAATGAATTTTATTTTTCTTCGTTAAGGTTTTACATAACCTCAACTAGAGGCTTTCTTTTGGTACAAAATTTGTACTACAAAGATGCAGTGATTGGGTGAATCTCCTCTCCAACCATGCATGGAAATTCTAGTATTTTATTAAACAATACTGCTATCAAAGAAAGTTCTTCACATAATGGAGGTTTTCAACCTTAAAAGGTGAATGGATGTCCCACTAGGAGTGACCATGGGCTCATGCTTTTAATTCAACTTGACACTATAGAAGAGGATGTCAATTATGAATTGATTTGCAAATTAATGAGAATCCTAGTTTCAATACCCTTTTTACAATCATGGGCTTGTAGCGCACGGGATATGGAGGTAAAAATAAGACTTTTGAAGGGACATTATTTTATAATCAAATTGGACTCTTCATTAATTGGTGGCTTGTTAGGTTCAACACTATAGATGAGCTTCAATCAAGGGTTCCACTTTGCATGTAAATTCCATGGTTCCCACTAGAATTTTGGAGACATGACATTTTCACTCAGTTGTGTTATTACTTAGAAAATTAATGGGCCTATTGCAAGATACTATGGATGAAACGGTAATCATTTGTGCTTGTGTTTATATTGAAATTTATTTAAGTAATTCTTTTCTAGATTCTATGGAAATGTTAATGGGATCCAAAAGATTGATTATGGAACTCTTCAATTTTGTTGTTGGAGATGTCATGAATACAATCATTTGTAGCCGATGTGTCCTAAATCTAATATTGCATGGACCTAAAGCAATGGAATGTCTCATCCACTACCTAAACAAGATAGAGGTAAATAAACCATGATGGAAGATAAAGAGTTATTCATCTTACTTAAGGGTTGAAATAAGGGAAGAGGGCAGAAGAGAACTCTAAAGGATAGATAGACTAATGAGGTGTTTAATAGGTTTCATGATCTAGAAGATTAGACTAGTTTGACAAAATCCTAGAAGGGATTCCTAATAGTTAGGAACCTATGAGAATGAAAGAAAAATTTGGTGATAAGGATAGTATTATTCCTTTTGTTTCACAAGTTGGAGGTTCATATGATCAAATGGACATAGATTTTTTTGTGCTAACTTTAGGTGAGTTTGAGACTAGTGGGTTCAATGAGGTGAAAGATTGTCCAAGTTTAGTTTAATGGTCAATTTAGATAATACCCTTATTATGTTGGTAAAATTAAGGGACCTCATCTATATTAGGGTTACCATAGAAGGCTCTAAAAAATGATTCACCTGAGAAGCCTCCTAAAGTGGGAAGGAAGAAAGATCAAGAACAAGTAAAATTAATTAGTGAGACATTGATTGAGTTCGATTCAATGAAAAAAAATTATTATCATTTCTCTCCATCTCAAAAATGATAATGTGCAACAAGAAAAGGTAAGCAATGCAAAGAGATAGACTAATCATTTTCAAAGTTGCACATTCAGAAGGAAGATGTCCTAATAGGAAAAGGTAGATCCCAAGCGTTGAATGGGTCAATGATCCTTCACTAAATATGTGAAATTGAAATGGGGAGAGATGATAAGGTAAGAAATACATATTAGGGAAGGATTTATACGTACATGGAATTGAGATAGGAGAAAGGAAGACTTGTAGTTAAATTTTTTATAGATAAAATCTCAGAAATACATGAAACTATTGATCTAGAACCTAAAGATTGTAACTTGTCTATAAAGCAAATTTTAGCTGATTTTGGGAGGTATAGAATGCCTAAAATATTTTGTACCTAGGAATAGAATGCCTGAGTCATTATGTACCCTAGGTTTTTTACTGAAACTTTCAAGGATTCTCTAATAGTGCCCTATCTACCTAGAAAAGTTCTAATAGCTCTGTAACCTATTTCTACATATAGTAAAATGTCTCAAAGATGGTTGAATAAAGGGGTTTGCCTTAGGCAATCCCTTGTTTAGGAATTAACCTTGAAATGAAATGAAATAAAGAAAAGCATGTTGTCATGTAGCAGAGGCTAGATCTAAGAAATGAAGTATATGGTACCTTGGTAATGCAAATGCTTCTTTGAATGTGATCAAGTGTGTTGATGCAATAGCTCAGAGTTAACACAAGGATCCAAAATGAAATCATGAAAGACAAAACCTCATGTAATGGATGTTGTAATTCACCACAATATTTAATTAAGGGAGAAATAAGACTTGGATGAATGCAAATGAATGTGTATATCCTTCCTTGATAGATAAATCCTTCACTTGGCTTTCAATGAGGGAAAGAACATATATATATATGGAGAATAAAACCTTTAATACATGAGAATGATGGATCTTGAATGCATGCAATTGCTAGTTTGATGGCTCTTGAACTTTATTTGCTTCCTTGCACTTGATAGCTTGAATGCAAAATTATTTGTAATTGTTCATGAATAGATTGTGATA
Organism: Chamaecyparis obtusa; assembly: GCA_027943335.1. Classification (NCBI taxonomy): domain Eukaryota; kingdom Viridiplantae; phylum Streptophyta; class Pinopsida; order Cupressales; family Cupressaceae; genus Chamaecyparis; species Chamaecyparis obtusa. The sequence goes on from BSBK01000537.1 coordinate 3,156,690, forward strand.
GATGATGGATCCTAAAATAAGGAGAGATAGGTTGTTGTTTATATACCTCTCACAATATTTTGGGGGTTAAAACTTAGGCAGGTCGACTACGAGACCTAATTTCCAACCAAAATCATGATACGAGGCTCTGGTTCAATTTTGGGCCACTTTAGGTAGGTACATAATGCTTGGAACATTATGTATTGGGGTACATAATGTCAAAATGTTGTGTACATAAGAAAAGGGCCAAAAATTGGATTGGGTATCGAGACGATAGGGTAGATGTGGGATTATCAGGTACAACCAATTTTTGAGGTTAGGGTTAAACTTAGAATCCACAAATAGTGATATGGGGCCTAAGTGATAAAATAAATTATGTGATTGGAGGAAAAATATAGGAGCACACTTAGAAATATTGGCTTACCTTGATTTTAAGAAAGATTTAAATGAAAGAGGACCTATATTTGAATTTAGATGTGCATTAAGTTTCATACAAGGTCTTGTTATAGAAAATACACTAAGGTGGATGCAAAGTAGTCCTTAAATTATACAATAATTAAGTGCTTACAATTTAGGATGATACATTTATCCCCCACTTTAGCGGAAGTATGAGTCAATCTCATGCTCATGTTAAAGGAAACAAAAGAGAAGACAGAGAGAGAAATGAGAGAGAGATGATCATGGGAAAACTACAAATAGATAAGACATCACTAAGTTTAAGGACACTAACCACCAAACAAAGGATCTTTACTCATGCATCTATACACAAGAACATATAAAAGAAAGACAAAAGCCTAAAGATTACTAGTATTCTAAGTCAAATAGTAGAAGATACCTCAATGAACCAAATGTCTCAACCACTAGTATCATGCTCAGGAAGCTATTTCAAGAGCACAAGTGATTGCATGGAAATGGAAAGAGCATATGCTAAGGACAAGACAAAAGTCCATGATCTAAACCACTAGCATAGCTATGAGAGCATGGAAATAAGAGAGAGGGACCATGAATCCAATAATCGATTAAGACATGGTATGTTAGACAATTCATGGGAAAATAAGAGGAGGATAAGGAAAGACTAGCAAGTTGTATTATGCTAGTTCTACTCATCCCAAAGAAAGAGGGAAGGATAAATGGTCTTCTTACAACTAGCGGTTGTGATTGCACAAAAATATTGACCTGTTAATTCCTCATACAACCACTAGAATCCTAGAAGACACATGAGGTTGTCAAACCATGTCATGAATCCTAAAAGGGGACGTTGGTAGTTAGTTTGGAACAATCCCCCCTCAATGTCACACAAGGGGATTCGAACTTGTGACCAAGCTCTAATACCACTTGTTACAACTAGCAGTTGTCATTACACCAAAATATTGACTTTCTAATGCCTGATATAACCACTAGACTTATAGAATACATGGGAGGCTATTAAACCATATCACGAATCTTGAAGGGGGACATTGGTAGTTAATCCAATAGGTCTAGCAAGCTACATTATGCTAGTCAATTCTACCTCAAAAATTTTGTGCATAGGGGCACCCTAAAAAGTTTTTGTGAACAGGGGTGGTTTACGAGATCAGTCTTATGGAAATATTTGTCTCCATTTGTATCCATAAAAATGATTAGTCCTAAGGAAAACATTGTCTCCCTAGGGATCAATAAACATAATTAGTCCTAAGGAAAGCATTGTCTCCTTAGGGATCAATAAGGTTGCATAATGTATAAGGTTTCCACATATATGCCCCTCTCCTTATGATGGTGACATAGGAATGTGGTGGCATTATAAGGAAAAGAGAACAAGGATACCTACTTCCAACATCAAGGAGATATCCTTAAATCAACAATGTATAGTAAAAACCTTAGCAAAGAGTGAAAAATCTTGTTATCCAAAGAATAGATAATCATGAAAGGATATCTACAAGTGGTAAGAGACCTTTGAAAGGAAGATATCTTAGCTACAAAACATATACCTTCAAGAGGAGTTTTTTAACAAAGATAACATCTTCAAGAAAAAGAGGGGAGGAGAACAAAAATGCACCCTTTTAGCCCCCTATTGCTAGGTGAAAAAGGGATTCTTGATGAAGGATAAAAAACTCTAGGCCCCTAAGTAAGGTTATTTGTTTAAGATAGACATGTACTTTTCAAGCAATGAAAATGTTGTAACTCAAGAAGTAAATCTCCTAAAAAGAGGATATTCTTATGTAAAACAAACAAATCCATGCAAGAAATTATATAATGTGGCAAAAAAATACCACGTAACTAAGAGAAAGTGAATCCTTAGAAATGAATAAGAGATTAAGAAATGAAACCTTTCCCCCCAAAGGTGAAGGCAAGGGGAAAAGATAACCCATTCTATACCCTAAGTGATAGCTCTTTTATAATAGACATGCATTTTCAAGAAAAGAAAAGGTTGTAACGCGAGATATAAATCTCCTGAAAAAGATACGATCCTTATATAAAATAAACAAATCCATGCAATAAAGGATGTCATATTATAAAATAAAAAATTCAACAAAGGAATATTGGATCTTTTGGAAAGGAAGAGAAAATGAGGAAGGAGGATCAAGTATACACACCTTCCCTATTACTAGGTAAGGAAATACTTGGAAAAGGACTACACATTATGTACCCAAAGTGAAAGTTCATTTATAATGGACATGTGCTTTCAATAGAAGAAACAGTTGTAAACTCAAGATGTTAATCTCCTAAAAAAGAGAAGATCCTTACATAAACACACAATTATATGCAAGAAAGGATACCATGTTATTGTTGGAATTAGGGAAAGGTGTGTACTAATAGGGGAGGGGTGAATTAGTACCCTTCAAAACTTTCAATTGAATCCTTGTAACTATGTATATCATTAACCGATTATATCATTTGCATTCACCATACATCCAATACATAACTAAAATGTAAATGTATGTAGTCTAATCAATTATGCAAACATGAAACTTCATACACGGGATACATGTATTTTGGTATCACATAAACCCTTGTTTGAAGGTAAAAAATATGGCGGGGATGTGATGCAAGAGCATCTCAGGTCCTTGGCAATCTTGTGTCACCAAAAACAAATTTGTTTTTCCTGTGTTGCTCGGTTTCTTCTTTGACCAAGTTGGCTTGGTAGTTGCTCGGTTTCCTTTGTTAACTGAGTTGGTCGGTTAGTTCCTGGTGCTTGGTTATCTTTTCCTAGTGCTCAGTTGTCCTTGCTTATCGAGTTTTTTGTTTTAGTTTTGTGTTGAGGCCAATGTATGCAATTAATTATGGTCACAGATTTAATGTTGGTATATATCATTGGGAAGCATGTGGACCTAGATCTGGTCATTCCTTTTATTGTTGGTGGATCTGAAGGTCGACTTGTTCGGTAGCCTCTTAGATATATTGTAATATTTGGTTGTAGTTTTAGGACATGAAGGATAGAAGTTAGAAGTTAGAAGTTGGAAGATATTTTCATATCCTTGCATGTTGGAGGAATTTTGTACTTGAATTGTAATATTTGGCCCTAACTGGGAAGGCCTTACAGCCTGACATGTATGATTCAATTTGCTAAAATATAAAGAGTTGATCTAAATTCTCTATCTCATTTGTGTGTTATTGCTTTCGTGTGTGATCTCTATAAGGTGGATCTGGATTAGGGTGTTCCTTTGGCCTCTATCTTCATCCTCCCTTGTGTCAGGATGGAACCCACTAAGCTTCACACTGTAGTAACAAAGTTGACTGTTAAAGCTACAAATATTTGATCACTTCTAGTGATCTTACCCTGTTAGGAGTAACAATAAAATTAGAGAGATCTACCTAGTTAGAGGATTTTAGCAACATAATTAAGTGGGCATTCAGTTAAGAGATTTTATAAAAAGACTATTAAGTCCACTCTGTTAAGAGATTTAAGGTCTGATACAATGGTTAAAAGGTAACAACAAAATTGATATGTACATTGAAACTAATCTTGCATGATATCAGATCTGTTATGTACTTATCTATTATCACCTTAATGTGATTGATCTCTTCTCTGATTACTGCTCGGTAGCCTTCTATTTCTGATAAACTATATACTATGTCAATGCTTCAAAATTTTAACCCTGTTTGATCTTCAAATGTCTCGTAATGGCGGCTACTTCATGTGTGGTACATGTCAAAATGACATCAATACAATATTTATATCAAAGTGATTTGAACTAATTAGGGTTTAGATACTATCTTAGAAAACCTAAGATCTACGATTCAAATGAATAACCTAGATCATCTTTACATTGGAATCATTAGTTATTAAATGATTACATCTACATTTAATTTTATCTTGATCTTGGTAAACCATTTTCTAATCAGTGTAAACCATTTGCCTTGTAGTTTGTGTCATTACAAACTGCTATGTTGTTTCCTATTTCACTCAGTGTATATTGCATTCATCACTCGGTATTTAAATGGTGCTCGGTATATATGAATGCTCAGTGACTACTATGCTTGATACTTGGTAATCATCTAGCTCGGTAAGAGTACTCAGTCAAAGTTGTATTCGGTTAATGTAGTGATCTGCCTTGTATTCTTCTCAATGTCTAGGCCCAATGCATTGACTGACTGTATTGTCTTGTCTCCTTTATCGAATGTATGATTGAATGATACTAATGACAACCATTAATTCTCTAAGGAGTAACATTCTCCCCCTTTGGTATTAGTATCAAAAACATTATGTATATGTGTACCAACTACAAAATTTGAACTTAACCAAAAATGTGAATTTGTGTGAACTCCCCCTTTGTACATGCTCTCGATGTGAAGTACATACACATATATATATACATATATTTTCCCCCTTTTTTGAAATTAATGCCAAAAAATGTACTTACAATTTGTCAAATATGTTCTGATGGGTTTTCTGAAGAGTAGCCAAGAGGTTTTCTCATTCCTCTTTGAGATTATCTAGAGCAATCTACTCTAAACCAACTTGTGCATGCATATAAAAAATGTTCTCTATAAATAAAATCTCAGGGGTGACAACCAATTATTTTGCCTTATTCACATGCTTTTGCATCACCTTTAGGTGTGGAAGTTGTCATCACTCAAAAATGGTCTAGTAAACCTTGAGCTCCTTTCTAAACATTAAAAATTTAAATATTAGACTAAATCTTGTGCTTAATCAATTTTACATATTTATTTAATCTCTTATTTATTGATCAAATCATCATTTTATCATTTATTTGATTATATCCTAAACTTCGATCACTTTATCCTAAGCTTTATTTAATTAAGAGAACATTCTCTCTTTTAATTAATTAAGAAAACATTTAATTAATAATAATATCACTTTATCCTAAGCCACATTTAATTAAAAGAACATGTCCCCTTTTAATTAAATAAAAAACCCTTTTAATTAAATAAAAACCTCTTTTAATTAAATAATAGAAACCACTTTGCTAAAAATTAAAAATTAAAATAAAAGTGTACTTTCTAATGAGATGAAATCTTTTGACTTTTGAAAAAGGTTTTTGCCTCTTTATCTCAACCACTTATTATTTTGCCTCTTAATCATGTCTATTGATTTTGCCTCTTGAGAATCTTGAGCACATGAATCAACCAAGATTTAATCTTCATCATTGCTCATTTATTTTTGCCTCTTAATCTTGACCATTTGTTCATTTCTAAATTCATTTAAAAGGAGACTCTCTCCACATTCTTGAGATCCCATCTCTTGCATTGTCCCATCTCTTACATTACCCCATCCTCATAGCATTCTTAGCTTCTTGAGATCTTGAAATCTTATTGCAAGTTCTTGGAGTCTTGGCATCTTAGCATCTTGGAATCTTGCAGTCTTGAAATCTTGGAGTCTTGCAATCTTGGAATCTTTGAGTCTTGCAATCTTGGCATCTTGGAGCTATGACATTCTTAGATCTTTCATATTGGAGTATTGCATCATCATTGTCATTTTCTTTCTTGCATCTCGCTTAATCCATCTATCTTAGATTTACTTTTCTTGTAATCTTGCATATCATTTTAACTTAGATCTTGCATTTCATCTTAGATCTATTTTTCATTATCATTTGAATCTTTCATTCTATGGTGCACCTTGCAAGGGTCTTTCTTTAAGGTTCATGTGAGAGCCACCATTCATAATATCTACATGGTTCTTGCACGTCATGGATAGGAATCTATAAGCCACTTCTTGAGATCTGCCTTTTCATAGATTCCCTCAAGTGTAATGGTTTATATAAGTGACCTCACTTTTTGGTACACATTTTTTTGGCACCCACTATGGGGAAAACCCACCAATTTTTGGATACTCACTTTGGTTTTTAATGTTAACCCTTGTGCATGTTGAGTTGAAGGCAAAAACTTTAGGTTTTTGAAATATTTGATCATATCTCACAAATGGCTTGGTGTTTTGATCTGAAATTGTTTTTGTAGGTTAGGGATAGATAAAAGGTGTCTCAGTCTGAAAATTGATTTTTTTTATCATTTTTTCGTGAGTTATAAATTTTTATTTATTTTTCATGAAAATTAATTTCTGCTCGCAAATCATCATATTTTTTGAAAAAAAATTACATTTTCGGAAAGGTCTTAGAATTATATAGGGGGTTACTTCTTTGTGTTTTTAATTTAGATGCAATAACATAACTCAAATAGTCGATTTATAAAAACTAATCTATTTTGGTAAAATGGGTCTTTAGGGCACAAATTAAGGGATATTTCTAAAAAAATTACATTTTTGGAAAGCTCTCAAATTTTCAACAAGTGTCTCTTCTTTGCATTTCTATTTTTGGGGCTGAAATTATAGAAAATAAATTAGATCTTGTTGACTAGGTCAAAAGCAAATAAAAATAAAAATTGTGATGAGCTTGCACTTTATTTGCACATAGTTCAATGCATGATTGAGATTTCTTGCAATTATTTGATATTTCCTATCTCCTAAAAAGTAGTTTTGTAGGGCTATTGCTTTCATTTGCATATTTTTGTGCCCTAACTTATGGTTTTGTAGGATTTTCTTGCTAAAATAATTGCATTGCTAAGACTAATAACAATTGAGATTTTGGAAAATTGCATTGAAGGTATGTAACTAGATCTTGGAACTTTTATTGTAACTAGATCTTGTGTGTATTTTCTATCATTAGATTATTTTTCATAGGCACGTAGCTTAATTAGTTTTCTTTTGGTAAATGAACATATGCTTGATGTGCTTGGGAGACACTATGGAGTAGGAGACTATGCTCTTTTCCTTTTGAAAAAATAGAAATCTAGACCTCCATTAGCTATCCTTTTACTTTATTGCTTTTACCTTTAGAGTGCCTTCCAAGAGAGAAATCTTTTGGGAATGACCCAAGTGGGGAACAAGAGAACCCGGCTACTCCATCCCACTATAATCAAAAGCTTCCTTCAATCCAAAGAGAGGGGAGACTTGAATATTTTATATTCCTGATGCTTCTTCATGTGTAGGGCCTTTCTAAATCTTGCTAAGCAAGACTACATTTGATTGGGCGCTTGTAGAGCCATCTTGGTCTCAATCTTGTTTACAAGACTACAAGGGGAGTACATTCATCTTGTATAGGGCCAAGAGGTCTAAATCTTTCTTGCAAGACTATACTTTTTAGATGTTTGTAGGACTATAGGCATTAATTTTGATTGTGAAACTATAGGGGATAGTCATGAATGAAGTTTACTAAAAACCTTAAGTTAGAGATTACCCTTTTGACCGAAAGTATCATAATCTTTGTGCAAGGATTGATCCAAGTGGTTTCCCAGATCACCTGAAGATTACTCACCATATGTATACCTTTGGGATACCAAGTTATGGGCAACAGTTTTGATACTATCTTGTCCTTAGGTAGTTCTTGCTTGATGTGTTTTCAATTTGTGCTAGACCCATGGAAATCTTTGTGAACATACACTTGACATTATTGGAATATTGCAACCTATCTTTAGACTTCACAATTGCTTGTATCATGCAAGGTTTATTTGTCCCATGATTGATTGTTTGAAGACTACTCTATGTGTCACATTTGCTTTAAAAACTTGATCTTAAAATTTGAACTTGCTATTGAAATTTAAACTTGTTGTCAAAATTCAAATTTGCTATCAAAATTGGAAATCGTTGTCTTGATATCGCCTATAGTAGTGAGAAACATTGTACGAAATTTCAGAATATCATCTCTCCTTAAGAGAAATATCATCTAAGCTTATTTGGCTTTCTCTAAATTTTCTCTTTGCTATCTTAGGAAGCTTATACTTGACTTTTTCTGGTCTATTGGTCCAAAACTAGCACATTAGGAATTGCCTTTAACTAATGAAGATCACTTGTATCTCTTGAATACACTCTTTGTTAGTGAATGGTTCACTTTTCCCCTATTTTATATCATTCCTTTTGGATGCTTGCATCTTATCTTTGCTTGTTCGCAAGTGTCTTACATAGGGAAATTTACCCGCGGCTTGGGCATCTTGTGGTAAGTTATCTTTACTATCTCTTTTATGTTTTTTTTCACTTTTGACAAGTGGAAACTTTGCTTACCTAGCTTAAAAATAAAGTAATAATAAGTAATCCTTATTAGCTCTTGGAAATCTTCTTTCGTACCAGTTAGGAATCATGAATCCAAAAATGTACACTCAAGAAGAAGAGAGAGCCATATCTAAACAACTCTAGTCTTTGAAAGCTAACTTTGATAGATTAAGGACAAAACATGATACATCCTCTAATAAATATTCATGGTTCAAAAGGTACACTAAGGAAGAAGATAGAGAAATGAAAGCCTTATTTAAACAACTCCAATCTTTTCATTCTAGAATCCAACATTTGGAGAAAGAAAAAGATACATCCTGTAGCCAACATTCTCGGAAAACAATCTATCCTTTGTCTGAATCTTCTTCAAGAAAGGCCACATCACACTCTCACAACAAGTCTACCTTTGAGAAATATAAAATTCCTAACAAAGCAATCTTTGATTGAGAATCTCTTTATGACCAACCTATCTTTGATTCAAAACCTATCTTTGCTAAAGAAAATGAACAAGCATAGTGAATCTTTACTCCTTTGGGAGAATCTTATGAATCAACATTGGAAAAAATCCTTGAAGGAAATCTCATCACATTACCTCTAACTACTTCTAGTGGACTTTCATTCATACATACTTATTGTGCGTATCATCAGAATAATGAACATAAAACTTCAAATTGCATGGAGTTGAAACATAAAATCCAAGACCTTATTGATGATGGCATAATTAGTCTTGACAATCCTAATGACTCATTTAATGAAAATATTACTCTCAATCTTGATCAAAATCATGAACCTATGTCTAGTAATGGTTCTCATGCCACCTCTACCTTACCCACCATATGTAATACCCCAAAAATGGGCTATAAGTTCATTAACCTCCTACATCGACAAATCGAACAAAATCGACATCAAAGTCCTAACCTAAGGCACATCTAACATCATCGAATCATAATTGATTATCTTCAATTCTGCATCGGGAAATATTCCTAGTAATATTCCTAATTATCTTAATTATCTTTAATTTAATGATTATTTGGCGATAAATCACATTTATCCTAAGTTTGATTAATTGAATATTTTCATATTTAATTAATTAGATTTAATATTTGCCACTTAATTGTGTAATTAAATTTAATTCTATCTATTATTAATTGTATTATTTAATTTTGACAATAAATCAAAATTCCTATCTTTAATTGATTAAATTCTTATTTAATTAATTAAAGCATGTTGTCATTATTTAATAATATAATTTTTAATAAAAGTTTGGTAAAATAGTTAATTAGCCCATAAATTAATTATTTTATTTCAAAAACCAGTTGAGTTGAGGATAAATCACTTTATTTATTTATTTATTTGATTCTTAATTATTATGCATATTCAAAAGAAACAGTTAAACTCCAAATCAGAAAATCAATGCAAGTTATTGACTTTTTGGAACTCAACATCCTTTTGGAGTTCAAAAAGCTGATCTAAACTCTAATTTGAGTTAAAAAGCTGTTTTTGCATGATTTTGAGAATTAACTATCTTTCATGATCAGATAACTCAAAAATCAAGATGAGTTAATTTGAGTGATTTATGACTTTTCCCATGCACCTCCAAAGCCCTGGATTTCTATAAATTAAGGCTTTAGCTCTTCACAAATCATCTCATATTTTGCACAATCACGCTGGAGAATTGGAATTGAAGAATCAAAGCTCTTGCGAATCGACATCTTTGTGAGATCAATCTTATTTTTGCATTCATATTACATATCATTGTTAGATTCATAGCATATCAATTTCATCTAGCATAGATTCATATCGGTTTTTATTATTCTTATTGCATAGAAAATATCAAAAATATAGATTAATTGCATTCAATTTCATATCCATCTTTTGCAATCAAATCCTTCATTTAGGTGTCGTCTAGGTCACTGATCTCGATTACAATCTGAGAACATTAATCTCGCACCTACTAGAAGGCAGTAAATCGCTTGGTTAGATTAGATTTCAATTTTGCACGATTTTGATTATCACTAACCTCTAATGTTTTACTGAGTGTTGTGTCTACAGATCAGTTACAATTTTCACACACACATTTCTGGCACCCACCGTGGGGCAACCCACCTTTGCATGCTGGTTTTAATTTTTTTGGGAGCTAAAATCCCAAAGTTTCAAAGATTTAATTTTATCTCCCAAACGGCTTGGAATTTTAGTCTGAAATTTTTTTGCAGGTTGGTGACATGTCAAGGAAGCTACACTAAAAAATTTAGAATTTTCTGAGATGTTTTGAATTTTTAATAATTTTTTCTTAAAATTATGGAAAAAATTAATATCTGACGCAAATCAGCATATTTTTCAGTAATTTTTATATTTTCAGAAAGCTCTTTAAATTTTATAGGGGGTCCATTCTTTGTGTTTTAAATTTGGACATGATATCATAGCTCAAATAGTCAATTTACAAAAATTGGTCTGTTTTGATAAAATGGGTCTCTAGGGCACAAATGAAGAGATTTTTCTAAAATTTTTGCATTTTTGGAAAGCTCTCTATTTTTTAGTAGGGGTCTCTATTCTAAATTTCTATTTTTGTGGTCAAAATCATATCAAAAAAATTAGATCTTGTTGACTAGGTCAAATGCAGCAAAAAAAATAAAGTTTTGTGATGGGTATGCACTTATTTTTTTACATGGTTCAATGAATGACATGAGTTATCATTTGGGTTAATTGCGGGTTATTATTACTGATAATAATTGATTTTTAGAGCTAACCCTATGGTTTTCATAAGTTAAATATATTTTGCATATCTTGTTTGCTTGTTGGAGAGTTCGTCACTTGCTTGCATGGAAAAGCTCAACAAAAATTGCTAAAAATCAAGTAAAATCTACTAAGCGCGTTGCAAGGATCCCAGGTATTCTCCTTCATCTAATAATATTTTGATTTGGGACTTAAAATAAATCTCTTATGTGTCAAGCTTGTGTGCATCTTTTCATGCTTTTGATCTATTTCTACACACTTGCATAATTGATACTAGGTTGTGAACCCTTAAGGATTCATTAAGTAGTCTTAGAATACTTGTGATTGATCTTGATTGCTATCTTGGGTTATTGGACTCGCTAATCCATCAGCCCCTCATTTTTGCCCCGTGGTTGCAATCTCAGCACCATAAAGGGGAGGGGTTAACAAGACAGAAGCGTTAAGTGTTCCACTTGGCAACCCTTTTGTGCTTTTAGGAACTCATTGATTTTCTAAGTTGGGGACTCATTTTCAGCTTGTGTGAGGTGTTAAGTGTTCCACCTTGTGGACTCATCTCATATTCGCTTTAAGCGTTAAGTGTTCCTCTTTCTACTTTTTGGGTACTTTTGGTAGATTTACTTTCAGGAATATATCTGTGCTCACATAGTAATTAGGCCCTATGAACACTATTCGTGATTCTTGAAAGATTGGATTCCTAGCGAAATCCTTCTTGATGATAGAATCCTTGTAGGTAGGGAGGATACTTAGTGTGTTTCACATTCAACTTGGTTAGTGCATCTTCTCTTATTGATCGACACATTCTCTCTCCGGAGAGGTTGATAGATCACGTAGGGTTGATATCACGAGCTTTGATGAATCAAAATTGGTTAGTGTGTCTTCTCTTATTAATTGATACATTCTCTCCCTGGAGAGGTTGATAGATCACGTGGAGTTGATATCACAGACCTTGGTGGAACAAAACTTTGTCTTAGCGTGTCAGATTAATCTGCTTGCTTTGTTTGGGTTAAAAGTGAAGAGGTGTCAAAACCTTGAATCTAGAGCCAAGTCCCCTTGTGGTATACTATTGTGAGTCATCTTTAGAGAGGGTTAACCATAGCGGACAATCCCTTCACAGGGCAAACTGCGTTGACGGAACCTCAAGCGGTAATAGCCATTTTTGCCATGGTAGTGACAGCCGCTATATAAATGTCCTTGTGGAAGAAATCTCCACGGGTATGGTTCATTGTTGGGTTGTCAGATCTCCCTAGCAGCTCTTGAAGATTAAGTTCTCAGACCGTGTCAAAACCCTGGTGCGTCGGGATTGGAGTTCACCCCTTTGAATCATAAAAGTTGCAGAGTCAAACCATTACTAAAAACCCTAGAGAGGCCAATTTTTCATTCTCAGGTATATGTGTGTTATTGCAAAACTTTTCAGAACATACACAATTAGTACTCTCAGGGATTAGCACAATTTGGTCACTTGATTGTTCATGCGCAAGGTTGCTTTTGCCCTTGTTCATTATTTTCAAACGTGCTTGGAATCACTTGCTTGCTGTTCTGCGTGCTTATTTATCTACTTGGCTCTTAAAAATGATCAAATCTGGTATAACCTTCAAAATCTGGACAGTACAATTTGCAAACAATCCAAAATTGAAAACCTTACATTTTGCAAAAATTGACATAAAATCTTTTCTGGAGTCAAAAGTCATTTCAGGAAGTCAAAAGTCGTACGAGTTTTGTCAAGTGTCATTTCAGTATTACCCAACTATCGTATGAGTTTAGCAACTGTCATTTCATAGACTACCCAGTGTCGTACGAGTCTGCAGAGTGTTGTTTGGAAAAATTTGAGAGAGTTGTCAGAAATTGTCAAATTGCAAGATATCCAATGTTTCCAGCCTAGTTCCAAAATCTGTCAAAAATATCATTGTGTCAGGAATAGAGCAATAGCTATTGAGAATCAGTACACATGTCTCAAAGAATTAGTACACAAGAGGAAGAAGCTCTAATCACCACTATGATGAAGCAGCTACAAGCTATGCAAGTCCAACTTGACAAACTTGAGAAAGAGAAGGAATCTAAAAAGTTTTCCATGGAATCTCTATACTCTTTTCCATTTGATAAAGACTTGTACATGTCACCATGCCCCCGAAAAAAAATTGAGCAATATGATACCTCTTCCACGGAGAGTGACACATCTAGCTTTGAAGACTATGATGACTATGATGACAGACAATGTAACGATACCTATGACACCTCTGTTCCCAAGAGTCCTCCTCATCGTCCATTCCTGCTTACTACAAATGGGCCGTCACATTGGATAGATCGTGAGGGTGATCCATATGATTCTGATTATGAAAGAGACTTTGATGATTTCTATGCACAATACCTAGATGATCCATCTATTTCACTTGAGGAAGAGAAAGTTTACCACGCTGATTATAAACATGCATACTATAAGGATCTCTCCTCTAAGAAATCTCAGGCTGAAAATAAAGATTACACTCTCAAGCAAGATCATGTTAATGTTGGACCTTTGTCTTGTGATGGTTCCCTTCCATCCCCTACTTCCTCCAATACCCATACATTTCCTAAAGCTTCCGAGTCTTTCAAATCTTTCACAGAACCTTCATTTGACACAAGCCCTGATACTTTTCATGTGGTTCCCTATAGTTATCCCCCAGGGCTACCTCTTAAAGAAACTCAAGCTAACTTTCACTTGGCTGCAAAGAATTTCAATAATGATAAATCTAAAGAGCCTAAGCCTTCATATGCTATAATCCCTACTTTAGCTAGTCCTCCACCATCTCTTCCAAAGTCATCCATACAATCCCAACATGCTTCATTGTCCTTAGAAGTGGCTCCATGTCAAGAGGACTCTAAAAATGATGAAGAAAAAAACATAAAGAAAGATCAAGATCAAGAACCCTCCATGTCATCCAATTCCTTTCATGATGTCTCTTATCCGCTTCATGGTTCTTTTGATCCTACAGACCCTTTTTCATGCATTCCACCATGTCTTAAGTCTTCTCCTAAGCAAGATCAAGCTACTACTTACACCATTGAGCTTATTGACAATCAAAATAACCTTACCCCACTTCCAATTTCCAAAGATGATACTTCCATTAAGGTTATTGAAAATGGTGTTTTTACTTCCAATGTTGAGCCTATTGAAAATCAACAGAAAAATTATACGCTTATGCTTTCCAAAGATCCTTGTCAAGATCAAAGTCTTCCATCTCCTTATTCTACCACTCCATGTTCACTTCCACTTTCTACTCTTCCTAAGTCTTCGCAAGCTTTGAATGATCCTATCAAAGAAAATGCTCTTATTCAAGATGTCCATGATTTTATTGAAAATTCTAATGCTCACTCTAAAGATGCTGATATCCTTGGTTGTCATATAGATGATGATGAACTTATTGATTATCCTTTTGCATCTTCCACTTCCATCCTTGGACCTCTTCCACCACTACTAAGATCTTCACGTCTTCCTTCCATCTTGGGTCCTTATGTCCCTTCACTTTCCCCTCCTAACTCTCCTAATTGGCCATCCATCTTGGGTCCTTACATACCTCCATCTCCCATCTTTCCTCAAGATCAACATAGATGCATACCCTTGAATCCTTTTCATCCACCCACCCATTTAAACCAGTCATATCCTCCCTCTTCCACAAATCCCAAGTCTTTTGGAAGTAACTTGAATGTTCAATACAAGAAAAAGAAGCAATACAAGAATCTATCAAAAAGAGAAGATCACCATGTCTCCTCTAAACGACATGGAGACATAAAATCAAAAGAGATATCTAAAAAAAAAATTACAAGACAAGTATGGGTTCCAAAATCCATCATTAAAGATATTCTCTCTAGATCATCAAAAGGAAATAACAAGCCTACAGCTATATGAATTCCAAAGTCTCTCTTGAAAGAGTCTGGTGTTGAGAAAAAAGTGAAATTGACATTCAAGCTTCCAAAGGCTTCCACTTCATCTCCCTCCAAAAATATTCTTCCATTTCATGCACCCAAACCTCAACCTCTGCTATCCATTCACCATTTTCCTTCACGTATTCCTTCATTCACATTTCCTCCACCCTCTCACCACCCTTCAAGGTGTGTGTTTACATTAATCTTGCCTTCCTTTCCATCTACCCTTTCACAATCCTTCCATTCATTAACCTTCTACCTTCCATCCTTTTTCCTCATTTGCCTATTCCTCCTATCTTCCAACCTCACTCGCTTTACATAAAACCCTATCCTCCATTTTTCTCTTCCATGTTCCTTTCCCTATCAGCATCTTTGAGCGTGTCATTTTGAATCCTTAGCATATCATGGTTTATCCTTTCAAGGAGCATTATCTAAAAAGCTTGCCTTCTTCCAAAAAAGAAATGAAAAAAAAAAAAAAAAAAATTTGAAAATGTGCTCTGGTGAATACCTGGAAACAGGCGCCTTGGTAGCAAAAGTAAAGAGAAATTTTTTTTTTCATTCTATGGTGAAAACCACTTCCTTGTGGCACCTTGGATAAGTACCATGATGAAAACCTGGCAATCAGGCATCATGCGTAGTTCTTCTACATATTTCAACCATTTCATCTTCTCTCTTTGATCTTGACAATGTTGATCTATACACGAACATTTGACTATTTTGTGAGCTATCTTACGATGATCTTGCTTTCATTCCTTCCATGTTTAGCCTTCATATCCATCTTCCTCCATTCATTTTCACCTATCACTATCCTTTTCCCCTTTGGTCTTGATCTAATAAAAAAAGAAAAAAAAGAGTGAAACACGATGCTTTGAAGCCTCTTGACATGTCTGCTCCTTTGGACTACATCCTATCCTTCTTTGGCATTACGCTTTTGTGACTTATCCTATGCTTGCCTTTCATTGCTTGTCCAAATGTGCTTTACATGACAATTTTTCCCTAGCTTGGGTATTCTTGAGGAGTTTTCCCTTGAGGATTTCTTCCCTTCATTCTCCTTCATTCTCTTGCCTTCCATCTCTTCCACTAGCTTGCCAATCCCTCTTGTTCTCCACCTTGCTAGACATTGGGACTGCATGATATGATCTTACTTGGGAGTTTGCAATGGAAAAAGATGCTATCAAGTATACCAAGTATCAGAATCAGTATCAGAACAATTATCAAAATCAGTATCAGAATCAATATTAGAACCAGTATCAGAACAATTATCAGAATCAGTATCAGAATCAGTATCAGAACCAGTATCAGAACAATTATCAGAATTAGTATCAGAATCAGTATCAGAACCAGTGTCAGAACCAGTATCAGAACAAGTATCAAAATGGGCCTACAAGACTAGTATCAAAACGCCTACAGGGGCTACACCTTTCGCTTTAGTTTATGGGTCTGAAGCAATACTGCCTATTGAGGTTGAAATCCCATCACTCAGAATCAAAATGCATGGACTTGTCACTGATGAAGACTACAGAGTGTCTAGGTTACAAGAACTTGAATGACTAGATGAACACAGGCAAGCAGTGTATGATCATCTCAGAGTGTATCAGAAAAGAATGTCTAGAGGCTACAACAAGAAAGTCAGACATAGAGAATTTCAGGTTGGCGATCTAGTGTTGAGAGAAAATCCTAAAAATCAATCACATCAAGAATGCAAGGGGAAGTTCGAACCCAATTGGTTGGGTCCCTTTGTTATCACTACTACTTTTGGCTATGGTGCCTATCAACTCTCAACGACTGAAGGAGAACAGCTCTGAGAATCAATCAACGTTCTCCATCTGAAGAAATTCTACACCTAAGGCATTCAGTGCTTGGTAAATGTCCTGAAAAAAATCTTAAAAATCAGAAAAAGTCCTGAAAAAATGAACATCTTGGTGAAAACCTAGCAATAGGCGCCATGATGATTCACAAAAAAATAAAAAAATATCAAAAGTACAAAAAAATTGAAAAAATGAAAAGTACAAAAAAATGAAAAAAGAAAAAAAAAGTGCCTTGGTGAAAACCTGGAAACAAGCACCTCGGTAGGAAAAATAGAATCTCTACCAAGATGGTGAAAACCCGGCAAACGGGTGCCACTTGTTCCAAATGCTCCATCTATCAGCACAATCTTGGTCTTTCCCAACTTTCAGTCTTGCTTTAGTTGTACATATCTCCTAGTTTGTTTCAACATTTCCAGTTTTCAATAAGTCAGTTTGTACACCAATCAACTTGCGCATCTGTATCCTATCAATGTTCAAACTTGGGGGCAATCAATGTCATATCCTATGGCCTCCAATGTATCTTAGATGTGTCATATCAAGCCAGAGTCCTTTGAAGCTTCATGTGAGTCAGTCAGTCAGTCTTGTCTCCAGAAAGGATTTTGCATCTATAACAACGCAATCAAACTGAAAACTGAAACAATCTGTGCTTTTCATGCTTTTATCTCCTTGTATGCTTACTGATTCGCATTGAGATTTTTGTATATTGTGTCCCTTTGAGCTCTTCGATGATGTCTTTTGTAGGATTTAGAGAGTGATGACTCGGGGCATAATCTTTTCTTTGTCTTCTGCTTGTATGTGAAAATCTAACAGCTTTGGAAATTCTGGATTGAAATGGTGTCCGACTGTAAGAGTCTCTATCTCGAATTAGATGGCCATGCGTACCTCGACCATTGATACCCAGAAAATTCAAGGAAGTTTGATCTAAATATTGTCTTTTTGAGTAAGTTATTTCTCCTACTGTGGAACACAATCTTGCCTAAGGATGTGAACGATAAAGGGTCACTACGGGTAATTCACACTGGATTTAGAATGATCTTTTGATTGTTTGATGCGTTTGCAACGCAAGGCGTACTCAGGTCATCACGATGTTTATGTTTTGATGCTTATAAAAATTGCTATATCAAAATGGACATGATATTCAGGTCATCCTAGCGTTTATGTTTTGATGCTTATATCTAATCCGACATTCCGAAAACAAAATCAATATTCATATGTCCATGGTTGCCTAGCCAGGGGATGTTGTATTGGTTCTTGAGCGTTACAAATCAATATTCATATGTCTATGGTTTCGTAGCTAGTGGGCATTGTATTGATTTATCCGGTTACCTAAAATTTCAATGATGATAACAAATCGACATGTGATCAGTGACTAGGTCCTTGGTCTTAGGTTGCATTTCATTTTGCATGTCTCATTTCATTTTGCATGTTGCATGATCTCACAATGATTAAACGAACTCCAATGCTTAAATGATTCTTCAAATCGCATCTTCCAGTCTAACAAGAGCTGAATCTCACATGAAGGTTCCTCCAATGAAATAGCAAGTAGAATCCTTTTTCAGGATCAAAATTCAAATCTAAGATCATTTATCTTATTCACTGCTTGCATAATCAACCTTCAATCATCACAGAAATCTAATATTCAACTTAATTGATTATCTTACATCACACTATCAAAATTTCAACTTGGTCAACCATGGTCAACTCATGGTCAAACCTAGTCAAACTTGGTCTTTTGGGACCTTCCAACGATGCAGAATGTGTTCTTGAATGTGTTTCACCACACTTCTCAAATCAATTAACATGCTTCTAAACTATAACGCTAACTTTTCTTGTCAGATTTCAATTTTAATCCTGAAGGGGGCATGGTATTGCACATCATTCAAAGTCTGTAAATCAAATTCTATCAATCAAATCTATCAATATCTTTCATCAGTGATCAAGACAACAATCACGTCTAGTCGCTGATTCATCAAAAGTCCTCATCGCTCGGGGCAAATCTATCATCACTTGGGGCATATCAGATTCATCGATCCATATCAATCTGGTATTCTCCTAATCTTGTAAACTGTATTAGTTTTTGCAACCATCAGATCATAGTGTTCTTTCCTTGGTTCTTCGGCAACTAAAGGATTCAGATGTGATACCTGCTAGTTCTGCTAAGACAATCGAGTCTAGAACGGGTCACTCACTTCTTATCAATCCTAAGGTTCAGAATCAGGTGTTTTGACACTTTTTCGCAATCATAGGTTTATTTTCTGCTACAGTCAACATTATCTCTGGTCATTCAGGACCTCCTATCTCAATATCTCTCAATTGGTTTCTATCTTGAGATCAGTTTATCTTTTGAATCGGTTTCATATCTCTATCAAACACAGACTATCTTTGAACCACTGCGCTTCGCACAGTAATTCAAAGAGGGGAAAAATGTAATACCCCAAAAATGGGCTATAAGTTCATTAACCTCCTACATCAACAAATCGAACAAAATCGACATCAAAGTCCTAACCTAAGGCACATCTAACATCATCGAATCATAATTGATTATCTTAAATTCTGCATCGGGGAATATTCCTAGTAATATTCCTAATTATCTTAATTATCTTTAATTTAATGATTATTTGGCGATAAATCACATTTATCCTAAGTTTGATTAATTAAATATTTTCATATTTAATTAATTAGATTTAATATTTGCCACTTAATTGTGTAATTAAATTTAATTCTATCTATTATTAATTGTATTATTTAATTTTGACAATAAATCAAAATTCCTATCTTTAATTGATTAAATTCTTATTTAATTAATTAAAGCATGTTGTCATTATTTAATAATATAATTTTTAATAAAAGTTTGGTAAAATAGTTAATTAACCCATAAATTAATTATTTTATCTCAAAAATCAGTTGAGTTGAGGATAAATCACTTTATTTATTTATTTATTTGATTCTTAATTATTATGCATATTCAAAAGAAACAGTTAAACTCCAAATCAGAAAATCAATGCAAGTTATTGACTTTTTGGAACTCAACATCCTTTTGGAGTTCAAAAAGCTGATCTAAACTCTAATTTGAGTTAAAAAGCTGTTTTTGCATGTTTTTGCATGATTTTGAGAATTAACTATCTTTCATGATCAGATAACTCAAAAATCAAGATGAGTTAATTTGAGTGATTTATGGCTTTTCCCATGCACCTCCAAAGCCCTGGATTTCTATAAATTAAGGCTTTAGCTCTTCACAAATCATCTCATATTTTGCACAATCACGCTGGAGAATTGGAATTGAAGAATCAAAGCTCTTGCGAATCGACATCTTTGTGAGATCAATCTTATTTTTGCATTCATATTACATATCATTGTTAGATTCATAGCATATCAATTTCATCTAGCATAGATTCATATCGGTTTTTATTATTCTTATTGCATAGAAAATATCAAAAATATAGATTAATTGCATTCAATTTCATATCCATCTTTTGCATTCAAATCCTTCATTTAGGTGTCGTCTAGGTCACTGATCTCGATTACAATTTGAGAACATTAATCTCGCACCTACTAGAAGGCAGTAAATCGCTTGGTTAGATTAGATTTCAATTTTGCATGATTTTGATTATCACTAACCTCTAATGTTTTACTGAGTGTTGTGTCTATAGATCAGGTACAATTTTCACACACACACCATACATTCATCTTCTAGAGAAACAAATCCCTCCAAAATTCTACCATTGGACAAATAAATTTATGCTTTTCATGATATCTATGCATATCCTCAAGAGATACCTTTAAAAGATATCCAAGATACTATACATCTTTCTACAAGTCCCTTTCATGCTTCAAAGGTCATAGATCCCAAGCTTCCTTGTGCTTCAATACCTATCATACCTATCCTAAATGTTCCTTCATTAACCCTTCATGAACCCCTCACATATATCCAAACCCCTACCTTGTCCCTAGAAGAGGTTCCATATCAAGAGGCCAATTTGAAGTGTGAAGAAATAAATATCACTAAAGATCAAGATCAAGATACCATCCATCCTTATTCAGTGGTTGACCAAAGTCTCATATCCCAAGAATCTCATGATGATCCCCTCATATCCATTCACTTCTTCCAAGAAGAAATCTCTCCACCTCCTATATATTATCCATCTCCGAAGCAAGATCAAGATACTCCTTCCATCATCTCTAATGAGCTTATTGAAATCAAGAGAAAAAAACTCTTCCTATGTTATCCAAAGATCCTTGTCAAGATCAGAATATCCCTACTCCATTACATAAGAAAGCTTTTGTTGCTCCTATCAAAGTTACTCATGAGCCTATTGGTATAAATATGGATTTTACAAATCAGAGCCTTGGACATGCTACTCACTCTACAGATATTGGTATTCCTTCCCATTATATGTCTGCATCTTCCAAATCCATTCTTGGTCCTTAAAGACCTAAGCTAAAACCTTCAAACCTTCCATCCATATTGGGTCACTATGTCCCTCCATCCACTATGCCTCTTATTCCTAGCTTACCTCAAGATCAATAAAGGCATGCATACTTGAGAAACCATACATCTATCCATCTTAACCAGTCATATCAACCTCTTTCATCTATAATTCCCAAGTCTTTTGGAAGCAATTTGGATGTGCAACATAAAAATAAAAAAATACAAGAATCCACTTACATATGAAGATCACCATGTCCTATCTAATCGACATGTGACTAAAAATAAAAATGAAATATCTAAGAAACCACAAGGATTCTCTAAGAAAAGAAGAACATCCAAGAAAATATGGGTTCCTAAATCCATTATTGAAGAATTGTGATCAAAAGCATCTAAAAGTAAATAAAAATCAACAGCTATGTGGATTCCCAAGTCTCTCTTAAAAGACTTGGATATAAAAAATAATTCAAAGTTGACATTCAAGCTTCCAAAGACTTCCCCTCCTTATTCTTCCAAACATCTTGTATCCTCTCCTTCATCCATCTTGGGTCCTTGTGTCTCAAGATCCATATCCACTCCTATATCAAAACCTCAATCTAGCCAATCCATTTTCCCTCCAACTATTCACTACCCCTCAAGGTGTGTGTCAATGTTGATATTTCCATCATCTTCGCATAATCCTACACAAAACTTGTTAGCTTGTGGTGACTAATCAGGAAAGTACTATCCAGGAAAGTACTGTACATTTTTCCTCCCGACCTCACCGGGGTTCAGGGCCGGGTCGGGCCCCGAGCGGGGGTTTGGGGGCGGCAGCCCCCAAGAGCAGGGGTTCGGGGGCGCAGCCCCCAAGAATTTTTTTTTTTTGAGGCCGACTACTTATAACTCATTCTAACCCTAAAGCGGGAAAATATTGTATAATATGGCTTAGGGTTAGGGATTTTTCATGATGTATGATTTTAGTACTTGCGGCAGAATTGGGCTGTAAGGGATTACTGATTGTAATCAAGTTGTAATCACTGGATAATAATAATATTGGACTCGTTGTTGGTGGACGTAGCCCAGGGATTGGGTGAACCACGTTAAATCTGTGTGTCTTGTGTTCTATTCTGTGTGGTTTATTATTTTCTGATATTAGTTATATTTGTACATAATTGTTATTTCTACCTTGTTAATCCTAACAAAACTCTCAATTCATTATCTAATATCCTACACCTACTTATATCCTTCCATCTCCTATCCTTCCATTCCCCTTATTCCATCTTATGCATAAATCCTTAGCTATCATCTACCTTATTCTCCATACCTTTTCCTATCATTACCTTATCAACATTTTTTAGTGTACCTCTCATCAACCTTGGCCTATCATAGGGTATCTATCTAAAGAAGCATTATCCAAAGAGCATCATACATGAATTCCTCCAAAAATCTAAAAACCAAAAAAATAAAATAAAATTTTTTAAAATATATAGAAAAAGTTCCTTGGTGAAAACCTAGAAACAAGTGCCTTGGTAGCAAAAGTAAAAATAAATAAATTCGTCCTATGGTGAAAACCACTACTTGTGGCACCTTGGACAAGTACCATGATGAAAACCTAGAAAACAAGAGTCATATATAGTTCTTCTATCATGCACTCTACACTTGGGGCAAGATGCATCCACACTAGCTATTTCATGTGCACCCATACTTCCATTTTGGCTTTGATCTTGACAAGGTTGAACTATCCACGAGCATCATATATCCTTCCATCTGATATCCTTTCCATCATCTTACTCACTTGCTTCCATCCATGCTACCCGATCTTCCTTATCCAGAATTTTCCATCGCTATTCCTAATAACTCTTATCCTTTATCCCAAACCATTCACTCATAATATTTATCACCCTTTTCCTTATTGTGCTATCCTATCACTATCATATTAAATTTACCCCTTGATCTAGATCAAAATGAAGAACAAAAAATATACATATAAAATGAAAAATATGTTAATAAGAGTCTCTTGACATGTCCACTCTTTGGACCACATGATTTCTTTACATGAGGTCATTATCCTATATGCTATCCAACACCACTTCATGAGCTTACATTTCTATAGTTTATCTTTCCCTAGCTTGGGTACTCTTGATGAGACTGTCCCTAAGGGTTGCATTATCTTTTCGCTTACTCCATCAGCTTGTTAATTCATCCATCTTATCCTATACCTTGCTAGACATTGGGGGAAAACCAATGTGATCTTGCTTGAGAACTGGTAATCTCTAAAAAAAAAAAAAAAATTGAAAAATGTCCATGAAAAAAATTCTAAAAATCATATAAAATCTCTAAAAATTCTATAAAAAAATCATATAAATCTCTAAAAAATCATTATCTTGGTAAAAACTGGAAATAAGCGCTACTTGAAACCCATGCGCTTACATCTCTCATCTTGTTGCTTTGCACTCCAAACCCTTTTGACTTCCATCTCCAATCTCCTTGGTCTGGAATTGATCTTTGTCTAGGGCTAGGAGGCATTAACTGTATTCTCCTTTGTTGCGCAATGGTTTTTTCTTAGTAACTCACACTAGTATTTCTCAACACTATCCCAAATAGTGTTTCTCAACACTTTCTTTGACATTGAGTGTTTCTCAACACTGATTGCATATGTTAACTTGATTTGGTGCTTTGTGTGCAGTCTAGGATTATGCGATATTTCTCACCTACAGGCATGAGTACTAGCAAGTCAGTGATTATCTTTATCTTTTTTACATTGCGCTTAAATTAAAATGATTGAGCTATACTTAATGATATTTTATTTTTATGATTTCTATTATTGAGGATTTTTACTGATGTTCCCTTCTTGGTTTCTCCATGATGTTATGACTAGAGGACTAGGGGAATGGGGCATATTTTCTTTGATTTCTGCTTGTGGTGTGATTTTGATGATCTTAAGTTGTCTAATAAACTAGGTGTGTATGATAAGAGCCTCCATCATGATTTTAATGCCACACATACCTCGACCTTGTTTATTCAGACACTTAGGTGAGGTTGGAATTATCTCCTTGACTGTTACATTGTGTTTGCTTACGCAACAACCATTCAAGTTATCCTGGACTCTTATGGCTTGATGCTTATGGATACTTGCAACATTAATTTGAAAATCGTGTTTAGGTCATCTTGGCTCTTATGACTCGGTGCTTTCATATGTTTCCTACATTATATCTAATATATATTATATTCATATCTTCATAGTTGCACTTGCACTAGTGATGGTTGTATGATCTTGCGATGTCCCTTAATAAGGCTCGATGATAAAAACAAGGACCTATTTATTGACTCTTGCAAGTTGCACTTTACATCTTCATAGTAGTTTGCATTTTTATGGTTCATTCTAGTTTGCATACGAGTTAGGAGAGGGTCTCCATCATTATCAAACAACTTTGGTCATCCTTTTTCAACATTCTCGATTCATTTTCAGGATCAAAACCAAAATTCAAGTTCATTTTGTTGTTCTTTTGAGGCTTAAATTTTCATCCTTTGAGGCAAACAGTGATCATATTTTCTTAGAAGGAACCTTCGATACTTTAGAGTCACTAGCTTGAACAACTTGGGATTCAGGCTCATCTTTGTAGAGCCATGCAAGCACAACGTCATCTTCTTCAAATTCTTGCTTAGGTACTTTCTCTGCAACAAATTTTCCTTTATATGCCTCAAGAGGTTCCTTAGATTCTGGTTTGAATTGTTTTAGAGCTTGCCCATAAGACTTAGATTCTAGTTTGAATTATTTTAGAGCTTGCCCATAAGACTTAGGCAAGATAGGGGGAGATGTCAAAGACAAGATTGGCTCTATAGTATATTCTCCCATACCATTTTCTTTTATATTGACCTCTTTTGCAATATCTTCCATCTTAGATGTGGATGCTACATCTTTTTGCTTAATGGAAGATTCTCTGTTATTAGGAACAAGTTTATCCGTATTTTCTTTCAAGGTATTGCAAGTTGTTGACACGTCAGCTAGAATGGTTACCTCTACTTTGTCACAAGGAAATTTCAAGTACTGATGGTATGTAGAAGGAATATCTTTCATTTGATGTATCCAGGGTCTCCCTAGAAGGATGTTGTAAAGGTATATCAAGAACTTGACATAGAGTATCTTTGATGACATGACCTGTTTTGATAGGCAAGACAATTATTCCCTTGGAGTATCTTTCTTCTTCATCATATGCTTTGATAGTTATTTTCTTTCTAGGATCAATGGTCATTTCTAAAAATCCCAATTGTGTGATCAAGCTGTAAGAACAAATATTTAGACCAGCGCCCCCATCTATCAACACATGTTTGACACGATAGTTTTGGATCAAGATTTTTATATGTAAGGGCTGGTTATGTGGATGACTCAAGGAGTTATCATCATCCTCTGAAAAGGATATATACTATGGAGATGTAAGATGACCAACCATAGCTTGGAATTTGTCTAAATCAAGGTTATCAAGAACATTGGATCCAAGCAGAGTTTTGTCTAGGATGGCTTTATGAGCTGGAGATATCTGAAGCAAATCAAACATGGAGATTTTTGCATTATTATGTTGGAGTTGTTGAACGATACTGTACGAAGTAGGCCTTGTGTCCTTAGGATTTGAAGATTTAGATGTTGGCCTTTGTTTAGAAGTGGAAGACAGATTGAAAGGCACCTTAGGGACATTTGATTTATCTAGGATTTGTCCTTGTAGGTGTGCCTGAGCTTGTGATCGAGTAACTGCATTAGCTAATTTATTTTCTCTATCTCTTCTTACAATTGTGATGACATTTCAACACTTAGATAGGCCTGGTTCAACCATATTGATAACAGTATTATTTCTAGGATAGGCATAATTGATCTTAGCACTCACATTAGGATGAGAAGATGAATCTCCTTGGCTATGCTTTAGAAATGGTTCAGTGAATGCTATGTGATCATTATTGCTTTTAGGATTATCAATCGTGATTTCTCCATTATCAATCTTGTCTTGAATGGTATGCTTCAAGCACAAGCAGTTATTAGTTTTGTGACCTTTACCCCGATGGAAATCACAGAATTCATTCTCTCTCCACCATTTCGGCTTAGGGTCAGGATCAGATTGTCAGATCTCAGGAAAAGAGATGATGTTATTAGCCCGCAGAGTTCTCATAGCTAATTCCAAAGATTCTCCAAGAGGAGTGAAATTTCATTTATTATCAGCGGACCAAGATTTGTATTCTGGCTTCTTTTGAGATGATTTAGACACCTTTTGTTCTGAAGCTTTGATGGCTTGGGTACCAATGGTTAGATTGAAAGTAGGTGCCTTAGATGGGGCATGGAGATTATCAACAACTCCATCTGTGATGACGCCCTTATTCTTGTTCCAATTTTTGTTCTTATCCTTAGAACTAGATGCATACTTGTCCTTTTGAAGTGTGACATCTCCTTTTTTCACTAGTACTTATTCAATTTTGATTGCATTGTCTACCATCTTATCAAAAGATGTATGATTTTGCATTTGTAAAGGGTAGTTGATTTCTGGAACAAGATTGTTGATGAATATTTCTAGCTTCTTAGTTTCTGGAATAGGCCTAGCATATAGAGAGAATTTCTTTCTCCATCTTTTGAGAAATGTCAGGAATGGTTCTCCTGGATATTGTTTGAGATTGCAGATATCAATCATGGTGACTGGGTGTTGGATGTTGTAGGAGTATTGCTGATAGAACAATTTGATCAACTCATCAAAGGTTTTGATTGTAGGAGGCATCCTAGAGAACTAATGAATGGTTGACCCTCCCAATGATCGGGGGAAAAGATGCATCAGATAGGTCGGTTCGTGCATGAACTCCATAGATTGAGTACAAAATTCTCTGACATGATCTTGAGGATCAGAGTTCCTATCATACTTATCATATTTTGGCATTTCCACCCTCTTAGGGAATGGTGGCATGTACAAGTCTTTGTCAAATGGAAAAGGACATAGAGCCTCCATGGAGAACTCTTTAGGTTCCTTTTCTTTCTCAAGTTTGTTAAGTTTGACTTGCATGGCATGCATCTATTTCATCATAGCCATGATAGGAGTTTCTTCCTCATGTGTAATGATATCTTCAACATTAAAGTTAGGAGGAAGTTTATCTCCTTGATGAGCGAGTTTTAGAAAGTATGCTTCTCTGTCTTCCTTCAAGAAATGCCTCATCATTTTCTTGAAGTCATCATCGTTTTGATATCGAGCAATTTCAGAAGGTGTAGGTTCTTGATCCACACCATGTTGAGAGTGAGCTCTTTGAGAGCCATGTTTTGTCCTTTCTTGAGACATGTTAGGAGTTTTAGGGCTCCCTGGGATAGATTGAGGAGGAGTTTGTTGATTACCTCCGTGAGTTGATGGAGGGGGTATGTAACTAGTTTTTAATCAAAAGTTGCCAAGACCGTCGTCTTCGTAAAGACTATAATTGTAGAGTTGCTCAAGAGTTGGACCTTGGATAGTAGTCAAAGGTAAGGTATGAGATGTTTCCCTTGATTTCTTGTGTGAGGAAGCTCTAGTTTCCACCATTAACCTTGGGTGAAGCAAAAGAATACGATGAAGACAACTGAAGAAAGATTTGATTCAAGAAGATTAAATGATGCAACCTTGTCAAAGTTTGATTGATTGAGGATAAGATTGGATGTAAATGAAGGAAACTGTGCCTTGGATGTATGGGTAGATGCCCAAAATATAGTGGACACGAGCTCACAACACTTAGCCATTTTGAAGATGGATTGAAGATTGATAGTTATGACAAGGTTTTGACACAAGATGAAAAAGACTCAAATTTATTAAACAGAAGGCTGAATCGGACTCAAGAGACCACTTTAGGAAAATGATTGGATTCATTCTAGTTTTTTCTCTATTCCTGACACAGTGATTTTCTTGACAGACTCTGGAAATAGGCTGTAAAAGCTGGGTCTCTGACAATTTTTAACACTTTTTGACAATTTTTCAGACTTTTCTCAAATGACTTTCTACAGGCTTGTATGACAATGGGTAGACTATGAAATGATAATTGACAAGCTCATATGACAATTGAAAAACTCACACAACAGTTGATAGCAGGATTTTTGACTTTTGTTATTGACTGGTGGCAAAACTCGTACGACACTATACAAGCTATCATATGACAATCTCGGGATTCTAAAATGACAATACCCAAAATTTGTATGACTTTTTGACTTTATGAGATGACTTTTGACTCCAGAAAGGTTTTTGACATCAGATTTTGCAATTTTTAAGTTTTCGGTTTCAAATTGTTCACAAAATTGTCTATCCAGATTTGAAGATTGTACCAGATTGATTCATTCTTAGTAACCAGATAGATAGACAGGCACGCAAAATAGCAAGCAAGTGATTTCAAGCACATCTAAAAATAATGAACAGGGGACAAAGCAACCCTGCGCATGAACAACCAAGTGACTGAATGTGCTAATCCCTAGGAGTGCTAACAGTGTATGTACACTGTTCCAAAAAGTTTTGCAATAATGCACATATTCCTAGAAAATGAAAATTTGGCCTCACTAGGGTTTGTAGTAATGGTCTAACTCTGCAACTTTTGTGATCTCAAGAGGGTGATCTCCAATCCAGGTGCACAGGAGTTTTGACACAATCTGAGAAATTAATCAATCAAGAGCTTCTAGGGAGATCTAATAGCCCAACAAGAGACCACACCTATGAAGATTTCCTCCATAAGGACATTTATATAGCGGCTGTTGCTACCATGAAAAAAATGGCTATTACCACTTGAGGTTCCATCCATGTGGTTGACCCAATTAAGGGAATGTCCACTACGGTTAACCCTCTCTAAAGGTGACTCACAAAAGATACCACATGGAGACTAGTTCCAGATTCAAGGATCTAAGTTTCTGATACTACCCAAAAAGGGAGTAGAGCATAGTCCTCTAGCCTTTTCACTTTTAACCAAAACAAAGCAGACAGATTAATCCGACACGCTAAGACCAAGATTATCTCACAAAGATCTATGATGTCAACCACTTATGATCTATCAACCTCTTCAGAGAGAGAATGTATCAATCAGAAGTTGAAGACGCACAAATCTAGTAGAACGTGAGATGCTCTTAGTAACCTCCCTACCTACAAGGGTTCTCCCATTGAGAAGAGCTTCGCTGGAAACCCACTCTCTCAAGAACCACAAATAGTGTTCATAGGACCTATTTACTATGTGTAACAGATATGCAGAAAGCAAATCTACGTTCATTTTATAGCCCAAAATGAAATCTGTGATATGAAATCAGTAAAGGTCACACAAGCTTGACACGCGAGAGTTCATTTTAGTCCAAATTGAAATGTTATCAATTGAGAAGATTACTTGAATTCCTCGCAACGCGCTTAGTAGATTCTTACCTATTTTTAGCAATTCTCACACTTTTCCCAATCAGAACCAACAAATACCAATCAGAAATAGAAGATTTCAATTGTTAATGTTAGCTGTTAGTCCAAATCTAGAAATCAAATCTGGACAACTGCCTGAAAATATGAAACGATAATTGAATCGGGAGTCAAAACTCGTATGACACTGGATTATTTGCTAGATGAAAGTTTGAAAACTCATACGACTGTGGGTACCTGTTCATATGACAATCAAGATTTCAAATAATAATGTGTACACTCTAATATGAGCATCGAAATTCAAACCTATCGTGCGACAGTGGGTATCTCCTGAAATGACTTTCTAACAAAAGTCATACGACAAATGTATAGATAGAAAATAAAAATCATAGTTTTGATCAAAAAATGATAAGAAATAGCTAGAAATTGATAGAATTGGAATGGAAACCCATTTCAGGGCCCCACGGTGGGTGCCAAAAATGTGTGTCAATTTTGTACCTAGCTGTAGACACAACACTTCAGTAAAATATTAGAGGTTAGCTAAAATCAAAATCGTGCAGTGAAATGGAAACTAATCTAACCAGGCAATTTACTACCTTCTAGTAGGTGCGAGTATGATATTCTCAGATTGGACCGAGATCAGTGACCTTGACGACACCTAAATGAAGGATTTGAATGCAAAATCTAGATATGAGATGAATGCAAATTAATCTATATTTTTGGATTTTCTATGCAATAAGATGAAATAAACTGATATGAATCTATTCTATATGAGAAACTGATATGATATGAAATTAATCTAATAATGATATGCTAAATGATATGAATGCTCAAAAACAATGAAAATCTCATAACTTTGATTCACAAAGATTGATTCTTCGATCATCAATTCGCCAGCGTGAGGATGCAATTCATGGATTTTTTTATCCAAATGAAGAGCTAAGGCCTTAATTTATGGAAATCCAGGACTTTGGAGGTGCATGGAAAAAACCATAAATCACTCTTGATAAACTCAGGTTGATTTTTAAGTTATCCAGAATTTAGAGATAGATAACTCACAAAAATCATGCAAATCAGCTTTTTAATTTAAATCAGAAGTTGAGATCAGCTTTCAACTCAAAAGAGAGTTGAGTTTATTTTTAAAACAACTTGAATTGATTTTCTGATTTAAAGTTTAATTGCTTTTTGGATGTGCATAATTAATTATGAATTAATTAAATAAACAAAGTGATTTATCCTCAACTTAACTAATTTTAAAAAATAAAATAATTGATTTATGGGTTAATAAATTATTAAATCAAACTTTTATTCAAAAACTATATTATTAAATTTGACAATTGACTTTAATTAATTAAATAAGAATCTAATCAATTAGTCATGAGATTTTAGATTTATTGTCAAAATTAAATAATATAATTAGGAGTAAATATAATTATATATAATTAATAATTAAGTGGCAGTATTAAATCTAATTAATTAAATATTCAAAATATTCACTTAATCAAACTTTAGGATAAATAGGATTTATCACCAAATAATAATTAAATTAAAGATAATTAGGATAAATAGGAATAAGGAATATTCCTTGATGCAGAATTTAGGATGATCAATTAAGATTTGATAATGTATCGATGTGCCTTAGGTTAGGACTTTGATGTTGATTTTGTTCGATGTGTTGATATAGGAGGTTAATGAACCTATAGCCCATTTTTGGGGTATTACAAAAGTTGACCTCGACCTTGACCCAGGTTCCCCTTTTCATCAGAAAGTTTGTCGGATGCGGGGAGAAGTTCAAAAGTTTGTTTTCCCACTTCCGGGTCGGCTGTTTCGGGCTTCGGAATGGTAAACCCTAAAATTATATTTAATATGGGTCCATTTCTAGGGGTTTGCACTTAATGGGAATTTATTTTCTATATGTCAGCCTCTTTAGAAGTTTGTGCCCTAGATTTGTATAAAAGGAAGCCTTCCTCCCTCATTTACTCCATCCACAAGTTAGGCAATCTATCCACAATCATTTGATTTCAAGTTTTCCTTCAAGCATCATCAAGAAAATAAAGTGAGAAAGAATTCAAGCAATCATCTATCCAAGCATTCAATTTCTCCATTGAAGATCAAGGATTCAAGCTTTCAAGCCTTTGAAGAGATTTGGTTCAAGCATTCAAGATTCATCATTCAAACCCTAGATCTATCTATCATGGTGGTGTGATCTTCCTTCAAGATCCTTTATTTATCTTCAAGATCCATTCATTATCCTTTCAAGGTGGATTCCAAGCATAAAATCATGGAGGTTTTGATTTACATTTGTTAGTGTTAAGTCCAAGCTTTCATATCAACATTCTTGTTTACATTTCAAATACAATTGCATATCTATTGAATATCATAGCTTCATTGTTAGATCTACTTCTACTACTTGCTAGCATTCTCTATTTCAATTCCATTATTAAGGTTGATTCCAAACTGGGGTTTGACTAAGGCAAACCCCTCATCCAAACAATAAAACCATTTTTCTTGCAGGTACAAGTACATGACAATGAATTGCAGTACAGATCTGGATACCCTTTTCGGTGAACTTCTGAGATCCCCAAATAGAATTTTTGTCGAAGTTGTTTAGGGTCAAGGTCAACCTTTAGTGGGGGGTAAGATTATGCCCCGTGGTAAGATTATACCCTGATCTTGAGGTCAAGGTTGACCTGGCTCTAAAAGAAAAAAAGTTTCTGGGTTTTCTCTATCTCTGCATTTCAAGGCCGGATCAGGTTGCAGAATCTCCTGAAATTGAACACAGACATCAGAAAATAGTATTTTCCAGATTTACCCTACTTTGAGGTTAGTTTTTGTCTTCTATTCATTTAAAATTTCAAGCACATACTTTTCATAATAAAATATAAGGTTTTCTCTTCATTCATTTTCTCCATAGATTGATTCTTTTATGCATTAATCTTTTGGTTGATCAATTTGGATCTCCCCTTTGGGAATTTGGATTTAGGGGATGGATCTTGTATTTCACATCTCATCATAAACCCCCAAACCATATATATATATATATATATATATATATATATATATATATATATATATATATATATATATATATATATATATATATATATATATATATATATATATATATATATATATATATATATATATATATATATATCTTACAACAACCTTATTCAAACTGGGGCAAAATTTTCATCACTTGGTGGTCAAACTTGGTCTTGTGCACTTATCAATCATCTTGAACCTTATCTTATCCTGATTTGATCTAATCTATCTCATTTATGCATCTCCTCTACCACATTTTGATTTCAATCCCGAGGGGGCAGGAATAACCTATCTTTCAAAGCTACAAATTAATTATGTTATCTTATTATCTTATCTTTCAATCTCTATTTTAGTGTTCAGTTTCACTTCAACTGTACATTAGAATCTTGCTATCTTTGCTAGTTGTCATTCGATCAAGTTCAGGATTAGTTGTCTCTTTGTACTTTGTTTAATCAAATTCAAAGTCATATCTTTATCAGGTATCTTGTTATCTTTTCTAGTTCTCATTTGATCAAGTTTGGGATTATTTATCTATTTATGTTTTGTTCGATGATGTTCAAAGTCAAATCTCTATCAATTACCCTAACATCATCATTCTTTGACTCAATGTGTTCCCAAATCGCTCACACATTAGTCAAAAAGGGGCCAATGTAATCACTAAAAAATGGTCTAGTAAACCTTGAGCTCCTTTCTAAAAATTAAAAATTTAAATAATAGAATAAATCTTGTGATTAATCAATTTTGCATATTTATTTAATCTCTTATTTCTTGATCAAATCATCTTTTTATCATTTAGTTGATTATATTGTAAAGTTTGATCATGTTATCCTAAGCTTTATTTAATTAAGAGAACATTCTCTCTTTTAATTAATTAAAAAATATTTCAATTAAATAATAATATCACTTTATCCTAAGCCACATTTAATTAAAAGAGCATGTCCCCTTTTAATTAAATAAAAATCTCTTTTAATTAAATAAAAACCTCTTTTAATTAAATAATGTAAACCACTTTGCTAAAAATAATAAATAATAAATTAAAAATAAAAATAAAAGTGCACTTTCCAATGAGATGGAATCTTTTGACTTTTGAAAAAGGTTTTTGTCTCTTTATCTCAACCACTTATTATTTTGCTTCTTAATCATTCCATTGATTTTGCCTCCTGAGAATCTTGAGCACATGGATCAACCAAGATTTAATCTCCACCTGCTCAGGATTAAATTTGGAAAAAAAACTGAAATCTAATTTTTCAAATTTTACTATGTTTTAGTAAACTACATTTTTTAGGGTCTTTGGTGCATTTTTGGGCTTGGATGATGTACAAAAGTAGTAATGGAATGTTCCTACTTCCCAAATTTGGTTCTAGATAATTTGAATACCTTTCCAATGCATCAAACGATTCACAAATCGGAGCTAAGACTAGAAAGTTATGCCTTCTCCAAGTGGACCTAATTTTTATATATAGTTTTTTTGATAATTTTTTATAGTTTGAATAGTTTATTTGTAATAAATATTATGATGGCTCTTCATTTCATTTTCAAGGGATTTTGATGACCCTTGGGATCCATCAGACTTGTATAAACTCAAATATTTGAATAGAATGGATCAGTTTTTGGTTTGCAATCTTGTTGTTCTCCATTTTCGTGTTGAATTCTACAATACTGCAGGTATCACACTAGGTATTGTAATCTAGTTTTCATAAATTGGATCAGTGGTATCAGAGCAGGAATGCTCCTTTATGCCAATTTACACAAGGTCTTCCTACCAAAGATTAGGATTAAATACACAAGACTTGTCAAAATACCCACCTTTGAGATGCACACGATCGAAGATGTCAGACAATGATGTTAAGAAGTTGGTCAAGGAAGCTTTAAATAAGCAACGAGAGGAGATGATGAGTCAATTTTCATGCCTCCTACAGAATCAAAAACCCTTTGAATTAGAAACATCATTTCGTGGAAATACCCCTTTCAAAGTGCAGGTCAATTTCGACATCCTGAATTTTGAAGGAAAGGTCGATTCTGAAGCTGTTGATAACTAGTTATCAAAGTTGGATAGATACTTTTCTGTAAATAATTTCTCAGATGCAGAAAAGATAACATTTGCTCTCCTCAAAGCTGAAACCCATGTGAAATTAGCATGGGAAACCAAAGTCGCAAATAAAGAATGATAATCATTTGTTGAAGATAGTTTTGAAATTTCTCTTGATAAGAAGCCCACATGGGGAGAACTTGTGGAATACATAAAAGAAGCTTACCTTCCAGAGGATGTATATGAACAAAAATACATAGAGTGGTAGCTTGTTCAACAAAAGAGGGATCAGCCTGTGCAAGATTACACCAATACATTCCATTCACTTTCAGTAAAACTCGGTATTGATGATTCAGAGAAGCATCAAATTTTGAAATATCGGAGTGGAATTCATAGGTATATTCAAACAGAGATGGAATTTTTGAATATTGAGACATTGGCAACTGCCTATAAATATGCTACAAAAATTAAAGATAAATTCAAGCAGAAAGGGAAGAGGGACTACTTTGCAAACAACAAGCCAAGGGTTGAAGGTGGCAATAAATTTGTAGGAAAACATGTGACCAAGGAACCTCATTCAAATTCACCCAAGAACACATGGTGGTCTACTAAAAAGACACAAACAAACACATACATGTGGTGTGAGATGCATAAGTCCCCAACCCATAACACAAGGATTGTCGAAGTATTAAAAATTTGATGACAGAAATAAAAGGAGAGGAAGCTGAACCTGAATCGTCACCAATAAATAATTATGAGAAAGAGGAGAATGATTCCATCATAGAAGCAAACCCATATGTCATAGTTGGAATTGGTAAAGTATTGCCCCATGAAGATGAAGAGAGACTTTTTCATTCACAGATGTGGGTTGATGGAAAGCCTCTGCATTTTATTGTTGACAGTGGGAGTCAAAAGAATTTGATCTCTAGGGAGACAGTAAAAAGATTAAATCTGAAAGTGACAAGACACCTACAACCATACTCTATGGGATGGGTAAATAAGGGAGAAGATATTCAAATAAATCAACAGTGTCATTTGCCATATTCAATCAAGCCTTTCAAGGATGAAGTGATATGTGATGTAGTGCCATTGGATGTATGCGATGTCTTGCTAGGGCAACCATACATGTATTAGAGGCATGGGGTGTATGAGTCCAGGCCATGTAGTGTTACAATCAAGCTTGGTGGGAAGAGGTATCAAATACTAGAGGTATGTCCAACACAAACTACTTTAATTAGTGCTAAACAATGTAAACGCTTGATTGCTCAAACTGGAGCTTTTGTTCTAATCATGATTCTCCCTGAACAAACAAAGTCAGTTGTTCTTAATACACATGCTAAGGTAACAAAGAATCAACAAAATCAGATGGATAAAATTTTGAAAGAATATCATAGTGTGTTTAAACCACTAGTGGGAGTACCAACACACTGTCAAGTCAAGCACTCTATTGATTTAATCCTAAGCACACCACTACTACATGAGCCAATATATAGGAGGTCAGTTTTGGAAAATGATGAGATTAAGAGACAAATTCAGGAGTTGATTCAGAAAGGACACATTCATCCAAGTGCTTCACCTTGTGGAAGTCCAATTGTCCTTGCTAAAAAGAAAGATGGGACATGGAGGCTTTGTATTGATTATAGAGCATTAAATAAAATCTCTATTAAAAATAGATATCCAATCCCTCGAATTGATGATTTGTTGGACCAACTTAGGGGGGGTAATTTCTTTACAAAAATTGACTTGAAGTCTAGATACCACCAAGTACCAATTGATCCAGTAGATGTGTGGAAGATTGCATTTAAATATAAGGAAGGTTTGTTTGAATGGTTGGTCATGCCTTTTGGCCTAACAAATGCCCCAGCCACATTTATGAGATTGATGAATGATGTGCTTAGACCATTCATTGATTCTTTCATAGTTGTTTATTTGGATGACATACTCATCTTTAGCAGAACTTGGTCTGAGCATTTGCAACATGTTGAACAAGTTCTTTCAACTCTGCGAAAACACAAACTTTATGCCAACATTGAGAAGTGTTATTTTGGTATGTAGAGTATTCAATTCTTAGGGTATATCATTGATACTGAGGGTGTTCATGTTGATTCAGAAAAGATTCAAATAATCCGAGATTGGCCATCCCCTAAAAATTTCACAAAGCTTCGCAACTTCTTGGGCTTAGCTAACTTCTATTGCAGATTTGTGTTTGGTTTCTCACACATATCATGGCCTCTTAATCAATCACTAAGGGGTGGAGCACAAGCAAAATTTTAGTGGACAGAGGCAAAGCAACAAGCATTTGAGGAGTCAAAGAAAAGACTATGTTCAACACTAGTATTGGTCCTTCTAGATCTACACCAAGCATTTGAGATAGAAACAAATGCATTTGATTATACTCTTGGAGCGATACTCACACAACATGGGCATCATGTTGCCTATCACAGTGAAACTTTTTCTGATACAGAACGTAGGTATCCCACCTATATTAAGGAGTTGTATGCCATTGTTCAGTCCTACAAATAATGGAAACACTGTATACTAGGAAAGGAAACTGTTATACATACAGACCATAAATCACTTCAATTCTTGAAAACACAAGGGAAGCTATAGAATGATAGACATCAACGGTGGTAAGCCTATCTACAACAATTTCACCTCAAAATTCATCATAAAAAAGGAAGCAGTAACAAGGTGGAAGATTGTTTGAGTAGGCCTCCAATTGCAGGTTTGACAATAGTGTTGGATTCATGTGGTCATCAATCATCAACTTGGGAATAACTATATGGTACTGACCCTGATGTTGCTAACATCTATGGTAATTTGGTAGAAGGAAAGTCTATCCCTGATTTTCACTTGCAGGATGGGTTGCTTTGCCATAACGGTCACATATGTGTACCCACCAAGGAATGGAATAAAATGATATGGGAAGCTCCCTACAGTCATGTTTCAGGACATTTTGGTATTGGTAAGACTACTGCTATCCTTCAAAAGTATTTCTATTGGCCAAAAATGAAGCAGGATATCATTTCACATATACAAGCTTGTGTAGCCTGTGCAATTGCAAAGCCAGTAAACTGTAAGTTGGGTCTATACTTACCATTACCTATTCCTGATAAGCCATGGTAGTCTGTCTCAATGGATTTTATGTCTGGACTTCCAACTACCAGGCAAGGGCATGATTGTGTATATGTTGTGGTAGATAGGTTTTCTAAAATGGCTATCATGGTGGCATGTATAAAGATGATTTATGTAGAAGATAGTACCAAGCTATTTTTTGAACATGTTTGGGTTCATTTTGGTTTGCCAAAAACCATTATTTGTGATAGGGATAGCAGGTTCATCAACAAATTTTGGTCTGCACTATGGGCTAAAATGGACACCAAGTTGACAAAGTCCACAACATTCCATCCCCAAATAGATGGGCAGATAGAAGTGGTGAATCGAATGATTATTCATATTTTATGGATGTATCATTCCAAACATCCTCACACATGGGATGAAAGCTTACCCTATGTGCAACACAAATACAACCGTGCACTCCATAGTACTCCAGGGCACAGTCCATTTGAGGCTTCTCTTGGGTACCAACCATTGGCACCTATGGATGTAGAAATACCATCTCTATAATCTAATAGTCCATTGGATGGTGACAAGGAGGTAGATAAAGCAGAAAAATTCATTGATAACATTAGACACCTCCAACAACAAGTTCATGAGATCTTGGAGCAGAGTAATCAGAAGTATAAGGAAAGGCATGATAAACATAGAACTCCTCATAAGCTTCAGATCGATGACAAGGTATGGTTACATCTTCAGAAGAGTGCCTACATGGACCAAATAGGAAGCTTCATCCTCTTTGTTATGGTCCATTTACTATTATGAAACAAGTTGGTGAGAATGCTTTTGAACTTAATTTGCCATCATTTTTGGGACTGCATCCAGTTTTCAATGTAGAATTGTTGAGACCCTATTTTCCTCCTTTGTTGGATATTTCCCAAGCTACTGAACACATTCAAGCTACAGAGTTAAATCCATCTACTATTGTTCTAGTCTAGTGTGACCATGTTACTAAAGTCATTTTAAAGACTTTGAGAAATCAGAACATTCCTCTGTATCGGGTGGTTTGAGCTAGCCAACATTCTCATCAAGGCAAGTGGTTTACTAAGGAACAAATTGAAGAACAATTTCCTCATCTGTTACAAAAGATTAGTGCAATGGGGCCCATTGCCTCTCAAGGGGGGAGGAATGCTCAGGATTAAATTTAGAAAAAAATTGAAATCTAATTTTTCAAATTTTACTATGTTTTAGCAAACTACATTTTTGAGGGTCTTCGGTGCATTTCTGGGCTTGGATGATGCACAAAAGTAGTAACGAAACATTCCTACTTCCAAAATTTGGTTCTAGATAATTT
Organism: Chamaecyparis obtusa; assembly: GCA_027943335.1. NCBI lineage: Eukaryota > Viridiplantae > Streptophyta > Pinopsida > Cupressales > Cupressaceae > Chamaecyparis > Chamaecyparis obtusa. Next base: position 3,195,845 of record BSBK01000537.1, read on the forward strand.
GAATGCCTTTCCAACACATCAAATAGTTCACAAATCAGAGCTAGGACTACAAAGTTATGCCTTCTCCAAGTAGACCTAATTTTTATATATAGTTTTTTGATAATTTTCGATAGTTTGAATAGTTTATTTGTAATAAATATTACGATGGCTCTTCATTTCATTTCCAAGGGATTTTTATGACCCTTGGGATCCATTTGACTTGTATAAACTCAAATATTCGAATAGAATGGATCATTTTTTGGTTTGCAATCTCGTTCTTCTCCATTTTCATGTTGAATTCTACAATACTATAGGTATCACACCAGGTATTGTAATCTGGTTTTCATAAATCAGATCACCACCATTGCTCATTTATTTTTGCTTCTTAATCTTGATCATCCGTTCATTTCTAAATTCATTTAAAAGGAGACTCTCTCCTCATTCTTGAGATCCCATATCTTGTATTACCCCATCCTCATAGCATTATTATCTTCTTGAGATCTTGAAATCTTATTGCAGGTTCTTGGAGTCTTGGCATCTTAGCATCTTGGAATCTTGGAATCTTGGAGTCTTGCAATCTTGGAATCTTGGAGTCTTGCAATCTTGGCATCTTGGAGCTATGTCATTCTTAGATCTTTCATATTGAAGCATTGCATCATCATTGTCATTTTCTTTCTTGCATCTAGCTTAATCCATCTAGCTTAGATCTACTTTTCTTGCATTATTGCATATCATTTTAGATTAGATCTTGCATTTCATCTTAGATCTATTTTACATTATCATTTGAATCTTTCATTCTATGGTGCACCTTGTATGGGTCTTTCTTTAAGGTTCATTTGAGAGCCACCATTCATAATATCTACATGGTTATTGTACATCATGGATAGGAATCTATAAGCCGCTTCTTGAGATCTCCTTTTTCATGGATTCCCTCAAGTGTAATGGTTTATACAAGTGACCTCACTTTTTGGTACACAGAAGTAACTCTACCTACAACTTGGTTACTTGTTCTCTAATATTATCCTCTTCTTTCCTGAGTTCTAGTCTTAACCATTGGATTTGTGTAACGTTAGCATAATGCTCATAAAATGCATTGGGCTCAATTAACAGACTATTTACACTAACCTTTAAATATTCATCTAATTTATGTATCTTTTCACTAAGCTCGGTAGTGAAAGAGTCTATAATGCATAGCTTGTACAAAATTGTAATAACTTGTTGAATAATAACATCTAACTCTGTTATTACCTCAGATAGTTTAACTTTATTTACTGCCACTTCCTGGTTGATTCATTCTGCTAACTTTAGTTGTATCTTTGCCTCTACTCTTTCTTCTATTATCTTCTCAACATCTATGTTTGGAGAGTTTATATGGCTGGTTAGAGTGGCAAGTTGATCAATGATGGGATTTGCCTCATCAACATTGATATTGGGGACTACTTGCATCAAAATTTCTCTAACATCCTCTAAGACCTGCTTATGCTTACTTTCTTGTCTTAGTTTTTATTCTTCAACCTTCCTTGTGCACAGTTCTCCATATCTTCTCAGTGCTTCTGGGTCTAGGGTTCTCGGGTCACATGTGAGAATTTCAATAATCTCATCTAAAGTGACTAGACCCTTACCATGTTTCTTCTTTTTCTTCTTTTCCTGAGTGCTTGATGAGGGAGATTTCCCATAAGGTACTAGATCTTTAGTCTTTGGATTAGACTTTTCTTGTTTGGTTGACACACTTTCTTCCTTATCCTGCCTTTTGACTATTTCCTCGATCTGAGGTCTTTGGGCTTCTAACCTTGTGTCTTTTGTAGAGTTATCTACATTTGTTTCAATTTCAGGTTTTTTATTCTCTACATCTTTTCTTTTAGGCTCATTTGTCTCTTTTGGTTCTTCTTCACCCTATCCTTTGGTGGTGTCCTTTTGTTGCCCGGGTGTATGTTCCTTGGGTTTCCTTTGAGTGGCTATATCAATTGCTCATACCAATATCGGTAAGTTACCTGGTATGTTTACTGTTGCTGCCTCAATAGGTCTTTCTTCTTTAGTGTCTTTTGTAGCAATTGTGATATCTTCATCATCCTTTGATTCATCATCAAGATCTCCATTAGTAATATCTTCTATTATTACTTCATCATTCCCAGTTGTTACTAATTGCTCAGGAGTATCCTATTTTTCCTCTTCAATATTGTTACAAGTAGTGGCTGTCATTGCACCAAAAGATCGACCTATTAATGCTTGATACAACCACTAGACTTATAGAAGACACAGGAGGCGGTTAAGCCATGTCATGAATTTTGAGGGGAGCATTGACCATTTCGCCAACAATCTCCCCCTCAGCGTTACCTGAGGGGTTTCAAACTTGTGACCAAGCTCTGATACCACTTGTTACAAGTAGTGGTTGTTGTTGCACCAAAAGATCGACCTGTTAATACTCGATACAACCACTAGACTTATAGAAGACACAAGAGGCGATTAAGCCATGTCACAAATCCCGAGGGGGGTGTTGACCATTTTGTCAACAAATATATCCTGTCGGATAGAAATATTCAGCGTATGTATCATCTTGCATTTCATTATTTGATATATGAATTGGCTCTTTAGTAGCTAGATCTGCATCATTTGAATGTACCCCTTTTCCTTTACCTTTTACTTTCTTCTCGGGGATTATTGCTAGTGCAGTTTTTTCAGCTTCAACCTTTGAATCCAAAATTTTGGTCCACAAAACTTTACTGTCTGCATCTACTTATTCAATTTTTCCTTGAAATATAGTCAATGTTATGCCTTTCATCAAAAATATATTTGCATATTGTTTCATCATATCTTTTATCTCAGTAACTGATAGAGTAGGCATTGCCAAAATTAATGAGCATTCCCTCATTTTCTTTTTAGTATGCAAGGCATATGTCCATCTTGCCAATACTTTCTCATATAGTGCCTCGGGAATATAGTTTAAAAATTACACTGGTAATATTCTAAACTTAATCATCATGTAGATTATTGCCTCTTCAATCTTTTCCTAGTCCTTGGTTGACATATGTACATACTGATTCATCTTAGGGTCACCTAGTCGACCTGTTTCCTTTATATTCTCTACTAGCTCATCAATAGATTGATTTTTATTCACAATAACTGTTGTGGTTCCACAACACACACCCCATTTTGGCCACTTGGCCAAATGGGGACCCCATTTTTTTCTCTTTTAGTTTCTTTGAAGGACCCTTATGGTCGATTTGATTAGGCACCTAGTGAGTTAGATTGTGGGCACGTGTGCTCCTGATAGTTGGATGTCAATTGAGTTGATTTTTTTAGTGTTTTTTTTCTCTCCTCTTTTCTTTTCCTTTTTTTTTGGCTTCTTTTTTGTTTGTGTGTTTCTTTGAGTTGGCTTTTTCCTTTCTTGTAGACTTAGTTTCTCTATTTTAATTTCATATTTTCAATAAAGACTGATAACTAGGCATCCTTTGTGGTTGCAGAAGTGAGAATCTCAATGTGGCATGTTAAGAACTGACAAGTTAAGAGGAATTCTTCGATGGGATTGAATTGCAGTTCTATGAAGATGTTATGAAATGACAACAAAAAATGTTGGATGCTATGAAGTTGCCCAAGGTTCAAAAGTTCAAGATTCGGAGGTTTAGAGTTTGGAGTTCAAAAGTTCAAAGATCAGAGGTTCAAAGTGCGAAGGTCTGAAGTTCAAAGTTCGAAGTTCAAAAGTTTAGAGTTCAGAGGTTGAGTTTGGAGTTCAAGTTTTTCAGAGTTTTGGAGATCGAAAAGGCCAAAATGCTAAAATTCCTCACAACCCCGAAAGGTCGAAAAATGTTGTGGACTTAGCCATTTTACTGAAAATTCCAAAAAAAATTGTGGACTTAGAAATTTTTTGGAGAAAAAATTTATGGACATAGAAAATCGTGTTCCTATTTTTTCGACCTTCCTAAAATTTTGGCCCTCCTAAAAGTTTGGCCTTCCTAAAATTTTGGCCTTCCTAGATTTTCGGCCTCTGAAATTTTTGGCCCTCCTAGATTTTCAGCCTCCGAAAGTTTCAGCCTTCCTAAATTTTTGGCCCTCCTAAATATTCGGCCTCTGAAATTTTCAGCCTTCTTAAATTTTCGGCCCTCCTAAATTTTTGGCCTTCCTAGATTTTCAACCTCCGAAATTTTTAGCCTTCCTAAATTTTCAGCCTTCCTAGATTTTCAGCCTCTGAAATTTTCGGCCTTTCAACCTTCCTAGTTCTTCGGCCTCCAAAAGTCTGAAAGTTGGAGGAGAAGTGGTTTTGACATTGAGACATTTTTGAAGACCCTATTTTTCAACATTTCGGCCATATAAGATTTTCGGCCTTTGAAAGTTCGAAGTTGGGAGGAGAAGTGGTTTTCACACAAACATTTTTGAAGACCCTATTTTTTGGCATTTCGACCATATGAAATTTTCGGCCTTTGAAAGTCCAAAATTTGGAGAAGTGGTTTTGACAGATTTTTGAAGACCTTGTTTTTCGGCATTTCGGCCCTAGAGAATTTTTGACCTTCGAAAGTTCGAAGTCCAAACTTTGAGAAAAGGTCATCTCAACACTTAGTCATTTTTGGAGCTTCATTTTTTTGGGGCAACTATCGGAATCCGTGATTTTTTGGGCACGTCCACCATTTGACTTCAATTATCTCAAACTTGATTTTTCAGTCAACTGGATTTGCTTTATGGGATCCTTTCTGCATGATTTTGGGGCCTCTTTTAGTTGAGTCGACGTGGAGAAGCCATGATGAAGGATAAAAGGTAGGATCACGAAGATCTACGGAGAGCTTGCATGAGTTCCAGCTACGTTTTGAGCCATTTTATGCATGATCTACTCTAGTTTTTGTAATGCATAAGGTTTAATTATGTGCTAGGGTAGTTTAACTTAGTCTTAGAAGTAGTTTCCTTTATGTAATCTATAGTTTAGATTTATTTTCAATTTTCATGCAGCTGAAACCCTAGTTGTGAAAATAAGAGCACAACTCTATAAATTGTAATAACGTAATGTAATGAGGGTCAGATTTATCATTAATGCAATACATACAGTTGGTGCTTCATTCATAGTGTGATATTTCTATTATCTTTGCGAGATTTATGAATGTGTGATTTGCTCATTTATTTATTTCAAAGAGCCAATTGATTGTGTGGTGGTTTCAAATATGTGATTCTTAGTTCGGTGTTTGCTAGTGTCTTACTGCTTTGTTGTGACAAATTGTTGAAAAGATCTTTCTTTTGGTGCTTTTAAGATAAACTTGTCTCACGTGTGTGTGCATGTGTGGCGGCTTTGTGATTTGATGAGTTTTGGATTATCATACATTTGCGTTAATTTTCATTGATGATTACATCCATCTAGCTAAAGATTGTGATTTATTTTGATCTTTGTTTTGTGGGTTTCCTCATCTTCTCGGTCTTTTAATTCACAAAGTGGTATGATATTGGTTTATGTCCATTAGATTTATTTTCAGTAATTTCTTTCACAGTCTTGTTACCCTACTCCTTACCTTTTCTTTGCAAAATCAATTATGGTAGATTAATTAGATTAGTATTGCTTTTATTCTAAATCTGAAAATACAAAACAAAAAAGAGAAACATTGTGGTATTCCAAAGTTTGTTTTGCAGCTTTCCTTAAGACACGAACCAGCAAAGGCCTCATTGTTAACAGATTCACATTTGTCTTCAGTTGAGCTATCCAAGCAGTTGAGACCCAACCTGGAAGGAATGTTGAGATTGATCCACATCAGTCTTCCAATAGGGGAATTTGCTCGTGTAAATTCCTAGTCATTGTCTCATGTAAAAATGACGCTCAACAGAAGTGGTGCTAGGAGGACCTGAACCAAAAGGTTTTCAAGTTATAATCACACTAAACAAGTTGGATATTGGGAAATTATAGCTTCAATGGATAGTCTATTGTGTATACCGGGAGGTCTCCATGAGATTCCTCTACACGCACATAACAAGCTTCCTTTTTTCTTCCCTAATAATGGAGAAAATGCTACAAATCATGTAAAGATTTGCAAGGATCTAATGCTTTTTCTCAAAATTAAATATGAAGATGTTGTTTTTAATCTATTTGTCAAGACATTTCAGGGTGTAGCACTTCAATGGTATGAAAGACTCTCATCCAATTCTATTTGCTCATGGATTGAATTAAAGGACTTATTCTTAATTCAATTTGATCCCACTCGAGTTCACAAGATTCATTATTTTATTTTGTTGTTGTAAGGACACCTCAAGAGTCCATTGCCCAATTTAATCATCAATTTCTTCTCATGTATCAAAGGGTTCAAGATTTGGAAAGGATGGCGCATGATTCAATGTTAAAAGAGAATTATTTATGGTGTTTGGATGTCTCATTTGCAAGTATGATTAGATCTTTTGGTGAGGTTACTACCTTGCATGATGCATTCAACAAAGCTCTTTTCTTGGCACGATGTGGATGTGATGTTACAAATAGTACAAATGGCCCTGATGGAGTTTCAATATGCAATTGATTGAATGTTTCCAATCATTACAACTCTATGTCAACTCGATGAATACATCAAATCAGCTACAATCATCTCATTCAACCAATTAAAACATGCCCGATATCCATATGATGCAATCAGCCAATCAAAAGAATCAGATCAATCACTTTTGAGATCATATTTGGGGTCAAAATTCCCATGATACAACCTTGGACACAAGTATTTTGTCACCCAATGATGCTCCTATAGAGATCTTGTCATATTCTTACTATACTCCATTGCTCAATCCATCAAAACATGATGATACTTCAAATGGAAAGCTTGTTGGTCAGTTATATGAGCGCGATAAGTTGTGCAATAATGAAAGTGAAATGATTCTAAATGCTGATTGTAATTCAGAATGCAAGTTACCAAATGATTTTTCAACAAAAATCAGTCATGGGATAACAAGAAATGATGAATCCAAGAGGATGAGAGATATTCAATGCTACCCCAGAATTATTACCATGAAAGAGAAACAAGTACAAAATATTTGTCATCTTCACAAGGTAATTATGATGACACTTTTGATCCTAAAAAAGATTCACACAAAAAAGACACAAATAGTAATTGTTGGGTAGATATTCCACTTGAACAAAGTAGATTGGATGAGAAGTTGCAAGAATACCCAGTTGCAAGAATTGGGTATTCCTATGTCATTATCAAATTTTTCATGGATGGAAGGATGTAGAATACACCTCACAAATCAACATTGTGAGATGGATTGCCCTATTTTTCTTGGAAAGATGGGCTTCTATTTGAAAGGAAAGATGACTATTGAAGAGGTATTAATTCCTATAGTAGATCATTGGGATAGTCAAACAAGGGAAGAAGAAGAAGAGGAACATGATCAAATTCATGAGACTTTGGAAGATATGGATTTGCCTAATGAGAAAGATAAAGTGATTGACATACAAGAAAATGAGGATGAGACAATTTAAAATGATGAAGAGAGTGAAATCATATATACATTCATAGACATCTTCATGAAAGTTGAAAGTGGAAATGTCTCTTCTCATGAAATCATAAGTGATGATGCACTACCTTTTTTGAATGCTAATCATGATGGAACCAAAATAAAGGAGATACAAGAGGTTCAAGAGGATGATAAAAAGGAAGATGATGAAGATGAAAAATTGTGTCATGAGGTAGAGGACTCTCAACATTTACAAATAAACAAACAAGATGAATCTCAGTTTTTTTCATCAGAGGAGGTAGAAAAAGTGATTGATTTGGCATCATGTTTGAGTAAAGAAATGTCCATTTATGGGTATTCCATGCACATATCAAACCTTGTAGTAGCCAATTCATGTAGGATTCATCCTTTTGAGATACATTCAGAGGTAAGTTGTCTTGAATTCTTGTTAGCTTGGGAGATCACCTTAGAAGGCAAGTACAATTTTGAACATGTTTCTTTGAGAAATGAGGGAGAAAATGATTTGAATTCTGATACTAACGATTCTTACAATTTTGAAGACATGCTTATGAGTGAAATTATTAGTCCTAATGAGGTCAAATGTGATGATTTATTATTTATGACTAATGATAATTATAACAGGGATCACAATCTGGATGATTTGCCTCTTGAACCTTGTTGTAATGACAGGTATAGTACATCACTAATGCATATGTTTTCTTATGGTGTGCATGCACTTGAGGAGAATGGATTGGTGTACCATGAGATAAGACCTCCAAAACAAGAAATCTCATTGAGTGAGTATATGCCCATGGTTGGGAACTCACTAAACCAGGTTGTATTTGTCCATTATCCCTTCCTTTTTGATGATTTTCAGTTTGAGTATGATAAAGGCGAAAAAACTTGTTTGTGGATTAATCATGATTATGGAGAGTTGCCAAAACTTTTTATTTTATGTGATTCGTACCCATAATTTGAACAAAAATTGTCTAAATTTTATTTTTTTGAGTACAAAGATGAGTTTGCATTCCTTAGAACTATGCAAGGTGCATTATTACTACTGCATGGAAAGAAAAATCAATTAATAAGAAAATCATATGCTTGTTCTATGTTTTTTGTATATAATTTAACTTTAGTCCTAATTAGGTAGGTGTTAGTTAGTTTCCCTTATGTTTTAGTGGTTAGTTTTGTTTTGTCAGTGTGTCAGTCTTGTTCCTTGTTGCTTGAGTGTTTTTTCTTTTTGTTTGTTGGTTCGGGGAAAGAGAGTTTTTATCGAGGCTATTCCTGGTAAGTGGTCCATCCCAAGTGGTCTTTGATAGGAGGCAGAGGTATTTCTTAGTAAAATTTTTTAAGGGAATTCATCTTGCAAGAAATTGTATACATGGATCATGAATGGTGATACCTTTTACTAGCAATCAAGTTGATATTCAAAGTCAATCATCCTCAACACATTACACACTATAAACATGATATTGTGGTTGTTGGTTTCTTGGGTAAGTATTAGTTGGAGTTGATTGGAGCATTATTTTATGGGTGACCTCATATCTCAGAACCCTTCTTCCTCTACATTTTAACTTCAAGAGACAAAATCAAAAGGAGGAATGCATAAAGAAAGGTCAACATGGAAAAGAAAAATTCAAATGCTTGGGTGGCACAACCTAATCACTGTTCGGGTTTCAAGAAAGAAAAAAAGAAAGAGAAAAAGAGAAATTAGAAATGCAAGCACTAAGGTAGCATAGCCTAAATGATGCCTTAGTGTACCAAAAGGCCCTAAAATAAAGATAATTAAAGAAGTGACAATATTCAGAGCACAATGGCTCAAGAAAAATCACCTTCCATGTAAATTATGTTGACTCTAAAGGAGCCCTCAAAACAATAAAATAATCTTATATCTTGTCAGAAGATAGAGAAGGGTGACTCTAGCAACCTCTACCAGGGCTATGAACACCTGACTGGCAGTAGAGCAAGGTTAGAATGAGATTATGGAAGTTTATGAAAGTAAGAAAAGATTAGCTCCAAGTGTTTCTCATCCAGGAAACCTTCATCCAAGTGTTGAAATAATTAACACAGATGCACTCACTGGATGAAACAATAAAGGACTTCAATTTTGAAAAGTTAGTGAAAGAATGTTTTCATGAATGGTGTTTGTGTTCAATTTATTACAAGATAATTTCTAGAGAATGTTTGCTAGTGAAGAAATGCCTTGGGCATTTCTCCTTTTATCGGGGCTATTTATTGTGGTTCCACAACACACACCCCATTTTGGCCACTTAGCCTAATGGGGACCCCTTTTTTTTAGGGTTCCTTTTTGTTGTCTTTAGGGTTTCAGTTTATTTTCCTTGTGCAATTAGCTTAGATAGTTAGAATTTTCTTCATGCTTTCAATAAGACATTACTAACAACTATTTTTGCATGCAAAAGTTTGATCCCCACCTTTTGAGATTTATGAAGAAATAGTGAGGAAAGTTGATATCCATGGGAGTACTAAGATTTTTGCAAATCCAAGAAGTGACAGAGAAGTTTTAAAGAGCTCACCCCAACATTCTTCCAAAATGCAGAGTCTTCAATTTTGACAAGTTCAAAGAATTTCAACACTTAGCCATTTTTCAACTCTGGTAGATTTTCAGAGTTGCTGGGAGTTCTGCTATCTGAAAGCCTGAAATTCTGCCCAACATAGAGTTTTTGGTACTTAGCCAATTTTTGCATGGAGAAAAAACTTTTTGACACTTAGAAAAATTTTGGCCTTCCTAAATTTTTGACCCTCCTAAATTTTTGGCCTTCCTAGTTTTTCAGCCCTCCTAAATTTTCGGCCTTCCTAAATTTTCGGCCCTCCTAAATTTTCAGCCTTCCTAGATTTTCGGTCTCCAAAATTTTCGGCCTTTCGACCTTCCTAGTTCTTCGGCCTCCAAAAGTCCAAAAGTCTGAAAGTTGGAAGAGAAGTGGTTTTGACACTTAGACATTTTTGAAGACCCTATTTTTCAGCCTTCAAAAGTCCGAAGTTGGGAGGAAAAGTGGTTTTGACACAGACATTTTTGAAGACCCCATTTTTTGGCATTTCGGCCATATGAAATTTTCGGCATCTGAAAGTCCAAAATTTGGAGGAGAAGTGGTTTTGACACATTTTTGAAGACCTTTTTTTTCAGCATTTCGGCCCTAGAGAATTTTCGGCCTCTGAAAGTTTGAAGTCCAAAACTTGAGAAAAGGTCATCTCAACACTTAGTCATTTTTGGAGCTTCATTTTTACGGGGCAACTATTGAGATCCATGATTTTTTTGGTACATCTGTCGTTTGACTTCAGTTATCTCAAACTTGATTTTTCAGTCAACTGGATCTCCTTTATGGGATCGTTTCTACATGATTTTTGGGCCTCTTTCAATTGAGTCCACATAGATAAGCCATGATGAAGGATAAAGGGCAGGATCACGAAGTTCTATGGAGAGCTTGCATGAGTTCCAACTACGTTTTGAGCCATTTTATGCATGATTTGCTCTAGTTTTTGTAATGCACGAGGTTTAATTTTGTGCTATAGGGTAGTTTAACTTAGTCTTAGAAGTAGTTTCCTTTATGTAATCTATAGTTTAGATTTATTTTCGAGTTTCATGCATCTAAAACCCTAGCTGCGAAAATAAGAGCACAACTCTATAAATTGTAATAACACAATGTAATGAGGGTCAGATTTATCATTAATGCAATACATACAGTTGTTGCTTCATTCCTAGTGTGATATTTCTACTATCTTTGTGAGATTTATAAATGTGTGATTTGCTCATATATTTATTTAAAAGAGCCAATTGATTGTGTGGTGGTTTCAAATTTGCACTTCTTAGTTTGGTGTTTGCTGATGTCTTACTGCTTTGTTGTGACGAATTGTCGAGAAGATCTTTCTTTTGGTGCTTTTAAGATATACTTGTCTCACGTGTGCGTGCATCTATGGTGGCTTCATGATTTGATGAGTTTTGGCTTATCATACATCTGTGTTCATTTTCGTTGATGATTGCATCCATCTAGCTGAAGATTGTGATTTATTCTGATCTTTGTTTTGTGGGTTACCTCATCTTCTCGATCTTTTAATTTGCAAAGTGGTGTGATATTAGTTTATGTCCCTTATATTTCTTTTCAATAATTTATTTCACATTCTTGTTACCCTACTCCTTACCTTTTCTTTGCAAAATCAATTATGGTAGATTAATTAAATTAGTATTGCTTTTATTCTAAATCTAAAAATCCAAAAAAAAAAGAGAAACATTGTGGCATTCTAAAGTTTGTTTTGCAGCTTTCCTTAAGACATGAACCAGCAAAGGCCTCCTTGTTAACAGATTCACATTTGTCTTCAATTGAGCTATCCAAGCGGTTGAGACCCAACCCAGAAGGAACCTTGAGATTGATCCACATCAGTCTTCCAAGAGGGGAATTTGCTCGTGTAAATTCCTAGTCGTTGTCTCATGTAAAAATGACGCTCAACAATAACTTTAAATTGAATTTGATAATCTTCTTCTTTAGAGTCAATATCATCCTTACCTCTTATTAGCTTTCATCTATTCTTAGGTTTCTCGGTGGTGGCTTGTGCACTTCTCTTCTTCTGATATGTTTGCAATTCTTCATTTCAGGGGTGTAGAAATAGTTGTAGAGGATCTTTTCCTCGCTTTGGTAGGAGTCTCTTCTTGTTTTCTCTTCACTTTGGCCTTCATTGGTGTAGCTTGTAGTTCTTTGTCTGACTTGGTCTCCTCTTCATGTTTACTGTTGCTGATCAGAAGTTGTTCCTTGGTTGCTTCTTCAACTAAATTATCTATTTCTTCCTCTTCTTCTTCACCAAATTGCTTAGTCAAGGTGTCCATCATTTTCTTGGATTTTTTGCTAGCCTTAACTCTGACTAAGTCCATTTTTATTCTAAGTTTAGCTTCTTCATAGGTTACGAACCTAGTAGCTTTGGGGTCTTTGGGCTCATCTAGTAATGCCTTGATTGACCTAGAGGCTCAGTTAATATCCAGTTCATAGCCCATTGGAGGTAGCCATGCACTTCTTGGCTTAACTACTTTAATCAATGTGGTGTTAGTGTCCACTAGAAAACAAATATCCTCCTTGTGCTCTTTAACTAATTGTGGTGGTATCCTGCTCCTTTTATGCATTCCTTCTTTAAACTTTCCAAAATAATCATCCATTGTAGCCACAAATTTCTAACCTAAGTTCTTGATGAACTCATTGATTAGGATGATGACCAGCCGGTTTACATCCCATTCAATATTGTTGACTAATGGAAAATAGTTTTGCAAGTAGAAAAATGTACAGAAAAGTAGCAAACCAAACTTATAAGTGTTGGTCTTTGCAACATAGATAGTCCTCATATTCTCCTCAAGTTGCTTTAGTAGTATCTCAATGAGGTCTAACTGTAAACCTTTCTTGATAATTTTGTATGCTATGTCCACTACTCTACATGGGACAATGTTGGGCTTGCTTGATTGAAAATTCTTATAACCAATAACATAGGCTCCAAATCTTGTTTCTAGATCAGTGATGGTGTTGATCCTGATTCCTCTACCATCTCACTTGGCTCCTATTAGTTTCTTGGTCTATGTTCTTGGTGGGTTTCTTATGGCCTTTGCCTTATCATTTGTTGGGTAATCGGTAACCATATGAAGAATATCTTTTGTTATTTTGACCAGTTCATCCAACCACATTCTGCCTTCATGAACATGGCTTAATACAACCCTAGTCCATTCTGACTTGAACTCCCTTGAGAAATGTAGGACATTTGTCAATCCTTTGACCTCTAGGTGTTTATGCTCATCCTTGAGCTTTCCATTCTATCTTAGCTCCTGACATGTTGATTACAGTTTGAAGTCTATAATTTCACTTATCTTGTAGTGAATATAAGCACATATATCATAAACCAATAAAACCCTAGGTGGTATGCTTTAAAATGTGCCTATTTGATCAACTTGTGAAGCAAATCTAGGGTGTAATTTTTATTTGGGCTCTTCATAGGCTGAGGACTTGATCAATGTGACCTTGTCACTTTCAATCTTGGATTTTGTAGACTTGGATGAGGATGCCATAGTTCTAACAGATTTAGGGCTTCAGGAAATCTTCAAGAAAATAACTCGGTTGCAAAGAACTTGAAATGATAACAAACAGCTTAGGAACTACTTGAATTTATGTTAAATACTCAAAAAAATCCTTGCTCAAATCACTCTAGTTCTGCTCTTGTTTGCTATGTCATAAAATGACTTGCTTCGATGCTTATTTATACCTAAAATTCCTTTTTCTACTCAAAGTTTTGCAATAAATGCTTTTCCTACCACAACTTGGTTAGTACAAAGATGTTCAATTATATCTTTGAAACTTTAGCTCGGTTAACAAACTTTCACTTGGTCATGCTTTTACCAACTATACACACTTTATGCTCAAAACATATAATACCCTAGTGCATCTTATTTCATGTTGATTTTGTATTCATGTAGTAGATATAAGGAACTATTGTATTTTATAACCGATTGTAATTCAATTCCATAATTTCTTGAATTGCTTAGGTGGAGGTGGTGAGATCACCTAATCCAGAGGATGAAGTGTCACTGACTATTGTGCTTGATCTTGCATTGTTATTTATTACTTTTCTCCACATTTGGTTCCTTATCCTCATGATTTCTTCAATGGTGTTTCTATTTTTATTAACATTCACCTCTGGTGCTCAGTCTCTGCAATCTTTACTTAAATGATCAACCTTATGATAGTGCAAACATGCCACTCTAGAGTTTGTCCAATTTTGAGATCTTCCTCTCCAGTGCATTCTCATGCAATTTGTTGCTATATGTCCATATCTACATATTCTATACAACTAGTCCAAGTGTTTTAATCCCAAGTATATATGCATTACCTTACCTTCTCAGTTGATATGTCATGTTTTTTCCTTTTAGTTTCCAGAGTTGCTTCATCTTTGTTCTGCATTCCTGTGATATATGTCCATGCATGTTGCAAGTATGATAATGATTTTTCATGTAGTGTTTCTTAGGTGACTTATTTATATTTGATCTACACTCATGTGATTGATGTCCATACTTGTTATAGTTATAACAATAACCATCAAATTTAGGAGTGGATTTAGGAATACATTTTTCTTTGCTTTTGCAAACATTTGATGTGTGGCCTGATTTTCCATAGTGATAGCATGAGAGCTTATTTGGCCTTGAATTTTCATAGGCACTCTTTTGTTTAGTTTGTTTTGATGACTCTCCCTGCTCGGTATAGCCTAAACTAGTAGTGTTGTCAAGTCTTCTTTGACTGCTTGGGAATTCATCCATCCTTTTAGTCCTTTCCTCATTTTTCTTTATCATCTCATTATGTTATTGTTGAATTTTCACTCTATTCTTTAATATTTCATTTTCTTCTCTTAATTCATCGATGTCCTCCAATTTTCTAGTAAGCTCATTGTTCACTCGGCTGACTTCCTGACTCATGACAACTATTTGATTGGAAATTTCAAAATGATGCTCGGTGAGTCTCAGTATCTTAGATTCCTTTTCTTCTATCTTTTCATTCATTTGTCTTATATCCCCAATAGCCAAGTTCCTTTCTTGTTCTGCTTGTCTTGCATTATTCATGACATAAATCATTTTAACCATTTGGGTCTCTTGACCGATTTGTAGTGCTTTCACTTGATCAGTAAGATGTTGATTCTTTTTCAGATAGATCTAATATGGTTCCTTCAGATGTACATCAAATATACTTTCAGATCTAGATCCAGATCCTCCAAATGGATCCTCTATTTCTTCTTCCCGATAATCAGTCTCATTGTTCTGAGATGCCATTTCCTTCCTTTTGATTAGTAACTCTCTCAATTTTTCTTTGGCTTCATTGAATTGTTCAATGAAGATCTACATCTGCAATTTTTTATTTTCAATGGTCTTTCCAAGCTTATACCTTTCCATCCTTAAGATGTTTTCTCTTTAGTGATTAAACTTCCTCAACAAGAGAACTAGCCCTGATACCAATTGTTGGAATTAGGGAAAAGTGTGTACTGAGAGGGGAGGGGTTAATCAACACCCTTAAAAAATTTCAATTTAATCCTTGTAACCATGTATATCATTAACCGACTGTATCATTTGCATTCACCATACATCTAATAACATAACTAAAATATAAATGCATGTATTCTAATCAAATATGCAAACATAAAACTTCATACACATAACACATGCATTTTGGTATCATAGAAACCCTTGTTAGAAGGTAAAAATTGTCATGGGGATGGAACCTACAAAGCTTCACTACTGCAGTAACAAAGTTGTCGGTTAAGGCTACAAAGATTTGATCACTTCTGGTGATCTTACCCTGTTAGGAGTAACAATAAGATAAGCTAGATCTACCTGGTTAGAGGATTTTAGAAACACAATTAAGTGTGCACTTGGTTAAGAGATTTTACAAAAAGACTATTAAGTCCACTATGTTAAGAGATTTAAGGTCTGCTACAATGGTTAAAAGGTAACAATAAAATTGATCTATAGATAGCAACTAATATTTCTTGATATCATATATGCTATGTACTTATCTGTTATCACCTCAATGTGATTGATATCTTCTTTGATTACTGCTCGGTAGCCTTCTATTTATGATAAATTGTATACTTTGGCAATGCTTCAAACTTTTAACCCTATTTGATCTTCAGATGTCTCCCAATGGTGGCTACTTCATGTGTGGTACATGTCAAAATGACATCAATACAATATTTATATCAAAGTGATTTGACTTGATTAGGGTTTAGATACTATCATAGAAAACCTAAGATCTACAGTTCAAATGAATAACCTACATCATCTTTACATTGGAATCATTAGTTATTAAATGATTACATCCACATTTAATTTCATCTTGATCTTGGTAAACCATTTCCTAATTAGTGTAAACCATTTTCCTTGTAGTTTGTGCCATTACAAACTGCTATGGCATTTCCTATTTCACTCGGTGTATACTGCATTCATCACTCGGTATTTAACTCATGCTCGGTAAATATGAATGCTTGGTACTCTATAATCATCTGGCTTGGTAAGAGTACTCAGTCAAAGTTGTATTTGGTTAATGTAGTGATCTTCTTGTATTCTTCTCGGTGTCTAGGCTCTGTATGTTGATCGACTAGACTATCTTAATGATACTAATGACAACCATTAATTCTCTACAGAGTAACAGTTATATAAGACACAAATCCACAAAGGCAGAAGATGGGTCTTTGGGATAAATAGGAGAGTGAAATAGTACCCTTGTCCCCTATTAGCTCATTTTCATGTAGAATTGCCAATATAGTTTTCAAACTTGACTCACGGGTTCTCAACTCCAGATTCTTACAAGGAAAAGGCTAATTGATAAGGACCACGTCCTTCTTCTACTTCGGGCTCCACAGACCCAGGTGGGTGTACCTATATTTAGACTTAAGGCTCCACGATGAGATATTAATGGAATCAGACGTTTATTTGCAAAAAATGGCAAGTGTGACAAGGATAAACTCCTTCTTTTCGAGCTTTGAACTCAAGCAGGTTAACCCCTTTTAGATCTACTTCTTGAAAGGATCACAACAATAGTTTATATTCTTGATATAAACTTTATCTTTTCAGTCACTCAAAATATACATGAAAGTAAATTATTATTTGAAAATTGTTGAGGGTGAGATCTCTGCAAATCAAGGATAGACCAGTGCCTTATCTTCGCGTTATAGAGTCAAACAATGAAATGTATACCTACAGAAATCTTCTAAATGAAACACAAATAAATCCCAAATGAAGTGCCTTACAATTCATCCTCTCTTAAACACGTTTGATCATCAAATTCTTGCTAAATTCCTAAGCTCTCAGAAATTAACCTAAAGACATTACCCTTTCCTTGAAAGGAGCTAGAGATTAAAATCACAGATACCTTGTAAATGGTATATCAAAACTACCTTATAGATTCAATACACAAAAGCCATATAATTCAAACAAGAAGACAATTGAAATCATGCAAGGGAATTCTTTTTATATTCCAATAAAACCCCACTGCATTAATACACTTCAAAATCTGATAAAATATTCTAAGATTTCAACAATGGCGTTCAACCTCTACAGTATATTTCTCAACCTCCTCAAAATGAACAAGGCCCTACTACTTATACCAATTAGCCATCTTGGAATCTTCAAAAGGATGCAACAAGCTTCGGATGGCTGTTAAAAGATCTTGCATTAAAAACAAGATTACAATCCGGAAAGTTGTTTGCAACAACAGATTACAAATATCTATTTCCAACAGTCCCGCAGGTGGCATCTTTGTCTAAAGATATTTTAGAGTAGTTGCTAAATTTGTTGTGTGAATGATGACCGCCATCTGGCTAATTTACATCATTCTTTTTTTGAAACTTGCTCTCCCTCATTTTTTGGATCAGATGCCATCTGCAACTCTATTTGGCCAGGTGTCACATTCGTGTCTGTGACAATTTGTTTGACATTTTTGTCCCTTTTACCTTAACTTTCAAAAGTTTGGGATACTAACACCTGCTGCCTCTTCAACTGATTTCCCTTTCTTCTGAATCTCCTGACAGATACATGGATTCCCAAGTCATGTAGGTTTCTTCACTTGGCTAATGAAAGGCAAGGACCTCATCTTTCTTTGGGGACAACTTTTCCCACTCAGCAACCAACTGATGAACCTCTATTCTCACATTAGCAAAATGTAACCTAGCATCCTGGAGGAGTTCAATAAAATGCACAAATGGGGCATTATCATCTATACCAAGAATGTCATTTATTTTAGTTAGCACTCGTCTATCTATTTGCTCCATCCATTGACCTTTATCCTTGATTACCCCATGTGCTTTGATAAGACCAGGGAAAATTTGGAAATCATCCTGGAAATATCTTGTTCTTAAGACTTCTGACCTTCTCTCTATACTCTCCCTATTTACCTCAAAATCAAAAAGATCTTTGATAACCCTGTAAGTACTCGTAAGCTCAATATTTACAACACACTGATCCTTATTTCGATCAAACCATGACCTCAGGGTGTCTTTCCTTGCAGTCCATCTTTCCAAAATTTTGTCCACAGTTGCCACCTCTTTCTGAAAGGTCACCAAGACATCTGCCAATTGTTTTGCAGATTTGTATACTTCTTTAGGTCTCACCTTGGCAACAAAATGTGACACAACACCTTTTATCTTACCAGCTAACTTATTTTTTACCCTTTGGTCAACATCTTCTTCATCCATGGAAGGAGGAGAAGGGGAAGGGGGAAGTTCAATAATGGGGCTCGATGAGGAAGGCCCTGCAGAGGAGGAAGCTATCTGAATTTGTTTTGATAACTGTATTGTGCCCTGTTCTCCCAATTTCTTTCTTAAATCTACAATCAGAATATCTCTCTCAAGAATCCCCTGTTTCATCTCACCATAAACCTTCAAGACTGTTTCCAGTTTTGTAGTGAGTTCATCTTTCTCTCTAGCTTCCTTTTCTACCACCTTTGCTGTTAATTGTGCCGTGGCCATTACCATACCTGATGCCTCCACCAAAGATGTATCAGTAACTCTTCTTACAATTAAACTCCCTGAGAGGTCATCTTTGACAATTTGCTTTCCTTTATCACTTTCATTCTTCCTCAAAGACCACATCACCAATGCTTGATGATTATCACTGAAAGTGACTCCTTTAACAACTTGTTTTGCTTCTTCTAGAGTCCTATGGAGAGGAGTGGTTTGCTTTCTGACTGCATCAAACACTACTACATCAGCTATATCCCATTCCGGGAGGATCAGTACTCCTGACATCTTTACCATATCTCTTCCCTGTTCTGGAGTGATTTGTTTGAACTTTGCAGTCATCTCTATTTTCACTTCTTCCTCTATAAATTGTAAATCCTTATCCGGATTCACTTCATGTCTCTTCTCACAGATTTCTTGAAATTGCTTGATATTTAATTTCCAAAGAAACTGCATAAAGGCCCTAGTTTTAACAAAAGTGTCATCAACCAAAAACTCTTCACAAGCTTGCTTGATTACAGGGTCCAATTCAGTGCCTGCTAACTCCCCTGGTGTTAGATCCAACTTAGGTTCTTCTGGTAGCTCTGGCACTCCCTCATTTACTTCTTCATAAGTCATGAAGATCTGACCTAGAGCATCTACTTGCTGCACTTGTTCTGCAATCTCTTGGTCATCAAAAATTCTTATAGGAGACTGTGATGGGGAGTACTCCTCTTCCACATGAATAGGTCTCTCTTCCAACCTTTTCCTTTTTGATGGGGGTGGAGAATCAACAATATCTTCAGCAATCTGAGGAGGAGAATCGGGGATCTCCATAATTTCCTTTTGTTTTCCAACCTGTTGTGAGGTTGATGGGATACCCCTTTTATCCATCTGCTTTTGCTGGCTCTGTTCTGGTATCACCACATTGTAACCAGTCTTCTTTTGTACCACATATCTCCCCGGGGGTAATCCTTTTGCAAACACAAGCTTACTCAACAATTGTCTAGCCTTTTCTGGATCATCCTTCATCACTTTTTCCTTCTTCTCATTTAAAGTCTGGAAAACACCCTGAAAACAATTCATGAGAGTGTCTATTTTCTTCCCCATTGGAGTTATGCTTTTCAGGGGATCCCATCCTGAATCAAATTGTCGGATAAAATCTAGTGTTTTCTTGTATACCAACCATTTTTCTTTCATGACCTCTTGTTCCTGTATTTTAGCTACATTCCTGATGATGTCTTCAAGGAAATTAAAAATGTGGTTGATCATGGCACACTTGGCTCTCTTTTTAAACATTTCATTATAAAACCCTTCTGGATCTGCTGTTCTGGCAACTGCGGTAGCCATATGGTACAGGGCCAAAATTTTATCCATGTAGACCCATCCACCCTTGGTAATTATGAATTGATGGGCAATGGTAACATTTGGGAATAAAGTTCCCTTGCCTTTCCCAGTGAGGGCACACTCCTCAATATCACCCAATTTCCTCAAAAACTCTGCAATTCCAATCCTAAGGGGTACTTGATAGGGCAGTATAAAAGGGGTCCCCCTAAAACCATACAATCTGATAACAGTTGATACATTGTAGAAAATAACATCTCCCCAATTGTGGATGATGTTCAAATTCTTGGCAAACTGGTTTGGCCTAACAAGTTGTGCTAACATTGTTGGGATTCTTGGGTTATCTAAAACAAACAGCTTCCTGAGTCTAGCTGCAAAATGTTTATCAAAATTGATAAAACTGTGATCCCTTTTATCCCAGGTCATTGTGAGGCTCCATAATTGGACTGGCATGTCTTCACCATCCTTCTTTCTCACCAATTCCATTTCTTGTTCAAAATAGCTTGCTCCTTTGAACAGAAACATGTACATCATGAAAGAGTACTAGCCAAAGGGTCTATCACTTTCATTCTTCTGAATCTTTACTAATCCATTATGGATTAATTTAGCAATGAAAGGAGCAAAATCAAAAGTGATAGACACGTGTGCATGTAAAATTTGGATCATCATGAACATCAAGTGTATTGGCATCCTGTCACTAACATCCTCTCCAAAAACTTGACACAATGACCAATATGCACCCCTAGCTCTAAGATCAAAGTATTCTATTTTAAAAGGCTCCGGAGTGTTCTGCCCCACAACAACCATTTTCCCAATTTTTGTGCAAAAATCCTTCAACAACTTGCCTTTATAATAGTTCCTTTGTGCATTGTAAACTTGCCTTAATTCTTCAAAGTTAATGCTTTCCAAACTTTCTGACGGTTCACTCAATCTGAACACCTTCCTGATTTCTTCAGCTGAAACCTTAAACAATAACACCCCCTTTGCATCCCTAATTTCTCTAGTGATTGGATCATAATTTTTTGCAACCTGGGTCATCAAATCTACATCTAGAAAGACACCAGGCACGACAACTTTTCCTAAGTCAGATTGCCATATATTGCTTGCAGGATGAGGGGCATTTCTCTGACTAAAACCTACCTTGAACAATTCCAGTCCTGTGGTATCAGAGTCACCTCTTGCGTTGATAGTACCAATCTTGGCTTCTCTAATAAAACTTGCCGTATCATATAAACCTTCTACTATTTTTACCCTAGGGTCTTTAGGAATCAGACTCTTACTCTTCACCGGGGTAGTGGAAGAGCCAGGAAGTAACTGCAATAAATCCTCGTGCAAACCTCTTTCACTATACTCTACTTTACCTGACAATTCTTTCCTTGGGCCATTTTAAAGTTTATTTTAACAGAAATTCTTGCACGATAGACTAAACACAGAACTATAATCCTTTCAAAAAGGAAGCAAATCGCACAAGAATTTCTAACCTTTTCTCTCAGAAGCCACCCGGGAAAAGCAACCAATCCTCAGAAATCTTCATGCCTGAATCTCTGCAAACTTTGATCTCTTTGTTCTTCTGAAAGTGTGTGAAATTCTGATATATGAGCCACTTAAAGTAGTCCTGTCAACAATTAATTCAGCACGATTGAAACAATTACTCCTCCGGAAGAGCGAACTGTCACTTCTTCAATGGGAAACCTTACTTCGCACCATTTTACCTTCAGTTTGAATGAGAACCATTGATCCTCATTATCAGATGATCCAACGGCTTATCGCATGATCGCATGGCTTAAAAAACACTCACGCGAACATGCGACTAACCATCACACTACCTTTCTGTTCCTAGCGGTCTCTTGTAACTTTCCTTTGTTAACATGAAATGCTTTTCGCATGATCGCATAGCTTAAAAGAAGCTTATGCGAACATGCGAAAACCCGTTACCACTAACCGTCACTGTCTTCTTTTAAACCACTGGTCCCACCCTGCCTTCGTCAATAAAGAAACTCCACGTTTGTGACACCTGGTAGGATGTCAAGTACTTTCTCTCTTTTCGAGCACCGGTGTTTGCTGAAGCTAACCAATGAGAAGACTTCATTTATGCACATCTGTCAAAAAATTTTACCAGAGAATCACACTTGATTCAACGCAAGATCAACGGCCTGTTGCATAATCGCATAGGCTTCAAAGATTCCATGCGATTATACGACGACTGTCCGATCTTCCCTTTACTATTTTAAAACCTCAGAGATTCTTCTGTCACCGGCCCCACTGATCTCAACAAATAGAAAGCCACCAGTTGTAAGCTACTTGTAAGTGGTCCCACTGATCTCCACATCCGGCTTTTGTTATAAGATCAACGACCATTTCGCATGTTCGCATAGTTTAAAAGACACTCATGTGAACATGCGACCGCCGTTAGATCTTCGTTGAAGATTCTCGGTTGGAATGAACTTAAAACATAGGAAAATGTTATTTATATCACCAGGTTTCTAGACTAAGGAAAAACATAACCCCCGTGTATTAAAAAAAATGCATGTGCTCTTTAACGGACCTAAGTGATTTTTTTAAAAAAGTAACGCTCGAAAAGGAATAAAGAAAATGACTTAGGATTTATTTTGAAAGTGGTAAGCATTTTAGGGGTTTTTTACATGAATTTGAAATTCTTCAAAGGCAAGACCTAGGGTAAGGACTTTGAAATAGGGTTATGTCAATTTTTTGAAGAACTCCAACACTGGACCTAGGAAACTTTACAGACCAAAGGATTAACCTATCAGAATGGACAAAAAACCTCAGAATTTTAAGAATATTCCCAACATCCCCCAAGTGTGGAGAAAAGGAATAAGGACTATTATGTTTCTCACAAAGTATGATTGCACCTAAAATAGTACCACCATAAATGATAATGAGCCCCTATAGGATAGGCTACCAATGTCACATAGTGAGGAGAAACATAATAGGAACTTAGATGTTATTTAGAATGATAGTAACAAAGGTGTCATCCATTATTATGCATCAATTGAATGATACCACAATTAATGATTTCTTGAGTTTTTCACTTTAAATCATAACATTCATTAGTCTTAAGGCTAGGAACTTGATGATACATACAAATGGAAGAATTATCTTGTTTGTGCTTGTTATTTTTTTATTTGTTTTTTAAAGGAAGAGTAATTATTGGCATTGAAAAGCTCAAACAAAATATTCTCTTGTTTAGGAGAAGAATTTATGGTTTTTTTGGATAAATGGGAAGGTTGGAAACCTAGACTTTCTTTGGAGCAATTCGATATAAATTTCTCGCGGGTTTCAATGATTTGTTGCACATATCCTATACCATGTCCATCATCAAGGTTGGGAATATAAAAAGATAAGGGTGTCTCATAGGTGGAATTGGATTGAAATTTAAAGAGGCCCAATCAATATCCATCCATGTGTCATACTAAGGTGTTTGTTTCTCAAATTCAAGGATTTTATTTTTGCTACAAAAGATTGGTGTGAAGTCTAAAGTTCCCCAATCATCATCTTGAAGAATTGATGATATGTTTGAGCATATTTGAGAAAGAATTGAAGGAGGTGGAGATTGAATAGTGTTGACTTAATTAGGATCCTTATTTGTTTAGGTTACATTTTTAGAAGGAAGGACATAAGTTATATTATCCTCTTAAGGATTATTATATGTGTATGGTACTGCATGATAATTGGGTTGTGTAACTCCTTTTACAATAATCACTAGTTTATTTTGAGGGGTATATTGAATGGTATTAACTTGATCAGGTTCTTTATACTCAAAAGGCTCATTTAGAAAAGAGAGAGGATCAAGGATATCATCTTTTTCTTCTAAGGCATTTTCATGAAGCACTTTGGGAGAGGGACAAACATAACTCATTACTGCTTCATATCTAGAGGGAAGATAATTAAAATGGATAGAAGGGGAAGTGTCATTAAGATATTTGTCAATCATATCACCCTTTTCCACCACAAAATCATCCTCTTTCACAAAGGTACTATAATATGGGAGGTGTATATCAAGAGAATAATCAATTTTGTTCTCCAATGGTTCATCCCAAAGAGGGAGGTCATTGAGGGATGTGTTAAAAGTATCTTCTTCCATCAATATGTTGTCATGAGGGGAAATAAATTTGGGAGATGAATCATTGATTGGTTCATAAAGGGGATTTTTGTATACACTAAATCCTTCTATCACATTAGTAAACTTTTGGCAAAAAGATACTTTAGGGCATTGAGAGGAAGACCTAGTAAAGATGACATCATCAAGGAATTCATCCATCATATCAAAGTCTTCACTACTAAATGGATCGTCAAAGGGAGTAAAAATTTGTACAAGGAAATCAAACATTTTGTAATGAAACAAGCTAATGTAATGAAACAAAGCATAAAGAGACTAATCTAATTTCACATGAAAATAAAATATTTTTAGATTTTTTGGGTTTTGAAATATGAAAATGCAATGCAAGAATGAATCTATGAAACAAAGCATGCAATTTTTATGTCTTTTTTTTCTATGAATGAATGCAAAAAATAAGACTAAAAATTAAAACTAATTGCATAAAATGTAATAATGAAATGCATACAAAGGAGATCTAGACATAAAATCAAAATAGAAATGTCATGTGTCAGGCTCACCAAAATTTACAATAGGAAAAGGGAAGCAATGCAAAGAGGTAGATCACTTCTCATTTTCAAAGTTACACATTCAAAAGGAAGATGTCCCAATAGGAAAGATAAGATCCCAAGCATTGAATGGGTCAATGACCCTTCACTAAATATGTGAAATTAAAATGGGGAGAGATAATAAAATGAGAAATGTAGATTAGGGAAGGATTATATGTACCTAGAATTGAGATAGGAGAAATGAAAACTCAAATATAAATTTCTAATAGATGAAATCCCAAAAATACTTGCAACTATTGATCTAAAACCTAAAGAATGTAACCTATTTGTAAACTAAATTTTAGCTAATTCTAGGAGGTATGGAATTCATATAACATTATGTACCATGAAACAAAATTTTTGAGTCATTTTGTACCCTAGGTTTTTGACTGAAACTTTCAGTGATGCTTTGACAATTACCTATATGTCAAGATCTAGTAGCTTTGTAACCTATTCTTGCACATAGACAAATGGGGAATAAGGTTGAATAAAAGGTTTTAGCTTAGTCAAACCCATGTTTAGGAATCAATCTTGAAATGAAATGAAATAAAGGAAAGCATGTTGTCATGTAGCATAGGCTAGATCTAAGAAATGAAGCATGTCATACCTTTGGCAATGGAAATTCTTATTTGAATGTGATCACATATGTTGATGCAATAGTTTTGAATTAATACAAAAATCCAAAAGGAAATCATGAAAAGAAAAACCTTATGTAATGGATGTTGTAATTCGCCACAATGTTTTATAAAGGGAGAACGAAGAAGACTTGGATGAATGTAGATGAATATGTATATCCTGCCTTGATATAGAACTTCTTTGATTGGACTTTAATGAGGGAAATAAGCTATATTTATGGATAATAATAACTTTAATTCTTGATAATGCTAGATCTTGAATACTTGGACTTGATAGTTTAATGGATCTTGAACTTGATTTGCTTCCTTACACTTGATAGCTTGAATGATTGATTTCTTATAATTGGTCATGAATAGATTGTGATCGATGATGGATCCTAAAAAGAGGAGAGATATGGTTTTTTCATACCTCTTAAAATATTTTAGGGGTTAAAACTTAGGCAGGACAACCACATGACCTAATTTCCCACCAAAACTACAACAAGAAGCTTAGATTCAATTTTGGGCCACTTTAGACAAACACATAACACCTGAAACATTATGTACCTAGCTACATAATGTCACACCCATTGTGTACATAGAAAAAGGAACACATATTTTACTAGGTGTTGAGATGATAGGGTGGATACGAGATTATCAAGTACAACCAATTTATGAGGCAGAGACAACACTTAAAAGACACAAGGAATGATATAGGGCCTAAGTGATGAAATTAGTTATGGGATTGGAGGAAAATAGATGAGTGCACTTAGAAATAAGAGATTACCTTGATTTTAATCAAGACTAAAATGAAAGAGGGCCTATATTTTAATTTAGGTGTCCATCAAGTGACATATGAGGTCCTATTATAGAAAATACACAAAGTTGTGTGCAAAGTAGTCCTTACAATTAGATTATTACAATTTAGGACAATGCAGATAGTTCTTTAATGGAATGTAAGGGGTATGAATATCATCAAATTGATATATCAAGTCATGTATTGTGCACATGCAAATGAAAATTACTTAAGTTGGTCACTCCCCATGCCCCCACAAAGAGCTTACCTTTTCATTTTATACTTTGCAAGTGGGCAAAAAGCCTTTGTCTAACCATTTTTTGATTCCTTTGTTTTTTCATGTGGCATCCCTTGCACCCCCCAAAGCCACTTATCCTTTACCCTTTAGCCCTTATGGATTGGTAGGATGCCCTTTGTTTAGCCCCAAACTTAGCCATTTAGTGTTAATTGTTATGTTTCATGTGACTCTACGAGGGTTAGTTCACCATTTTCTAAACAACTATGAGATTGTGGAAAATAGGAAAGATGTTGCTAGTAGGATAACAATTATATATTCCCCACATCCTTTTGAGCTATAGTAGGTAACATTAGGTCACTATTGTGTGATTGTGGGAAAGGGTTAGTGAATAATTGCCAAGTGACTATTGTAAAGGCTTTATTGTTGAGGGTCAAGATCAATCCTTGAGAAGAATTTGACCCTCTCATCCTCATGAATTGGGACATGTGGGATCAAGACACTCTTGTGGGATGACAAGATGTTGTATATGGTGGCCAAGCCTAAGACTTGATTAGAGGTTCTTCTATGGATAATTAATGGTTAAGATTGTTGGCTAATAGATAGGTCATCTAATGATACAACTCCAGCCCGAAATAAGCCTTATCTACTAACAACATTTGAAAAAAAATTATATTAGCTCAATCTCTGAATTGATAGGTACAACTCCCTAAAATAGATATTCAATTAACACATTTTGGTATTTTCAAAAAATATAATAGGGTGTACTCTTAACCAGAAAGTAGGAGAGGCCTCTAATGGATATTCATCACCATGATATACCCACGAATGAATAAAAAAGTTAAATATACGTATGTTATGCTACTTCCCTTGACCATGAAAATGAAACACAATAGAAAATTTTTAAAAACAACTTGCATATACAATCCCACAACCATGGAACCATACGTACAACACACCAATAAAATGGAAATAAAACTATCAAACAACATGAATATGGTAGAATGTAACCAATAATGACTCTCAGATCATCATATAATCACAAATTTAAAGAAAACACATTTCCACTAAATCTGCAACTGATTGATCTCATTCACCATTCATTCATTCAACAAAAAAATCATAAGTCTAACAAGGAACAACAACCATAGTTCAATTTTCAAGTCACACTCAATTGCCACAATAAAATGGGGAAATCATAACAAAAAATTGTCAATCCACATTGAAAAATTTAACAGAAATATAAATAGTCCCTTTGTCTTCCATGGTGATTACAACTACAATTCTTGAAATTTCTTCTTTCAACAGTCCCATGACAAGTGTTAATGGGAAGAACCAAACAAAAGAAAACAAAAGTTATGTGGCCTTTGTGCTCTCCCTTTTGCCAATTGATTCCTATGTAGAAGCCTTTTGCCTTGATTTGTACTGCTGGAAGGATTTTATGACACATGCTATCTCTTCATCCTTTGATACCCTAATATTGTCATTTTTAGTGGTCCAATAAATATAATTTTCCTACACATCCTTTGCTCTTTATTTTTAACCAGGAAGCTTTTCACTAATTGTAGATAACATGGCATCAATTTGGGTGAGTTTATGAAGGTCTTTTCTCTAGTATATAGAAGGACTGATCATTTTATCAATACTTTCTTGATAAGCTTCTCTCATAAGGTTGATGTCGATGACATCTTTTCCTTTGTCGTGGTGAGAGACACATCCCAAATTAGTGAAATATTTTTCAATTTTCTAAATATCCTCTTGCAAATGGTCCTCTAAATTTCCCAAATGTTTAGAATTTTTAGTTACAAATTTATGCTTAAAAGTTAGGGAAAAAATCCATTTTTCCACAGTTTCATCAGGCGATTCCAGGAGTCATATCTTCATTGCATTTTCTATTTTCATATCCATGATTTCTTTAAGCATTGAAAATAATTGCTTATAATAATCTTCTTCACCTTTGATAATGTCACCTCTCAAACTATCCCTAATCTGTAGAAGGGCTTTGTAGTGGTACCCAATGTGTTCAATTAGGGGCAACCCTCTGACTTTCATATTTTCAATCCAGTCCCTGTCTATCTTGCCCATGTGTCTTTCTTCATATAACTGGGTAATAAGGGCATGGTTTTCCTTTAATGTTGGATCTAATATAGCATGGGATGAACCTATTGGCTGAGATGAAAAGGGTGTTAGGATCTCCTTGAGATAGTTAGAAAGCTGGGCAATCATCACTTTAAGCTTGGCCTTTTCTTGTTTATCTTTCTCTAGTCTTTCTTTCACTTGTTGATGAGAGAATTCCCACATTTGGACAGTCTTCTCATTTCTATGAGGACTAACATCAATCCTAGTTATAGTGAAGTCAAAGGCATCCATATGATCCAATTTATTGGTGGACTCAGTCTGTGCAATCTCCATGGTTACATGCCCCATTTCTTGGTCTTTCCCTAGGGTAGCTAGTATCGTAGGCTTCCTCTATTTTTGAGGTATAGAAGAACGCTTTATAATTTGATCCACCATGTCTTGGGGAGGTATGATGTCCTCTTCTCTCTTTATTTTCCTTTACAAAGATTGTTCTATCTAGGGGTGGATAAAACCCTTGAAGCCACTAGTACATTTGACCCACTTTTTAGACCAACATTTCTGACCAAGCTATAAAATAATTTTCCATGGTCATTTTATAGAAGAAAAAATTGATTTTTTTTCAAATCTATTCCTGTGTTGGTCAAAATTACGATCCTAAAGAGTAGTTGTAATTATGACAAACATGAGAATAAAAGTAAAAAAAAAGTCAAATTTTATACATATATCCTACCTACCGGCACATTTCATTTTATTTCATTTTGGCATAGTTCGTGAGCAAAGGAGTGCTGAAGGAGGAGGTATAAGGTGAGAAGCTGCACTACGTCAACACCACGTGCATATATGCAAGTAAGTTCAAACTAGTGGTTGAATATCACAGAAGTGCAGACTGGTGAGCAATAAAATCTTCATTTTCTACTATTTCATTGCTTGGTTTGGTGTGTTAATGAGTTAGCAGGTTTTACTTGTTCCATTTCAAACCATTTTTGAATGAATTCTACTTTTCTTTGAAAATATGTACACTTGGTGCTAATTTTTGTGTTTATCCAACTGTAACAATCTTAAGTTTTTGTTAATATATGGAAATCCCATGAACTCTAAAGGCCCAATTCATCCAACAACTTGAAACCACATAGTTTTTGTCTACTGCTGCAGTTGAGTTTCATCTTGTTTGGTTGAATACATATGAAATATTCAACCTAGGGCATCATTGTTGAAGAAGAAAACTAACCTTCCCAACTCTAAGCTTTTGAAATCTTATAAAGCATTATCTTAACCCACCTTTCACACAGTAGCATTGAATCCCAATGGTGAAAATGTGAGTTAGGGCCATATCTTCCAACAAAGATTGTTTGCACTCCAAGCACTGTACAGGAAAAGTCAATAAAAGGAATGAAATTCTTTAATTTTAAGACTTAAAAACAATATAATCAGTACATGGAATGATCAAAACTTATAATACCAATCAATGAATTCTTTTCCTATCAATGTTGCATTGAATACAAAGTTTAATAATATAAACACCAGACTATGTCTTCACGAGCAGAGAAGTGACTGTTTGTAAAGAATTAAAAGTTTATTGCTTGGTAGTTCATTACATTGTCTTCTTCGACCATACACACCTCCACACAAGAAGGACTAAAACCAAACCATTGAATGGTCTAGGAATTTAGAAGACATCCTTTATTACAAAGCAAAACAAAATATAGAATTCAAGTCCCAAAGTAAAACCGAATGGCTTAGGTGCCCTGCACCAATACACCCCCTATCCCACCATCCACACCCATCCACTCATGTCAAGATCTTGTCCAAAATCATGTTGAAATATCCATTGACCTAAATCAAGATCCTTCTCTCTCACTTACTTCATTACATAATCACTTTTGGAGTATATTCTAAAGTCCTTGAATCCAAGCAAATGTAAGTCAATAACACCAAATATATCACTTAGAAGTCTTGTGAAGAGTCTTGGTGAGTTTAAGCCTTTTGAAGAACTTTAGAAATATTGAATATATCATTTCTTGCCAACTATTTGACAAAGCCTAGGAAATCATTGGTTCTTCAAGACAAATATTGTTTGTACACCAAGCACTATACAGGAATAGTCAATAAAAGGACTGTAATTGTTTGATTTGAAGACTTCAAAACAATACAATCAGTACATGGAATGATCAAAAAATATAATACCAATCAATTTTCATGCTTTTCCTATCAATGTTGCATTGAATAGAGAGTTTAATAATATAAACACCAGGTTGTGTCTTCACGAGTAGAGAAGTGACTGTTTGTAAAGAATTCAAAGTTTATTGCTTGGTAGTTCATTACATTGTCTTCTTCGACCATACACACCTCCCCACAACTTCTAAGACTCCTCTCCCATAAGACTCACGTACAAAACTGACCAAAATCCCCTTACAAACTGATTTTCAACTTCTTCTTAACCTGCACAGTCAGTTATATGAATGTTACAATTAGTTATTCGTTTGCATTGTTGTCTAGTTGACAACTAGTTGTCAACTTCGACCACTTTAACCTTTCTTGCATAATATTTAACCTTTCAAAAGGTTTTAGGTTCCTATCCTAATCCCCTAAACTCCCTAAACCTCTACTAAACCCTCATTTAGCCCTTTAGGCCATAATTGCATAAAAATGCAATTTTACATCTTTTTGGCATCTTTGCACTTTGAAGTGCAATTACATGATAATAATGGCATCAATGGCCATATAAAAAAACTTAGATATACCTATAGGTCCTTGACCCTTACATAAATCCTTGGATCACTCAAGTGACCCCATAAATCTATACGATGCCATAAATCTCCCATTTTGACATAGGATAAGAGCATAGTGATAGAAGATAGATCAATTTTGTGCATAACCTGAAGTCATCGTATTCCATGAGAGTGCATCTTTTGAGAATTTTTTTTTGAACTTTTCAAGGGACTAGTAGTTCTACAATTAAATCATCATAACTTTCCCATTACTTAACCATCACACATGGCACAGACTATCTTCAAACTGACAATAC
This sequence comes from Chamaecyparis obtusa, assembly GCA_027943335.1. NCBI lineage: Eukaryota > Viridiplantae > Streptophyta > Pinopsida > Cupressales > Cupressaceae > Chamaecyparis > Chamaecyparis obtusa. The sequence goes on from BSBK01000537.1 coordinate 3,227,443, forward strand.
GTTGCATGTGTAGTACAAAACTATTAGTAATTGGCAGATTAAATTCAAATAATTACTAATAGATTAAGCATATTATTACTATGCTTAATGTTCCATTTAAATGCTAGTATATAAAGAAGATAATCAGAAGCCAATGAAGATTTGTTTGACCAATAGTCTACAGAATTAGAGCTTTAGTTGGCTAGGTCAAATCTTCCTTCGTGCTAGCAGTCTATAGAATTAGACCTTTATTTTAAATGCATTTAACACCAAAAAAAAATTACAAAACTGAACCAATGGCATGTTTACAACAAAGAAATAGAATGATAATAATATGTTGAAAATTCTATTTTGTTTAATACACGCCAAAGGACCGGTCCCAACAATTCTTAAACATACTTTATCTAATATGATGAATTCTTAATAAAAGTCTAATTCTATAGACTGCTAGCACGAAGGAAGATTTGACCTAGCCAAATCTTCCTTGTACCGCACAAAAAATTGTGTGATAACTATGTCTACTCCAACCTTAATTGTTTAAGAATTCATCATATCAGATAAAGTATGTTTAAGAATTATTGGAAGTTCTATTAGACCTTTGTTGTAAACATGCCATTGGTTTTGTTTTTTGTTTTTTGTGTTAAATGCATTTAAATGGAACATTAAGCATAGTAATAATATGCTTAATCTATTAGTTAAGATTTAAAATGAAGATTTTATTGCTCACCGGTCCTCCCTTCTATGATATTCAACCATTGGTTTGAACTTACTTGCATATAGGCACGCGGTGTCGACCTAGTGCAGCTTCCTACCTTATATTGCCTCCTTCAACAATTCTTTGCTCGTGGACTATGCCAAAATGAAATAAAATGAAATGTGTTGGTAGGTGAGATATATGTATAAAATTTGACTTTCTTTTTTTTTACTTCTATTCCCATGTTGGTCAAAATTACTTTATTTGATATGATGAATTCTAAATAAAGGTCTAATTATGTAGACTGCTAGCACGAAGGAAGATTTTACCTAGCCAAATCTTCCTTGTACCACACAACAAACTATGTGATAACTATGTCTAGTCCAACCTTAATTGTTTAAGAATTTATCATATTAGATAAAGTATGTTTAAGAATTGTTGGGAGTTCTATTAGACCAAGACTATTTGACAAAGCAATGATGTATTCAATATTTCTAAAGTTCTTCAAAAGGGCGCTTGAGCTCACCAAGACTCTTCACAAGACTTCTAATGTTTGTAAGCTATCCTTGAAAAAAATTGCAAGTCTGTTGTAATATCTTGGTAGTGATGTTGCAGTTACTATTTTCCCTTGTTAACACCAAATTACAAAATTGGAATGAAGGTTTCATATTCAACAACATTAGTAGTGCAATAGAAATGTAATTTTAAAGTTGGAAGATAGTCACTATTCCTTGTCTCCTTTCACCTTCCCTGCATAAAAAATTATAGGCCCAAGTAATACAAGGCAAGGCTTCTCCCACAAGTCACATTAAACACAGAAAGTGGGAGAGCCTAGGAAATCATTGGTTCTTCAAGATAAATATTGTTTGCACACCAAGCATTGTACAAGAACAGTCAATAAAAGGACTGAAATTATTTGATTTTAAGACTTCAAAACAATATAATCAGTACATGGAATGATCAAAACTTATAATGCCAATCAATGAATGCTTTTCCTATCAATGTTGCATTGAATAGAGAGTTTAATAATATAAACACCAGACTGTGTCTTCGCGAGCAGAGAAGTGACTATTTGTAAAGAATTAAAAGTTTATTGCTTGGTAGTTCATTACATTGTCTTCTTCGACCATACACACCTCCCCACAACTTCTAAGACTCCTCTCCCATAAAACTTGCATACAAAACCAACCAAAATCCCCTTACAAACTAATTTTCAACTTCTTCTTAACCTGCGCAATCAAGTTATATGACTGTTACAGTTAGTTAATCATTTGCATTGTTGTCTAGTTGACAACTTTGACCACTTTAATCCTTCTTGCATCATCTTTAACCTTTCAAAAGGTTCTAGGTTCCTATCCTAATCCCCCAAAACTCCCTAAACCTCTACTAAACCCTCATCTAGCCCTTTAGGCCATAATTGCATAAAAATGCAATTTTACATCTTTTTGGCATCTTTGCACTTTGAAGTGCAATTACATCATAATAATGGCATCAATGGCCATATAACAAACTTAGATATACTTATAGGTCCTTGACCCTTACATAAATCCTTGGATCACTCAAGTGACCAGTCACTGTCACCACACCAGTCAATTCCTTGGTGTTATCAGTGACAAAAACAATGAAATGATAACATAAACAAGTAAAACTAATGCAAAGAAATGTTTCTACATCCAAGGATCTATCAGTGACCCTGGTGCACTCCTTAGGTCCTTTCCTTGACCTTGGTGCTCCTACACCATGAGTGGAAGGAGAGTAGGGTGGGATGTGTAAGAGACCAAATTTTTAATGATTCGAATTAGTAAATAAAAACCATCATTGCAATAGTAAATCTTTACCCGTGGGTACAATCACTACAACAGTGAATTAAATTGCTTATGGAAATGTGTTCTTGAGTGAATAGAGATGTAAGATCATTGCCTTGTGTCAAAACCAAATAGATCAATGATCAAAGTTTTTAGATTTTGAGAACACATATATTCAGTGGAGGCTATAAGAAGAGATATTTGTGAAGATTTTCTAGATCTCTAAAATTCTACATAATATCTTCTTTACTGAGTTGAGGTGGGACAAAAGTAACATAGCTCTATGAAACCTTCACAAATATCCCTTCTTTGGCCTCCACTCATACCGCTTCTCAGAATCTGGAAACTTTTCAAAGAAACAAGTGATGAACATGCAGATTTTCCTAAGCACTACTGGGAGCTGACCCAGCAACACATGTACTATTATGAAAATCATCACAAGTCCATTTCTTGTCGGGCCTAGTTCCCAATAATGCTTGGTCAAATCTGCATGTTTGTCAAATGTAAATGGAATACTTTGTGTCTAACATACTTAAATGGAATACACCAAGAAGTACCAAATGATGAATGCTCAATTATTGTAATGGCAAAACATTAGAACCATCCATTTCTAGAACTTGATTTCTCTATAGTCTTAATGATTTTTCTTTTTCTTTTTTATCTTTTGTCCCTTTTTTATTTCCTACGTCTATGCTTGGTGATAGGATTTTGAACATTTTTGACATACTTAAATGGAATACTTTGTGCCTGACATACTTAAATAGAATACACAATACCAAATGATGAATGCTCAATTGTTGTAATGGCAAAGCATTAGAACCGTTCATTTCTAAAATTTGATTTTCTATAGTCTTAATGATTTTTCTATAGTCCTAATGATTTTGAACATTGTTGAAAAAGAGTGTTTCTTTTTGTGATTATAGTCTTAATGATTTTTCTATAGTCATAATGATTTTTCTTATTTCTTGTCTTTTGTCCCTTTTTGATTTCCTATGTTTGTGCTTCGTGACAGGGTTTTGTCACCTTCTTTTGATGGTATATTTCATTCACTCTATGTGAAATACTTTTTTGTTCACTATTTTATTTCAGCTTGATATTTCTTTCATTTTTCATAAACACAGAGACTACACATGTTGATAAAAAAAATGAGCTATTTGATTTAGGTCTACTTTTCATGATTGTAAATGGTTAATATTTATGATGGTACTCCTTGATGTATTCCATATAAAAATAATCAGGTTTCTATGGTATGATAAATGTCCCTTTGCATTGAGAAAATTAGAGTTGAGAAAATGGTTGTTCAGTGACGATTTGTATTTACAGGTTGCAAACAAACCATCCTTCTTCCACCAATGAGTCATTCCATTCAAGAAATACCATGTATGACGATATCAATCTACAACAAAATAGGGAGACAATTGCTAGATTATGGTCTAACTTTAAAAGAAAAGATGATGGGAAATGTTATTGTCCCTAAAAAATTTGTAAGGTCTTAAAGACTTGAAGATATCTAATCAAAATAGCCAAGGAACATTGTAGGAAGCATGGTCACATTAAAGGGGGAAATGAATTTCATCCATTGGTATGCATTTTAATAATTTATAAAATACATAAGACATGATTTGATGATGATATCACGGTCATGGTTAATTTAAGGTCATAATTTTGATATAGGTCAACCACCCTGGGTTTCATGTTATGGACCATGACAATCCAGAGAATGTGGATTTCCAAATGAGGGAAAATGGAGGTGTTAATATAGAAGTAGAAGGTAATGATCCCATGGAAGAAGATCACGATGATCAAGAAGATCACAATGATCAAGATGATCAAGATGATGATGATGCATATGACCTTGATGTACCTATACTTGCGAAGGCATATGAGCCCCTATATGAAGGCTCTCAAACAACTCTTCTTTTCATTGTATTATTGTTGGTGAACTTGAAGGTTATGAATGGTTTATCCAATGTAGCAATGACATGTATGTTAAGGTATGCCATTTTTTTCATTTTTTTAGTCGTAATTCCCTTACAGTTTACAAAGGGTGAATCATGTAGCAATTAATATTTTTTATATTAACAAATTATATTTTTGGTCGTAGGTTGATAGGTGAGTGTTTTTTACCACCATCAAATATTCTACCTCACTTGTACCGAGAATTATTATCCATTATGAAAGATATTGGAATGGAGTATCAAATAATACATGCATGTTCGAATGATCATATTATATATCATAAACAACATGAATTTGAAACAGAATGCCTTGATTATCATATTAGTAGATATCAATTAGATCGAATAACAAAAAAGGTGCCTCACAAGGTTCTTCAGTATATTCCCATTATTCCACATCTGCAATGATTATTCAGGTGCAATAACTTGTCACAATTTATGGATTACCATGCACGCAATAGAAGTCGAGATGACATTATGTGAATGCATGTGGATGGTTTGACATTTAAGGAAATAGAGGAAACTTGGCCACACTTTAAAGAAGAACCTCATAATCTCAAGCTTTCATTGGCAATAGACGATGTCAATCCATTTGGAAAGATGAGATCTATTTACTCAATGTGGCCTCTTTTGTTATCAACAATAACATTCCTCCTTGGATGTCCATAAAGAGGGAGCACATAATGTTGGAAATGATTGTTCCAGGTATTTTTTCATTTAATAGTCATCTAAATTAATTTATTATAAATAATCCATCAAAATGGTCATAATAATTATGTAATATTTTTGTTGATTCAACTAGGTAAGTACCAAGTTAAAGATATCAATGTATATATTGAGCCCCTTATCAACAAGTTGATGGTGTTATGGAATGGGGTCACTATGTATGACATCTCTAGACCAATAGGAAAAAGATAATTTCAATTCAATGCAATGCTTGTATGGACAATACATGATGCCCCTGGGCTAACACATTTTTGTGGTATGTTCTCTTCTTAACACCTCTTTTTTGGTATGTTATAGTGCTAACACAAAATTAACATATTTAATCCAATTATACACAATCTTGTAGGTCTTCAGACAAAGGGAAAATTTGCATGTCCAGTTTGTGTTCCAAAGATGAAATCTCATCGTTCAAAAAATTTAGGAAAGAAGGTGTTCGATGAGCATAGACACTTTCTCCATAGAAATCATAAGTACCGAATTACTGAAAAACATATTTTCAATGGGAAAGAAGAGACTACATCAAAGCCATAGAGAATGACACCTCGCCTATGGAAGTTGGAATAAAATAAAATAAATCGTCGAGGTAATGTCATTCCATCTGATGGTTTTTTTTTTAAATTTATATTTTGATATTGTGTTTTGTTTACTGATTATGTAATTGATGCTCGTGAAGGTCATTAAGGAATTAATGACCAACTTCCAAAATGACTAAAAAGTTATCCTATGCAATTTAGTAGGTTGTCATACTATGAGAAACTCCCAATCGTGCATTTGTTTGATGTTATGCATATTGGAAAGAATGTAACCTAAACATTATGGAAAATATTAGATGGAAGGCGTGACAGATAAAATTGTCAAAATTTGTAGTGACATTGAAGAATCCAACCATGCAATGAAAAATGTCATTTGATCAAATAACAATGGAGACCAGATTAATACAAGTGCCCTTAATTGGTTATTGTCAGAGCAGCAAATCAATGCTATAAAAGAAGTCATAAAAAAAATATGATTTCCCACATGATTTGTTGCGAACATAAACAATCTCACATAAAAGAAAAGTGAATTTGGGCTAGGGATGAAAACACACAATTGGCATACATTTATTAAGGTAAGTTATGTTATTTTGTATTCACTATATATTTGTATACTGCATGTAGTTTTAATTGCATTCTTTTATAAAATACTAATAAGATCATTTTACAAATATTGTAGTATGTTCTACCTCTATCTCTCCCACACCACTTCGACAATAGTGTCAAACAAGTTATATATGATCTTAGAAAATACATGAGGTGGTTGTCATAAAAAGAAATTAATAAAGAAGATATAAAATAGTGGAAGAGAAAAATTTCTCATCTTATGTGTGAAATGCAAAAGTGTCTACCTTCAACTTTTTTCAATGCACAAGAACACTACCTCATATATCAAGTTGAGGAGATTGAATTGTGTGGACCTATACAAACTAGGTCAATGTGGATGGTTGAGAAGCACTTGAAATTTTTGAAAGGCTTTGTTCGACATAGAGAACATCTTGGGGGTTCTATGATGGAGGGATATATGGTATACCAGACCATGGTGTACATTAGTGAATATCTTCCTAAGTTTGCAGCAAAGATCCATGTAGATCGTATTTGGGATCCCAACTCCATTAACAAATTCAAAGGGGAGTACTTGATGGGAAAAGGTAGGTTGAGAAAAGTGAGAGGTAAATATAAGATGTTATTGTAGTTAATTAATTCTTATAAATCTTCAATATAAGTTATTTGTAATTGGTCTATTTTTTTTATACAATTGGTCGAGAGTGGGATGTAATACATTTGTATATTGCAAACAATTTTGATTGGATGATGGTATGGATTGAACAATGTCAATAAAATGGTTGCTCATTAACATGGGAAGGTGTTGCTTCATTGATTAGAGAAGCTCATCATAATGAGGATTCCAATGTTACGCCAATGGTAATTGATCTAGCATACGGTTTAAGAAGTAGAGAGGTACGTAAAAATTTATTAATGATCATGACCCATGTGTTTTGATTACGTAAAAGCAAGTTTTGAAAGGACCTGAAACCTTTTACAGTGAGATTACAAAATAAGCATTAAAGTTCTAGTGGAAACAGTGCAACAACACCAAAAAACTAGCAAGTCCATCAAAAGAAAAATAGAGAGAAAAAGGACAACAAAAAGACAACATGACAACAAACAGCTGGCTAGATATTATTCATTAGTTTAGCTGCCTGTTCAGCTAACATCTACATATTAGTAGAGGAAACTTTGAGTTCCTCTATATCTTTGTTCTTGTGATCCTCCAACTTTTTGAAGCTTGATCTGGTCCTTTAATGTGTCTGTGATCTTCCTTAACCTCCATGAGCACCTACTCCCCTTTTCCATGCTCCATCTTATCCACAAGTATCTTGACATGCTTAATCAAGGCCTTGAGAATGGAAAAACTCTACTTAGTGATGTTACCCATCATCTTCTCCAACCGCTCAATTTTGTTCTCCATTTTATCAACTCTCTTAAGAATGTTACCACCTTTCACCACATCCCCCTCTTTTATTTTGCTCTCCATTAAAGTGATTCTGTCATTGAGGGTCCTTATCCCCTCGGCCCTACCAACAACCTCCTTTAGTTCATCAATACACTATCCCATAGTCTTCTCTCCCAAATTCATTTTTCCAAGAACCCAAATTTCCTTCTGAAACTGCTGGATTTGGGTTTTAATAGTGTTGATGTCATTTTTCATGGTGTTGAGGTTGTTAAAGAAAGTAGTCCACCCTAGGTTATCAAAGTCATTTTTCACATAAGTCTCCTCCTCCTTGGAGCTCTCCACCCTACCCCTGTTATCAGCCAGACTGTCCTTCTCAATATTAGCCACATCCTCAGCTATATCCTGCATGATATTCTCACCTACCAGAACATTATGGTCTAAATCATCAAGGTCCCCCCTAATAGGTTCCTTCTCCACCCGATTGTCCTATTTTTCCTGAGCATTCTCCTATGAGGCAGAATCATCATTAGAAGAGATGACAACCCACTTACCCATCTTCTTATTCTTATTTTTGGTTCTGGTGAGCTTCCCTATAGTCTCCATTTCCTTTTCACCCTTTCCCTTCACACTGTCATCCCTACTTTCCTCTTACTCCATCTCCATTTCAGTAACCGAGTCCTTCATCTTGGCCTTCTTATTTTTCATTTTGGATGAATATGTTTCATATCAACTCACTATGCATATAATTTTCACATGCTTGAAAAATTGTAGGTCAAGGACCATAAAGCTATGTACTATCATGGCCACAAATTTTGCATAAAAAAGTTGGATGACACGAAGAAAACTTGTGATTCTAGGATAACTGTAGTCTTTGAGGTCACTAATATATCATCTAGAAATGACATACATCCTCAACAATCTCAAAATCGATACTATGGGATCTTGGATGATATAATTGAGTGCAACTTTAATTCTTTCAAATTAGTTCTATTCGTCGTCAAATGGTACAGGCTACGACTAAATCAAAATGATCCTGATAGAATTGTTATTCAACATGATAATGGATTTACAATGATTAATACAAGGTCATTTGAGCTAGTTGGAGATGAGTCTTATGTTCTTCCAAGCCAATGTGAGCAAGTGTTTTACTTAGAGGTTCCACATAAACAAGGTTGGTCATTTGTTGTTATACATGATCCAAGAGGAAGACCGATAAAGTATAATGTTATGGAAGAAGAAGATATTGAAGATGATGAAGAAGAAAAAGACGATGACGATGATGATGATGATGATGATGATGATGATGATGATGATGATGATGATGAAAATGATGATGATGATGATGACGTGATTGAAATGTACAAGGTATGTGATTTAATTATTTATATATATTTATATTTATTAGTATATATATTTAATATTGATTTATTGATTTTAATTCTAATGATTACATATTTATTGTGTTCAATTCTAATGATTACAACATATGTGATTTATAATTACCAATTTTTTTCTTATGATGCTCAATTAATTATTGTTGATACATGTATATATTTTGTTTGATTATCACCCTTTCTGCAAACAGGCAATTGACTACAAACATCGTGACCCCTTCTATTGACGATCTTGCATTCCATATATAAGGTAAAGGTAATTTGTTCATGTTGTCTTCTATGTTATTTGTAGCATACGTATCGTGTAATTTTTAGCTAACTTAAGATAAATGATTAACATATGTAGGAAATTTAACTCCTTTGGTGAGGATCATGCACAGTGACATGGATTAGCAGGTATAAGTCAATAAATAGACATAATTTTCTTATATTCTTATTGTTTATCATTGAGCACGTATGTTATAAATAGACATATTATATAATCATATAATGTGTCATATAATCGACGCAGAAAGTTAGACATGTTATATTCTTCTTGTTTATTCTTTTATATGATTCCTATTTTTGTGTCTTTCATTGACTTTCAACTTACATTTTATATCTCCCACGTATAGACAAAGAAGAACCCTATGGGTCATGACTCTATTCAAGACTTGATTATTCTATATATTATTTAATTATTATCAAAATTCTATTTGAAGCGGGGACATGGCAATATCTCATTTGATGGATTGCAGGACCCACCAAATAGGTACTTGTCAGATCTATCTACATCAAATGAGGGAAATACAGGAATGGTAGATGAAAGTTATACATGTAGTATGGCTAAAATAGAGAGATCAACTAGAGGTCAAAAGATTAGAAAAAAATCAATAAACACATGTAATTTTTCCTTGCTAAAGGGGGGTCATGTTCTTATGATGATGAGACCAAAGGCGACATCAAGGTGCCCTTTCGGTACACACATCTTGAGAAAGAATGGGTACCCAATGAGATACCTCCAATTAACATTGATTTTTGTGTTAATGAGAAGATATATCACAAAGCTCCATCCTCATTACATGGTTTGGGCATATTTTCCATGGATGGGATAAATGTATGTTACAACAAAGTTGTTGAACTGATGAAGTATGTCGGATTTTGTTATAATTACAATGATTGGATGCAGATTGTTTAATATAAAAAAAGTATGCGTAGGTATGCACTATCGGCAAATTATATACAATGGAAAGAAAATGATCAAAGTAAAAGATTTACTATGTACATTGATGGGAGACCAAAAGTAACAGGGAATATTACGGGTTTTATAAATAATATGCGACCTTCCTCAAATAATAAGCAACCCAATTACATATTTGAGGCGCGTGAGGGGAATCATGTTTTTGTATGTGTGATAAAATCAATAAGTGCAGGGGAAGAACTACTAATAGATTACAATTTAAATCGCATAGATACAAAAAAAGCTACTATCATGAGGGTGGTAAGTACTATATACCATTTAAACTAACCTCCAGTTTATGACTCCAATATACCATTTTATTAATAAGTTTTTTTTGCTAAGTCTATTGCTTTTAGTTTGCTGAAGTTTTTATTTTTAATCTTTGTCACAAGACGACATGGATCCCCCACATGATAGAGGTCACGGGGAGGCTCCTCCCACCCATTCTTCAGCAACAGTAAACCTTATTGAAATTGTACAAATTAGATAGTTGAAAAATGTTATATTATTATGTTATTTTATTTAGGGTTTTGGAGTTATTCTGATAGTTTTACTGATATTCCTATGACAATTTGATGTTCAAGATAGGGGAAAAGCACTTGTAACAATAGAGGCAATAGTTGTAGATACAAATGAGGATATCCTAGAAATCCCTAATATAATAAATACGGTGAAGAAAAAACTAAAAAGAGTCAATGCATAAATTATTAGCATTTTGGAAGATGCAAATCCAATCGAGGAGATACGGAAGAGGATAGATGAATTGATGGTGCAAGCACATCATTTTGAAGTAAGCAGTAATGAATATTTAGTTATAACAAAAGTTCAATAAAGGTTTATATTTTATACTCTTTTATGTCGTGAACTAAAATATGTATGTGTTCTTGTTACAAGATTTTTTTCTTACTCAAGTACCTAGTCATGGACATCGCGGTGAGGCCGGTACTAGTAGAGCTCCGGCCACCTCAGGTAAAATAATCCTTAAGTTGACAAGTTACAAGGAATTTTTTCTTTGCAACATTCAAAAACTTCTTAAGTTAACTCTTACTTTTATTATTTTAGAATGTCTTTGCTAACAATGTATTATTCAGGTGATCAAGTCCAGGTGACTCCTCCTAGGAGTTCGATTGACGTCCATCCAAGATTTTCAAGTGCAATGTCGGCAACAAGGGGCATGCAAACATCGACACCTTCATGTTCTATGTTTGGTAAATCTTTATTTTGCTATATTTAGTTTTGTGTTAATTATGATTTGATAATTTGTACTTTAATCTTGGGTGCATCTCATAGTGGATTAATTTTATGGAGTAGGAGATACACCGGCACTATCTGCTATGCCAGATATAGATCATAGTACCTGTATTGGTGATAATTCACCATCATTTCTTGGATCTACCCATGTTTCTAGCACGTGAGTTATGCAGACGTTATTGTTGATTGATGCTAAACAATTGATGCCTTTAAAATGTCCTAAGCTTCCAAGTACTTTAAAATTATTATTATTTATATTGTAATATGCATTTACCTATGTTAGAAATAGGGAATACTGAGAGGGGGGGTGAATCAGTATTCTACAAAATTTATCTTTTTCCCAATTATGGATATAACAGATTATCTTTATACATGCATAACATAAGAAACTAAACAACATGCATAAAAATAAAGAACTCATAACACATTATTTGTTCTCAAGGAAACCTTGGCCAAGGGAAAACCCCGGTGGGGATGGTACCCACAAAGATCCACTAATCAAAAGTATCATGTTAAGGTTGTTGACCCTATTAGGAGTCTATTACAAGCATATAGTGTATCAATCTTGATTAAGGGACTATAGGCCTTGTTAGAAGCCTCAACCTTGTTAGGAGTTGGTAGTACAAAATGTGATTACCAGATGAGCCCACTGCCCAAATAAGTAATGTACAATATACACTAATTACAAAAATAGGTTAAGGTACATAACCTTATACTACTTGCATCAATATCTCTTCGTTGCTCTTTCACTATCGCTATTACATATGCATCATATACTTCGCATCATATCACTGCTTCATTACATTTCATTACTACCTCTATCTTTATAATTACAATTACATTTATACCAATAGATTTATCCAAGGGTTAAAATCTAGGATGTCATCCCTTTATATTGTTAAGTCATTATTTTGATAAACAAAATAATCCTTTAACTCTTTACTAGTTTTGTCTTCATATTCTGTCCTGTCGGCTTGACACTGTCTTCGGTAAAACTGTCATAACTTCTTCCGTACATGCCGTATTGACTTGTGCTCTGAGATGGGTGTTCAATAGACATCATGGAGTCTATGTTCAAGTGCACAAGCACTGAACTTACTCCAATCAATGTCGCAAACAAAAACTATGTCTAGGTTCACTGGTAAAAATACTGTCTCACACTTAGACAAATTTGCAATGCGCTCTGTCATACTTTCTCTCTGACCTGTGTGATCTTAATGTGGATCATATGTTTCCATAATGACAAAATCTATGTAATCAACTCAGCCAAATTGCCAACAACCTATTCATAACAAGTTTTGGATTGATGATCCCATGACATTTTTGTAGGAAATGATTCTTTTTATAAGACGCTTTATGACTTCACATTGAAGATATTCGAGCCCACCATACATACAAGATGAAACATCATAAATGAACTAACCCTATCCCACTATTTTTATTTCATATCATTAATTGGTACAATATTTTTCCTTTCATTCAGGCATTTTTCTTTTACTATATTCAAGGTACACAACTTTAGTTAATTTTTCTATCTAACAATTTTGTGTTTTTTCTTAAAAGGTGGAACATACAAGACAAAAAATTAAAAGATCAGCTCATTAAATATTTAGAGCATGAGTTTGGTAGTAATATTTTTGAGAAGAAAATTTTAGAAAAAGCTGCCAAACATCTTAAGACTGTGAGAGACTCATATAGAAGGAGTCTCGTCCACAACCCAAAGTACAATCATCCTCCCTTTATTCCAATGAGGGATTGGAATGAGTTCATTTTGGATGCAAAGGAGAAAGGGGATGCTCAAAGAGGAATTACACCAGCAAATGAGAGAAGAAGTTATGCAATAGTATTAACTACTAGTAGAATGTAATAATGCACTAATTAGTGATCTTTATATCTATATCATCTAACATATTTCAAACTTTTCATAGGTTGCAGGACACATCAAAGGCAACAAAGGCCAGACTGCAAAAGATTGGGCATCACAAACTTGGCTCTGGTGGATATTCAAAAATTAAAACATGAATTTTAAGTAGTAGTAAATGAATTCCAAAGAAAAATTATTAATAAAATGCAAATAATTTTATTTAATCAAAAAATGTAGGGCTCAGAATTTAATTTAGAGGCCACGACAGAACACAAAAAAATTGCCTTCAAGGCTATCAAGTCATGGTTGAACACCTACGCCAAGCTTCCACTAGCCAAACCCAAGAGTCTCCTGCATCATGTGAACATGTAAATATGCCAAAAATATATATTTGAAATTGAATACTTGAGAAACAATCTATTTGATAATAATGCACATGACATTGCAATGCAGCCTCCTAATCATAACACATAACTTACACCGCATGATGAAGGCCCTAATGTGCATCGTAATATCGATGAAGGTGTTCATTTTCTATTTAAAATTAATTATGTAATTATTAATATAATTTAACATCTTAAATTGAAATTGGTGTAACCTTTTTTGTGTATATTTTAGAGCATATAGAATGTCATGCTGAACGAGTGGAGGATGTTCAGAGTGATCACCATGTATATCATGTGGCACATTCAGGTAAAGAAAATCTATGTTTTTTTCTTTTAAATTTATTTTTTGATTTATAGTTCTTTTAATTAATTAAATACTTTTAACACTAATATAAAATGGTGTGAATTTAACCCATGACGTAGTCGTTATTGTAGCAGACCCCCCTTTGGCGAAGTAGCCTCTTGTTCCTGAATAGATGAGGAGGAGACATGTGTTGGCATTAGAATCAGTAAAGGAGGGGAATGATGAGGATATTGATGCTTCCCTTAGCCATTACCTTAGAAAAATGAGCAAGAAACCAAAAAAGAAATGATTGTAATTAACATTTTTTGCTAATGAAAGAACGTTGTCTTAATGGATGTAATTTTGTATTAGTAAATGTTGATGAATGATGTGTTAATGAATTATTCATGAATGTTGTGTGTTAATAAATTTTATGTGTTAATGAATGTTATCATGTGATTATAATGATTGAATGTTATATTTCAAAAATGGATGGATGAATGAATGTATGTTATTAAATGTTAATGGGGAATTTAGAGTGATGAGAAAATGAGCTTCCACCTTCACATGGTTGGCCTTGTTAAGTAGAGGATATTAAACTATTCTTGAAACCAAGTGAAGTTCAAACTAAACCAATGATGTAGATTCAATGGTAAAAAACACTACTAATTCTTATTCCATATTATTTCTCATTCAGTTTAAGAAATATTTTACATCTTAAATATGTTCATCAACCAATCTGCATCACCATGTTCATCAAATTAGATTTATAGATAAGAGAGTGAATGGGGAATTTTTATAAAGCACTTACCTTTAAGCCTAAAAATCTAGATGAAAAAATATTAGCTGCCTCTGAATGACTCATTATCATGTTTATTCCTACCCCTTTTACTTCCCTACTACCTTGTCTTAGGTAGTTGGCTTCTTATGAGTTTTTTAATTGATTATGAATGATGAAGTTTTAATTTGTTACCGTTAAAGTGTGTAGGTAACAAGTCACCTTGTAAATCTTGCATTTTGTATGCTTTGGTGGGGAATTTCATTTGTAATCTTAGGTCCTAGCCAATGAATTTTTAGTTTCCTTGTGTATCTGAAAAATTTGGAGTCTCTTTCTTTCCTTTTGTAGCTCTTTATTACCACTATCATATTCACAAGACCTCATACTCTATTGAACATCGTTTTGACTAAGTTATCATGACTTCCACTTATTTTTTTTGTTTTTATAATGGTACATAGTGTGTGAATGCTTTGCACCTTCATGAAATTGGGATTAATATCTAACACTCTTAGCAAATACAATGAAAATTTAAACTAACAATTGCATAAGAATCCATGACATCTCATGGCTCTCTGATTAGATGTGGTAAGTAGAGCTCTCAGCTTAATCTCCACTAGTGACACTTCTAAAATGAGAAATATGATACTACAAATGCTTATTCTAGCTCACTAACTCTCAAATTGATACAAAGATAATTCAAATGCTCTCAAATGCTCTTGATTGCTATGAAAATGTCTATAATAAGGATGCTTTGCAAATGAATTTCTAAGATGATTATTGCTCTCAAAATGCCTCATACTTATAGTAAATTCCCAAGGGTAGGGGGTAGAGTGAATTACCATGATTTATCTTTGGTTGAGTCAAAAACTTTGCAATGTTCATAAATGGGGGGAAAATTTAAATGTTTGTCTCAAAGCTTTGGACAAAAGGACAAAATTGAGTGGTTGAGATTGAAACTTTAAAATGAGTGGTCAAGATTCATTTCTTTTTGAGTGATTTGTGTCTTTTTGTCCTCAATTCTCATTGGTTGCTCAACTTTGTTGAAAGATATTAAGATTTATTAAATTTAATTAATTAATTAAATTTAGCCATGTAAGGGAATAGGTTCATTTTGATTTTTGATTAAACAATTATACAATTAATTGATTAAAATCAATTATGTAGTGCTTTTCACCCCTTTAAGCTTTGATTTAATTATTTAATGTCATTATTTGATTTTTCCTTTGATTTAATTGATTTTGTCCAATTTGATTTAATAATGTCCATTTTTATTGAATAAAAAAGGATTAAATCAAAGGAATAGAATTTAATAAACATCTTTTTATTGATTTGCGAAGAACATTGATGTGCGAAGAACATTGATTCAAAGATTCTTTTAGTCCTGATCGATTTTAGGTCCTAATTTACTGATTTGTTGATTTACCACTGATATCAAAAATTTGATATGCTGCCTGATATGATATGCTTCTGATCTGATTTGATAAATTGATATGCCACTGATAATGATTTCCAAAAATTTTGATGCCCCAGATTCCATTGATATTTGATGCCACTTTGATACTCCGATGCCCCCTCAAAAATAAAACATATTGATTTCTTGATTTGAAAGATTTTGATGATGTTGATTTATTGATTAAGTCAATATGTTTTCATTTCTGAAAAAACATTGATGATATGTCATGATTTAGCAATTTGCCCCAATTGATTGATAGGTTAATATAGGTCAAAGTCAAATTTTCACCTCTAAATTAGGTCAAAATTAGCTTAAATAGGTTGAAAAACCTTGATTTACTATTCATTTTCACTTTTGACTTCTGAGATTTTGTTCTAGTTCTACTTGGATTTTTGTGATGGTTGTGCCTATCAGAGAACATCGGTTCGAGAGGAGTTGTCGATATCAAAGACCACCTGACTATGGATCTCCTGTGAGTTATTGCTAACTTCCTTTTTGCATTTCTTACTCATTTATAGCATTTATTGCACTTTTTCATGTTCTTGCATTTTTTATTTTGCAAAATCACGCCTAGGAATAGTTAAATGTCGCGTAGTCCTATTAAGTGTCACATCCCCACTTTTTACTCACACCTCCACATAGTAAAGTGTCGCTTAACAATAGTAAACTCTCACCCGATAAACATCTTTTTCCGCGTAGCAAAAGAATTTTCCTGCCAATTTCCATATAGTTTGCCGCGTAGGAAACCCTAGTTTTTAAACGATGCTTAGGCTCTTTTAAATTCTGCCTAGCATGATGAAGTGGTGCATAATCTGTGAAATGATGCATGGGAAGAATAAAATACCACGTGATAGATTTTTTGCACCGCTTAAGGTAAAATGTCGCTTGGTAATGGGCAAATGATGCTTGCAGGTTTTTGAAAAAATTTCAAATTTTAGATTTAAAAATTTGATGTCGTCAACTGATCGTTTGAATTCCAAGATAGTTTAGGTCTATTTTAGTTTACAAAAAAATTGATTAGGATATCAGGATAGTGGTACCATTGAATGTTTGATTACGTTAATCTAATAGGATAGATGTGATAGTGGGATACTGATAAGTAGGATTTGATTAATCAGTGTGAAAACTAATAATAATAGGTAGGACTTAATGCTTCTTTCTCAGGATACAGAGACACGAACAAATGGTACTGGGTTTGATTAGATTTAATTCTAATTCTGATTGACTTATGATAACTCATTGATATGGTATACTGATATGATTCCTTTGATTTGTAAAATAGGCACATTTTCGTAGGTTATATATATGGACCGTCGCTTCTTGGGTGATTGATTTAGGTCAGGCTCTAACTCCTGTAGAGTTTCAAGTTATTGAGTTGTGAGATCTTAGTTTCCTCCTTGACATCCCACGGTTTCAACTGAACCGTGGTTTACTTACCGTAGTGGCAGAGTGATGGCACTCTGACCACAACACATTCCACCTTCCATTTAGAGAGATGACTATTACTCTGAAGGATGTATATAGATTGTTAAGGATTCCTTGCCATGGTGAGATGGTCTATTATGATTCTATCTATGATAGCATAGTCTGCAGATGAGTGTTTGGAGACAACACTATTGATCATGATACTATTACTTGGGCTTAGTTTTCTTCTTTCCCTACATTACCAACCGTACTTGGTGCTTTGATCGGTGGTTTACTGCTTCTTGACCGTCGAGGTCATGGTTTCTCAATTGGATGGGGTAGGATACTCCAGGATCTTCTTGCATAGTCTCAATGATTTGATTGGGGTTTATGTGTGTTGGCACAACTTTACCATGATTTACATGAGGTTGTCTATAGAGAGAGTGCTTCGTTATCAGCAAGTGCAGTGATTTTGTAGTTGTGGGTATGGGAGCATCTTCCTATTACTAGGCCTATTTCAGACAGGATTCAGCCGCATGGTTTCCCTTATACCTTACTATATAGCGGCATGGTTGTCCAGCATCATCTAGGCAAGATTGAGTATTGGCATCGACAAATTGATGATCTTGATTAGGTTCAGTGGCGTCCATACATAGGATGTGAGCACTAGAGGGAGGATGATGATGAGCTTCCCTATATGTTTGCGCCTTGATGGATGATTGGCAGGGCTACTACTGTTATTGAGCATTTTTGCTTTGGTCAAGTTTCTTGTCAGTACAACAAAGTACAAGATATGCCTCAAGGTAGAACACTATATGCTAGAGTCCAGGTAGAGAGATCCATGTGGGGTCCTTAGATTGATTATTAGTTTGCTTGTGATCAGATTGCACGGTTAGCATACTGCAAATGGGAGATGCTTGGGGGTATTGCTGATGCTGGTGTGTCTCAAGAGTTTCAAGACTGGTGGGCTTGGAACATATTTCCTAGATTTACTAATCTAGCAGAGCGTATCCCAGGTCATGATGAGAGATCTGAGGGTGATGATGATGATGGAGATGATGATGGGGATGGTGGGGGTGGTGGTAGGAGGAGACGTCAGAGGCAATGAGCACAAAGAGGATGTAGAGCTCCTCAGGTCATTGGGAGAGGATGATATGGGCCACGGGTGAGAGGTGGGCATGCTAGGGATAGAGCTAGGGATGATCATGCAGCTGATATTGTACGCCCTAGAGTAGCAACAGGTGATAGGCAACAAAGACACCAGAGACAATAGAGACAAGTTCATGTAGAGGCTGCTAGATAGATTCCTGAGGGTATGGATCCATTAGTTCAATTACAGAGAGTTGCCTTAGCACAGTAGGATCAGGATCAGGTATAGTAGGATCGGGTTCTAGCACAGTAGGTGACTCCACAGGTTTAACAGTCACAAGATATGGGCTAGAGTTCATAGGATGCCCCTAGTATTGATAGTGTAGCATGAGATGTTCAGTCATTGAGGTAGATATATCTACTGTTGTGGGTAGACTAGATTAGGTAGCTCTTTTGATGCAGTAGTTTATGACTCATGTGATTCAGAGACCTAGCATAGCGAGCACTTCACAAGCTCCTCCTTCACAGGATGGATAGGATGGCAAAGGTCCAGATGGATTAGGTGTTGGGGATGGATCGGGTGCTGCTATGGGTTCTTGATGATTTGATGATAGATTTGATCATTTGTTGATGTCTCTTGTATCATGTTTCATGTTATTGTATTTTTTATCAGACCATTGATGTACCACTTTCATGATATTGTATCTTGATATATTGATGTACTGGATCATTTGATGTTGATGAACACTTTATGTGATGATATACCTCCTTGATTCTCTTGATGAGTTTGTTATGAGATTATATTTATATACAACTATATGATGTTCATGATGCATTTACTTTTGATTATGCTATGGATGCAATGTATCTTATTTATGATATAGCTACATGGATGCATTAATGAATGACTTGTGATATGTTTTTTCTATTTTTCAATGTATGAATGCAAACTATGTTATGTAGATATGAATATGAAAGCCCCTATGTTTTTTATTTTTGAATGTATGAAATTCTATCCTTAATTATATGTATGCCAATGATGTATGAGTAATGAAATTTTTCTTTTTTTCTCTTGCTGATATATGGGTAATGAATAATGATTAATGCTATGCATGAATGCAAAAGATAACCTCATTTTTTTTTATTGATTGATTTTTCAAGGAAAAAGACATTTGATTGAACCCCCCATTTCTTTAATGTTTTGACTGACCAAGATTTATTAATGTACCCCCTTGTCCTTGGAAAAATAACCATAAATAAATGCAATTAATCTAACATGATAATGCAATGCAATGCAACTAAGTGTCACTAGCTTTTAGCAAAGAAATGCCATAGAGATAAATTTTCATCATTGAGTGATTTGGGACCAGAAAGCAAGTACAACCATCATTGACCATATCATGATGATATGAATACCACTTTTTTTTTCTCTTTTTGGTAACCTCTTTGGAAACGAGTACAACCCTCACTAGTTGGATGACCAAACTAT
This sequence comes from Chamaecyparis obtusa, assembly GCA_027943335.1. Taxonomy (NCBI): domain Eukaryota; kingdom Viridiplantae; phylum Streptophyta; class Pinopsida; order Cupressales; family Cupressaceae; genus Chamaecyparis; species Chamaecyparis obtusa. The sequence continues at coordinate 3,247,705 of BSBK01000537.1, forward strand.
GGGAGTATGAATACCGGTTTCAATGAATTCAATGTTGCAAGTGGATTTTGGTATTAAGATATAGAAGATCTAAATAGCCAAGGTATCTATTTGCGTAAACAAGAAAAGGTTAATCCTTCATCTTATGGGATAGTCCTCGATGGTTCTTTGATGACCATGTTGTTAGACGAATTCTCATAGGTTGATTAATCTTCCTTAAAATAGTCACTCAAAGGCAAGAAAATATCATGTCTCTTTCATTGCTAGTCTAGTTGAAACATCATCGATTAGCTAAAAAGATGTGATAAAATTTAATTCCATCAAGATTATCAAAAAGAAAGCTTCAAGTGTTTTGCAATGTTTTATGATTTTCAAAAGGTATTTCCAAGTATTCTGATCTTTAAAGTGTTTGTCAATTTTTAATCCCAAATAATAAAGTCAATGAAGGCTCAAGGATCAAGTTGTAGGATCAAATACTTAGATGTGAACATTGATATCTATCAAAGGTTCATGAAACTCTCTCTCTCTGAAGCTTTGATAAGTCTCTCTCTCTGATGTGACTGAATGTAGCACTATTGAATCCATTTGGTACCAAATTTCCAATCCTTTTCTGCCCCCATGTGATAAATGTGATTGTGCGATGAACTTAGGGTAAATAGGCAATGCAATGATGTGACTAAAAGGCTTTATTATGACTATGCACAAATGATGGATGCAATGAAGGTTTACAAGTGAGATGATGGAAATGCAATATATACACATGTGACTTGAAGGAAAGACTTAAGGGAACAAAAGATGCTTGATTGCCATTTTTTCACCTTTTGGGTCTTTTTCTCTTTTTTTTCTACCAAGGCGCCTATTGCTAGGTTTTCACCAAGGCACTTTTCCTTTTTTTCAATTTTTTTTGTATATATATATATTTTTAATTTTTTTGGTGTTTTCTTTTTTTCAAATGTTTTTGGTATTTTCAAGATCTCTTTGACTATGTACAATAAATATGATGATCCTCAACTAATACTCTTTATACTCTTTCATCTACCTCATGTATAGAACCTCTTTAGATGTATGCTATTGATAGGCTCTTGTAACTCATCTCCTTCACAATCTGCTAACTTGTAGGTTCCCATTCCAAATGAAGACACAATGATGAATAGACCAAGCCAATTAGCCTCCCATTTTCCTTTCTTCTCTCTTTCAACTTGATTCTTTGGGTTTTCTCTTAACACCAAGTCTCCTACCTGAAAGACTCTCAGTTTGATATGCTTATTATAGTTTCTTGAGATTCTGTTCTGATATACTTTCAGGTGTTCATAGGCTTGTGTTTGGTATTCTTCTAACAACTCTAGTTATTGAAGTCTAGCAACTCTATAGTCTTCATCTGTTATCAACCCTTACAGTGATACTCATAAAGATGGGATTTCAACCTCCAATGGTAGAACAACTTTGGCTCTGTAGACTAATGAAAATGGTGTGGCTCCCATAGGTGTCTGAATGCTAGTTCTATAGGCCCATAATGCTAGATTAGTTTGTACATGCCAATTTCTTCCTGACTTATTTACCGATCTCTTCAAGATTTTCTTATTTGTAGCTTCGGCCTGTCCATTTCCTTGAGGATAATAAATGGATGAAGAGCGATGTGTGATATGGAATGTGCCATAAAGTTCATCCACATCTTTATTTTTGAATTTCTTTCCATTATCTATGATTATAGCATGAGGGATACCATATCGACAAATGATATGGCTCAAGATGAACATGGAAATCTGTTTACCCGTGGTCGTGATCAAAGGAACTACCTCTACCCACTTAGTGAAATACTTCATTGCGGTGATGATATACTTGTGCCCATTGGAAGAAGGTGGATAGATGATGCCAATCAAGTCAAATCCCCATTGGTAGAATGGCCATGGTGGAAAAAATAGGTGCAATTCTTGTGCTAGTCCATGTATCATGTCACCATGGTATTGACATTTGCTGCATATTTTGATGAAGTGACAAGCATCTTTCTCTAAGGTTTTCTAGAAATACCCTAAGTGAAGGATCTTCTTGGCTACATTTAAACCGCTTGAGTGTGACTTGCAAATGCCCTCATGAATCTCACATAAAGCTAACTTAGACTCCTCTTCCTCTAGACATCTAAGTAACATCCCGTCAAGACCCTTACGATACAATGTTTCGGAAAGGATTATGTAACGGGCTGATTGGCGTATGAAATTTAATTTTTGGGCTTGTGATTGGTCTAAAGGTAGCACTTGGTCTGTGAGATAGGTATACATAGGGTCGTATCAAGGTGAGTCATGTCCATGAAGTAGGGCAACAATTTGGGTTTCGGGAAGGTCAAATGTCAGTTGTGCTAACTCTTCCACCAAGAATTTGTACTTCTAATTTTGATCTGGTTTTTGAAGTAAGGAAGTCAAGGTTGCCATTGCATCAGCTGGTCTATTCTTCTCTCTTGGAGTTTGCTCAAAAGTTATCGAAGAAAAGTACTTTTTCCAAGCATAAATCATAGCCTTGTATGGCATTAATTTTTCATCTTTGGTATTTTATTCATCATTGACTTGATTGATTATTAGCTGAGAATCTCCATATACTTGTAGCTCGGTGATGTTCCATTCTAAAGCCATCTTGATGCCAATAACTAAAGCCTCATATTCTGCTATATTATTTGTGCACGGGAACAAAAATTTGTAGGACTTGGGAATAGTGTACCCTTGAGGGGTAATCAATAATATAATGGCCTCAGAACCCCCTTGTGTATATGAGTCATCAAAGTACAACTTCCATGTCTTTGATTCTATGTTTACAATTGCAGAATCCAAAAATTCTACTTGAATGGTTTGTGTAGTGTAGAAGTCAATGGATTTTCAGCTAAGTGATCTGCTATCACTTGTCCTTTTATTGCCTTCCTATCCACATATTCAATGTCAAACTCACTTAATATCATGACCCATTTTGCTATCCTACCCGTTAAGGTAGTTTTGCTTAGCAAATATTTTAGAGGATCAATTTGGCAATTAGCTTCACCTTATGCATCAACATATAATGTCTCAATTTTTGAGATGTAAAGATAACTGCTAGACAAGATCTTTCCATGAATGTATAGTTAAGTTTGTATTTGATCAATGTCCTACTCAAATATTAGATTGCTCTTTCTTTTCCTTGCTCATCTTCTTGTGCCAAAAGCACTCCTAGAGACTGTTAGTGCTCAAATCTGCAGATAATTAAAAATTCATAAACTCTTGTAGTCCCAATAGATGCATCTAGCAAAATACAAGCACTAAGGTACTAAGGTTGTAAAACCTTCTTCACTTCGAGTGTAAAAACTCAAGCGAGTTTACCTATAATAATTCACTGTTTGAATGAGCTTTGAATTGTTAATTAGCTCCTTCACTATTATGTTGTCCCTTTCAGAATTAACTCAATAAGACATTACAACTCTTAGTATAGCCCAAAGTATTCTGATACATAACAATATGATGGAAATTATGAAAGCAACAACATGGAACAATGGATTAAGGACATTCATCCTTCTTCTTTTTAAGAGTTAAACTCAAGGAAGGCTAACTTCATTCAGTGCTTATGTAAAGCATTACAATATACATCCATGAATTTATCATAGAACGATTCAGATAAATATCATGCAAAGAAAGTAAAATGAATCATTTGTTTATATTTTCTGGTGGCAACAAATGCAAATGTATCTCAAACCAGTGCCTTATCTACTTGGGCATCAGAGTCAAACCCTATCTCCACAAAAATCTATCAAGACAAATATACTAGAACCCAAATGGCATGCCTGACATCCCATTCTTCTAATTCCTATAACTATTATCAAATTCATACTTGGACCATTAATTCACAGAGACCTCCCTTAAGATTTTACTCTTCCCTTGAAAGAAACTTAAGTTTAACCCCTATATTCACCTTGTGGACAATGCATTGAAAAAGCCTTACAATTTAAATGCATAAGAAAACTAAAGTATCCATACACAAAGACAACAAGTAGTAGTAACATAGTTTCAACATCTTTGTTTTAATAATCAAAATGTGTTAATACAGTATTCTCTTGACTTCAAAGAAAACAAGGTTCTATATCTCAAAACTTTTTTACAAAATGTATCCACCATCGAAAAGAGCAAAAACTTTCTATATATACCTACAACCATCTTGGAATCCTCAAAGGATGCAACAAGCTTCAGATGGATGGGAAAAGATCTTGCACTAAAAAAAAAAATAGAAACTGAAAGATATTTGATTACAACAACAGAATGTAATTCTCAACTTCTCAACAACTTTGTAGGTGGCACCTTCATCTAAAGATATTTTAGAGCAGTTGCTAAATTTGTTGCATGAATGATGACCAACATCTGGCTAACTTACATCATCCTCTGTTTGAACATGCTCTCCCTCAAATTCTAGATCAGGTGCCATGCGCACTCTATTCTTCTTCCTCCTTTGTAGTCTGAGCAGCTGGCTTCTTCTTCTTCTTTTTCGTTAATTGGCCCCATGCTGCTACATCATCATTGGATGGCCAGTTGTAACTATGTAGCTCTTGTAATGATTTGATCTACTGATCCCATGTGGAATCAGTTATATTTTTGGCTTTTGCTGCAAATTTTATGCAATCACTTTCAATCTTAAATAAACTATCAATTATATTGTTGCATATTTCCAAATCTAAAGCATTGTCACTGCCAAGGAAAACATCTTTTTTAATTACTAGTTGATCCATTGACACCTTCCACTCTTCCAAACCGACCACACTTCCACTATCATCATACATAGAAGGCAAGTACTTGTTGTAATTCTTGTCAAACATCGCTAACTTGGCCTTTATCTGGTTAGACTTACCTTTAAAGAAACTGGATACAACACTTACCAAACCAATCTTTTCATAAACTTCAGTTACTACCTTAGGAATGTCAGACCTGTATTCTTGCAAATCATCCAACTTATCAAACAATGTGCTCCTTCTTGACCATACACTGTAAAGTGGCTCCAAAGTGATCAAAGATTCATTCACTTTTCCATTGGCCAGGTGTTATAGACTAACTGATTTATGGACTGACTCCATTCTTTCCTTCATTTTACCTTTTCTATATTGCACAATTCTTGCTACAGTGTCCAGAGATGCATCCAATTTTATCTTTTCCAAATCCTCAATAGGCTTGTCAGGTACTTCTACATCAATCTAAAGGGGGGCCTCAATCTGCAATGGGAGGGGAGGAACTATCTTTGAGGCTTCTTCAAGCCTAACCTTCAATTCTGCCAACTCATCTTCCAATTGCTTGACCTTCATCATTTTTAGGTCTCTATCTTTGGCCATCATGCTTGAACTTTCAAACAATTTTGAATACGTTTCAGATAATTGAGTTGTCTTTGCCTCATTCAAGTTAGCCCAATGAGTCACTACCTTGGAAACCTCAAGATCAGTTGTATTTTGCACAGTCCATATAATCTTATTTCCTTCCATGTGATCCTCTATACTCAATAGAGATGGCTTTTTAGTCTTAGGGGCCATAGATCACATTGCAATAGCCTGGTTCTTAGGGTCATAGCCACTTCCTCTGATCATATCACCAATATGAACGTCATAGGATAGACTACCCTGTGGTTACTTCCTTATCTTATCTATAATAAAGGAAGAAGTTAAATCCCATCCTGGAGTTAGAATCATTCCACTGCTTTAACCATTTCTCTGGCTTCATCCATAGTTATAAGATCAAGGCTAGGATCATAAGAGGCTAAAGCCCTCATAGTCTCTTCACTTGGTTCCACCCCTTCAGGCATGGCCTTAGCTAATTCTTGTTGCTTATTCCAAATAAGAAAATTCTTGAATTCATCACTCTTGATGAATTGGTCATCACTCAAAAACTCCTCCTGATATACCTCTCTAATATCTTGTCCTAACCACAGGGACTGCTCTTCACTTTCCTCATTAGTGGCCACCCTCTTGCTGGCTCTTATTGTTTTCCTCAATTGGTGATGGTAAGCCCTATCACTTGGTACAAGAGAAGATGCTCTATCAATCCCCCTTTTCTGCTTTCCTTGCTTAGAAGACTCTCCCTCCTCAAGTCTTTGTTTCTTCAATGGTGGCTCTGGAAGATCTTCCGCCTCTGGCTGGTCTTGAACAGGCTCAACAACTAATAAATCCCCAACTTATGGTAGGCTATTTCCTTCTTGTGATTCATCAAAAAACTCCTCATAATTGGAGGATGAGTAATCTTTCCCCTTCTTAGGCTTCTTTTGATCAAGCATTCTCTCCAATTGATTTGACAGAGTGTCATGCATCTCTATCATCTTGTCAATTCTCCTCAAGTAGGGGAGGTCAGGGAAGAAACCCTCAAAAGGAATTTGGGCTGCCTTCAATTGATTTTCCAAATCCTTCAGGTCAAAAAACCTGTTCCATCTCTTAGTGACCTCATCCTTCATAATATTTCTGATCACATCCTCTTCATCAAGGCCTTCATGTTCCTTAATGACACCAATATTAGGGATTAGGGTCAACCTTGTAGTCCTAATGAAGTCCTCAGGGTCCACATGTCTACAGGTGCCAGATACCATCTTGAATTGATTTAGCCAAGTAGTAACTTGTGGGAAGGCCCTCTTGCCAATCAAGAAATCACCAATCTTGAACTGCCTAGGTGTGAAAGTACCCTTTTTATGAGGGGCCAAGAGTTCTCTGTCTATCCACATCAGCTACCAAATGAATTCCAAAGTAGCAACTCTTGGTGGCACAAATTTTGGTAACAAATGTGGGGGTTGGGGGCAACCGTAGACTCTCAAGATTGTAGAATTTTCCCCAAAGTAAAAATCACCCCAATTATGGTTTCCCTCCCATTTGTCTTCAAAATGCTTAGGTCTTAGGAGTTTAAGGATCCTCGGTGATAACCTTGTAACATTTATGCCTAACATTTTTATAATGGGAAAAACCATTAAATTTTGGAAAACATAAAAATCCTCCTCATTGGAAGTAGAATTCCATAACCTCACCCATAATTGTAATGGATTATGTTGATCTTTGAAAGTGAACCTTGGCTTTAGCATGTTCAAATCAAAACTGTTAATGTTGAAAAACATAATCAAATGCATCAACATGGAATGATGTAAGAATTTGTTAGGTGCCTTACTCTCTTTGATAGATATCAACCCTTCATGCATCCTATCAATTATATACTAGATATAGTCATAATCTGTGTTCACTAGGGAATTATGGATGTCTAATATTATCATCAATAGATCAGCTAGCAAGAATTTTGCATCCCCATCTATTCCCAAAACTATACACAACCCATAGCAAGTTTGCTTCATATAATGATTGAGGGATGTAAACTAGTAAGGAGCATTCATGCTAGCTGGGAGGGGAGCTATATATTTATCTTGTTTTGGGATATGTTTCATCATCTGGTCCTTTATTGACCCTATATTATTTTTGTACCTCTCTCTTTCTTGACTCAAATTAATTTTAGTAGAGGAGGACGTATAAAAATTAAAGGCCTTCATGAAAGAACCCCTATCAAGAGTGACCAAAGGTGATCCGTCCTCTTTCCTAATTGTCTTGGAAATAGGGTCATAACACCTAGCTAATGCAAAAATCAAATCCACATCTAAGAACACATCAGGGACAACCAATTTCCCCAAACCCAAAGTCCAACCATTACAAATAGGAACATGTTTACCCCTATTTCCATAAAAATAATTGAAGAGAGTATAACTTGAGCAACCTGGTGTGACATGATCTCTGCAATGACCTAGAACATCTTGAAAAACATCATCAAGAGCTCTCTTGTTTTGGCTGGAACCAGGCAATAACTTCATGAACTCATCTGAATAATTTGGCTTGCTTTTGTCTTCACCACTAGAAGAAGTTACACTTCGCTCTGGCTGACTCATTTATGTCACACAATTGTTCTTAACTCTATAAACTCACTTTCTTAGCACTCGATGATTGCTTCAAAAAACACAATTCTCTTCAAATAATTTTGAACATAGAAAATAATGAGTCCAGCCTATTTATTGATGCAAATTGGAGGTGTACATCTACCAAAATCATTGCAAATCCACCCTTAATTACATTCGCATTCAATTTCACATATCACCAATTTTCAAATCAGAGCTAGCCAATGCCAGGACACTGATAGATATATTTAAAAATTCAAAAACAAGGCAAAAAGGCAATAATCACAACTCTGTACTTTAAAACCCTGTTTACATCATGAAATCCTCCTTTAAAACTGATTGGATGGCTAATTGCTTTCTCTCCAGCTCGATAGTGTACTTTATCCACGTAGCAATGGTCTCAAGCCTCTTCTTTATTATTTTTTCTAACTGGGCCCATTCAGTGAACCAGCGAATGAAGGTTCTTATGATCGTTGAATGAAAAGTTAGACCTAGCTCAGATTCAGAGAACTAGCGACTGACGGCTTCGCTCATTCATGAAATATATCTCTTAATTCAAGCTCTAGTCAGTGAACCAATGAACATAACCTAAACACTAGACCACAGTCACTTATTCAGAGAATTAGTGACAAAGGCTATCTCTTATTCGTTGAATGTCCCAGTTAACTGCCAATTTACTCTGAGACTTGGTGATTGAAGGCTTTGCTTAATCATTGAAAGGGAAACTTAACTACATGTTTAATGTGAGAAGTAGCAAACAAGCTTTCCTCTAAGTCACTGAATTCTTTCCTAACCGCCTGCATTAATCTGTGACTTTGATTCAACCGTTGATCTTACATGTAGTCGACGGTCCTCGCTAATTCACTGAAATAATAAGACAATCACCTTTTGATTACTAAACTCAGTGAACAAAGGGTCCGCTGAATCACCCAATACTTAAAACACTAACCATTCCATCATGCGATTAAGCAACTAAAGGCTTAATGCTTTTCTTGATCACTTGTTTCGCCCATTCGCAAAATGTTTCTAACCTTAACCAATCTTTTAAGAGAACTTGCAACTACTTTGTTCGCCCAATCGCCAGAACATTAGGAACCTTGCCTACTTATTATGAGAATATACAAACAAAAGGGAAAACCAATTCTACTAAATTCATCACGCCAAACTGTCGGAGCCGCCAAACTTAGAAGACATGAAACTTGTAGCACAGTCACCAAAACACCAAATCACTTTATGTAGGACCCAAACATTTAGAGATTAAAACACAACCACCAATTTTTAGATAATTAACGGTGTTCACCAGATCACTGGGTAGTGCAAACTTTAATCACCTGATTCTGAGAATAAGTGATCACTGCCATGCTAGGTCACTAGAAGCTTGTAGGAAACAGCCAAATAACAAGCGAATAGAAGATAACATTTTCGCCAACTCGCTGAATGATTGAGGTAACCGCTGAAAGATTTAGAGACTACACGACTGAACACAACACCTAACAAGGTTTTAACATATTCACCAATTCACCGAATAACTTAAAGATATGAAATGACATTTCACAATTCAGCGAACACCTAACGAAAATAATCATGTCCACAGTTAAGAAACTTAAGTGGCCAAAAAGTAACGATGAATTATAAGAATTAGGGTTGTTTTGAGGGTTTTCACATGAATTCAGATTTCTTAAGGGCAAGACCTAGGGTAAGGGTTTTTTGCACTTGGTCATGGCGATTTCGATGAAATTTTTATAGACCCTAGACTAGGCAAAAACACTTGCAAGGAAACTAAATCAAAATTTGGACAAGAGCCTCAAAAAATTAAGAATATACCCAACAGAGACCTTTCGGTAGTGAATATGTACAACAACAATGGTTTTCCCTTGATTGGTGGCGTTAGGATTGGTGGATTTATTAGATAAGTCTTCAATAAAGTGAAGGCTTGATCACATTCTTCATCCCACATGAAAATAGTATCTTTGTGTAGCAACCTTGTGAATGAATGACATTTTTCAGCCAATTGAGAAATGAACCTTCTTATGGATTGTATCTTGCCTTATAGAGACCTCATTTGGCTTATGTTCTTTGGAATCTCCATATCCATTATTGCTTGTACTTTTTTCGGATCCACTTCAATTCCTTTTGTTGAAACTATATAGCCTAACAATTTGTCAGATTGGACACCAAAGGCACATTTTTTTGAATTAAGCCTCACTTTAAATTGTTCCAACCGGGTGAATATCTTTTTCAAAATTTGTAGGTGATCTTCTCTTTTGTGTGATTTTTCCAATATGTCATCCACATAATCTTCTAGAAATGTGTGCATCATATCGTGGAAGATAGTTGTCATTGCCCTTTGATATGTGGCTATGACATTTTCAAGGCTGAATGGCATGACGTTCCAACAAAAGGTACCCCAACGACATGTAAAGGTTGTCTTCTCTTGGTCTTTGGGTGCAATTTTTATCTGATTATATCCGCTAAAACCATCCATCAATGAGTACATGGAGTGACCCAATGTCAAGTCAACTATTGCATCAATGCTCAGAAGTGAGAAGTCGTCCTTAGGATATGCAAGATTCAAGTCTCAAAAATTCATGCATACACAAATGGATTTATCATGCTTGGTGACAGTACAATATTAGATATCCATTCAGCATAGGCTATTACTCTTATAAATCCCACTTTCAACAATTTTTCTAATTCTGCCTTGACTAGGAGAGCTATATCTGGGTGCATTTTCTCAACTTTTGCTTGACGGGATTAACCCCTAGTTTGACATTCAAATGGTGCATAATGAAGTCAGGATCCAATCTAGGCATGTCAACATAGGACCATGCAAAGATCACTTGTTGTTCTTGGAAGGACTTTATGAAATCCTTTCTTTCTAAAGGTGTAAGTGATGCGGCCAAGTGTATAAATTTTGGATCCAATTATGTCCCAATGTTGACCTTTTCCTTCAGCTCTATGAGAATAGGTGAACTTTCTTCCTCATGTTCAGGTAGGGTATCCAATCTCTCTTCCTTTGGTGCCACAGTTGGGTTTTCACCATAGGAAACATCTTTTATCTTTACTTTTTTTGGTTCTAGTGCTGCCACATAGTGGTTTTCATCACTAGAACTTTTCATTTTTTTAATTTTTTTTAATTTTTTCTTTGGATTAAGAGATTGGACCCCTGCTGCTTCTATCATGTTCAATTCAAATTCATCGGTGAAAGAGGGCTCAATCGCATTAAGGTATTGGTTCATTGCTTGGTCATTCGGGAAATAGAGTAAGTCACTTGGTTCATTTAGGTCCCAATCAATAAGGTTGGGGTTTATTAAGGAAAAGGTTTCATTTGGAAAAGTATCATCAATTGGGTTTATGGACATGACTTCATTGGAGGGTTCATACATTGTATCATTTAGATCTATAATGTGAGCTTCCTCAAGATGGTCCATGGAAGAAGGATCAAAGTCCTCTTCACTTGAGTCCTCAATGACTTCCATGGGAAATAGCATGGGAAATATAACCTATAGATTAATCCTAATGTTCGAATCATCTTCTTCTAAGGGGTCCCAAAATTCCTCTATCCATGGTCGATTAATGGGTGCTTGTCCTATATTGAGTTCTTGTATGATGGGCTCTTCATGCCTTGGAGTTTGTTGCTTTGGAACCTTAGCCTAAGTATGTATGGTGACTACTTCTTTATCGTGGCATGATTTATCTGATAAAGTATCCCATTCATAATCCCGTGAGTCATCACTATCTACATCAGATTCCAACGTGTTCACTTGAGGATATGAATCATGCATTGGGTTGGAGCTTTCTCCTTTGTATTGGTAGCCTACTCCTGATCTTTCTTCTTTTGCCCTCCAAGCAGGTTCAATGGGCTCTATATACTAATAAAAGTACCTTCATAGAATTAGGGTTAATCATCAACAATAAGTGAAATAATAACTAAATACAACCACAATTGAGCAACTATTTAACAAAATCAATGATTAATTGAGCATCCTATGGCTCTCTAACTAAGATGTTAATGAGTGAGCTCTCAGCAAGCTCTCACTAATGACAGTCCTAGAATGAGAATGATGAAGATAAAACAATGCGAAAGCTAACAATTATCAAGATAAATGCTAAAATTGCTCTCAAATGCTTTTCTAAATTCAAATTGTAAGAGGTTTGATGCAATTATCAGATAGGTGGTTGATGAATTATGAAGGATTTTAGCCTTCCTTTTATAGATTTTCCAATGGTAGGGGGTGTAGTTGTGTTTAATCATGATTGAGTTGGGGTTAAGTCTTTGGTTCCACCCTTTGAAGACAAAGCAAAGTTTGTGTCCTCAAAGCTTGGGACAAGTAGACAAGATGGATGGTTGAGATTCCTTTTCACTTTGAGTGAATGAGATTCAATTGGGCTTGATCCATGTGAATGCCTTTCTCAAATTTCATTGGTTGTTTGATTTTCCTCTCCTTTTGGTTTGTTGAGAGTAATTGATTTTTATTAATTGATTTAATTGATTTATTTTATCCATGTACCCCTTGAATGGGTTGAATTTAATTTAATCCAAGACTATACAATTAATTGAATTAATTGTATTTTGATTTGATTGCACTTGATTAAAATGCTCTCAATTTTGATTAATATTGAATTAAGACTTGATTTTTATTTTGATTGGCTAATTGTGAATTGTAATTCAATTGATTCAATTATTTCCTTGATTTGCTTTGATTTGACTTGATTTTCTTTGAATTAGTCTTTGTCCATTTTTAGGTGATTACAAATGCCCCTCTTTGAGTTGACGTGTGAAGCATGTCGATTCAAAGAATACTCTAATCTTGCTTGATTGATAGGTACTGATTCATTGATGGTCGATCTTTGATGTTCATTTTTAATGTCTTTCGATGGTCGATCCTCTGATTTTTGATATGAGGTTGATGTAGATATGATTGATATGAAACTCTCTTGATATGGTTTTTTGATGATCATTCTCGATATGATGATTGATTTGCTGATTGATCCTGATATGATGTTTGATTTGATGATTGATATAATGCCCCTTTCATTTGATTACGAAAAATTTTCTGATAACCGATTTTGATTTGATTTGATGATCGGTCTCTAATTTCCATTGATGTTACTGATGATGTTGATCTAATTATATGATGGTATGCCCCCTCAGAAATGAAACATATTGTTGTTTTCAATGGATAGGTTTAAATGTTTGATTGATATGTTTTCATTTTTGAAAAACACTTTATGATATGCCACACTTCTCAATTTTCCCCGTTAAATGCAATACATTCATATAGGTCAAAGTCATTTCTTACCTCAAAATTAGGTCAAATTTAGCTTAAATAGGTTGAAAAACCTAGATTTACTATTCATTTTCACTTTTGACTTCTGTGATTTTGCTCTGGTTCTGCTCTAATTTTCGAGATGGTTGTGCCTATTCGAGAGCATCGATTCGAGTGGTGTCAGAGATATGTGAGGCCACTTGACTATGGACCTCCGCTAATTACTTTTCAAACCTTGATATTGCATTTATTGCTCATTAATTAGCATTTATTGTATTTCCCAATTTCATCGTTGCTTTGAAATATTTGATTCACGCTTATGCAAATTTCAATGTCACCTAACACTATTAAATGTCACATCTATGGTTTTTAGTATCGCTTATGAGTATTTCAATGTCACTTATCAACTTTTCATTGTCACCTAAGGTTAAATGATTCACACATAGCCTTAGGTTTTAAAAACCATATTCCTTAAGTTTTTATGCCTATGAAACCCTAGCAATTCGATGTTGCCTAGGAATGTTTTAGGGTCGCGTAAGTCAATTCAGTGTTGCCTATGAAAAATTTGTCACCTAAGACAAAAGTAATGTCGCCTGACAAAAATTGTGTGTCGCTTAAGGAAATGTCGCATGCGATGAATAAAATCATGCCTGCAGTATTTTTCTCAGAATTTTCACTTGTACTTGACTGTTTTATGTTTTTAATTTTTTCTGTTTTCAAAATATTTAGGATGTCAAGATGACTAATTGGAATAATATGATTAGGTTAGTTACATTTGAACTAAACAATTGATTAGGATATCAGTATAGTAATACCAACAAAGTTGATTTGTCAATCTATTATGATAGGGTGATGGTCTAATATTTTACTCTCAAGATCTATAGATATAAAAGAAAGATTTTCCTTCCTCAAGATATAGAGTAAGGAATTTTGATGCGCTCATGATGAGCAAATGGATTTTAAAATAACTTCATTGACTTTAGATGTTCCTTGATATAATATGCTAATATGATTCTTTTGTTCTTTTCCAAACAGGCTAACTTCCCTATGTTATATATCCGATCAGTTCCATCATGGGTTATTGACCTTGGACAGACATTGACTGCGGCTGAGTACCATGTTATAGAGCTTTTTGGTTTGAGCTTCCTTCTTGATCTTCCCTAGTTTCAGCTGAATCGTGGGTTATTGATAGCTGTGGTGGAGTGTTGGCACTCCGACCACAATACTTTCCATCTTCCTCATGGTGAGATGATGATCACGCCAGAGGACGTGTATCATTTGCTATGGATTCCCTATCAAGGAGAGATTGTTTATTATGACTCTATGTATGATTCTACTATCTGTCGATGAGTGTTCAAGGATAATTTGATTGATGATGATACGATCACATGGCCATAGTTTGCTTCTTTCCCTACATTGCCTGTAGTTCTTGGCACATTGATTGGTGGTCTACTTCTTCCTGATCGATGAGGTCATGGTTTTTCTATTGGTTGGGGTAGGATTTTAGAGGATTTACTAGCACAACCTCTACATTTTGATTGGGGTTCTTGTGTGCTAGCTCAATTATATCGAGATCTTCATGAGGTGGTGTATACAGAGAGTTCTTCCTTATCTATCGGTGCTATTATTCTCCAGTTATGGATTTGGGAGCGTCTTCCCATTACCAGGCCTATTTCTGATAGGAGACGGCCGCATGGATATCCTTCTGCATTTATATATACTGGTATGGTGATTCAACATCATTTAGGTCATCTAGATTATTGGAGATGTCATATAGATGATCTTGATTAGGTTACATGGCATCCTTACCTTGATTGTGATCTGTGGCGGGAGGATGATGATGAGTTGTAATATATGTTTAGTCCTCATTGGATGATTGACCAATCTAATACTGCTATTGAGCAGTTCTATTTTGGTCAAGTTTCCAGATAGTATGGTAAGATACAAGATATGCCTTTGGGCAATGCCTTATATGCATGAGTTTAGGCCAAGAGATCTTTATGGGGCCCTTATATTGATTACTAGTTTGCCTTGGCTCAGATTGTTGCTATGCCTTTCTACAGATGGGAGATGTTGACAGGTATGTTGGATGTTGGGATGTCCCATGAGTATCAAGACTAGTGGTCTCGAAACAGGTTTATTCATTTCACAGATTCAGTGGAGCTTATTCCAAATCAACATGGTGGTGGTGGTGGTGGTGATGATGGGCGTGGTGGTGGTAGACATCAGAGGCGTAGAGATCCTCCTACTATTTTTGGTAGAGGATGGGTGAGGAATGGACATGGTTAAGATAGAGCCAGAGATAGATAGGTTGATGTAGTCCAAATAGTTCATCCTAGAGCAGCAGTTAGACAGGATAGAGTTCATTGACAACAGCGAGCTCAGAGACAGGCTCATGTTGAGGCTGCTAGACAGGTTCCTGGGGGTTTAGATCCTTTAGTGTAGTTACAGAGAATTTCCTTGGCACAACAGGTTCTGGCACAATAGATTTTGTAGCTAGTTCATCAGCCATAGGATCATGGACAGGATCCATAGGATGCTCCCACTATTGGTGCTTTAGCCTGAGATATGCAGTCTATGAGGACAAAGATTTCTACTATTGTAGGGTGTTTAGATCAGGTTGCTACCTTGAAGTAGTAGTTTCTTTCAGTTGTGATTGTTCAGAGACCGAGTGGAGCGAGCACTTCTCAGGCTCCTCCTCCACAGGATGATAGAGATCCAGGTGGTTCTGGTGCTACGAGATCTTGATTGATTTATGATAGATTCATTTATCATTGATGTCCTCTATTGCACATTTCATGTTTTTTGATTTATCAGAACCTTTGATGTACCACTTTCATGATATTGTATCTGGATATACTTTGATGTACTAGATCCTTTGAGACACATTCTTTTGATGATATATGATGATCTATTCCTTCATCTCTATTTGATGAGTTGATTTATGAGATTATCTTTATATGTAGCTATATGATGTTTATGATGCATTTACCTTTATGTGATGGATGAAATGTATCTTACTTATATGATATAGATAAATGGATGCATTGATGTATGTATATTATGAGATGTTTTCTATTTTTCAATGTATGGATGCAAATTGTTTTATGATCAGATGGATATGGATGATCCTATGTTTTTTAAAAATGTATGTAATTCTATCCGTAATTACATGTATGCAAATGATGTATGAGTTATGATTCTTTTTCTTTTTTGGCTATTTATGTATAATGACTAATTATTAATGATATGCATGTATGCAAAAGATAATCTCATTTTCATTGTTTTGAATCTAGAATCATGATGTTTGAATTGAACCCTCCCATTTCATTTTTCCCCTTGCAATTTAAGCTAAGAAAAGCAAAACAAATATATACAATGCACTTAATCTAACATGTATGCGGCTAACTGTCATTATTCAAGCTTTAGAGCTTATAATCATCATTGAGCATTTTTGGATCCCATTTTTTAGTACAATCATCACTAGTTCCATTATGATGATATGAATACTTTTTCCTTTTTCCTTGCTTTCCCATCGGTCTCTTCAGTATGACTATCACTGATTGAAGCCAATCATGAGAGTGTGAATACTGATTTTGTCAGATTCTATGTTGCAAGTGGATGTTGGTATTATGATATTGAAGATCAAAATATCCAAGGTATCTGTTTGCCTAAACAAGCAGTAATCTCCATTTTATCCTATGTACAAGTCCTCGATGATTCTTTGATGATCACATCCTTAGACAAATAATACATGATTTAAAACTTTGATTTTAAGACAGTCATTCAAAAATCAAAAAAATATCATCCTTTCATCATAGCTTGTCTAGTCTAAAACTTTCATCGATTCGCTAGAAAGGAATGATTTCGTCAATTGAGTCAACACTTAGAAAAAAATTTGGCCATGTTTTTCAAATCCATAGTTCAAGTGTAGTTCCATCCATTTCAAATTTTTAATCCTGATAAAGGGTAAGGTCATTTAAGTTCTTGGATCAAATTTTCATTTTAGGCTCAAATTGGATTGGGATGTAGATTTGGTTAAGTGTTCCTCTTTCAAGTGTGATGAATTGATTCTCTGATTGAATAAAGCTTGTTGATGAATCCTTGCTCCTTGAGAGTAGATTGCCCCTAGTTTGATATTGATTTTGTTTATGGGACTTAGGACAATTTTTTGATTAGGTGACCAAAATCTTAAGGTACTTGCAAATGCAACTGTGGGGTTTTATTATGTAATATATACAAATGCTGGTGAATGCAATATTAACAAGGTGACTTTCTAAGTATGCAACTGACTTGGACTTTCAATGGTGCATGTTTACTAGGTTTTCACTGATTGAATGGATCAAGCTCTCTTTTTTTTTGTTTTTAAAGCTTTTCTCTTTTTTTGCTACCAAGGTGCCTATTTCCTAGGTTTTCACCAAGGCACTTTTCTTCTTTTTCAATTTTTTTGTATTTTTTCTTTTTTCAATTTTTTTTCATATTATCAAGGTGTCTATTTGCTAGGTTTTCACCAAGACAACATCTTTTTGAGGATCATGTTTGAATGTTTTTCCTTTCTTCATGCTCAATTTTCCACTATTTTTTATCTTTTGTGCTTTTCAAATGTTTTTGATATTTTCAACTTTTCCAATGTTTTTGGTATTTTCAAGATCTCTTTTGAATTATGCACAATAAATATGATGCTCTCCATCTGATACTCTTTATACTCTTTTGTCTATCTTAGGTATAGAACCTCTTGAGATGTATGTTGTTTATGGGTTCTTGGAGTTCTTCACCATCACAATCTGATAACTTGTATGTGCCGGTCCCAAAATCTTCAACAATGAGAAATGGCCCTAACCAATTTGCTTCCCAATTTCCTTTTTTTTCTCTTTCTGCTTGGTTCTTGGGATTTTCACGCAACACTAGGTCACCTATTTGGAATGTCCTTGGCTTGATGTGTTTATTGTAAGATCTTGACATTCTATTCTGGTACACCTTTAAGTGATCAAAGGCTTCTTTCTATTTTTCATCCAAGAGTTCTAGTTCTTGTAGCCTAGCAACCCTATAGTCTTCCTCATTTATCAATCCATGCATAGATATCCTTAAGGATGGAAGTTATACCTCCAAAGGAAAAACTGCTTCTGTTCCAAAGACTAAGGAGAAGGGTGTAGCCCCTATTGGCATCCTTATGCTTGTCCTATAAGCCCACAAGGTTAGGTTTATCTTGATATGCCAATCTCTACTAGAATTATCCACCGTTCTCTTCAAGATTTTCAATATGTTTTTGTTTGTTGCTTCAGCTTGTCCATTACCTTGAGGGTAATAGATTAAAGATGAATGATGTATCATATGAAATTTGGTGCACAATTATGTTATGTCTTTGTTCTTGAAATGCCTTGCATTATCTATTATAATGGCATGAGGTACGCCATATCTACAAATTATATGATTTAGGATAAAACAAGGATATCTATTTGCCTGTTGAAGTTGATAGGGGTACAACTTCCACCCACTTAGTAAAGTATTATGTGGCCGTTATGATGAACTTATGCCCATTTAAAGATGGTGGATGAATCATTCCTATTAGATCTAGACCCCACTAATAAAATGGCCAAGGTGTGGTCATTAGATGAAGTTCTTGCGCCAGTGCATGTATCAAATTTCCATGGAATTGACACTTCTTACAAGTTTTTGTAAAATTACAAGAATCTTTTTCCATGGTAGGCCAAAAATATCCTATCCTAAGAATTTTCTTAGCTAAAGATAATCCGTTTGAGTGTGATCCACAAATTCCTTCATGAATTTCTCGTAAGGCTAAGTTTGATTCTTCCTCTTCTAAACACCTAAGGAGCATTCCATCAAGACTTTTCCAATACAATGTTTCAGCAATTATAGTGTACTTGGCGGCTTGTCTAATGAAACTTTTCTTTTGGTTTCTAGTTTGATTGATAGGAAGTGTTTGGTCTTTCAAATAGGTTTAAATGGGTCCATACCAAGGTGAGTCAGTTGTAGTAAGTAGACAAATGGTCTAAGGATGGGTTGGGTCATACGCAGGTTGAATCGCTTCTTCTACCAAGAACTTGTATCTATCACTCTGATCAGGCATCTGCAAAAGTGATGCTAAGGTTGCCATGGTGTCTGCTACCTTATTCTTTTCTCTCGGCACTTGTTCAAATGTGATGATTATGAAATACTTCTAGAGATTATCCACCATGGTTTTATAAGGTACCGATTTGTCATCTTTAGTCTGATATTCTTCATTGACTTGATTTATGACTAATTGTGAATCTCCATATACATTTAATTCTATCACTTTCCACTCTAATGCCAACTTGATTCCCATAACCAAGGCTTCATATTATGCTATATTGTTTGTACATGGAAATAGCAATTTGTATGACTTAGGGATAGTGGAGCCTTGAGACGTGATTAGAAGTATGCCTGCTCCTGACCCATGGTGAGTGTAGGAACCATCAAAATAGAGCTGCCATGTTCTTGCCTCAACATTCACAATTTCTGCATCTGGGAATTCAACTTGTATAGGATTATCATCATTAAGTGGTGCCTCTGCTAATTGGTCTACAATGACTTGTCCTTTAATTGATTTTTTGTCAACATATTCTATATCAAATTCACTTAGGATCATCACCCACTTTGCTAATCTTCCATTTAATGTTGTTTTGCTTAATAGATACTTCAAAGGGTCAATTTTAGCAATGAGCCTTATCTTGTGGGCTAGCATATAATGGCATAATTTTTGGGAAGCAAAAACTACTACCAAGCATGCCCTTTCCATGAAGGTATAGTTTAGCTCATATTTAACTAAGGTTCTACTAATGTAGTAGATTGCTTTCTCTTTTCCATTCTCATCCTCTTGTGCTAGAAGTGCCCCCAATGAATTCTCTGTTGCTAAAATGTACAAGATTAAGGGCTTGCCTCTGATAGTTGGCATCAATATTGGTGGATTCATGAGGTATTTCTTTAGTAGATTGAAAGCCTCTTCACATTTTTCATCCCACTTGAAGATTGTATCTTTATGCAAGAGTTGCGTGAAATTATGACATTTTTCTGCCAATTGAGAGATGAATCTCCTAATAGATTGTATGCTTCCTTGTAAAGATCTCATCTGACTAATGGTTTTAGGTGCTTCCATTTCCATTATGGCCTTCACTTTAGTGGGATCAACCTCTATCCCTTTGGTAGATACAATTTAACCTAGAAGTTTACCAGATTGAACTCCAAAAGTACATTTCTTTGGGTTAAGCCTTACTTTGAACTCCTCTAACCTTTCAAAAAAATTCACCAAAATAGGTAGATGTTATTTTCTTGAATGTGACTTAGCTAGTATGTCATCCACATAATCCTCCATGAACTTATGCATCATATCATGGAATATTGTAGTCATTGCTCTTTGATAGGTTGCTCCGGCATTTTTCAAGCCAAAAGGCATGACATTCCAAAAAAATGTACCCCATGCACATGTAAAGGCAGTTTTATCTTGGTCTTTAGGTTCTATCTTGATTTGATTATAGCCACTAAATCCATCTATTAGTGAAAACATGGAGTGTCCCGATGTTAGGTTGACAATAGCATCAATGCTCAGAAGTGGGAAATTGTCTTTAGGACATGCCAAGTTTAAGTCCCTAAAATTCATGCAGATTCTGATTGACTTATCCACTTTTGATACCGGCACTATGTTGGAGATCCATTGTGCATAATCAATGGCTCTTATAAACCCCACCTTTAATAGCTTCTCTAGTTCCACTTTGACAAGTAAGGCTATATGAGGGTGCATTTTCCTTAGTTTTTGCTTGACCGGTTTAGCTCCTTCCTTTATATTAAGGTGATGCATTATCAAATTTGGGTCTAACCCCAACATATCATCATAAGACCATGTGAAGTTAAATTTCTTTTCCTTAAAGAACTTAATGAACTCTGTTCTTTCTTCGCTGGATAGGGATGATGCTAAGTGGATGAACTTTGGCTCTGTTTCTATTCCAATGTTTATCTTTTCTATTGGCTCAATTAGAATTGGAGACCTTTCTTCATAATGATCTGGTAGAACATCCAAACTCCTTTCTATAGGTGCCTCAATTGGATTTTCACCTTTAGAAACATCCTTTATTTCTTTTTTTCTTTCTTTTGGATCTAATGTTGCCACAAAGTGGTTTTCAACACTCGATTCTTTTCCTTTTCTATTTTTTAATTTTTTTTCATTTTTTTCTCGGATTAAGAGTTTGGATGCTCCCTTTGATCATTTCTTCTTGATAGTCCTTGGTAAAAGAAGGTTCAACCACGTGGAGGTATTGGGATAGCATGTTGTCATTCAAGAAAGTTGGCAAGGTATCGGGTTCAATGGTATCCCATTCAATTAGATCCGGCCGAATGAGAGTTAAAGGGTCAACACTTGGGTTTGTCTCGATTGGGCTTAAAGAGTATATCTCATTGTTGGAGGGTTCATACATTGTATCTTGAAGATCTCAGACATGGGCTTCCTCTAAATTCTCTAAAGAAGAAGGATCAAAATCCTCCTCGCTAGACTCCACTGTGGTTTCTATTGGATAAAACTCGTGGGGATTAAACCTAGCATTCGATTCTTCCATAGTAGGTCTCCATGAAGGAACATATGGCTCACCTACCCATTGATTTATTTCAATTTCTATGCTTGGCACATTATTTAAACTCTCTTGACTAGAACTAGATGCTTGATTTGGAGTTGATTCCACCATTAGTCCTTTATTTTTGGTAGAAGCATATGTATGAATGACATTGATACCCTTGTCTTGGCATGACTCATCTGATAAAGTCTCCCATTCCCATTCATTAGAATCCTCATCACTATGAGATTCTAATTGTAGTATTTGATCATACACTTTGGGATAGTGTTTTTGTGTATATCCTTCTTCAAAATATCCTAAACCTATTTTCTGCTTGGAATCTCGCCATGTGGATTCTAGGGGTTCAATTAGCCCTTCATTTCTTATGCCTAAAGGTCCTTGATCTTTTTACCCCATCTTTTTCATGATTGCAAAACCTTTACCATATTGGTGAGTAGGGATGGTTATATTTTGAATGTGCTTGACGTGAGCACTTGATTCTTCATCCTTGTATAACCAATTCAGAATTTCATTATCCTCTTCACTCATGGTGGATGATGTACTTGCCCTTAAAAATTTTTCATTATATTTATGAGGTAGACTTGGAGGTTTTCCAAAGGACTTTGGTGATAAGGGTAGGTCCATCATGGATAAGGAGTATTCACCCATTCCTTGTTGTTTGATTTTGCATTGCTTATCAAAGTTTTTCATCATTTTATCCATCTTTTGATAATGGGCTTGTTTAGTATATCTTTGGACATCTTTGCTAGAGTCTTCTTTTGCTTCTTCCATAGTATCATCCTCATTAACCTTCTCTTTTCCTTTAGTCGATGTAGTTTGGTTAATGAGTTTTGGAGTTTCTTTAACAACAATTTATTCTTCTGTCTTTTCTTTTCCTTTCAGCAAAGGGATGTCTTTAGAAATTTGGCCTTGTTCCATTTGATTGGGTATAGACCCTTCAATATTGTGTGGAACCAATGAGTCATTTATAGGTTTGATGTTATTACAATATTGGAAGGGATTGAGGTCTCCACTTACCATTATTCTTGCCCTTGATATGGGAATTTTAGGCATTGATGGTAAGTTGAAGGAACAGCCTCCATTTTGTGGATCCATGGCCTTCCTAACAAAATTTTATAAGTCAATTTTAGGTCCAATACTTGGCATATGGTCTCTTTTTACATAGGACCAACTCTTATGGGCAAGACTATGACTCCTCTTGACGCTCTTTCTTCATCATCGTAGGCTTTTATGGTTATCTTTTTCTTTGGGTCAATAGCCTCCTCCGAAAATCCTAAGGCTTTTACCAAGCTAAGGGTACAAATATTTAGGCCAGCACCTCTATCTATAAGGACTCTTTTCACCCTATGCTTGTGGATCAACACCTCTATGTGTAAGGGTAGATTTTGGGGATGATTAAGAGACATATCATCTTCTTCAGAGAATGATAGGAAATGAGGTGCAATTAAATGCCCCACCATGTTTTGGAACTTGTCTACCTCCAAATTTAGAGGCACATTTGTTTCCAACAAGGCTTTTTCCAAGATATCCTTATGGATTGGTGATAGTTTGAGCAGCTCAAGAATAGAGATTTGAGCAGGATTTCTTTGCAATTGGTCAACCAAGTTGTATTATTTTGATGATGACGTGGAAGCTTGGTTTGATATCACCACTTTTGGAGCATTATTAGGTATAACAATTTTTTATGCTTGCCCCCTAGTGACCACATTTTCTTATGCTTCTCTTGATTTGCCTTTTATTATAACAATATTCACGCTTTGATCTTCTTCCCTTATGGTATTTATTGTGTTTTCATAAGTATGGGCAAAATTCACTTTATCATTACCCTTTTTATGGTTTTGATTTGTATTGGATGACTCCCCCTTTTCATGATTCAAAAAGGGGTTCTTATAGGCCGTGTGATCCCCATTGTTTTGAGGTCCTTCAATTTGGATGATGTCATTATTAATCAAATCTTGCACTAAATGCTTCAATTTCATGCACTCGTTGGTTGGATGACCTCTTTTTCGATGGTATTCACAATGATGAGATGCATTCCACCAATGAGGTTTAACTTTGGGTTCATAATTTGATATGTCAGGTAACATGATAACTTGATTAGCCAACAAGGTTCTTAGTACATTCTCCAAATGTTCACCCAAGGGAGTGAATTTCATTTTATTATAGCTGGAGTTTGATTTTGACTTATCCCAAGTCTTATTGTTGGAAGTGTTAGAATTGTTGCTATTATAATTATTGGGATTATATGGAGCTTTATTTGCTTGGTTAACATTGTTTGAAGAATTCGCTCCACAGGGTATTATAAAAGGGGTAGACTTCAAGTTGTGTGACTCCACAACCCCATCATTCACAAGATTTTTATTATTACTTTTGTTCCATGATTTTGATTTATCATTGTGATTGTTGGACCCTTGATTAAAATATTTAGGAGCATAATTATTGTTATTATTGTTGTTATTGTTGTTGTTGGATTTATTGTCTTTAAATAATTTAATCTCACCTCTTTTGACCAAAACATCTTCAATCTTAACTCCATTTTCAATAAGTTTTTGAAATGTTGGAGGACATTGAAGTTGTAATCGATAGTTCATTTCAGTGGTCAAGTTATTGGTGAAGATCTCCATCTTCTCTTTCTCTGGGATACTTCATGGGTACCTTGCGAAAATGGTCCTCCACCTTTGTAGGAATCCTAAAAAGGACTCCCCATCTTTTTGTTTGGTATTGCATAACTTGAGCATAGTGATCTCATGCTCAATGTTGTAAGAGTAATGGGTTATGAATTTGGAGGCTAACTCCTCAAAAGACTTTATTCCGAGAGTTAGTTTTGAAAACCACTCCATTGCTGGACCTCCTAAGCTTCTAGGAAAGAGTCTCATTATATAATATCATTGTGCATGAACTCTATGCTTAGGGTGCAAAATTTCCTTAAATGGTCTTGTGGGTCTGTTTTACCCATGTATTTATCGTATTTGGGAAAGATAGTATTAAAAGGAAAAGATACCATTGCTAAGCTTTTGTCGAAAGGAAAAGGACACAAAGCTTCTATGGAAAAGGCCTTAGGTTCAGCTGCCTTCTTCATGGTATCTATTTGTTCTTAAAAGGCCTTAATCTGCCTAGTCATGACGTTCATAGGATCATCTTGGTGTTGGTCCTTCCTAAGTTGGTCAATGTCAAAATCGTAGGGTAGCTTTACCCCCTTTTGTGCTAAGCTTAGGAAGAATTTCTCCCTATCTTTGTCTATTAATTTTTCCATCACCTCTAGGAAATCATTATCTTGGGCATCTTTCTCAACCCTTTCCTCAAGTGTCTCCCTTGGGTTATAGTTGGCACGGTTGATGTTGTGATGGGTTGAATTCATATCACCCATCTTTTCAAGTCTTGGTTCAAATAGGTTCGTGAAAATTTCTTCTTGATTAGGATCTTTGAACTCACTTTGGTAATCCACTTCTTGCCTTGGGTTTGCAAAGATGGTGCTATCACCTGGTAATGATCCCCTATATGTTTGTGACCACGTGGAAACTGGCATCCAACAAGGGTTCATTTTTGGAATTTATCCTTGATATGAGAGTTGTTGATTTTATTATTGAGGAGATTTAAAAATATAAGATGATTTTCAATGGATATCTCTCACGTGTTTATGTATTTCAAACACAACAACCACACATTCACTTGTCTCTTTTACCCACTTAAACACAAAATGTTTGATTTATAGAACGTTATCATGGGTTTTTCACAAGAAAACACTTCAAGCACCTACCTAGCACAAGATTTGGTTCGTAAACATGGCTCTAGAAGGTGGTCTTTTCTACTTTATCAAGGTTTTATTATATATTCCGTTCAAATAGACTTCAATCTCTCATCCTCCAAGGAGGCTTCCCACGCACCGAAAGTATGATTTTGTGCAATCCGTGAGGACTACTAGAGGA
Organism: Chamaecyparis obtusa; assembly: GCA_027943335.1. Taxonomy (NCBI): domain Eukaryota; kingdom Viridiplantae; phylum Streptophyta; class Pinopsida; order Cupressales; family Cupressaceae; genus Chamaecyparis; species Chamaecyparis obtusa. The sequence goes on from BSBK01000537.1 coordinate 3,273,379, forward strand.
AGGTTGAAAAATTAAAATCTATTTGTCATGTACCCCATTAAGGATACATGCGTTTCATTTTAGAGTGGGTTGGATTCCTGTGGCAAAAGTGAGCGTATCCCACTTTGGGCTATCCCTCTCACTGGCCTCGTTAAGGCAAACTTGGGAGGTGAGCCCACTATTGCTCTAGCATATATATGAAAAACAAAAAATGAACTTAGGCCGACAAGTTTGGGAGTTTGGTTCACTCAAAGAGTGAAGAGCATATTCCTGTTGTCTTTCTTTGTTCCACGCACTTAAACACACATTTGTTCTTTCCCAATCTCTTGACAAGGAGATTCTTATAATTGAAGTGTGAAATTCATTTCCTATTTTATCTCAAGCTTATGTCAAAAGAATGCCGCAATTTAATCAAATGCAAGCTCGACTAGGAGAATACCTTTTTCTTGTAGCTAGCATAAAGCTAGGGGCATTTTTGAGAGAATTTTGTCATTTTTCACTCACCTTGGCAATAGCTCCTTCCAATGGGCTTATACTCTAGCAAGTTAGTCAACACTAACAATCAAAGTGAGGGGAAACCAAAATTGAAATTGACAACACAAATATTTATGAAATGAATTTTGAGCACTCTAATTGCAAAATTTCAAATAAAAATTTGAACTAAGGGCTAAAGATCCAATTAAGGGAGACAAATTTATGTTTATAAGCTTCAATCACAGCAAGGTATTTTTGATATACCTGATTGTCTTCATCTTGTGTTAACTCAAGAATAGCTTTGATGTGTGCTTTGTTTTCCCTTTTGATTTTCTTAGCTAGTGCCTTCCCTTCTTTGTTAAACTTGGTTTCTGGCTTCTGCACCTTTTGATGTTTGCTCATTTACTATCAAAACATACAAATAGAGAGTTAGATGACAGAATTAATCAATCTGCAAACAAATTTTGACAGAAAACTGAAAGTGACATTGTCCAGCAAATAGGCGATATTAAACCATTTACAAGTGTAAGTTAACTATTAGCAAGTGACACTGAAATGTGCAACAGGCGACACATAAACTTTAATAGGCGTAAACAATTTATTGATAAGCACAAACACTATTTAAAGATGTGTGAACTAATTAAGTCAAAGCGACACTTTAAAAATAACAAGCGTAAGAGAATGATACTAGGCATGACTTGTTATCCAAACTGCGTCGCAAAGGTTGATCACAGGTGACAATGAATTATCGGCAGGTGAAACTTCTTCACTCACAGGTGTGACTTCTTTATGCAAATGCAATACAACTTTATCTTGTAGGTGTGATTTCTTCAATCACAGGTGACAGCAAAGAATGTAAGACAAAATAGAAAGTGTTAACCAAGCGTAAATGTTCAGCAAATAAGTAGTGATACATATCTGATAGGTGTCATCCAAATGATTACAGGCATGACTGAATTGGTTGTAGGCATGATTTAACCTATTTCCTGCAAAAATTCCATGGAAAATAGCAGATTCAAGCATACAAAAGATTATCTAAATGATAAAAATGATAACATGAGGCTTACTGCCCCACGGTGGGCACCATTTTGTATACTAATAAAAGTACCTTCATAGAATTAGGGCTAATCATCAACAATAAGTGAAATAATAACTAAATACAACCACAATTGAGCAACTATTTAACAAAATCAATGATTAATTGAGCATCCTATGGCTCTCTAACTAAGATGTTAATGAGTGAGCTCTCAGCAAGCTCTCACTAATGATAGTCCTAGAATGAGAATGATGAAGATAAAACAATGCTAAAGCTAACAATTATCAAGATAAATGCTAAAATTGCTCTCAAATGCTTTTCTAAATTCAAATTGCAAGAGGTTTGATGCAATTCTCAGATAGGTGGTTGATGAATTATGAAGGATTTTAGCCTTCCTTTTATAGATTTTCCAATGGTAGGGGGTGTAGTTGTGTTTAATCAGGATTGAGTTGGGGTTAAGTCTTTGGTTCCACCCTTTGAAGACAAAGCAAAGTTTGTGTCCTCAAAGCTTGGGACAAGTAGATAAGATGGATGGTTGAGATTCCTTTTCACTTTGAGTGAATGAGATTCAATTGGGCTTGATCCATGTGAATGCCTTTCTGAAATTTCATTGGTTGTTTGATTTTCCTCTCTTTTTGGTTTGTTGAGAGTAATTGATTTTTATTAATTGATTTAATTGATTTATTTTATCCATGTACCCCTTGAATGGGTTGAATTTAATTTAATCCAAGACTATACAATTAATTGAACTAATTGTATTTTGATTTGATTGCACTTGATTAAAATGCTCTCAATTTTGATTGATATTGAATTAAGACTTGATTTTCATTTTGATTGGCTAATTGTGCATTGTAATTCAATTGATTCAATTATTTCCTTGATTTGCTTTGATTTGACTTGATTTGCTTTGAATTATTCTTTGTCCATTTTCAGGTGATTATAGGCTCTAGTAAACCTTTATTTCTTCGGCCTAAGGGTCCTCTTCCCTTGTATCCCATTTTCTACATTATCTCAAATCCTTTCCCATATTGATTAGTTTGAATATTAATATGCTGGATTCTTTCTATGAGAGTACTTGAGGTATCATCTTCATCATGATAAAGCCATTGAAGGACTTCATCTTCCTCCTTCTCGAATGTTGCTTTGTCACTTTCTCTCATGAAGTAAGAGTTATACTTATGAGGTAGGTGTTCTTTTGATGGTTTCCCATGCGTTCTTGGAGATGTGGGCAAGTTGAATAAGGAAACAGAGTATTCCCCTACTCCTTTGGAACTAATTTTACATTATTTTTCAAATGTATCCATCATATCACTCATTTTTTTGTAGTTATCCTTTTTAGATTTATCCTTTTCTTCTCTAGTGGATTTGTAAAGTGCTATCTCTGATTTAGGTGCTTAATTTGAATCTTCATTTGGAGTTGGACCCTCGTAGCTCACTTTTTCCTTTCCTTGAGTTGATGTTGTTGAGCTAGCTTGAGGAGGGTTTGAAGTAGTACTTAATGTTAACATGGGATCATCCATTTTGATATCTTTAATGGTGGCTCTTTGGATAATTCCTTCTCAGTTATGGGGAATAAATAGCTCATGAAGGAATTTAAGTGCATTGCAATATTGGAACAAATTTGAGTCCCCTCCAACCATGATTTCCTCACCCATATATGGAAATTTGATGTATTGATGATATGTGGATGGAACTGCTTTCATCTCGTGGATCCATGGTCTCTCCAATAAAATATTATAAGTTAGTTTCATGTCCAATACTTGGAAATTTGTGTCCTTTTTGACAGGTCCCACTTGAATGGGCAATACAATCATGCCTTTGGAGGCTCTTTCAGCTTTATCATAGGCCTTTATGGTAATTATTTTCATAGGGTCAATGCAAGACTCGGATAATCCTAGGGATTTGACAAGACTCAACGTGCATATGTTAAGACTAGCTCCCCTATCTATGAGAGCTCTTTTAACCCTATGTCTTTTGACCAAGACCTCTATATGCAATGGTAGATTTTGGGGATGGGTAATAGACATGTCATCCTGGTCTGAAAATGAAAGGCAATGAGGTGCAATAAGATGACCTACCATGTTTTGAAACTTCTCCTCTTCTAAGTTAGTAGGAACATTAGTCTCTACTAGAGATTTTTCTAAAATTTCCTTGTGGTTGGGAGATAGCTTTAATAGCTCCAAGATAGAGATTTGTGCTAGAGTCCTTTGTAGATGATCTACCAAGCTATACGGTTTTACTGTTGTAGAAGATTGCTTAATCACAATGTTGGATTGTGGAGGGCTAATAGGTTTAGGATCAACCCCTTGTAGGGTAATCCTTGAAGTCTGCCCCCTAGTGATAACATTAGATGTCTCTTTTTGGGGTTGTTCTTTGATCACTATAGCATTCACAACATTATCATAGGGTGGTGCAAAATTAATGTTATTGCTGCTTTGTTTCTTTCCATTGGATGATTCACCTTTGTTATGTTTATAGAAGGGTTGTTTGAAATCCGTGTGGTCTTCATTTCTTTGAGGTCCATCAACGGTGATCATACTGCTATCAATCAAGTCTTGCACCACATTCTTTAGCTGCAAGCAATTATTTGTCATGTGCCCTTGAATTCTATGGTATTCACAATGGCTATTTGCACTCCACCAGCTAGGCTTGTTGTGTGGCTCATAAGGTTGAATGCTAGGTAGATTAATGATGTTGTTAGTCATGAGGGTCTTTAATTTTTTTTCGAGGGGTTCACCCAAATGTGTGAAGTTCCTCTGAGGAGTTGGTACCAAGAATTTATCAGATTTGTTACTACTTTTATTATTTCCTTGGTTGCCACTATTAGCATTATTGTTGAAAGGTGCCTTGGAGATTTGGTTTGCATTATTCACCTGATTAGGTGTTCTTGTAAGAGCAAATGGAGTCACCTTCAAATTAATAGAATCCACAACCCCATCATTGACTACTCCCTTATTGTTATTCTTTGATCCATATCGATTATAGCTATTGGACGAATTCTTATTCTGATTATTGTTATTATTGGAGTTATTGTTGTTGGAGTTATTCTTGTTATCTTTATATAATTTCAACTCTCCACTCTTAACCAACACTTCTTTTGTTGTTACTCCATTCTCTATGAGGTCTTGGAAGGTCTTGGGGCATTGCATTCTCAATCGGTAGTTTATCTCGTTGCTCAAGCTATTGATGAATATATCCATCTTCTCCTTTTTGGGCACACTCCTAGGATACCTAGCAAATATTGTCCTCCATCTTTGTAAGAAAGTGATGAATGCTTCTCCATTCTTTTGTTTAGTATTACATAATGTTATCATTGTGACCTCATGCTTGATGTTGTATGAGTAATGGGCCACAAATTTTGAAGCTAGTTCTTCAAAGGTTTTTATGTCGGATGGTAATTTAGAAAACCACTCCATGGCCATACCTCCTAAGCTTCTTGGGAATAGTCTCATTAAATAGGTGGTATTGTGCATGAAATCTAAGTTCAATGCATAAAACTCCCATAGGTGATCTTGTGGATCCGACGTTCCTTCATACTTGTCATACTTGGGAAACACTACATTGATCAGGAATAGTGCCATTACTATACTTTTATCAAATGGGAATGGACACAATGCTTCAATAGAAAAGGGTTTAGGAGCCCCACTTTGCTTGATTGTATCCATTTGCATTTGAAATATCTTAAACTGCTTGTTCATGATGTTAATGGTACTCTCTTCAACTTCTGGTGGTCTAAGTTGATTCACATCATAATCTCGTGGAAGCTTAAGACCTGCTCGGGCTAGGTCCATGAAATACTTCTCTTTATCTCTTACCATTGCTTTTTCCACGAGTCTTATGAAATAGGGGCACTAAATGGCTTCATCAACCTTGTCATCGGTTGCATCATCGGTAGTTGGTTTGATATTAGTTCTTTGGTTAGTGGTATCACTCCCTTGAGTGTTTTGATCTGTCCCTCCACTATTGGTATTACCTTCATTATTCATGTCAATACCTCCATTATTTGCATCACCTTGGTTGTTTGGGTCAATGCCACTATTGTTGTTATTACCCAAGCCAACGTAGTACATCATGTTATCTTCCACTTCTTGCTCGGGTGATTTTTAGGGTACTCTTGGGGTGGTAGAAGCATCACCTGGGTAAGGGAGCTCTTGTCTCAAATAAGTCTCGTCTACCTACAAGGTTTGCTTGATGTAATATGATCTAGTAAAAGTAGGCATGAATAAACCACTTGGAGAATAAGAGTCTATATTGCCCGTGGTCAAATCCTTGTGAAATTTTCAAAAAATTGCATAGAACTAGGATTTTTGACTGGGCAAGATATTGGAAGAGTAAGAACATGAAAAAGGGTATCTGAATATGTGACCAAAAAAATTTTAACCCCTCAGTAAGTACTCACTGTATGCCCTTTTTATGTTTCTAGGCATCACTTGCCTAAGTGTAGACGTGACTTAAAGTATTGTACACATGTACTGGAATTGAGTTAGGTGGCACACTGCAGGTGTGCAGGTGACACTTTACTATTGATAGGCATTTTTCTAGTGTTTTTAGGCGTCACTCAATATATCTGAGGCATGATTTGATGGTTGATATGTATTTTCTAAATAGTCACAAACATGACTTTACTGCTGACAGACATTATTTCTTAGTGCACAAGTGGCACTTTGCTGACCAGGGTGTAAATTTTGGATTTTAAAAATTGCAAGATCAATTTTATGGAATTTCTTTCTTTGAAAATGGAACAAAATCAAAACACACACATAAATTTTTAATTGTATCCATAAGATACACTAAAGTGTATATTCTTGATCATTTTCCACAAGTAAAGCACAAGAAAGAATTCCAAGAAGCCTACCTATAGTCAATTTTGGCTTTTAACATTTTGGCTCTATGAGGTAGCTTGCTATCTATCAAGGGTTTAATGTAGATTCCGTTCAAATAAATCTTAAAATTTCATCCCCCAAGTATGTTAAGGGTCTTCCCACACGCATAAAAATACGATTTGGCGCAATCCATGAGGACTACTAGAGGAAGTTCAAAAAATTTAAAATTTGTTTGTCACACACCCCATTAAGGATGTATGCATTTCATTTTATACTCAGTTGGATTCCCATAGCAAAAGAAAGTGTATCCCACTTTGGGCTGTCCCTTTCACCAGCCTCGTTAAGGAAAACTCGGGAGGTGAGCCCACTAATGTTTTAGCATGTTCATGTTAAAGCAAGGAAAATGGAGTTAAGGTCAAGCTTTTGGGAATTTGGTTCACCAAAAGGTGAAGAGCATATCCCTAACTTTTCCTTAATTTCCCAAACACAATTAGCAATGTTCAATTTCTTTCACCCACTAACTATAGGGATTTGAGTATTTCTACTCTCCTCCACAAACAAAGGGGCTTTGATTTTTATGTGTTTGATTCCTCAACCTTTCTTATTAATCAAAAAGTTCAACACCTTTGGCATTTTGATTCACTAGAAGAAGTGAAGAGCATAGGCCTAAATGCTAAACTTTCCAAACAAAGAGAGGTTGTTTGTAATTACTAGATTTTGGAAATGCTTCAATGCCACAATCTAAGGAAAAATATTGACTAGTTTTAAGGCTTACCTCTCCTTGTAGCTAACATAAGCTAGGGGCATTTTTGAGTAATTTTGTCATTTTTCACCTTACCTTGGCAATAGCTTTCCTTTCCAAATGTGTTTATCCATCAGCAAGTTAGTCAACACAAACAATCACAATGAGGGAAACTAAATCAAATTTGAAGAAGCAAACTTTTATGTTGAATCTCAAAACCTTATTTGCAAATTTTGATGAAAACTTGAACTAAGGAGAGAAAATCCAATTGAGAGATACAAATTTATTTTTGTAAGCTTCTACAATTCTAAGATAATTCTGATATAACTTATTTTCTTCTTCTTGTGACTCCTCAAGGATAGATTTGATGTGCTCAAAATTTTCCTTCTTGATCTTCCTAGCCAAAGCCTTGCCTTCGTGATTGAATTTTCTCTCTGGCTTTTGAACCTTTCTGTGCCTGCTCATTTACAATAAAAATATACAGATAAAGAGTAAGATAATCAAATTTATCAATCTGACAGAAAATTAAAACAATAGACAGCAGGCATCATTGTCTAGCTAATACGAGTAATTAAATTGTTAGCAGGTGTAACTTTAACAATAGCAAGCGTCACTTTCCAGTGGCTCAAGCGTTATTTAAAGTTACTCAGGTGTGAAAATTTATTTACTAGGTGTAACAATTCATGTAATCCACGTAAGATAAGCTATTAAAGTGGCAATTCACAAAATTAAGCGTCGATTAGAAGATACTAGGCGTGACTTTTTGTGTAAATTATGTCATAAAGGCTATGACAGGCAGTAGAAGTCAGCTAACACGTGACATTTCTCTGGTAGCAGGCATTGCTTTGCAGCCCCAAGCTTGACACTTTATCTCTCAGGTGCAACAATTTATCTATCAGGCATCAGATGATTGCTGCCAAGCGGCAGAACAGTAGGTACAGGTGTCAGTTAATGCTTTGTAGGCATCATTTTACCTATTTTCTGTAAAAATTTCATGTAAAAGTGAAGATACAACACAAAAAAAAATGATAAAAATGTTAGAAATGAGGCTTAGAGCCCCACAGTGGGTGCCATTTGTGTGTGAATGCTTTGCACCTTCATGAAATTAGGATTAATATCTAACAATATTAGCAAATACAATAAAAATTTAAACTAAGAATTGCATAAGAATCCATGACATCTCATGGCTCTCTAATTAGATGTGGTAAGTAGAGCTCTCAGCTTAATCTCCACTAGTGACACTTCTAAAATGAGAAATATGATACTACAAATGCTTATTCTAGCTCACTAACTCTCAAATTGATACAAAGATAATTCAAATACTCTCAAATGCTCTTGATTGCTATGAAAATGTCTATAATAAGGATGCTTTACAAATGAATTTCTAAGATGATTATTGCTCTCAAAATGCCTCATACTTATAGTAAATTCCCAAGGGTAGGGGGTAGAGTGAATTAACCATAATTTACCTTTGGTTGAGTCAAAAACTTTGCAATGTTCATAAATGGGGGGACAATTTAAATGTTTGTCTCAAAGCTTTGGACAAAAGGACAAAATTGAGTGGTTGAGATTGAAACTTTAAAATGAGTGGTCAAGATTCATTTTTTTTGAGTGATTTGTGTCTTTTTGTCCTCAATTCTCATTGGTTGTTCAACTTTGTTGAAAGATATTAAGATTTATTAAATTCAATTAATTAATTAAATTTAGCCATGTAAGGGAATAGGTTCATTTTGATTTTTTATTAAACAACTATACAATTAATTGATTAAAATCAATTATGTAGTGCTGTTCACCCCTTTAAGCTTTGATTTAATTATTTAATGTCATTATTTGATTTTTCCTTTGATTTAATTGATTTTTTCCAATTTGATTTAATAATGTCTATTTTTATTGATTTGATCCTTTTTAGTGAGAATTTAATGCATTTTGATGATTTTGAGCCATTTTATTGATTTTAAAGCACTTGTCCATTTTTTAGTGTCTACACATATCATCTAGGACCTAATCTTCATGTAAAGTCCCTTTGAATGACAATATTTTCCACGGACTTAGATCAACCCAATCATCCTCCATTTGATGCTAGGTGTCATTCTTACCCAACTACCAATAGTAAGTTTACCACAATCACAAATATTTTCTTCACAAGCAATGCAACCTAGAACTTCATTCATATGATGAAAGCTAATAAAAGTGAAAATCTATCATAAGAACTCCTATACTAGAAACATTTGTGTAAAAATTTCTTTCATCTACTTCATATCTTTTCTAATAGCTATCACATACTTTCAGTGTTTTCATCATTGCCCTTGATATTGTCTTAATTTCTTAGTTATTTTCCTTTTGTCATGACTCTTCATAACTATGCTCCTAACTACTCTTATCATCTTCAAGATCTCTATAATATAAATGACCTTGCTTGTCATAGCAGTAACTTCTATTGAACATTGTTGTCTTTTATTGATATCTCATTGTCATAGAGGTGCATACCTATCTTAAAACACTATTGATATACATTGTTACAATGAATCAATGTTTTTTGTCTTCAACATATTTGAAATCATTATTTTAATCTTCATTTTATGGTTGCACTGTTACTGATAATTTTTATTTAATGTGTTGTATAATGTGCAAGTGACAAGTTGATCTCACTCATTAAGGATAGAGATGCCCCATATATATTTTCATTCATCACCTTCACATGTTCATATTGCATATATGGAGGTAAAATTGTCTGAATAGTGATGTATTTGGAGTCTTGGGTGATTATTTTTAGGTGAGATGACAATTTATAATGTCAACTTATACTTAGCTTATGTTTACTTTTAGATAGTCAAAATTAAAGTTAAGTCTAAACTTCGTCTAATGAACATCTTGCATTATTTTGGTATATCTTACATAGAAAAAGAAGATGAATGCCAATTAAGTTTTATCACATACCTATTGACCTAGGAAGATATATAGATAGTGTGTGCATGTTGTCAAATTGTAATTTTTATAAAGCACTTACCTTTAAGCCTAAAAACCTAGATGAAAAATTATTAGCTGCCTCTGAATGACTCATTCTCATGTTTCTTCCTACCTCTTTTACTTCCCTACTCCCTTGTCTTAGGTAGCTTGCTTCTTATGAGTTTTTTAATTGATTGTGAATGATGAAGTTTTAATTTAAAGGTTTTAAGAGTTATCCCACACTCTCAATGACCAAATACCTTCTAATTGTCACATAGGCCTAATGGCTTTGCCTTGTAGCCCTGCAGAGACCTTTTTGGTCTTTAAATTACTCACTTTCCCAAAACACTAGAATATCTAGACACATATTTAGACACCCTTTTGACCATACATGAACATATCAAAGATTTGGATACATTTATTTTGGACCAAATTACAGTACTCGGATTGTACCCCTATCAGTGCACCCCAAAATAGGTGATTTAACAAAGCAACACCTAGTTGTTTGTGTAATCACCCAAAAATGGTCATCTAGAATATTAGCCCCTTGCTAGCATTATTTGCTAAAATCATCAATTGCTTATTCTTGATCAAATCCTAGTTCTATCATTTATTCGATTATTTTCTATGGGCTAACCATTTTATCCTAAGTCTTTATTTACTTAAAAGGAATTTCCTCCTCTTTTATTAAATAAAAATCCCCCACTTTTCCTCTTATCCTAAGTTGCACAAATAAAACATTATTCTTATTTTATTAAAAGGGAAAAAGCACTTTTTGTCTCATATGGACACAAAAGTCAACTCTTATTTTCTCATTGGAGGATATTTGTGCACATGGATTGCTCCTCTTTGATGCTCCACCATTGATTAAATCTTTTGCCTCTTAATCTCCATGGTCCATTCCTTCGCATTTCTTATAAAGGGAGAGCTCTCTTCTTCATTCTGGATCCCTAACTTTTTATGCTAACTTTATGCTACAGGATTTCTTGGAGACTTTAGAGCTTTTGAAGACTTTGGAGCCTTTTGGAGATCTTTCTACATTTAGCTTTCATTCTTGCATTCTTAGGTTAGCTTCATGTTTATGCTTTCTTAGATTAGTTTCCTTTCAAGCTCTAGCTTAGATCTCACATAGCTTAATTAGCAAGGATTTGTAACACTCCTATCTTTCATTTTCATAGCTTAGTTTGCATTTCCATTCTTAGCATAGCTTGCATTTCATCTCCATTTGGATTCTTGAGGATATTGGCATTCTTGCCTCTGTCTCATTGAATCTCCCATTGCATGGTTTACTAGCAAGGTTATTGGCTTAATAGCTCTAGCTAAGAGCATTCTTAAAACCCTTGCACTCCATGCCTAGGGAGATCTAAATCAATTTCTCAAGGTTTCCAATCCATAGATTCTCTTGGAAGCAATGATTTAGAGAAGTGCACTATTTAGTGTGTACATTTTTGGCACACACATTACGTTAAAGAGTTTGTAACCCCAAGCCTCCAAACTCCAAATAGTGTCTCTTTATGACACAAAACCTCTAAATCCAAAAATAATTTGACCCAAACCATAGGGAACATCAAAAGCCCCAAATTAGTTACACCAAACCCTTGATTCAAGGGTTTCTTCAATCTCATCCTTCCAAGCACTTCTTGGATCGATTGGTGATTGATTCACCATTCACTCAATAAGATAAGACTATTCTAATCATAAAAATACTATGCCATTCAACCCAAATGTCTGTTGCTATACTTGTGCCATGAAATTCAATGGAACACTCCATGTCATAGCCAGTGATCACTCTTTTCTTTCAAAATTCTACAACTTCAAGGTTAGATCAATATTATACATGGTTAATAATCTTCATTCCATGGATTCTAGGCCTTTGAGTCCATGGAATGGTTATTATTTACAAGTAAACTTCAAAATAAAGAAAGAAAACTAAATAAACCAGTCTATGTCGTTGTGTGTGAGGGTACAATATGTAAAGTGACTCTCAAACCTCTCCAAACATGTAATATTGCCTTTAAATACTTTATTGGTTTGTTCAAAACATTAACCAAGCTAAATCTACATTTGAATCCACACACAATAACCCAAAATGAAGGATTTTGTATCCTTTAATTAATCCCAGTCACTGGTAATGCATGGATAGTCAAACCAACAGTCTCCAAAGCATTCAATAGTTAAGTATGAATGTATTAAGTAACTCCTTATTGCATAATGAAAATATAAATCAAAACCAAAGACTATTTTCGCACTCAAGATCATAGATTTCAATTAAAACTTGTGTTTCATTTGGTTCCCTATTCTCATTTTAGTTTTTTCTTTGTATGATTTGGATATATTATCTCATACTTGCAGATTTTCATCCATTATCTTCAAGATCTAGTTGCTTTCTTTCCTATTATGTGTAGGTCTTCTTTGCTATGATAGTTTATTTTCTACTATTTAAGGGGCATTTCTCTCTTTGGTGTGCAAAACTTGGCCTTTAACATACTTGTTGAAACTGCTTATGTTAAAGCATCTTTATACCAATGGAATTGAATCATTGATGTTCTTTTCTTTTCATGATAATGTTCTTGAAGCTGTGCTTGTACAAATAAACATGGTTTCTAATTTTTATGGCAGTTCAAAAGTGACAAAAGTTTCACATTTTTTTAAGTCAATAGGACATTACAGATATGAAAACAAAAATTGGAAGCCAAATTTAATATCCTTTCAAGATTGAAAGTCCTAAGAGGCAACATATATATGCATCCCATCTTGTCCTTTATTGGTTTTGATTCTGATGTTAGACATTTTTGCAGGTAATAATGGAGCTTGCAAGACTGGTGATCCAACTAGCAAGGATGAATCAGTCCTCCAACCTCTACCTATTGGAGTACCTGAGATCCCCATAGAGTAATTGAAGGAAATAATAAACAACTTTGGTCCAAAATCATTGATTGGAGAGGGTTCATATGGTTGTGTGTACTACTCAACCTTAAAAAGTGGCCACCCTACAGCCATTAAGAAGCTTGATACCAGCAAGCAATCAGATCAAAAATTTCTTGCACAGGTTTTTTTTTTTTATGTTGTGTTTTTACTAGCAAGTAGATTTGACATTCTGTTTTCACAAGTAAATCTTAATCCTAGATCTTTTTCCTTCTTTCTTGAAGAATGAATTTGTTGTCATTTTTGGATTGTGTTTGTAGGTGTCTATGGTTTCGAGGTTAAAACATGAAAACATGTTGGAATTAGTTGGATATTGTGTTGATGGTAGCCTTCGTGCACTTGCATATGAATTTGCTATAATGGGATCATTGCATGACATTCTTCATGGTAGGTGTAAAAAATTATTACACTAATCCCTATTAGCATGACTTTTGATCTAATGCATGGAATATATCAGATAACTGGATGCTTTACAATAACAAATATGTTGGTACAAAATGGCCTTAAAATAATATTAAACAAGGAATATGATTTATCATTGTGGAGAGAATACAATGTGACAATGAGAGGCCCAATATATATGCAATCACACTTCAGGTTTTTAATCATGTATGGACAAGCAAATTTCTATATTGTGAGGATCTAAATGTTTGCAATGTAACAAAAAGTTTGTGAAGGTGGACATTATGATGCATATCTGGTTGATTTGGATGTGAAAAGTAATAGGGAAAACCCATATGTTCAAGCTTGGTAGATTTCTTTATTTTTAGTGTCCCATATTGTTTCTTAATTCTTTATTTGAAAATATGTACTGATTCTAGGCACTTAGTTGAGAATGGAGTGAACTACCATCCAAAATAATGGACATGTGTGATACTTTTAAGTGGAACACCAAGGTTGTGATGTGAAAGTATTTTGATGTCAATGTAATTATCAAATCCTACAATATGGTAGAACTACTAGAAGAGATATAGAGATGAATACCATTGTTTAAACCTTAGACAAACAAATCTCTTGATGACATTTAAGTAGGAAAACATATTGCAGAAGTTAATTCTAGGTTAATAGTCTATGCACTTGTCAGCAATCAATGATTATGACTGCAAGTACTATTAACATTTCTTATTATCTCTCATTCTTTCACTACCATGCCTGACTAGAAACACAAAGATACAAGAGTCAATATGCTTTCTTAATGCAATAAACCAAACCAATATTCTATACTATATTTGTTATCCATTTCATTGAAATCCAATAAAGGCAATCATATAACCAAGAAACTTCAACTCAGAAATTCATCTATACATAATGCCATCAACAGGAATACAGTTACCCTTTTAGCAGGTAAGTAGAATGGCATAGAAGAAGGGAATGTGTCATGTATCTTAAGAAAGCAAGAATTTAATCATCACTCACTATTCGATTTTCCATTTACCTCTCCATCTAAATCACTATTTTAAAATAATGAGTATCTAGCATAACAAAAAACCTTCAAAACAAGAATGTGGCCATGATGAACAAGTCTATATACTGTGCTTTTGGTATTGCCAAGTTTATTTTCATTCATAATTTTATAAAATCCTACAAATGGAATATATAATATGTAGAACTGATCTATATCATGATATAATGAACTATAAAGGAACCTTGAAGAATCAGTTGGGTTGATTATTATAGTTGTATGTCTTTACCGGTTCCAATACCGGTTAGAGGAGGAGGATGGTGTTGTAGGTGTTTACTAAGCATAATGTAGGCTAGGACATCCATTCAAATTCGAATTCCAATCACTATAATATATTAATAGATTTGATAATATATATATATATATATATATATATATATATATATATATATATATATATATATATATATATATATATATATATATATATATATATATATATATATAGATATATATATATAGATATATATATATATATATATATATATATAATTGAATTTGCTATCAATTTTCCGACAGTCAAAGAATATACTTTCGATGAGAATGTTGTACACTCGATGACTATTCCAACCACCACTTGTCGCAATGTCGACCAACATTATTTTGTCATTTCAATGAGAATGCTATACACTCGATGACTATTCTGACCATAAGTCATCATAATTTCAACCAACATTGGTCGAATAGATGAAAGGTATGCTGGATAATTCTTCCAGATTGAAGTGATTATTTCGACGGTGGATCCGTTGATAATTCAACCACTATAGAGGTCACTTTTTTGACGATGATTTTATGTGTCTAATAATCGGCAAAAAAACTTTGACAATAGTTATGGTCATTTGGTCGACCAATTTGCATCTAAAAATTGACTAATCGTCATCAAAATTCAAGCTAAATTTTACTAGTGAGAAGACTTAAGACTTTCTAAATGAAATAATTTCCTTACAAATAGGGGAGTATATTTTTTACCATAGATGAAAGGAGATTAAGAATGCTTTTTTGAAATATAACTAGAAGCAATTGGGTCTTGAGATACCTGGTGATCTCGTGGGAAGTCTCCTCAGTTCTCTTCATGTTGTTGGCCAGACATTTCATGTTGCATAACATGTGGCTCTTCTTGCGGGACATCTTGTTTTGAAATTTCCTTATCGTTTAATTATTCTTCTTTTGTGAGGTCTATGTCTAGAAGGGATCCTTCTCCATAGGTAGGATTAGGCTCCTATGCCTTTTTTGGAGGTTCACTATCTCCTACATAAGCCTGAGAATACATTTGCATCGAAGGACCCATTGGGGCAGTAACAACAAACATTGATGTTGGGCTTTGTAAAGGGTTTGATAATGTTTGTGTAGGGCTTCCTTTCTTCTTCTCATTTTGTTTTCACTCAACCCACCTTTGAGTTCTCTTCATTATCAAAGACATGCACACCTCAAAATTATTAATTCCTGGAATGTACCAATTTATGGGCTTTATTGGGGTTCCTTGGATATTATTTAAATAATGTGGGTCAAGCAATTCAGACCCATCATCCATTAGGCTATCAATATGAATACTCACATGGTATAACTTGATTTTTTCTATAGTATGTCTTAACCAAGACCTTTCTCTCATTTCAATGTCATCTTTACAATTTATCCAAAAATCTTCCAGCTTTGGCACATGGCAGAATACTAACCCTAGATGTAGGTTATCTTTGATGAAGCTGCTAGGGTCATTTTGGGTCCTAATGACCTCTTATTTCTAGAAGGAATATATGGTTGCAACAACTTTTATCACATTCATAGTGTTAGAACTATAGGAGAACAAGTATGCCCCTATTGTTATAGGAAAGAGAATCTCATCCTTTTTCCTTTCACCACATCTTTTGTTCACTTTGAGAATTTTATGACACAGCTCAATTAACACCATTTTGTCATCAGGATATTGGGGTATCTTATAGGGAAAATCATCAAAATCACCAATGTGAAAATATGTAAAATTTGGGTACTAAGTGAAATAGCTACCATACTTGGAAATTGCACCAGTTGCCTCTATAGATAACCTCCATTCGGGACACCCTTCTAATTCTCGAGTTAATCTCATGGTAAATGCATCATTCACCCTCTTGAATTCTTCATAACTCACGTGTATCTAAAAGCAAGGATAAAAGTCATAAATTTGTATGTCATCATCAAAATCTTCGACATGACTTAGACCAGGCCAATGTTTTGTGCATGCTAAGGTGTGGAAAATATATGAAGACATAAAGAATCAACCATGATGCTTGATGCTCATCATTAGGAATTTGAGTCTATCACTAATAAGCTTCACCCAGTCTATGTATCTTTCATCTGGACACATGGTCTGTAACAGAAAGAAAGCCCATTCTTCCAAGTTTAATGCTTCTTCATTGCCCCTAGTTCTATATAATAGGACTAACATGTCAATGATTTCCCTTTTAGGTTAGCACCATAGATAGTCTCATGAAGTTTGGATTTGTTGGACCTCTCATGCTCAAACCACTCTTTTGACATTACAACCCTCCACCTTGTTTTCTTTTCAATGAAATCTGAAGTCGAGAGAGCAAAATCCCAATCTGTGTACACTTCCCTCACTGGTAAGTGAAATAAATTATGGATGGTGGCTCTATCTAGTGTGATGAGAACTTATTCATTGGTTGTTTTGATTTTTTTGGTTGTAGGGTTGAAATGAGAAATGCACTCTATGATTAGTTTTGGAGATTGCAGAGCAACAAGGAATCTAGCTACTTCCATGAGTTCACTCTCAATTAATTTATCTATGACTAGGTGTTTTGGTTCATGGTGGATCCATCTATGAAGATCTCCCAAATCCAAATGACTTGGTTTTGTGTCACCGATCTCCTTCCATTCACTAGTCTTAATGTCATTAAGATGATCATAACCAATATACCTTAGGGCCATTATGTGAATTCAAAGGATGTGGTAGATTTATGTTCTTTGAGAAAATGATGCAAGAGAATTCACTTTTGCATCTTTGTAATGATGCTTCAATTTAACTACTCCCACAAGCTATTGCACAATAGAGGCAAATCTTGGATAGATCATGGAAAATAAATGGCATTAAATCTATTAAATGCTGGAAAAGACATTCTTCTAGATAAATTATTCTTTGCATTTAATGTTCTGATCTATGGCAGTTAGCTTACGTCATTGAGGAATTTTAAAAAAATTTGGTGATTTGTGGAACTTCAGAACTGGTGCTTCTATAGTGCCCACCCATAGTTTACTTTTTAGTTTTTATATTGCCAAACTCTTTTAGGCCACTTCCATGCATGTGTTGATTATTTTAGCTTTATTATGCAGTTTTGGATGTAAGACATTACATGGTAATTTAATATTGGTTAGTTATGAGTGTTAGGAATGGGAACACTCAGAGAGGGGGGGGTGAATCAGTGTTCTATAATATTAATTTCTGATACTTGAAACTTAACTCAATAACTTAATTACTGAACTGAATATTAAAGCAAGTAAAGTAAACAACCATAACACATAACACCAGATATGATTATGGGGAAACCTTGACCAAAGGAAACACCCCGGTGGGAATTAATACCCACTAATAATTGTACTTGTGTATTATGAACCTGTTAATGTTTCGTTGCCCTGTTAGGAGCAGTCATTACAATGCTTTAGTATAATGACCTTGTCAAGGGTCAAACCCTGTTAGGGGTGGAAGGCTCACTGCCAGAGCTCACTTCTCAATGAGGAAGGCTACAACCTCCTGGATATAAGATACGCACTATATATGCAAGGTGAACTACTGCTATGACATTGCTTGTCTGATCAGTTCCTTTTGTGCATTGATGCTTTAACCTCTTATAAAGCTCTATAACATTCTTACTACCCTTAACACATACTTCCCATACTTCTTCTCTTCTATTACATCTTCTATATCCATCTCATGCTCTAATACAAAAGCGCATGTCTTATATATAGGCGTAAACAAAGCTAACTACTAGGTCAGCCTATAACCTGTTACATACAACGCTTCCAAATGAATTGGCTCAAGCATGTTTACATAAAATGATATTAACAAGTATATAACATAAATACAATAGGTGCATAGCCTTTACAAAACAAAATAATAACCACTAATCAAATTATTGTTTGTCGGTTGCATGCTCTATTTTGTTCTGTCGCTCATTGACTGTGTCACTTCAACTCGCTGTAACTTCTCCATACTGACTCATATGATCATGTGTTCTTAGACATAGCTTACTAACATACTCAAAAGATTATCTTCAAGGGCTCATACCAAAACTCGGTCATACGCATGTGCGTCGATGCTCTGTTCATCAGGTACTTACCTATCTGCTATGTCTTACATAGCCAAATTATGATCTTCTGAGTAAGTGTGCTGACACCAAAACTCCATATGACTTTGTTTCCATAATGACAACACTAATCTTAGTCATATATACTAGTATAGTCAACTTTCCAACAATGAGATATCACATGTGTGCAGTTAAATAATGTTAGTTACTTTGATGATGATTTTTATATGTTTGAAATGTTGTTTATACTTGTAATCACCTAAAAATGGTCAAGATCAATTCAAGTGAGCAACTAAGGAAAAATCAAAGCATTAATTGCAATCATGCTAAAATCCAATAATAATTTAAAATCAAAAGCCCATAAATCAATTTAAATCAAATAAATCAAGATGAATCAATTAATTGTGTAATTAATCTAATTAATTATATAGTTCAATTTAAATCAAATCAACCCATTTAAGGGGTACACATGGCTAAATAAATCAATTAAATTCAATTATTTAATTCCTAATTTCCCTCACCCGCCACATGGGAGGACAATACCTCAACCAATAGGAATTAAGGATTTGGCTCACATGGATCAAGCTAAAATCAAGTCTCAATCACACATAAGGTGAGAGCATCTTGACCACTCATTTTGTCTCTTTGTCCCAAGCTTTGAGGACAAACCATTTAAATTGTCCCTAGAGGTGGAACCACGGACTTAACTCAAACCCAACCATGATCAAAGTAACTCCACCCCCTATGCTTGCTAAAATCTATAAATAGAAGACCAAAATTAGGAGAAAAAGATCCACACATCTGAGAATTGCATCAAACCTCTTGAGTTTTTAAGCTAGAAAGACATTTTAAAGCATAATTTGAGCATAGTTTCATTGAAATAGCCTTAATTTGTTTAATCTTTATCATTTTCTCATTTTAAGGTTGTCACTAATGGAGGCTTGTTGAGAGCTTACTATTAGCATACTTAAATAGAGATCCATAGAGTGCTCATTAATTGTATTTGCATTTGAATAACTCACTAATTGTGGTATTTAGTTTATTTAGATCATTTATTGCTAAGCTAACCCTATGAAGGTACTTTTACTAGTACATAAAATGGCACCCACCATGGGGCATTAGGCCTCATTCATTTAAATTTTGGAGAATTTGCTAGATTTCTAGGATTTTCTTAATTTTAACTCTATTTTATAGGTGAAGTTGTGCATTTGAGACTTCCTACAACTCATCCAAGCATTCTTGCAGTGCATCCAAGGCCTAAAAAAATGCATTTGAGATAAACTATTGTGCCTTTACATGGAGAAACAACACATCCAATAACTTCTATGCTTTGTCTTTCATTCTTTCAGTGCATTCACCTGTTGGCATTAAGTATGATTGTCATCAGTGACAACACTTATTCATACTCTGCGTGCTTACCGAGCAGAACAGTGCTTACCGAGCAGAACAGTGCTTACTAAGCAGAACAGTGCTTACTGAGCAGGACAGTGCTTACCGAGCAAGACAGTGTTTACCGAGTGACACTATATCTACCGAGTCTCCAGTATATACCATGTTTGAAACTACAATCAAGTGGTTAGTATGGACCGTGCCTCCACTTCTACTGAGTGCATGACGATGCCGAGTAACAAAGTGGATGCCGAGTATCAGAAAGTCACCGAGTTAGTTTGCAGTAACTGAGTCACTATACTTGGGCCGACTCAGTAATATTTGTGTTAGCTTGTTTAAGAGCCGACTTTGTAATTATGTTGTAATTATTTTAGATTGATATATAAACAATGTTTTATATCATATCCAAAAGAAGAAAATATAGTGAAGTATGAAAAAGAGAGAAAGGCAGAGATAAGCGAATTACAAAGGGCTACAGTAGTATAAGAAGCAGCAAAGATCTATCCATCACAGAAGGTGATTAGTACATCAGAGAATCTCAATCAGCAAGTATAGTTGCAAGTAAGAGATCTACTGTTTCATCCTAATAGGTGAATCAGCTTGAAATCATTTAACCGGGTAGACTTAACAGTCTTTGTAAAATCTCTTAACCGAGTGCATACTTCATTGTATGTTTGTAAATCCTCTAACAAGGTGGACCTAGTAGTCCTTATTGCTCCTAACAGGGCAGATCATCAGAAGTGATCATTGTAAGCCTTAACCGGCAAACTTTATACTGCAGTATTGAAGTTTTGTGGGTATCATCCCCACCCCAGTTTTACTTTCTACTTGGAAGGTTTCTGGGTCACCAAATCTCTGTGTTCAAAGTGTTATGAATGTTTTATTCTTTCTATTATTCATGCATGTAGTCAAATTATCAATCTAATATTATTAAGATCTGAATCTATTAAAAGTTTTGAAGTTACTGATTCACCCCTCCCCTCTCAGTAACCTAGATAGTCTTGAATATTTCCAACAATTGGTATCAGAGCTCCGTGGTTCTCAGAATAAAGTTTGACAGCTTGAGAAAAGATTCAGGACAATGGAGATATTCAGACTTAACAAAGTAATTGAGAATGAAAAGCTAGATCTAGAAATGGCCATAACTCAACTCAAAGAAGCAAGAGAGCATCTTTCTCTTTCCCTAAAAAGAAGGAAGGAACTTGCAAATCAGATTAATGACCACTAGTATGTTGAAGAAAAGATTGAAGACTTTTTCCCTTCAAGCAACTTAGATGAAGCAAACAATGCAATCAAAGAACTTTTAGAAAAGAGTGGATCTCTGCAAGAAGAAGTGAGAAAATTGACAAGAGAATAGGAAATTCAGTCAACAAGATTATGTGAAATCTTGGAACAAAGAAACAAGATGAAAGATGAAATAGATGGAAAGAACAATGAAATCCAGAATCAAACCCTTCAGCTAGAAAACCTTATTGATCAAATCTCCAATGCAAATGAAGAAATCTTGACTCTGAGATCAGAAAATGAAAATATAAGAGAGGAGCTGAGATTTGAAAAGAAAATCAATTTAAGAGTGATGAGTGACCTAGATGCTAAAAGGCAAATCAATGAGAGAATGTTGAAATCTCAAGAAGATATGAATCAGGTGTATGAACGAAACCTTCATAGGCAAAAAGGAAAAGCAAGACTTGGATACAAAGAGGAAGGTGAATCCTCCAAACAAGGTACTCAAAAGAATCAGAAACCTACCTGTAATCACTGTGGCAAAATTGGTCATACTTCAAACAAATGTTGGAGCAATGGAAAAACAAAATTCAATGGAAAATGCTACAATTGCAATCAGTTTGGTCATAAAGCAAATGAATGCAAGGAGAAACCAAGATTTGAAGGCAAATGTCACAAATGTAGCAAACAAGGTCATAAGGCATCAGAATGCAGAACTAAAACACCCAATCCAGCGGAATAAATTATTAAAGCAATGTTTGGTTGGGATTACAACACTTGGTGTAGATGTCATTACTATGGAGAATATGGACACATTAGCATGAATTGTGTAAGGCACCACTTGAGAAAAAGGGATTCTACCATAAGATGTTATAATTGCACTAAGCTTGGTCACATAGCTAAAAACTACATGAATTTAGGCAAAGTTGAAGATGAAAAGAAAGCAAAAGCAAATAGCATTAGGGAGCAGATGAGACAGCAGTGGATTCCTAAACCTACCGAGAAAACCAGTCCAAGTAATGTAGTCACTCATGAAGGGAGTGGCTCTATGAACTCTAACTAGTCTCCAAGAAAGCACTGGAACTGTATCTTCATAGACATATTCCAAAACAGTTCCTGAACTGAAAGGAAGATAGATCTAAATCAGTATGCGAGATACAGTAGGATCACAAGAAGGTCGGTATCAGTTACCACCGAGCAAGGTCGGGAGTAACCTAACTTCATTTGGTTACCGAGTAAGGTCAGAGAAGTATGAATTCGTATGTTCTCCGAGTTGCAGAATCTTCACTGAGCATTTAATGCATAGTGGATGACAGTCTATCGAATTCAATACCCTACTTCCTATGGAGCATTAATGACAAAGTTTTAACAAAAAGCATGAAATCAAGTTCATTCTTCACCGCGAATATCAGCATTTTGGGCAGAGAAATTTCTAGTGCGATCAAGCGATTCGAAGCAAAATTTTAAAGCAGAAATTTTTCTACCGTGCTACCATGGCTTCATCCAGCACCAAAGCAAAGAAAGGTTCGGAAATGTTAGTTCATGGAGAATGGAAAGCGTTGGATTTCAAACTCATGCATGTGGTTGCAGAAACCCTAGATCTGAGTGGAGCTCAGTCTCAAATTCCTCCAAAGGTACTTCTTGTAAACGACATTCGCAGTCATTTTAAAGGTACAATTCAAGAACTTGGAACCCTAGAGATAGATGTTGTTCATGATGAACTGTGTGTTGATGGTGTTCTCGAACCGGGACATAAACATTTGGAAGAAAAGGGTTTAACACATATCACCCACTTGCCTCGGGGTTTCCAGATAAAATGGATAAGATATATTCTGAGCCGAGTACATGAAGGTAAAATTTGGATTGAGCAACCAGTGGAAATAACAAAGAAGATTATTCACCAAATCACTGGTCTTCCCATGCTTGCCAAGGATAAATCTACAAAAACCCTAGGTCGGGTAGAGCTGGAAAAGAAAACCCTAGCCGAATGGGACGGTAGAGGTATGAAAATTAACAGTATTACCAATGTAGAACTAAAATTTGGCACATATGTAATAGCTCACAAGATATATAGTTCAAGTCGGCAGAATAGTGTTCCGTGTGAAGCAGTTGACCTAGCCTATAAAATTGTGAAGAACAATCTGTCATTTGACCTAGCATATCTTTTGTTGAAACAGTTCAAAAAGAATATGGAGAGCATCCAAACCTCAAAGAACAATCCATGTAAGTTTGGCTCACTGTTGGTTTGTTTATTTTTCTATGTTCAAAAGTTTTTCCCATCAAAAGGCACAGTAAAATGGAGAAAGGATGTACCTATTCTTTATCAGATAAATGAGTATATTGCAGAAATGGGTGAGAATTTTACAAGCATAATGGATAACTATTCTGAATCTTTTAAGGAGAAGATGAATAACAGATTCTGAATTCCACTAAAATTGGTGGAAGATTATAAAGATGATATTTGTTTCATGGTTGATTGTGATAGAGTATACATTCAGGCAGTAAGGCCCAGGATTGTATGGGTGAAACCTCTTCCTTATGAGGTAAACATTGATGAAACAAAGGATATAATCGAAGCCCTAGTAAATCAACCTGTTGATCCAAAGGCTCCATACTTTAGAACATATGATGAAGCTAGGATAAGAATTGAGCTAAGCATAAAACTTCCACAGGCGGTTAACAAAGGCAGAAAAAGGATGGCCAAGATGCAATCTAGCACACCTCTAATGTTAACCAAGGGCATAGGAGAAGATATTGTAGAAGACGAAGAAAAGGATGAGAATAAAGAAGAACAAGTGCCTGTAAAGAAGAAAGGAAAGGTAACTATCACCAAGGAACCCGAGCAATCCACTGCAGTATTCACAAGGAAAAGATCAAGGGGCAAGGCAGGTAAAATCAATGATGATATAGTACTCAAAAGGCCTCCTCCCTCATTTGAACAAAAGATTAAGGATTTGAGAGAAGGATCTGGAATTGCAAATTTCAAATCTCTCAAATATGAAATTAAATCAAAGGCAGAGCAGCAGGAAATAGAAGATGTTGTCATTGAGAAAATGGGAAAATGGAAGTACTCACCTGATGATATGGCTTCTCAAATTCCAGGTGTTCTATTGGATAAAGTAAAGATGAGATGGTCCAATGCAAGACAAACTGTCAAGGACATATATGCTCAAACCTTAAGACAGTTAATGCCAAGTTTGAAAGATGATGAAATAAATAAGGCATTGATAGAAAATGAGTGCAAGATGACACTAAAATTCAATAGTTGTTTAGTTTTGATCAAAGATATAGAGTCGGTTGTGAAGAATGAAAATTCTACTTGGAAAAACATCTATCATCTTCACAAATCGAGTACTGAAACTGTGATAATCAAAGATATTGAAGATGATAGTGATGAAGAAGAAGAAGAAGAAACAGTTCAGATTGATAATGTTGTGACAAAGGAAGCAGGGACAGAAGCTACCGAGGAAGCTGAGAAGAATGTCGAGGAAGATGATCCAGTTCAGATAGCTACAGAGGTAATTGCCTCACTTCCCCACTCTCTAGTAAAAATTGCTACATCTAGCTCGGAGAAAACTTCAAGTGTGATTGTAACAACTCCCTCAGATACATCAAATGTCCAATCATCACTAGCACAGCTCAATGTATCAATGACAGAAGTGGCTACCACTTCATCTACTGAGCTTCAGCCTCCTTCTTCCATCGAGTTGTAGTCCTCTGTACCTTCTTCAAATTTGAGTTTTTCAGCAGTAAGTACTTCAGATTCTACAGTTGTAAATACTTCAGTTTTTTATTTATCAAGTATTCCAGTTAGCATCCCATTAGTCAGAAGTTTATCAGTTTTCACTACTAGTCCTACTGTGTCTATAATAATTTCTACTACAAAGGCAATAAGTATAAAGACTCAACCGAGTACAAAATTTCTGAGTAAGAGTGTAGTAGAAGGTATAGATCTAGATGAGGAGATACAAATTCCCCAGCTAGATTTTGCAAACCTCACTGCAGATCAAATGCAAACAGTTGGTGAACTCCTCCAGAAGAAAGCAAAGCAAAAGAAACTAAAAGAAGAAAGAGATAAGGAATATAAGATCATTGAGGATGCCAAGAACATTTTGACAGAAGCTATAGGTGTTAAAGTTGATTCCTCTCAACACATTTTGTTGCAGTTGGCAGAAGCAATTAACAGGTTTAATGATGATTCCTCTGGAATAGACAAGTTGCTTGAAAAGGCTGAGAAGAAGTTTGAAAATGAAGTGCTTAAGCACATTGCTCAACAAATAGCTATCAATCAGGCAGGGTTATCTTCAGTTTTGACTAGCATTGAGTCCTCCTATTCCAAGGTAACATCTCTTTTTGTCAAAATCTGTAATGTTGCCGAGTTCTCAAAGGAAATTAAAGACAAAATAAATAAGATTGATGAGGATCTGAAGATCAGTGCACAAAAGTTGCAACTTGAACCTAGTTCAAGCTCTCCACATCAGATGACAGTCAAATTCCTATCTGATAAGCAGTTAGAGTTATTGAAAGAAGATGCAAGGATCAGATCAACATTAATAGATATTCAGAACATGATCCTTCCCATCATGGATACAATGTAGAAGCATATTACATACTCAAAAACATTGATCCATGACAATCAGTTTTCAATTGCAGATCACATGATTGAACTCTTTACAGAAGTCCAAGTTGCACTCCATACATGCAAGATTCTGCAAGAGAATTGGGATAGAACTCTAGCACTAATTGGAAAGGTGCATTCTCATTTTCTCTCACGTTTTGGTATCTCCGTGTAAAATATTTGTATATACACCTTTGGCATTATTGTCAAAAAGGGGGAGAAACTATATGAGATATGAAAGGGGGAGAAAGTATAAATAGAAAATATGAGTATGAGGTGAAATAAGATATTTGTATATATACTGTATAAGGGAGACATGAAATGTATATACAAAACCAGTTTCAGCATGATTGTGTATATAAGTTTTGGGCAATAAGTGTTTTGTCACTAATGCCAAAGGGGGAGATTGTTGGCATTAAGTATGATTGTCATCAGTGACAACACTTATTCAGACTCTGCGTGCTTACCGAGCAGAACAGTGCTTACTGAGCAGAATAGTGCTTACCAAGCAGAATAGTGCTTACCGAGCAGGACAGTGCTTACCAAGTAGAACAGTGCTTACCGAGCAGAATAGTGCTTACTGAGCAGAATAGTGCTTACTGAGCAGAACAGTGCTTACCGAGCAAGACAGTGTTTACCGAGTGACACTATATCTACCTAGTCTCCAGTATATACCATGTTTGAAACTACAACCGAATGGTTAGTATGGACCGTGCCTCCACTTCTACCAAGTGCATGATGATGCTGAGTAACGAAGTGGATGTCAAGTATCAGAAAGTCACCGAGTTAGTTTGCAGTAACCGAGTCACTATACTTGGGCCAACTCAGTAATATTTGTGTTAGCTTGTTTAAGAGCCGACTTTGTAATTATGTTGTAATTGTTTTAGATTGATATATAAAAAATATTTTATATCATATCCAAAAGAAGAAAATATAGTGAAGTATGAAAAAGAGAGAAAGGCAGAGATAAGTGAATTACAAAGGGCTACAACAGTATAAGAAGCAGCAAAGATCTATCCATCACAGAAGGTGATCAGTACATCAGAGAATCTCAATCAGCAAGTACAGTTGCAAGTAAGAGATCTATTGTTTCATCCTAACAGGTGAATCAGATTGAAATCCTTTAACCGGGTAGACTTAACAGTCTTTGTAAAATCTCTTAACCGAGTGCATACTTCATTGTATGTTTGTAAATCCTCTAACAAGGTGGACCTAGTAGTCCTTATTGCTCCTAACAGAGTAGATCATCAGAAGTGATCATTGTAAGCCTTAACCGGCAAACTTTATATTGCAGTATTGAAGTTTTGTGGGTATCATCCCCACCCCAGTTTTACTTTCTACTTGGAAGGTTTCTGGGTCACCAAATCTCTGTGTTCAAAGTGTTATGAATGTTTTATTCTTTCTATTACTCATGCATGCAGTCAGATTATCAATCTAATATTATTAAGATCTGAATCTGTTAAAAGTTTTGAAGTTACTGATTCACCCCTCCCCTCTCAGTAACCTAGATAGTCTTGAATATTTCTAACATCACCTTGACTACAGAGTGCATCCTATCAATCCTGCAACGCTTTCAAAGTTTTCTTTATGCACATTTGCTTAATTAAACATCACATTTAATTTATGTTTCAACACATTTAAAGTTTTCTGAAGCGCATTCTAGGTTTTAAATAGCGCATTCAATCATTTTTGCAACGCTTTTGACTATTTTTATTAATTGATAAATCTGAGAGTTAGAAATGTATTTCCTGTGTTTTTATGATGGCAAGGAATAAAAAAGTGAAAAAATCCAGAGACCAGGGATAACAGGGAGGATAAGGCCATTGCAAAAAGGATCAATAAAGAGAACATCAACCACATCAACAAAGTTTTAGAGGATTCCAAGCAAGAAGGTAAGGATTACGAACATTATTTGCAAGTAGTTAATGCTTACAAATCAAAATTTGTATCATTAAATTGGATTTTTATGCCTTGATCATTTTTTGCTAAAATTGAAAACTAAAGGCTTAGAATTCATTTTTGCTTGTTTTTCTTCACTTTTCTTGGTTGTGTTGGACTAACAATTTCAGAGAGTAGGCAAAGGAGCTGGAAAAATTGTCACTAGGTGAGTTAAAAATATGAAAATCTCAATAAAAAATGCCCCTAGCCTTAGCTAGCTTTGAAGTAAGGTAAGCCTTGAAACTTTAGTGAATTTTTGCTTAAATTGTGACATTTTCACTTTGAATCTAGTAATTAAACAACCTATTATTGTTTGAGAAATTTGGCAATAGGCCTATGCTCTTCACTTTTTAAGTGAATCAAAATGCCAAACCTACCAAGTTTCTTGATTAAAAGAAAAACTATGGAATAAACAAGCATTAAAATTAAAAACCACTTGTTTGTGAAAGTAGAAATACTTGATTCCCATTAGTTAGAAGGTTTTGGTTAATTGAACATTGTTAATTGTGCTTGAGAGTGAAAGAATAGTATGGATATTATTTTCACCTTTTGGTGAATCAAACTCCCAAACCTATCTCTTCATTTCATTTATTCGCTTTACATGAACATGCTAGCACTATAGTGGGCTCGCCTCCCGAGAATTTGTCTTAATGAGGTCAGTGAGAGGGACATCCTAAAGTGGGATACAATTACCTTTATCGTAATAATCCAACCCACTATAAAATAAAACACATTCATCCTTAATGGGGTGAATGACAAAAGGATATTAAGTATCAAACTTCCTCGAGCAGTCCTTTAGGATTGTGCAAAACTCTAATATACCGGTGGGGGAAGCCCCTTATTTTTGGGGGATGAAACTTGATATTTATTTTGAATGAAATCATTAATAGTACCTTGTTAATCTAAAAAGACTACCTTTTTAAAGCTATGCTTACAAACCAATTTGACAAATAGGTAGATTGCTTGGAGTTACTTATTGTTAAAAACTTGTGATAACATTCGAAAATCTCAAACACTTTGTATTTAAAGGGTTAAAAAGACAAGTGTACTTGTGATTTCTTTATTTGAAGATACATATAACAAGTGAGAAACATCCATTGAAAATCATCTTATATTTTTAAATATCTTCTTAAGAGAACAATCACCAAATTTGGGGGAAATCAATTTCAATTCAAACCTTTGTTGATGCACAACACAAGAGGTCCCCAAATTTATATTTCAAACTCCTTTTATCAAAATTCAAGAACAAGAGGATAGTCTCCCAAACCTATTTGAAGAAAGAGTCAATCCAATGGATAGAAATGTTACATTTTATGACTATCTTCATGGGGGAAACAATGAAGATCAAGGAGAAATGAACCAAGGAACCACTAACCAAGTGAACCAAGGGCCAAAAGAGACAACCGAAGAAAGAGCCAATATGGCGGCCCAAGATCTCGAGTTCCTTGAGATCATGGAATTTTTTTAGAAAGAAATAAAGAAAGATACTTCCTTAACTTAGCCCAATCAGGGGTCAAACTTCCTCATGATTATGATATTGCAACATTAAAGAAATATGAGGAAGAAGAGAATCCTTTAGGTGTTATAAATAAACAACTCAAAATTTTCCAAGCACAAATTGACACCATGAAGAAAGCAGCCGAACCAAAGCCCTTTGTAATTACATCATTCAAAATAATGGTGGGACTCATGTCATGCAAATAGAAGATGCCACTTATCAATCTAATGGGGCATCTTGAAGAAAATTTGATCTCAAGGGAAAGAAACTCCATGCGGAAAAGGAAAAATCATCACTACGAGTAGAATTTGAAAGTTACTTCCTCGTAATGGCAAGGAATTTGAAAAGGTATGACTAGCATTCAAGTCACATGCATGAGAAAAAACACTCAATTTAAATCATTCCCATGCCAAGGAAGTTGTAACAATTGCCATCATGCGATCTACATGTAGGAAATATGCAGAACCCTTTTTAGTTACAACCACCTTTTCTAATTAGAGGGAAATATTTCTATATAATCTTGTAGGTGCATTATAATAATGAGTTTCTTCTTTGAAGTTTTTTGTTCACCTCTTTTAAAAGAGAAGAGCACTTATAAATGGCTATAGTTTCATCCTCAAATCTCTTTATATTTAATTAATCAATAAACATATCATATTATGCCTAGTTTTCCTCTACTATGTGTTTACTTTAGTTCTGTGGTTGTTTTTAAAGCTTTGTGTCAATTTTAAATGTATAACTAATAGTGATAATGATGAAGACTGAAAGTGATCAGAGGTATACAAGATTATAGAAGGATTAGATCAATTATTATCTTGTCATTGATGTCAAGCAATTGATTTCTAATTTATATTGAGTTGACATATCATTCGGAGTATGATATAAATTGAGTGAGTAAAGGAAGAAGAGGAAGTGAAGTGTTGTGAAGTTGAAGAACTTAATTAGGAAGCTAATACAGTTCAGACAATGGTTGATATAATTGTTTTCTACTAAACATTTGATTATATCAAGTCGGTAAAGAAGTTTAGTCAAGTTGGTAAAAAAACAATTTGGTTATCGAGAAGTAAAAAGGCATTCGATAAAAGGAAAGTAAGTTTCGTAAAGTGAAAGGAAGTCAAGACACCGAGTAGAAGGTTTTAGTTACCGAGAAAAGGAAACAAAATTTTAGTTGAAGAAAAAGGAGTTAGCCACAGAGAAAGGAACATAAATTAAATACAAGGATCAAAATAATATTTAATGATGAGCTGGAAGATTCTAAAGATGAGGAAGAGTTAGTTGAAGAGATCTACGATTATAAAAATTCAAGGTGATGATCTATGATATAGATCTAAGAAGCTAAAAGTGAAGGTACAAGTTTCAAGAAAGTTCAATTTTTGAGGTGATGATAAAACATTTTACCGAGCTCTAAATTAATTGAATTAGTTTATGATGATGATTGGATGGTTGAAATTAATCAAAGGAAAACATAATAAAGGATATTAAGAGGCAAAACAAGGTCTATATAAATGATGAAATTGTATGAAGAGAAGGATAGCAAGTTGAAGTATTAATGAGTTACCGACTGATATAGTAAATAATAAAAAGGTTGAAATCTAAGTCAGAAAGTTGAGATTGATGAAGTGTTGAAGCTAGTGGAAAGTGAAGGAATGAAGTGAAGAAAATGAGTGCATAAGGGACCTAATTAAGAAAAAGGTAGTTGCATATTTATAGATCAATTTATATATTGTCATTTATTAACATTTGTATCAGAAAAATCTCTTAATCGAGTGGACGTAATAGTCTTATTGTAAATCCTTGCAAGAGGTGACATTCTAAAAGAGTGTTTGAAGACCTTTAACTAGGCCACTCCTAACAGGGTGAAGATCCTAATAGATCCAAGAAAAATCCACTAATGAGGTCACATTTAACAATGTGCATTGTAATCTTTAACCAGATTGGATTTTAACTGAGCTCACTTTAGAAGAGTGAATTATTTTGTGGGTGACAATTCCTGTAGTGGTTTTTCCCAAATTGGGTTTCCACATTAAATATTGGTGTTATATGTATTGAATGTTTACTGTGAATGTTATTCCTAATTGATAAAGTTAATTTACTATTATTGGTTAATATTGAAGTGTGTCTAAATGAGTTGACATTGAGTTAAATTAGAGAAAGTTTTTAAGGTACAAAGAATCAAGGATTATTGATTCACCCCCCCCCCCCCCCCCCCCTATGTAATCCAACAGTTGGTGTTAGATATAAGTAGTCTAAAGGGATATGTTTAAAAGACTTGAGTAAAAGATCCAAAGATGTATAGGAGACAAGTACCAAAGTTAAACAAAGAGAGTTTATGTACATGGAAAAAAAAAGATGAGGTTATACCTATCTAGAATTAGAGAATCTACACTCAGCCATTTGGATAATGACTACACTCCACCACCTCCTAGACCTATGAAACTTGATCAGATGAGAGAAAATCAAGAACATAACTCAATAATGATTGAAATTGCTTCCTCCCTGACCGATGTTGAGTTCAATGACATAAAAGACTATATTAATGCAAAAGAGATGTAGGACAAACATGCACCTATTTATGGAGGTGATCTGCATGTATAGAAAGCAAAGGTTGGTAGTCTTAGAGTAAAATTTGATGAAATGAGAATGAAAGAAGAAGAGAACAATGTACATTATAGTTTCAGAATTAAGGAATTGGTAAGTGCTATCAAAGGTTCTTGTGGAACATTAACTAGAGAATAAGTGGCAAGCAAAATTCTTAGAACTCTTTCACCTAAATATGCTATTCGAGTCTCTACTATTCAGAAATTGAGATCCATACCTAATAATCTTGATTGATAATCTAACTACATTTGAGCTTAGTAATTTTGATAATAGTTTACTGAAGATTGAAACAACTTTTAAATCATCTTTAAGTATTGGTAGTTCAAGAAGAGAAAGAGAGAATCACTATAGTTCAAGCGAAAGTGATTATGATATTATCCTAACTGAAGAAAAAGAACAAGAATAACTAGAAGCACTACTGGAAAAGAGGCTACCAAAAGGAAAAGGAAAGTATAAAGGTAAATTATTTCTAAAATATTTTAATTGCAGCAAGATTGGACACATTGCATCGAGGTGTCCTGATAATGACAAGAATGATAAAAGTGACAAGAAGGAGAACTAATATCGAAGGTTTAGAGATTACAAGGATAAAGGAAATAATTCATGCTACCTAGCTGAGGAAGGAATAATCGATGATGAATCTGATGACATAGAAGAAAGTGTGGAAGTTGTCTATGTTGCTATGATGGATAATTCAAAAGATGAAAGGTATGAAGATGAAAAACCCCTTATTTATCATGTTAACAAAATTGACCCATGGATAATTGGTAGTGGTCATTCACATCACATGACTAGTGACATTGATAAGTTTGAAAATTTAGAAGAATATTATGGAGGGTTTGTTAGATTTGGGAATGATGCTCCATGTTCTGTAAGAGGAAAAGGATCCATTATGTTGAATGCAAAGATAAAATGTGATAATGCTTATTGGGTTCAAGGACTAAAGTAAAACTTGTTGAGTGTTGTACAATTGAACAACACTAGTCACTGACTAGAGTTTCAAAACAGAAAGGTGAAGATCTATGATACTGATAGAGATTTGATTGGAACCGATGAAAAATCCAAAGGTAACTTATTCTACCTTGATAATGCTACAAAAATTTGCCTATTTGTTAAAGCTGAGGATGTATGGTTATGGCATAGAAGATTCTATCATGTGAATTTTGACAACTTAATTAAGGTGAGAAAAAATAATAGAGTTAGAGGTTTACCGAAATTAACAAAGCTTGATAAAGATATGTGTAACGAATGTCGAATTGGTAAGATGACAAAATCAAGTTTCTCAAGCAAGTCTTACTCATCTAATGGTATATTGGAATTATTTCATACTGATCTATGTGGTCCTATGAGAATATAAAGCTATTATGGTGATCGATATTTCATTTTGTTTGTTGATGACTATCCAAGGATGATGTCGATAATGTTTCTAAAAGAAAATTTTGATGCATTCCAAATGTTTAAATGGTACAAGACAAGAGTTGAGAAGGAAATAGGTAAGAAGCTGAAATGTTTAAGATCAAATAGAGGAGGTGAATTTATCTCTGATGAATTTACTGTCTTCTACAATGAGAAAGAAATTAAAAGACAAGTCTCTGCACTGAGGACTCCACAACAAAATGACATAGCTAAAAGAAGGAACATATCAATAGTTGATTGTGCTAGAAAATTGTTGATTGGAAAAGAGGTTTCACAAACATTCATGAGAGAAGCCATTACTATTGATGTTTACACCCTCAACCAAGTGCAATTGAATAAAGGTGCAAATAAAACTCCTCATGAACTTTGGTATGGGCATACACCTAATGTTAGCTACTTTAATTTTTTTGGAAGTAGGTGTTACATTTTGAACGATACTAGGAATGGAAAGTTTGATTCTAAAGGAGATGAAGGTATATTCCTAAGATACTCCACAAAGAAAAAAACTTATAAATGTTTGATTAATACTACTAACAAAATTGTGGAAAGTGAAAATGTAAGAGTTGACGAGTTTGTAGATAAGAATAAAGAAGATAGAAAAAAGGAACCAAAAGATTATCAAATATTTTTATATGTACATGAAGGAGTATTTGGTACTTTGCCAGAGCTGCAAGAAGAAATTGAGGAACCACTTGAGCTCCCACCGAGAGATGAAAATGTTGGAGAACAGTCTACCGAGCCTATTTTAGCAAAATATGTGAGAAGACACCACTCACCAAGCAAAAATATTGGAGACACGAATGTAGGAGTCATGAAAATAGGTAAGTTGAGAGATAATATATATTTGATTTCTGAATTTGAGCCAAGACTAGTCAAGGAT
Organism: Chamaecyparis obtusa; assembly: GCA_027943335.1. Classification (NCBI taxonomy): domain Eukaryota; kingdom Viridiplantae; phylum Streptophyta; class Pinopsida; order Cupressales; family Cupressaceae; genus Chamaecyparis; species Chamaecyparis obtusa. Next base: position 3,307,619 of record BSBK01000537.1, read on the forward strand.
GCAGTTAAAAATGAAGATTGGGTTAATGTAATGAAATAAGAGATTGGTTAGATTGAAAAGAAAAATACTTGGTCGCTGGTACCGAGACTTAAGGATAAGAATGTTATTGGTACAAAGTGAATTTTTAGGAATAAACTAAATAAAAATGGAGATGTGATAAAAATAAATAAAGAAAGATTGGTTTGCAAAGGGTATACATGAGAAGAAGGTATTGACTATGGTGAGACATTTGCCCCTATTGCTAAATTAGAAGCTATGAGAATTTTACTTGCATATGTTGCTTATAAAGGATTCAAGATTTATCAAATGGATGTTAAGTCTACATTTTTTAATGGAATTCTTGAAGAAGAAGTTTACATTGAACAACTTGAAGGATTTGTTGAGAATACTAACAAGGACATGGTTTGCAAATTATGTAAGGCACTATATGGTTTGAAGAAAGCACCTCGAGCATGGTATGAAAGATTATATTCATATTTAATCAATATTGGATTTAAAATAACAAGTGACAACAACAATTTGTATATGAAATGTTATAGTAATGATAAGATTTTGATTGCTAAAATATTTGTTGATGATATCATATTTGGAGGAAATGAGTCAATGTGTAAATCATTTGCTAGGGATATGAGAAAGGAATTTGAGATGTCCATAATAAGAGAGATAAAATTATTTATTGGACTACAAATTCAAAAAGTCAAATATGAGATCTACATCACACAGTCAAAATATATCAAGGAGATCCTAAAGACATTTGGCATGGAAGAGTTAGAACCGGTTGGTACACCAATGGCTACTGGTTACAAATTGTCAAAGGAAGATGAGATAAATGAAGTAAATTAAACACTCTACCGATCAATGATTGGTAAGCTACAATATGTTGTACACAACATACTTGATATTGCTCATGTTGTTGGTATTGTTGCAAGATTTTCTACCAATCCAGAAGAAACACACATGTCTACAGTCAAAATAATATTTAGATATTTGAAAGGGACTGAAGATTACAATTTACTATACAAGAAAGGAGGATATTTTGATCTAAATGTGTACAGTAATGATAATTGGCTTGGAAATATTGATGATAGGCAAAGTACAAGTGGTAGAGCTTTCTTCTTAGGCGAAAAATTAGTGACATGGCTAAGTAAGAAACAAAGTTGTATTTCACAGTCTACTGTCGAGGTTGAGTATATTGTTGCAGCTATGAATTGTTCAAATATTGTGTGGATCAAACAACTACTTGAAGGTATGCAAGAGGACATTACTGATCCAGTTACTATTTTTTGTAATAATACTAGTGCTATCAACATATCAAAGAGTCTAGTGATGCACTCAAAGACAAAGCACATTTATATCAAGTATCATTACTTGAGAGAACAAGTTCAATACAAGCATGTGATATTGGAGTATGTGAATTCAAAGGAGAAGATAGCAGATATATTTACCAAACCACTATCAAAGGATTATTTTGAGTGTCTTAGAGGTAAATTAGGGGTTCTTCCCCTATCCAATATTCACTAAGGCAAGATTCATGTTGAACCAATTCAAGGATTCATTAGAATATTTATTTTATGAGTTGATAATAGTGTTCACTCTTTGGGTGATGCTTGAAGTTGTGAAAGATGTTTATGTATGCAATGAGAAATTAGTACATTTCAGGTATGATTCACTGTCTGAACAAATTTTTTAGGAGTATGTGTCTTTGGCATTATTTTCAAAGAGGGAAAATATGCTATTGTTGACTACAACTAAAAGAGAGAGAATATGCAATTGATTACTGAAGGAGACCAAGCAAAGAAGAAAGAAGAAGATAAAGCTTAGAGGGAGTAAAGGATGAAGACAAGTCAGAAAGTGTTGTCATCATCAATTGACAGTGAGTGTTGCCATTAATGCCAAAGAGAGAAATTGTTACTATAACTAATAATGATGATGATGAAGACCGAAAGTGATCAGAGGTATAATAGATTGTAGAAGGATTAGATCAGTTATTATCTTGTCATTGATGTCAAGCAAATTATTTCTAATTTATATTGAGTTTCCATATCATTCAGATTATGATATAAGTTGAGTGAGGAAAGGAAGAAGAGGACGTGAAGTATTGTGAAGTTGAAGAACTTAATTCAGAAGCTAATACATATCAGACAATGTTAAGGTTATGTTGATATAATTGTTGGAAACTACAATTGAAACAATTATTATATTGTCATTGATGTCAAACCTTAATTGGTAAGATAATTTCTATCTAGGATATTACCATATCTTTTGATTGATAAAGAGGATATAACAAGAGGACCTAAGGAAAGGTTGAGTTATGTGATACTTCAATGGGTACTTAATTAGTTGGCACATTGACAATGTAATGTGTCATTTATCTAAGTAAGAAGAAAGACTAGAAACATAGGCTTAACCAAACACAAGTGAAGAAATCTAATTTAAGCTAAGTGATGTTAGTGTCAACCTAGTGCCAGTATATGCCAAGTAAATATAGTGTTGACCGAACATTAGTAATTGTCAAGTGACAGGAAATTACCGAGAAAAGACATTGTTTGTCGAGGAAGATAGTTTGTAGTGATGACCGAGATACACAATGATGATAGAGGAGATGAACACAGTATTGACCAAGTGTCAGTAATTTACATTTGAAGAAAGAATTGAGAATCCCAGCCGACATAGTTGAATTCTTGGGATATGTAAAACATGTTGACATTATTAATGAATTGTATAGAGTATTTAATGCATGGTAAATCATTTTCTTACGAATTCAAAGAGAAGTTTCGAGATGTATCCAGAATGAAAAGATGAAGAACATAATGATGGAAAGATTTGATGAATCTTACCTAAACCTAAGATCTACATAGGAGATTAAGCGACAAAAGATTGATCTACCTAATCAAAGAGGTATAAAGGAAAAACCTAATTGTGAGGTTATAGAGAGAAGAAGAGGCTGATGTTATTGACTGATAAGTCTAATAAGAGGTCTGAAGGTGACATTATGAAGGAGCTAAACAAAGTTGTGATTGCTTGAAGTGAATTTTGAGAAAATCAGAGATGGAGGAAATGAAGGTTAGTCAATAAATCAACATATATGTGTGAAGTGGATCTGTATTTGCAAAGTGAGTAGTATGTTTTTTAGATCAGAAACTACTGTTACTTTCTAACCATTGTATCAGTCTAAATCCTTTAATTAAGGTTGACTTAATAGTCATTGTATGAATCCTTTAATCAAGGTGACATTCTAATGGAATGTTCTTAAGTCCTCTAACTAGGCCACTTTTGACAGAGTGTTTTAAATCCTTTAACAGGGTCACACCTAACAATGTGTATGTAAACCTTTAACAGGATTGGCTTTTCACAGAGCTCACTTTAGAAGAGTGAAAATTAGTAGCATGTTACAAAGTGGTTTTTCCCAAATTGGGTTTCCACTATAAATCCTGGTGTTATACTTGTGTGAATGATTTTGATGTGGATGTTGTTGAAAGCTTTATATTTTGCAAGTTAATTACTTTTGGACATTGCACTGCATGTTATATGTTTTTGATATATGCTATAGAGACTAAGTTGAATTGCTGATTAGATATGAGTTTTTTGAAGTGCTAGAAAGTTCAATTGGTACATCTAGACCTAAGAACAACTAATTCACCCCACTCTCTGTTGCTCTAAATCATTCTAACAATTGCTATCAAAGTTATTGGTGCTTATAGAGAAATTTTAAAAGTACTTGAAGCTAATGATCAAGATGTACAAAAATAAGGTACCAAAGTTGAACAAAGAGAACTTCCTTGCATGGTAGAGTCTGATGAAATTGCATCTAGATGATGTTGAAAATGAGTATGTTATACCTCCTACACCTTTGACTGCTGAGGAGATGAATGTAAAACAAGAACACAATCAAGAAATGTTGGAAATTGCATCTGCCCTAAGCTATCCTGGATTTGAAGACGTCAAGGACTGCATTGATGCAAAAAAAATGTGGGACACTCTTGCAACTATCTATGGTGGAGATAAAAATGTACTGAGAGCCAAATCTGAAAGCTTGAGAGGTAAGTTTGATGAAATGAAAATGCAAGAAGGTAAAAATTTTGCTCAGTATTGTGGTAGAATCAAGGAGGTAGTGAATGCTATTAGAGGAGCTAATGGAAACATTGATGATAAAACTGTTATTGGTAAAGTATTCAGAACTTTTCTTCCTATCTATGCTATCAAAATTTCTACAATACAAGAATCAAGATGTAACCCTAGTAATGTTCTAACTCTGGAAAGTCTTGTTGGTAAGATTACTGCTTTGGAGCTATCTAATTATGATAACTACAATGTTCCTAATGTTGAATATGCATTTAAGTCACAAATGGTTCTGCATAAGTTTAAGAAGGAAAAAGAAAAGTGTATAAAAAGTGATAGTGACAGTGACACTTCTGATGAAGATCTAAATGATCTTGAGGCACTTATGGCTAGAAGACTAAAAAGAGGAAAATGGAAATATAAAGGTAAACTTCCTATAATCTATTTTTCATGTAACAAATTTGACCATATTGCAACAAGATGCCCTGACAGGACTGACAAGGATGAGAGAAGGGAAAGCAAGTACAAAGACAAGAGAAATGATAGAGATCATCGAAGGTACAAAGACTACAAAGATAAAGGTAAGAAATCTTGTTATATTGTTGAAGAGGAAACTGACAGTGAAACTAGTAAATCTAACGAATGTGATATAGAAGTTGTTTATGTTGCTATGAAAGATGATTCTGATGAAGATGAGAAAACTGCACTTATTTATTATGTGAGTAAAGGTGATAAATGGATTATTGATAGTGGTTGCTCACATCAAATGAGTGGTGATAAAAGTAAGTTTGAGACCCTAGATTATTACAAAGGTAGAAGTGTTAAGTTTGGTAATGATGCACCATGTCCTATGAGAGGAAAATGATCAATTAGATTGACTGACAAGATCACATGTGAAAATGCTTATTGGGTTGAAGGTCTTAACTATAACTTTTTGAGTGATGCATAGTTGAACAACATTGGTTACCGAGTGGAATTTCATCATAGAAAGGCTAAAATATTTGATGCCACTGGTGAACTAATTGGAAGTGGAGAACAGACAAGAGGTAACTTGTTCTATCTAGACTTATTTGAAGAAACATGTTTGTTTTCACAATTTGATGATGTATGGTTATGGCATAAGAGGTAGTGTCGTGTGAATTTTGACAATCTGGTAAATATTAGTAAAAAGAAGAAAGTTAGAGGTTTTCCAAGATTGAAGAAACCTGATAATGTGATGTGCAAACAATGTCAATTGGGAAAAATGACAAAGTCTAGTTTTAAGAGCAAGACATACACTTTTGACAATATTTTGGAATTGGTTCATACTGACCTTTGTGGACCTATGAGTGTAAAAAGTTATTGTGGTGATAAGTATTTCATTATGTTTGTTGATGACTATTATAGAATGATGACTGTAATGTTTTTAAAGGATAAATTTTATGCATTTCAGTTGTTTAAGTGGTATTTAGCAAAATTTGAAAAAGAAACATGTAGAAGCTTGAAATGTCTGAGATCTGACAGAGGTGAAGAGTTTATATCAAATGAGTTCAATCTGCTCTACAATGATAGAGGAATAAAGAGATAGATGTCTGCACTGAGGACACCTCCACATAATGGTATAACAGAAAGAAGAAATAAGTCAATTATGGATTGTGCTAGAACACTGATGATAGAAAAGAATGTTGCACAAAAGTTCTGGAGAGAAGCTATAAGTACAGTTGTTTATACCTTGAACTGGGTACAAATCAAGAAATATTAGGCTAGAAATGTTGATGATAAAAAAGTACAAGTGGTGGAGCATTCTTTCTAGGAAAGAGATTAGTCTCCTGGACAAGCAAGAAACAAAATTGCATTTCCCAATCTACAACAAAAGCTGAGTATGTAGCAGTAGTAGTAAATTGTTCAAATTTAGTGTGGATCAAGCAATTGTTAAAAGGTATGAAGGAGAAAATCACTAAGCCAGTTGTTATTTTCTGTGATAACACAAGTGCTATTAACATATCAAAGAATCCAGTTATACACACCAAGACTAAGCATATTGCTATCAAGTATCACTACTTGAGAGAGCTAGTTCAAGACAAAGAAGTGAGATTGGAGTATGTGAATACCAAGGAACAATTAGCGGATATATTCACAAATGCTTTAGCTAAGGATGCTCATGAATATCTTAGAGGTAAACTAGGGGTGATTCCCCTAATTAAGGCTACCTAGTAAAATAGGAGCACTGCATCAAATGTGTTAATCAGAATATTTGACAAATTGATGCATAAATAGTCACACTTTAGGAGTTGCCTAGAGTTGTGAGAAGTAAGGAAGAGATATTAATCAGTCATAAGAAAGATGAGAGAGGGAGTATACAACATACATAACTGACATGAAGACACCTGCATAGTAAATATGTAAGTGACAAATACAAGATTTGGCATTATTGTCAAAGAGGGAGAAGATTCAATAAAAATAAATGGAGTAATACAACACTGAGGGAGAAGATTCAATGAAACCTGAGGGAGAGATGCATAAAATATTCAGAGGAAGTAATTGAGAAAGTGGTCAGGTAAGGCAAAAGTTGTGAATTAGAATGAAGCTAAGGATATTATAAAAATCTGATGCACAAAGATTTTGGATTGTTTGGTAAATTATGTGTTATTCATGTGGTGTTGCCATCAATGACAAAGAGGGAGATTGTTGGAAACTACAATTGAAACAATTGTTATATTGTCATTGATATCAAACCTTAATTGGTAAGATAGTTTCTATCTAGGATAGTACCATATCTTTTGATTGATAAAGAGGAGATAACAAGATGACCTAAGGAAAGGTTGAGTTATGTGATACTTAAATGGGTACTTGATTAGTTGGCACATTGACAAGGTAATGTGTTGTTTATCTAAGTAAGAAGAAAGACTGGAAACATAGGCTTAACTGAGAAAAAGTGAAGAAATCTAGTTTAAGCTAAGTGATGTTAGTGTCGACTAAGCGCCAATATATGTTGAGTAAATCTAGTGTTGACCGAACATCGGTAATTGTCAAGTGACATGAAATTATTGAGCAAAGACAATGTTTGTCAAGGAAGACAGTTTGTAGTGATGACCGAGGAGATGAGCACAACATTAACCGAGTGTCAGTAATTTACATTTGAAGGACAAATTGAGAATCCCAACCGATATAGTTGAATTCTTGGGATATGTAGAACATGTTGACATTATTAATAAATTGTATGGAGTATTTAATGTATGGTAAATCATTTTCTTATGGATTCAAAGAGAAGTTTGGAGATGTATCTAGAAGGAAAAGATGAAGAACATAATGATGGAAGGATTCGATGAATCTTACCTAAACCTAAGATCTACAAAGATTGATCTACCTAATCAAAGAGGTATAAAGGAAAACCTAATTGTGAGGTTATAGAGAGAAGAAGAGTATGATGTTATTGACTAATAAGTCTAAGCAGAAGGTTGAAGGTGAAATTGTGAAGGAGCTAAACAAAGTTGTGATTACTTGAAGCAAATTTCGAGTAGATCAAAGATGGAGATGGAAATGAAGGTCAGTCAGTAAATCAACATATATCTGTGAAGTGGATCTATATTTGCAAAGTGAGTTGTATATTTTTCAGATAAAAAACTACTGTTACTTTCTAACCATTGTATCAGTCTAAATCCTTTAATCAAGGTTGACCTAATAGTCATTGTATAAATCCTTTAATCAAGGTGACATTCTAATGGAATGTTCCTAAGTCCTCTAACCAGGCCACTTTTGACAGAGTGTTTTAAATCCTTTAATAGGGTCACACTTAAAAGTTTGTATGTAAACCTTTAACAGGGTTGGCTTTTCACAGAGATCACTTTAGAAGAGTGAAGATCCATAGCATGTTACAAAGTGGATTTTCCCAAATTGGGTTTCCACTATAAATCCTGGTGTTATACTTGTGTGAATGATTTTGATGTGGATGTTGTTGAAAGCTTTATATTCTGCAAGTTAATTACTTTTGGAAAGTGGACTGCATGTTATATGTTTCTGATATATGCTATAGAGACCGAGTTAAATTGCTGATTAGATCTAAGTTTGTTGAAGTGCTAGAAATTTCAATTGGTACATCTGGACTTGAGAATAATTGATTCACCCCCCTTTTTGTTGTTATAAATCATTCTAACAATAATTGTTTTCTACTAAACATTTGATTATATCAAGTTGGTAAAGAAGTTTAGTCAAGTCGATAAACAAAATAGTTTGGTTGTTGAGCAGGAAAAAGTCATTTGGTAAAAGTAAAGTAAGTTTTGGTAAAGTGAAAGGAAGTCAAGATACTGAGTAGAAGGTTTTAGTTACCGAGCAAAGGAAACAAAATTTTGGTTGAACAAAAAAGAGTTAGCCACCAACCAAGGAACATAAATTAAATATAAGGATCAAAATGATATTTAATGATGACCTATGATGAGATGGAAGATTCTAAAGATGAGGAAGAGTTAGTTTAAGATATCTATGATTAGGAAAATTCAAGGTGATGATCTATGGTATAGATCTAAGTGGCTAAAAGTGAAGGTACAAGTTCTAAGAAAGTTCAAGTTCTGAGGTCTAAATTCATTGAATTAGTTTATGAGGATGATTAGACGGTTGAAATCAATCAAAGGAAGCATAATAAAGGAGATTAAGAGGCAAAACAAGGTCTATATAAAGGATGAAATTGTATGAAGAGAAGGCTGGCAAGTTGAAGTATTGATGAATCATCTACTGATGCAGTGAAGAAGAAAAAGGTTGAAATCATAGTCAAAAAGTTGAGATTGATGAAGTATTGAAGCTAGTGGAAAGTGAAGGAATGAAGTGAAGAAAAAGAGTGCACAAGGGATTTGATTAAGCAAAAGGTAGTTGAATATTTATAGATCAATTTATATACTATTACTTATTAACATTTGTATCAAAAAAATCTCTTAACCGAGTGGACCTAACAACCTTATTGTAAATCCTTGCAAGAGGTGACATTCTAGAGGAGTATTTGAAGACCTTTAACCAGGCCACTCCTAAAAGGGTGAAGATCCTAACAGATCTAAGGAAAATATCCTAATAGGGTCACATTTAACAATGTGCATTGTAATCTTTAACGAGATTGGCTTCTAACCAAGCTCACTTCAGAAGAGTGAATTATTTTGTGGGTGACAATTCGTGCATTGGTTTTTCTCAAATTGTGTTTCCACGTTAAATACTGGTCTTATATGTACTGAATGTTTACTGTAAATGTTATTATTGATTGATAAAGATAATTTACTGTTATTGGTTAATATTGAAGTGTGTCTGATCGAGTTGACACCGAGTTAAATCAAAGAAAGTTTTTAAGGTACAAAGAATAAATGATTATTAATTCACCCACCCTCCCTCTCCATAATCCAACAAAATGTGGTTGTTATCTATTTTTGTCTTTTATTATTTCATCATAAAAGTGTAGGTTGTTAAATCATATTTTATACTCCTTCCCTAATCTGTAATAGTTTATGATTTGAGGTTATACTATGGCATTTGGTGAGAAAAATTTGAATGAAATAAATTTTTGGCGAGACAATAGGAAAAACTCATATAGGCCTTAATGGGTGCTTCTCACTAAGAGATCTGAATATTTTACTCTATGTTTGTTTAACTTTTGTGTTATGTTCTCTTTCCAACAATGAAGACTTTGTGGAATTTTGTGCTCAATCTTTTAGGTTTGCTTATTCATGTTATTTCTAAATGGAGATTCAAAGGGTTTTAAAAGATTTGGTGCACCACTTTAGTTTAGCAATTTTTATGTTTTCTCTTCCTTCCCTTTTTACCAAAAATAATAGCATGAAGATACAACTACCAAAATCCCAGAGATTATTTTTCATAGCGCATTAGGTCTCCTATATGGAGAGCTTCCCATAAGGGATTTTACCTTCCTAAGTGTAAAATCTTGGATCAATAGGCTCGACCATTGAGACTAGGCCTAGTCAACACTAGAGGTGGTTGCCTTGCCATTAGTGGATATACCTAATGACCATGGGTGTTTCTAGTAGTATGTGATAACAAAACTTGTGTTGGCGAGTACGAGAATTGCACAGGGTGTTCTCTATGGACCCCTTGCACACATTTCTGATTATTTTATTATTTAAAAAATTTTACTTAATTTTTAAAAGCATCCTCTATAATTTATTAATATTTAAATTTCATTTTTTAAATACAAGAATAAATAAATATATATGGGATCACTATTTTTTTTCACTTTTCAATAGACCCGTAGATCAAAATATGACATTTGTATGGTTACAATACTATTTTTTTTGTATTTTCCCAGGAAAGACCAAAATAGATTGAATTATATATCAAAATTCATCGCTCAACCAATCTGGATCCAATGGCGAGGTCTATTTTTTCCTAGGATCATTTATGCAAAATCCGTCCCAAAACCCTCATATGAATGCACATTCAAAAAACCCATTTAGTCCAATATTTCTCAAACCCCAAATCTTTAAACAACGAATTTTAATAACAAACCCAAAACACTTAGATCTAGAATAAACCAACTTACAAATATGTTATAAACCCTATAATGTCCCAAATCCTTCATGCACAATCATGACTTCTACTTTGCACCTTGTCCATGTATTGGCCACCCATAATTTGCTTTTTTAGTTTTATATTGGGTCACTTTCATGTGTGCGTTGATTATTTCAACTTTATTATGTGGTTTTGGATGTATGAAGTTACATGGTGATTTGATATTGGATAGTTATGAGATATCATATGTTTATAGTTAAGTGATGTTAGTTACTTTGATGCTGATTATTTCTATGTTTAAAATGTTGTTTATACTTATGATTTTACTTACCCCATGCTTGCATGTATATGGCTAACATGTATGTTGTACCTTTCTATTTGACGTGTTTGATATGGTTGCGGGACAAAGTCATAGTTACCTTCTTGTGGGATTCACATGATGTATCAATCCCTGCCATTGCTTGTTATATATATATATATATATATATGGATGTACATGTTTATCTTTGTTGATGTTTTGTAGCTTCAGTCAGATAAACACTGAGTTAATACTAGTGAAGATATGTATATATATACTTATGTATATATACATAAATACTATTATCATGTAAATATTAAAGAAATTAATATAATACTCAAGAGATATTATATATATATATATATATATATATATATATATATATATATATATATATATATATATATATATATATATATATATATATATATATATATATATATATATATATATATATATATGTATGTATGTATGTATGTATGTATGTATGTATGTATGTATGTATGTATGTATGTATGTATGTATGTATGTATGTATATATCATAATTATCATTATATTAATTACATAATAATGAATGGACATGTCTTCTTGGATCATTCTCAATATAAATGCAAGAGATTATTGCATTTGGAAAATACAAACAATCAGGCAATGCTATTACATTTGCAATGATCCTAAAAACCTTAACATGGTATCAAAGCCAAGTTGCAAATGTGAGAGAGTAGTTTGTTGATGGTGAATGTGTGACTATCTCAAAGAATACGGTCTCAATACGAGGACCATATCTCACAAATACACCATTGGATTTTTCTGAATTTTGGATATGTGTATGATAAACAAATGTAAAAGAATCTCACCTTCAAGTGATTTGAAAGAATGTGTTGGATTGAAAATTTATGACCAACTGTGTATGAGTCTATGCGAAATCTGTAAAAGAGAGAGGTTCCTTCTTTAAAAGCCTAACTACTTGAAGGGAGATCCGATCAGATTGAAGGTTGTCATAGTGTATAGAACCTTTGGATATTCAAGACATGTCATGTGAAGAATTCTGGTAATGTTCAAGAACAACAACATTATTCTGTGAATTGGCATGATATTTTCTATATGGGCTCACCTTACATAATGAAATACTTGAAATTTATAAAAGATAAGTATTCCATGTTTTATTAATGCACATAATTTTTTTAAAGTTTTTAATTCATGTTATACTATTGTTTAGTAAAATCTTGTATGCTTCTATCATTGGTATTTTTGGTTGAGATAGTTTAGTGAGCTATTTGTAATCTCTCTGACATACCTTCTAGATGGAAGCACAAGAAAATTGCATTCAAGGGAGAAATAACTTAATGCCTGCAAACAAATTGATGATTAAGACTAGATGTAGAGGGAGTCTGACATTTCAAGAGAAGACAAGAGGTTGATACAAGAACTCGAGCTTCAGAGGGAGCAAATAGAGGATATGGTTAAATCAACTTTTGATAATCTTGATCATATTGATTCAGAGGGAGTAATCCATACTGAGATGGATTCTCTAGTGATCAAGAATCTATAACAGTTAGAGGACTAGGAATCATGAATGCCTTTTGGGCCCTGTGTAAATTACGAGGAAGTGATGACTTCCAAATGATTATCACTTGTATTGGTTAAATTTATTGGAAGGTGGCGATCTTACAATTACTTGATCTTTTATCTCGATAGACATCTTATGATGGTTGAAACAAATCATGATAGATGATATCTTGCATGGTGGATTGAGTTCCTTAATCAAGCCATGATCTTCTATTGTGATAGACATCTTATGATGGCTGAAACAGATCATGATAGATGATAGGAATGTTCCTATGGTAAGTATTATTGAGGGTACATGTGCACATTACCTATAAGACATTTTTTAGTTACGGTAAATATCATGAGACTTGATATTCTTGGTCATATAATATCTCTGATATCATATTAAGGTGATATCTAAAATATTTTTTTTGAGTTATGGTGAATATCAAGAGACTTGATATTCTTGGTCAAACCATATCTCTGATACCATATTGAGGTGATATCTAAAATATTTTTTTGAGTCATGGTGAATATCATGAGACTTGATATTCTTCATTAGACCATATCTCTGATATCATATTGAGGTGATATCTAAAATATTTGTTGAATACTTGATGGACATCATGAGACTTGATGTTGGTAGGCCAATACTCTGAGTACATGGTGAATATAATGTGACTTCATATTGTGTGGCAATTACTCCTAATATCATGAGATGATATCTCTATAAACTCTACTATTACATTAAGGTGATATATCTTTTCACATTATTTTGAGTACCATAATATTGAGCAATATTCTCACCTTCTTGCATTTTCATTTCATCAAATTTACCTCTCAGGCTTTCAACTTTTTCCCTTAGTACATTTATGTCACCACCAGAGATGTTTTCAAGAGTGTCCCACATTTGCTTTGCATTTGTGCAATCTTTGATATCTTCAAATTCAGGATAGATTAAGGCAGATGCAATCTCCAACATTGCTTGATTGTGCTCTTGTTTAGCTATCATCTCCTCGACAGTAAGAGGTGCAACATAGTCATGCTCAATATAATACTTTTTTGAGTCACCAATACTAGCTAGATGCAGTTTCATCAGACTCTGCCATGTAGGGAAGTTCTCCTTATTTAGCTTCGGTACCTCCTTCTTATACATCCCGATCATTTACTTCAAGTACCTTTAAACTTGTTCTCTAATGTTAATATGATTTAGAACAACAAAGAGGGGGTGTGAATCAGTTGTTCTCAGGTCTAGATATATAATAAAACTTTCAAAACTCTTCAATAACTTAGATCTAACAACCAACAGCTACTCGGTCATTACATAATGCATATCAAAAACATATAACAATGCAATCCACTGTCCAATAGTATTTAACTTGTAAAACACAAAAATGTTCAAACCAAAACATTCACACAAGCATTAACACCAGGATTTATAGTGGAAACCCAATTTGGGAAAAACCACTTTGTAACATGCTACTGATATTTTCACTCTTCTGAAGTGAGCTTTGTGAAAATCCAACCCTATCAAATGTTTACAAACACACTACTAGGTGTGACCCAGTTAAAGGATTTCAACCACCTTGTTAGGAGTGCGCCTTGTTAAAGGACTTAAGTACATTCCATTAGAATGTAACCTTGATTAAAGGATTTATAAAATGACTATTAGGTCAACCTTGATTAAAGGATTTAAACTGATACAATGGTTAGAAAGTAACATCAGTGTTTGATCTGAAAACATACAACTCACTTTGCAAATAACAAATCCAATTCTTACAAATATATGCTAGCTTACTGATTGTGATCCATTTTCATCTCCATCACTGATCTTCTTAGAAATCCCTTCAAGCAGTCACAACTCCTTCTCCTTTAGCCTTTTCTGCTTATTTAGTCAATAACAACAACAACTCCAGCATCCTGCTTCAACCTCACACTTAGGTTTCCTTAATACCTCTTTGATAGGTCGATCCAACTTTTGCCACTTAATCTTCTCCATAGATCTTAGGGTTAGGTAAGATTCATTGAATCCTTTCAACATTATGTTCTTCATCCATCCTTCTAAAACCATCTCTAATCTCTTTATGGAATTATAATAAAATGGTTTACAGTGCATTACATTCTTCCATACAATCAATAAATAAAGTCAACATGATTTACATAATCCAAGAATTCAACTATGTCGGCTAGGAATATGAATTCTTCCTCAAATGTAAATTACTGACGCTCGGTCAATACTATGTTCAACTCCTCGGTCATCACTGAAACTGTTTCTTCGGCAATAAACTGATGTTCGATCAACACTGAATTTACTTGGCATATACTGGCTCGGTCGACACTAACATCACTCAGCTCAAACTAGATTTCTTCACTTTTACTTGGTTAAGCCTACTTGTTTAGTCTTACTTCTTACTTAGATAAGCAATACATTATCTTATCATTGTGCCACATAATCAAGTACCCATTGAAGTATCAAGACAACTCAACCTTTCCTTAGGTGCTATTGTTATCACCTCTACCCTAATCCTTCTCAACAATCAAATAGATATAATACTTTCTTAGATAACAATAGTCTTACCGGTTAAGGTTTGACATCAATGACAATACAACAATTGCTTCAATTGTAGTTTCCAACAGATATTTTGTGGCCACTGCTCCAAATATCATGAGATGACATCTTTATAAAATTTTGATTACTTGGTGAATATCATGCGACTTGATATTTTGTGGGCAATGCTCTTAATATCATGAGATGATATTCTTATGCATCTATGAGTTATGGTGAATAACACGTGACTTGATATTCCTAGTCAGACCATATCTTTGATGTCACGGTAAATGATATCTTCTGATCCTAATCACGTGTTTAATCTTCCCTAGCTAAGAGGGAGTGTTGATGTTTTGTAGCTTCAGTCAGATAAACACTATGAGTCAATACTAGTGAAGATATATATATATATATATATATATATATATATATATATATATATATATATATATATATATATAAAATTGTCATTATATTAATTACATAATAATGAATAGACATGTCCCATGGAGGGACACGTCTCTTCTTGGCTCATTCTCAATATAAATGCAAGAGATTGTTGCATTTGGAAAATACATACAATCAAACAGTGCTATTACATTTGTAATGATCCTAAAAACCTTAACAATTTTTTATGTAGGTTTGTAGGTATCGGGCATCGACTTCCCTGAATTGTCAGGATGAGCATGCCCTATCACAATGTCTTAATGGTAAGAGAGGGGGGATAACATTTAGGTTTGAATCCCAACCTAAGCCATTTTATTATCCTGAAATAGTGGACAAGTTTATGATTAATACCTTTCTGAATTCATCTAGGTGAGGTGAATTAATAAGCCTTTCCCTTGAGCATGATCTTCGTTCTATTAGGTTCAGTTGGTTTTTCTAATCTTCTATTGGTTGATGTGATTGTTGTGAAATGCTTAAATGTTTTACTAAGTCTAAATTATGTGATTTAAATAATTAAATATTATTAAATATAAAAAATTAAATGTGAGGGTATTCAATTAATGAAAATTAATTAAATACATTTATTAATTATAAAGACTTAATTAAAAGTCTAATTTTAGAAATAAAAGATTTAATTGATTATTAGATTCAAAATTTCAAATTAAAGAAAAAGTTATTAATTGGAAATAAGTTATCATTTGGGTAAATAATATTAGGATTAAAATAATATTCTTTTAATTAAAATTGATATGCAATTAAGTTGCACAATCAATTAAAATAAATAAAAGAATAAAGTAAATAGGAATTAAGTGAATTGACATAAACAAGAAATGCAAAAGTACTTTGAGTTATTAATTAGAAAATTGAGTAAATTATGCAAAAGGAGATTGATGAAAACAAAGTTTGTGGAGTTGAGTTAAGTTCCAAAATTGCATGGTTGAGTTCAAATTCCAGATTCATTTTTTTATTAGGAGGACTTGGCCATTATTTTCAACATACACATTTACAGTTGGGTGGAAGAATTGAATTGAAGGGATTTTTTGAAAGCTTGGGACTTTTCTATGTTTTTCTGGTCTTCTTCATATTTCTTCAATTGGTGGTTTGAGGTAGGGTTTGGAAACCCTCATAGATTAATTTTGTTTATTTCAGAAAAATTATTTTCTTCCTGCCTGTTAGATTTGGATAATAGATATACATATTTCATTGATTTCTTATCATGCTTGGAATTTTGGTTATTAAACTTTTGAGATCTTGTATTATTTATGCTTGCTATGTTAGGAAATACCATGTTTATATCTTGTTTTAAAACAAGTAGGTTTGATAAATTTTTGTGGTGAAAACTGTAAGGTTGTATATATATAGTTTAATTCATTTTATGTATATATATACCTATTGTTATCAAAATTATATATATATATATATATATATATATATATATATATATATATATATATATATATATATATATATATATATATATATATATATATATATATATATATATATATATATATATATATATATAAAATTAAAATATAGGGTTGGAGGCGGGGGTATACCCCACCCTCACCCCCACCCCATGCAGCTCTAGCTATTGTGGTAGCCAAGGCTGCTGATGACAGCATAGACTGCCGCAACAATCAAGATTGTCACGACAGCCAAGGGGAAACCCCCCTTTGTCCTTTGTCTTTTGATAAGTTTATTTTTGGTTGTTAATATTTCATTTTTAATAATTTTTAAAAGTACTATATTTAAATAATATAATAAATTAATTAAAATATATAATAATGATATATATATATATATATATATATATATATATATATATATATATATATATATATATATATATATATATATATATATATATATATATATATATAAACAATACTTTTTTTAATATTTATAAATAGGATTATTTGACATTCAATTAGGAATTATATTAGTTGATATTTTATGTAATTAACTAATATGAAAGATAAAATTAATTATTAATTAATAAATTTTATTGATTAATAGTTAAGAAAATTTATTATCTAAAATAAAAAATATATGATGAAATTATATTTTATTAGTAATTATAAGCTTTGGAGTCAATTTATTTTTGTTAACGTTATAAATTGATTTCTTTATTATTGAAATTTAATTTAAGATTGTAATTATAATTTTATTAGTGATTATTCTAATAAGTTAATTTGTGTAATGGTATCTTTTCAAATTAGTTATTATTATTAAATTCTTATGAGTGTTTTTCCTATTGCATTTGTGGGTTAGGAGGGAACCTTTTTATGTCATCCTTTTAGGATTGTTACCAGAGGTGGGGTTAGGGTTAATGTGTTATGTTTGTTTATCTTGCATATTTTTATGACATCCAATTTTATAAAAAACCCAACCTTATGAAAGCTTTTGATTTTGTTATGATGGAAATTGAATTATGTGCATTCCTGCGATACTTTGGAACCAAGTTTTGACTTTATGATTCATGATGATTTATGAGATGTTTTGAGACTTTTGAGCTTAGGGTGGGTTATCTAGGTGTTTAAGGGGAAGTGGCTTGCTTTGGAGGTGCTAGAGCCCAAAAGTGGCTACCTGGGTATCCTTAGTAGGTTACTTAAATAAGTGATAATATAATACATTAAATGATGTTTTAAAATGAATTAATAAGATAATGGATTCCTCACCCATGCCTTGAGTGCTAGTATAGGCTAAGAATGAGAGTGGGAGAAGATGCTTTCCCGTCTAGTAGTGAGAGTGAGTTTTGGCATGATCGGTTATCCTTGTCTACATGAGAGGATTTGTGATTCCGCATATGTTCACACTTGGGAGTTGAAGTCCAGAGATATTGTTCCTAGGGGTTGACATATGTGATGACACTTCCTTGATTTCATCTTAGATTTCCTACGTATGTTGGTTTCCTCTGAATTAGTATGTGTATCTTTGAGTTTTGAGTTGTACCTTTGAGATAGGAAGCTTTTAGGATGCCTTGCTTAGTACTACCTAATATTTGATTTTAGCATTGTTATCCGAGTGGGGTCTGATGTTATCTCCTCAACACAGTGGGAGTGGAACCATAGATTTCCACAAGGTCAGGAGGTAGTGATCCTCTTACCATTTGAGACTCCAATGTTCTTATACCAGTGTTGGATGATCCTTGTTGTGGTTGCTTCTTATTCTTTATCCTTGAAGATTGGTTCCTATTCTTCTATTTTATTATGTTGAGCTTTGTACTTAGATTGTATTTACATACCTTGCAACTTGTGCAATGGGTGTGGGTTTTTCATGTATACCTTATGGTTCAGATGTATTTGTTTATTCTTTATGAGATGTTGTACTTTAGTTTCATTATGTGAAAGATTTATATGGTTATTGTACTTAATAGATTAAATTGTATTTATGTGTTTCTATGTCAAGGTACCCTTGAGATTTTTAATTTGTAAATGAGATTGTGTTTATGAGTATTTATTGTCTTTATATTATTGCTTCCACTTTGTTACTCATTATTATTTGTAAACTCTTAAGAAAAAATTATTCTGTAAACTTAGTTATATGTTTTAGGTTAATTTCTCCTGGGTTCCCTGGTAGGGCATTGTAGTCCACTCAAGCTAGTGTTATAACTCCAAATATACCATGAAAGATCTAATACTACTTGTTAGGAAATAATGCTTATACCTAGTTACATTTGTTATGTTTCCTACATAATGCATGAGAGATAAACATACTTACAAGCTTGCAGAATCACCATAATGCAAATATCAAATAGACATACCACAAGATAATACAAGATATATGCTAGGAAACTCCTCATGGCAGAAAAGCCTCATCTCCAAAAGAATCCATACTCCATTGTATTATTTAGCCATAAAGAAATACAAATTACTTATAGAGTTACAATGAGCACCACTAAAATATCAAGCCCTCTAATGCATTCCCATGTATTGTTCAACCTTGTAAGAGTGAGAGACAAACTTTCCATTTGTGACTTATTTTTTATATGTGGACACATAAGAGGGATAAATTATCAATATTGTACCAAATTACTCAATATGAGTCTGATGCTTCAAAGGCTTTAGGGCCAATACAATGAGCACCAGTAAAATTTCCACACATCCCATGCCATGCTTCATAAATATATCGTCTAGAAAGGCTCAATAATGATATCCCACTCAACCGGCCAACCCAACCCACTAACATGTGTTTTCCTTTATAGAAACAAGTTTACACAAAATAAGTTAGTTGTAAAGTAAAACTATGTGAACCCAATACCATCTACCCCTCATTTATTATCAAGTACTAGTTTTTTAGTTTAATTAATATCTTTCCCCAATATTAAATAAATATGATATAACATCCCAATGTGATATCCACTATAATCCTAATATTACAATACAACACATAAAGTGGCCCCGAAAATGTTCACATCTAGTGATGCATGTCCATTTAGGTTCCTTGAGGTGCAACACAAAACACACAAAAAAAATAGCATAATAAACATTAGGCAAGGTGTATAACACCAAATCCTAACATGAAGGAGGTAAATTTTGATGCCTTTGACATTAATCCCAATGAAGGAAAAAATGATAGAGGAAAGTGATATTCTCCTCCAAAAATGGAACCTCACTTCTACATTGATCCTAGATGCAATTAGGAGCCAAAAGGACAAGGGTTTTACAAATGATGTGGAAGTAAAAAAATGAATATAAGTGTGATGATTCAACTCCAAAATAAAAACCTTCGCAATGTAGGTTACTACCCCATCAACTCAAAATCTAAAAATGGTAGAAATAACTCAAGACCCAAGGGTGACTTAAATGGTGAAAAGGTTATCAGATACATATGCACTTGAGGCAGCAATATTAATAGTTCATACTGCCATATTTAGTCAAGTTGTGACCCAAAACTTGTAGGAGGAGAATAATTAACCAAGGAAGAATGTAATTGATCTCTAAGCTACCTATAACGAGCTATACATAGAAAATTTAAAGTTAAAACATGCTCCAACTACAAGATTAGCTCCTTCAAGCATGATTGTATAAAAGCCATCCTCTTCTGGCCCTCCATCTACAAATATCTTACAATACAAGGAGAAAGTGACAAGAAAAATGGGATTTTTGAAGAGGAGGTTCATTATGATAAAAATGAGAGTAAGATGCAAACTCTAGTTTCCTTGGAAGAAGTTCTCTAGTACAAGATAAAGGTGATAACTAGCAAGTTGGAGGATATTCATAATAATTATAGGGTATTGTTCAACCTTGCAAGAGTGAGAGACAAACTTTCCATTAGTGACTTATTTTTGATATGTGGACACATAAGAGGGATACATTATCAATATCGTACCAAATTACTCAATATGAGTCTGATGCTTCAAAGGCTTTAGGGCCAATAAAGAAGATATCTAGACTAGTTGTAAAAGAGTTAGGGAATTTGCAGATATCAAAGCAACATATAAAGTAACAAACATACTTTTTTTATAACTTGGTGAAAATCAACAAATAAAGGATTATGATGAGTATAGTTTAGAATTTGATTTATTGATGCCTATAATTATTTCATTTGTTCATTTAGGGGATAAGATGGATCTCAAAATATTTAATATCACATTGGATATAGTTATTAGTTCGAAGCACAAATTTGATAAATTCATCATGGAGGCTAGAGCAATATTGGATAGTAGGAGGTGGGAGAATTTGGATAACTTTCAACAAATTCTTGCACTCAAGTGGCTACATGAGGTAATCTACATTCAATGGAAAGAAAATTCTTGCAAGACACTTGATTAAACTCTTGTCATACTCAATTTTTTTTTGTATTTTTGATCAAGGATATCAATTTACATGAGCATATTTTGGAGTTACAATTAGGATAGAGTAAATGCAAATTTGATTTGCATTTCAATCCATCGTCATTAGGACCATTTTTGTAAGGAGATCCAACCACAAATCTCCTTTTCTTTTTTGGAATAAAATGAAGTTAGTAGAAATATTGATTTGCACTTGACTCTATCTTCAAATAAGAGCTTCAAATGCCACATCATCATGCAGAGACTCAATGAGTTACAATTGTATCTAGGGATCTCAAATTCATTTTTGAATAGTATGTAGGCATAATAGGAGGATCATCAATAAAAATAACTTCTCAACTACCATAAAAAATGAACGAGGATGTCTTTTGTCTCTTCTCTTCTCTTTTAAGTAATATTTTTGTCTTATCGTGACTTCAGACAATTACCTACTGTAGTAACAATTATACATGACCTTGCGTTTATTGTTCCCTTAATGTTCTAAAAGGGAATTCCAAGCCATTTGGTAGGGGTTCGAGCTTTGAACCTTAGACAAATATAATCTTGTGCAAGTCTTTTCTCATGTGTTATGTCCTAACTTTTTTGATTCTTATAAATGTAAGTTATATAAAAATGTATCTATCAGGATTAATACATATTTTTGAAGAATATATCCCAGTTGTCTCCATATATGTTCATTATACTCAAAGCTTTTGAAATTAATAAACAAGTTCTATTGATATCATCTTTGCATATTTCCATGATGTATGTTTTTTTTTGTATCTTTTAAAGCAAAAGATTAAGATGGTTTTACATAAAACATAAAGGGTCCGAGTGGAATGTTATGGATCTTAATGTAGAATTATAAGTAGACCACATATAAAGGACAACATTACAAGTTGATGTTATTGTGAACTCTATGATAAACATTCATTTGTCATCTACATGTTATATATTTTTAAATGTTGACTCTGTAACCCTAGATAGGCACCAGTTAGATATCTTGGCCACAAATCATAAAAGAATATTTTTTTTCTAAAGAAAAATTCATTTTACTTTTGACACTTCTTTTTGTTATGGATATGTTGCAAGCTAATAGGACTAGTGAATGAATTATTCCAACTATTGAGCCACAATTTTTGAGTTTAGTGTAAGTATGAAGAAGTGAGAGTTTTCTCTTATTGGCAATGCCTCATTTATGAAGTGAAATATGTTTTAGGTATTGTATGAGATCACCCTCTTTGGTCTTGTAGAGCCTAAAATGCAAAGGATATAATTTTTACATGGTTCTTTTTTGTTGGCCACTATCCTAGAACCTTTGAGCATGAGAAGTTGACAAATATCTATAAGGATTTAGGTAATCAGTTTGAAGAACCAACACAACCACTTGAAAATCTAAGAACTTCAATGAAAGTACAAGATATATCAAATATGAGAGAATGATTCTATTTTATCAAGAGATGCAAATAAACATTGATGATCAAATTGAGAATACAAAGAGAGCCGCTTAGTTTTATAGATGAAGGTGAGGCATACAATTGCACAAGATTATGAGAAGTATCTTAATCTTATGACTTGAGACATAAAGTGATAACTATAATATGTGTAAAGTAGTGTGAATAAGACTTAGGTGATAAATCACCTATATAAAATGCCGCATTCATAGCAACAAAGAATAAGATAAGAAAGAAAACACCATTACAAATTGACAAATGTTTTTGATACCAAAGATTTTCCTAATGAAACAAATGTAATATTTTTACCTCCATTTCTTATTATATTTATAACTCTTACAACTTAACAATTTAACCACTTATTTATATAGTACAATACACCGTTTTATACAAATAATAAACAAAACACTTATTCATAAATTATATACATTAATTTTATTAATATACATTCATTACTTTATCCTAATTTTCTTCTATCTTGGAAAAATAAATTAAAACAAATATATATCTATTTTTTCAGTCATTTAAAAATAAAACAAAAGAGCCCCGCCGCCCTTGTTAAAATCCAGCACTCGTCAAAAATCCACTTTATCTGTGTTTGTGCTTTTGAAAAATTGGTAATCAATTACTGAGAGGGCTGTTGTACTGCTCCTCGACCGTTAGTTTCAGAATGGCTTCTTTAGCAACTAAAATATCATTGGGTAATTTTTACTCCGGCAATAGCAACCAGGTAAGTAACCTCTGCAGCTCGATATAGATTACATTTTGTTCTGTGCACGTAAGCATCCACAACTTTTTACATATACTTAGAATTCTGTTTTGGGTTTTAGGTAATGCTCATAAATAAGGGCTTAGCAGCATAATTTTGCCATTGTCTCTCATCAATGGTCGAGACTGTTTATAAAACATTTATACATCAAATATTGTATTTTATCTTGGGTAACAATTTTGTCATCCTTCAATTGAGTATTTCAATTTTGTAATTTTTTTTTTAATTTATCGGTTTTCGTCTGGCGACCTAACTCAGCAGTGAATCCAATTTGAGATTGTTGAATTGCAAGTTTGAACCCTGGACATGCTCACTTTGTGGATTCTCAGCCTAGAAGCAACAAGCAGCAAGCAGCTTTGGGTATGGAAGATTGGTGTCTGCGAATCCTTATTGTCGAATATTAGTTAAATTTATCCTTTCTGGCTGGTTAGTTTTGAGAGGTAATCGACGGTCAATAACATGATGTAAGATAAGTCTGAACCACATTATTAAGATTTATCAATACGAGTCTTTTCTTCACAACCTCATCCCATGATTTCTAGAGTTAAAGGGATTCATTCTGCGAAGGGAGGATTTAAACCTAGGGTACGTTACCAGTGTAAGCTGCAATCCCTTTGACATGATTTGCACTGTATTTGTTAAGTTTTTTAGTTGAGATTTGGTAAGGATGGGATTGTACAGCCATATGAAGGCTCATTTTCTCCGAGGTTTGGATAAGATTGTTTGATGTTACAGCATTTCTAGTTATAATAAACATAGTAGCATTCCATTTACATGGCATTGACACAGTATACTGAATAAAAATTGCAATTAATAAAAATGTGGGAAAAAAAACTACTTTGCTTTACATGTCAAATATATTGTGTAGAGAGATAAAAATGATCAAACACAAGATACGAATACATGTTCAGTGTTGTCAGACACACTCAAATTCTTGAAATGCATCAAATTCTCAATCAGGTATGGTGTACCCATAAAACATAGCCTTCAAGGACAAAACTAAAACTGATTTTTATCCAGTGCATCCCAATGTAATTTTTATCATATTTTCACTGAGTTTTGGAGTGGAGGGATGGGTTTGAGAATTGGGGACCAAGGTCCTTGAATTGTGAATGGTAGCTAGTGGGGATCTGGGGGTGGTGCTCCTAGCGAGCTTGAGGGTCATGGTTTTCATGGGGTCAGGGGCAGAAAACCTAGCAGGGTTGAGAGGCAGTGCCACTTGTGGGACTCGAGAGCAAGGCACCTTGTGCATTTATTTTTGTGGTACAAGGTGGGGTTGAGGGGTAGAGTCCCTACCACCAAGCGCAAATTAAGGCCTTTGAGACCATATGAATCTTCAGGGTGCATGCTCATAATTTTATCACTATGTTTTCTTTAACATCATGCCCACTCTATTTCTGTATTTGTAACCAAATTTTCATTCTTCTGAGAACTAGTAGTGAAGTCGAAGAATCTGACCCATCTAGAGGATGAGGGCTATACATTTTTCATATAGTTTATGAGTTTTTGAATGCCTAGGTTGTGGATGGGGCCCACTAGTTTATTAGGATTAGGGTTAGTGGTCAAAATCTAAAAAATGCTATAAATTGCTAGATGTGGGGGGATGGTTCAGGTCTTCAGGCATTCAGGGGTTGTGGCTAAGTTCCTTGAGGTGATGTCGTAGTGCCACCTCAATGTCCCCATCAGGGGAAAACCCTGAAAATGCTCTCTTTGAGGGATATTGGACGATCAGTTGTGTGCAGCTCTAGTTTGTCATTGCCCAACAGCTCAAACAGGGAATTGATGTTAAAACAGGTCTATTCTTGTGTGGGTGCTTGGAGCTGTCTCCTATTCAGTGGTGGTGGTAGGGGCATGGCAGAAGGATGTTTCCCTTCTGTTCCATTTCCTGGGGATGTCGTCATCTTTGGAAAATGTAAGACTGATTTTTACTTCTCGCTTTTTTAAATCCAGCCACTTAGAGGGTGGCTGCCCCTTGCAGACTTATGGGCAGTGCCCCTTCTTGGGGTCCATGTTGTAT
This sequence comes from Chamaecyparis obtusa, assembly GCA_027943335.1. NCBI lineage: Eukaryota > Viridiplantae > Streptophyta > Pinopsida > Cupressales > Cupressaceae > Chamaecyparis > Chamaecyparis obtusa. The sequence continues at coordinate 3,333,016 of BSBK01000537.1, forward strand.
GTTGTAGTATAGGGTGGGGTCAAGGGATAGATGCCCCAACATCAAGCCCAGATCAAGGCCTTTAAGGCCCTAGGGGCCTTCCTGGTGCATCCCATTTTTAACAAATTTTCCTCTTTTAATCAAGCCCAAATTTATCAAAAAATGCACTTTTAGGGATAGAGTTACTTACATCTATTTGAAAAAACTGCCAAAACTCCATGGTTTATTCAACAAACCTGGGTTTTTCGGTATCCTTTTCAATAAATGTGGCATTTGATTGAAAATTCTGGTCAATGAGAAAAATGGCAGGTGTATTCAAACCAGAATAGTCCACATGCGAGGCCATGGTTAACTGCTGTTTTTTTACCGGTTTTTACGTTTACGATTCTATGATGATAAATGATGTAGAATTTTGTTTCCAAATTATACAATCGATTGTTTGCTTGATATAATTAGGCTAGAAAACTCTTGGTAATTAATTTCTTGGGAATTGACTCGAGTTCTTTTTTGAGAAGTCAGCTGAAAACAATGGTCATTCAAATGAAACAGTTCGAAAAATAAGGATGAACTGGTTTCAGGGGGCTTATGGCTTTTTGTGGGTGTAGATTTCAGCCATTGAAAACAATTCACAAAGTAGACATAGGAATGTTATTCAGTTGTATAATCTGATGGTTTGAGGGTCTAGATCAAAGATTGATATGTATATCCCTTCATTGCAAATTCGTTCAAACAAATTTGTGTATGCTGGGATTTTTCTTTCTATTATATTGCTGTAATATGAATGTTAAAATAATAAAATATTACTAGAATGTTGTTATGGTCTCATTATTCATACTTCATCTGTTGCTTGAATATTGTGATTCTAAAGCATGACACATGTATATGCATGTAAGCAATACATTCCAAATGGGGATAATAATTATATTATAGTTTAAGGGCAATGGCCAAGGAGTTTGTAAGAAATTTGAGGTTGCAAGGATGGCTTGTGATATGATTTGATAATACAAGGGAGGATATTTATGTGTTAACTTATGTTAGATTTTATGTGTATTCCAATTTGCAAACCTTCAATATGACTTGAAGAAGATTAGCACATGGAGAGGACTGTACAATGGGTTGTAATAGACCAAAGGTTTAAAGAATGGGTTGTAATGTTCCCTCTCACCAACTGAGTTTATAAAGTGGGATTAATTTAATTATTTAAGATTATGTTTTAAAAAGAAAATTATAAACATAATATTAACTAATTAACTCAGTGACTTTAGAAATTAATTAATTAAAGTCACATTAATTTATAATGGACATAATTGCTTGTATGGGAAAACATAGCATTATAATAATGTTATTGGGGTTGGAGTTAATTATTGGATGAATATTTTATCATTTTGTATAATTTTGAGTAAACTCTCAAACTAGCATACTTGGAATTTGGAGCTGGAGATACCATCTTTGTCAGTGCAAGGCCTAACCTAGATGGCCTTGGAAGATTTAGCTAGAGTCTTTAGTTGGGCTTAATGGAGATTTGCAATAAATAGACAATCTAAGAATGTCAGGGTTTTTAGAGTTATCTACAGAAAAGGGGATTTCTCTGTCTATTATAGAACATGATTATATTTTGGTTATTCTGTGATTCCCAGTTGAATACTCTTATTGTTATTCAGTATTTGATGCGACAGTTTTCGCATATTTCATGTTGTGTTGAATGTTTATTATCACATTCTTTGATAATGCATTGTGGAGTTGGTGGATGGTAAGTGAAATGGACTCTTATTAACCACCTGAATGTAATAGCCGTACATTATTCAAATGCATTAAATTTAGGCGTTGGGAAGCAAACTAAATACTTTTGGAACGGGTGGCGGTTCTGATTCAGGCCCCCAGTGTGCAACTCCATCTACAATTATGTGGTAACACATTCACATGGAGTGAGATTGAATATTGTCTAGGCAACAAGATTAATACAAATAATGTAGAAGCTTGCTCTCCTCACAACAACACAGTTAGGACCTGATATCGAGTGTTGCAAAAACAGATTGGCATGCAACTTATATCTATCCAGAATGATATTTACCGCAATCTCTCAGATATTATATGCTGCATCATCAAGGGACCGTTTGGGCTCTCATTTATCTAGGACAAAGGTTCTTATATGTGCAGGTTTCATTTTGAAGATTGTGGAGACGACATCCATACTGAGGCAAGGCAATGTAGGAGATGCAACAAAAGTGATCACTGTTTACTTTGTTATTTATCTTGATTAGTGGATAAAAGGAGAAAATGTGTGAAGGAATCAAAGATTGGCAATGTTTGATATACTCCTTGGCAGGTTGATCTTTCTAAAACGATGGCAATATCACAGTGTTGGTTTATTCATGTCACTCCAACGATGTAAGCACAATTTTATTAAGAATCAGGGATTACTCCCTTATCATGTTGGCTGGTGATTTCCAAGACCGAGAAGGTATTGGTCGGAACGTAACTCAGAGTCTGAGATGGTGCATAGATAGATGCAACTATATCCATTAATTGATATTTCTGAGTATTGGAGTGCTGGTTTTTCGTCATAAATGAAAGTACACAGCGCAATAAAAAATAGAGAACACAACACTCTGGATTGTCCTGGGAAAACCCTCCACCTTGAGGGGAAAAACCCAGCCACACAAAAATGTCTCTTTTATCGAAGAAAACAGAAGTCTGAATTTTACAATGCACTCACAACAGACTCTACCGATGAAAAATGCAATAACTGTTGATGTTTGTAGCTTCGATCAGATAAATTGAATGAGATATTAATATTATGAGAATAGATTACTTATTCATATCAATATATATGATAATAATAATAGATATTATTATTATATATATTAATGTATTTACATACAAATCATAATTGAGAAAATTAATCTATTATCATATTATTAATTGAAATAGATTTGATCGAATGACATCATATTATTATTGTTATATTATTCTATAATATATATATGCATATTAATATATATATAATAATGACATTATTATATATATATATCAATATACATATATAATGTATATTATAATTGATTTAATAATATTTAATGTTATACCGATTAGCGATGAGTATGGTCAATACAAGGTTTATTTATTAACCGATAGTTATCGGTGTTCCTAACTCCAACACAGCATATATTCTCAGCGCATTAAAACAGTGCATGCGAACAGTAATAATTAAATGGTCTTAGCGATAATTGATGAGTCGTGACTTATGAGTAAGTCACGCCTCATCAAATTAAACCATGCACCTTCGTATATATGAGCAGTGCGCTGTTTCTTTTAGGCATGGAATATAAAATAATACAGAGAACGACATAACAGTATTGCAGCATGTAACAGCGACAGCCAGTTCGTATTAAACAGTAATATAATCATATTGATATTGATATCAATATGGAATAGTGAGGTTCCATATTAGATATCAATTGTAGATCAATATTGATATAAAAGAATTCAGTGATATTCTTGTGAGACTAAAATATATATACAGGAAAACAGTGATGTACAACAGTGCAGATTAATATATTGTTCAGGATCGATATTGCCATCATAATAATAAAGAATATCATCATTATATATATATCTATTACTATATCAGTAATAAATATATATGTAACATATATCAGTATGATAAGAAAATTTAAAAGGCATAAATCTGATCTCAAAACTTAATAATAACAACTCAATTTTAAACTGTTCATAATAGCTCTCTGAAATAATAAAACATAGCATATGTCAATCTCTCCAAAATCAGCAGAAATATATTTCTCTGCTAAAGCACGTAACCTCAGACATGAAAATGTCGTTCCAAGAAGTAAGAAACACATGGCGTACATGACAAGGCGGACTCTTCATTGTCTTTGGCAATGAAGAGTCTGCCATTACCATAGAAGCGACACCATAACACATAACACTGCACTTGCCTTCAAGTAACGGCCGTTATACAAGAACCGATAAGTCTACCATGACTTGAATCGTCTGAGCATATGAAACAATAACTGTGGCCATAAAAGAGAGACCACCGACTGTAGATGAAACAACTCAGCTTTGTATTACAAACGACTTCAAATAATATCATATACGGCACATAGAAAGGAGAACCAGCAAATTGCAAATAAGAGATGGCTATATCAGACAGTGACAACTATCTTTGGTATGGAATAAAGATATCTGGAACAAAGGAGAACAGCAAACTAGCAATATTTCTGAAGCTATATCTACAACACTCCCTCTTAGCTAGGGAGGTACCTTTCCAGATATCCATTTCATGGAATCTCTCAATATGACACCCACAATGGCTATACCCATTTGTGGAAAATATTTTTATCACGAAATCTCTCAACGTGATAACATCATGGAATTACTCAACATGACATCCACCATGGCTACTTCCATGTGTAGAAAGAAACATATACACAAGCTCACATCACAGAGTCACTCAACGTGATGTCGTCATGGAATCTCTTAACATGATGTCCACCATGGCTACTCCCATGTGTGGAAAGAAGCATATACACAAGTGCCCATCATGGAATCATGTGATGTCGTCATGGAATCTCTCAACATGCTGTCCACTATGGCTACTCCCATGTGTGGAAAGGCAACATCTTTCAAGGGCTTTCACCTCATATTTCTCCATCTTAGAGAAATATGCATTAAAGATCAACATCTCTCAAGGGCTTTCACCTCATATTTCTCTGTCTCAGAGAAATATGCATTTAAAGAGCAACATCTCTTCAAGGGCTTTCATCTCATATTTCTCCATCTCTGAGAAATATGTATTTTAACACATAATAAGAGCAACTAATGCTGAGACTCCCTCTTAGCAAGGGCAACATCCTCCACAACATCAAGAAAAATCTCTAGATACATCAATTGGATCAGAAGACTCGAATGGTACATCAAACTGCCTTTGAATGTTAGAGGTATCATTAGGAGATATGTCCATGAGCCTCCTGTTCCTTAGGGTGCTTCCCATGGGGCTTCTGTAGCAGGATACCACTGTTTCCACCACTGCATGTACCCCTGTTGTTCTCCCACCTGACACCCAAGAACAGTTTGATTCATAGGTCCATTGCAGTACATGATAAACACTATATTCCCATAAAACTTCCTCCACCCGATCTCAAAATTCATTGCACCTGCTTCCTCAACACCTAAATGCATTGATGGAAGCTTCAAAGGCACAAACTCCTTGTGATCTCCATGGAACACTACAACACTTTGCTAATCCAGCTCCAATGACAACAATCTTGGCTGAAGGTAACTCACAACTAGTAGATCATTAACATGGAGGTCCTTCTTGTAATCATTTATGTGCTCAACATGGTGACTCTCTTGATTCTGTCACGGTTTCCTTAATAATGCCGGCTCGATAAGTTTGGAATTATACCACTGTAGTGTCTCTGCACGCATATAATTTACAGGCAGTCTTACATAGTCATAGTATGGTTTTCAGTTATATACCTCCAAGTTGACCCCCTGATAGAGTATTTGAGTACACTATAGAGTTAGAGGAAGGTGCTAAGCCTATCATCACTACCCCTTACAAGCACCCCAAGAAATTCAAAGATAAAAAATTAAAAAAGCTATCAAGGAATTGCTAGACATGGGACACATTAGACCTAGTGAGCCCTTTTGCTTCTTTAGTAGTGTTGGTGGAAAAAAAAGATGGATATCTCAGGGTGTGTATTGGTTATTGTGCATTGAATAAGAAGACAATTAAGAATTGATATCTAATTCCTAGGATTGATGAAGTAGTGGGTGAGTTTCATTGTGCTATTTTCTTTTCAAAAATAGATCTTAGATTGGGTTACCATTAGATCAGAGTTCAGGAAGAGGTTATTCCCAAGATTGCTTTCAGGTGCCATTATGGGCAGTACGATTTTTTGTCTATGCCCTTTGGGTTGACCAATGCATTGCCCACATTCCAGTCTTGGATGAACCATATTTTCAACAAGTAGTTGAGGAAATATTTGCTTGTGTTTATCGATGATATACTCATATGCAACAAAACATGGTTTGATCACTTGAAACATCTCGTTGAAGTCTTAATTGTTATAGAAGCACAATATTTGTACGGGAAGGCTTCCAAATGTGAATTCAACATGGCAAAGATTTTGTACTTGGGCCACATTGCTTGTGCACAGGGGGTTTAGGTGCACTAGGAAAAGATTTAGGCAATTCTTGATTGGTTGCCACCAAGGACACTTATGGAGCTGGGATGATTCTTTGGTTTATGTACTTGTTACAAGAGGTTTTTTAAGGGGTTTTCAAAGCTTGGGCTCTTCAAATAGATCTTACCAAGAAAGGAGCATTCAAGTGGATAGATGAGGTAGGACACACATTTGATAAACTGAGGGAGGTTATGAGTACTTACCCTGTTCTTGTATTACTAGATTTTACCCAGCCCTTTGTGCTGGATTATGATGCTTCATGAGAGGGAATTGGAGCAATCTTAATGTATAATAGACACCCATTGCCTATGAGAGCAGGAAATTCAGAGACGTTGAGAAGTCACTCTATATATGACAAGGAAATGCATGCTTTGGCAAGATTTAGAGAATATTTGGTTGAAGTGAGGTCTGTAGTCAGAACCAACCACAATAGTTTGAAATATCTTTTGGATCAAAAGTATCTAATTGAACACCAACATATTTAAATGGGTTAGTAACATTGATGGGTATAATTTCGATGTAGAATATGTGAAAGGGAAGAAGAACATAGTTGTAGATGTTTTGACCAGGAAAGTTGCTATATGCTCATTGTCAGAAGTTTCAACCAATTAGAAGGTTCACCTATTGGTTGAGTATTCTAAGTACACTTTCGCTTGTGAATTGATGGATGGTCAGATATATGATGGCATATACAAGGTAGGAGATGATTTTGTTGGGGTTGCAAAATACTCTTTGTTTTAAATTTGCTTCATATTGCAATATGTATTTTTTCGCCTAGGGTTTGAAATTTTGAATTGAAGTTAACTGTTATTGCCTTAGGTCGTTCCCCATGTTCTATTCCTTCATTGACTGGTCGGCTTGGTTTCATGTTTTAAGTTCTACTTTTCATGTCGTCCTGGTCATGGAGTTACTATCCCCTTTTATTTGTTATCAGTTCGACCGGTGGACCCTACAAATTCCTAAGCCTTAATTCTTCCTAAGGATCCTAATGAGTTTTGGCCTTGTATTTCCCTAAGTCCTAGTGGGTGACCCTCTCTAAGTCATGTATTTATGCATGTGCAAATTGTTAGACAGCTAGAGTGCATCTGTGGCTTCGCAACGGTTTTGTCATAGTAGCTTTTAAGGTTGCAAAGTCGTGAATAGTTGTTAGTGGTTACAAATAATGTTTGTTGTTGCTCCGCAACGGTTTAGGTCACATGCCTTTACCGGTTGCGAAGTAGTGAGCGCTCACTGACAGTTAATGAAATTGTATTGACATTGCTTTGCGATGGTTTAAATCCTTAACTGTTGGTGGTCGCGAAGTAGTGAATGAGTTGTTAGTGGTTACATCAAATGGTTTTCATGGCTTGTTGAGGAGAGAGTTTTACTTGCAGAGTGGCGAGATTGCGCTGCGTGTTTTTGGCGTCTCACATTGAGAGATCAACGACTCTCACTTCTTTGCAGGGTAAGTTGATGTCAACGCAGGTCAAGTCGCAAATGTGCGACTACCACGTGTCTTTTCAAGCAAGAAGGTAACTGGATGTTCGTGGCCTTGCGACTTGTTGTGTGGGTCCTAGTCCTTTGCTTGTGAAGTTGTGAGCAGTTGACACATGGAAGGAGAGAGAAGAATGACGCCTCATCGCAACTTTAAGGAGATAGTATGTTATTTGCTTGCGATTGTACAAAATCTTAGCACGTGTTTCAAGGGGTTGATCTTGTTACTTTGCAGGAGATGGACATGGAGCAGATTTAAGGCTGCGGCTTGGCGATATAAATTTTAATGTGACAATAATGTTATTTGTGAGTTCACTGCCGTCGCAGTTTGCTTTCTTCGTGGCTTGTGAATTTGCGACTTGTTGACAGGTGTCTTGTGGACTAAGGGGTGATGGGTCCTTTGTTTTGAAATGTGGCAGTCCTATATGGAATGGTTTGGACGGATTTGAGCAAATGATTTATTGTCGTGTGGTGCTACATAAGCAGAAAGGTGCTAGGTAAAATTGGTCGACATGCTTTGATGTTGCTATAAATGGAAAGGTGGGTGATTAATGGAATTAGGAAATTGGTGTGGCGTTTGATTTGAAAGTTGGCAGAGTTTAGACATTCATTGCAGGCAAAAGGGATCATTAGTACCACTGTCAGGACTTTTTGATTGTCTTGGTAAGTTTGTTGTTTTCAAGAAAAGGCCAGTGTAAGAGATCTCATAACTGCCTAATTAAATGCAGATTATCAAGTTCTTAGAAGGGAAAAGATTTGTCCCTTGTCTATTTATAGGAATGTCTTGTTAGCTTAAGTATGTGATGAGAATTGTGCAGTATTGACATGTGGTTTCCACCATATTCCAACTGGAAGAGTGAACCATCTCCCTGAGCTATTATGATATGAATGTGCCTTGTGGAGGCGACTATTTGCATTAAATGGGAATTGTTTCTTTGTTGAAGAAGCTGAAGATGAGGTTCATGAGAATAGTGATGGATTTTTGGTGTAGATTGAGATGGTGGAAAAGGTTTATGCTGTAGAAATTGTACAGAGACCATGAGAGTTGGCTGGCAATTTCTCTTTCTTGTAGATGAAGGGATATTAAAAGCATCCTATGTAGATGAAGGGATATTAAAACCTTTGAGTGCAACTACAAACTTGCTCTGTAGCTTGTAAATAATTCCTATCTCTTAGGCTATCGCTCTAATTCTTTTGGGTGGGGGGATACAGATTGGGGCATGGGTGCAGGTATAGAAGATGTGGGTTTGGAGTCGCCTATTTCTCCATGGGAAGAAGTCTCAAAGTTCTCTACTAATGGGAGAAATAGTGAGAATCTTGCATTCTGGCATTTTTTGCCTCAATAACCACCCATGGTAGATATTGGCGTGGCTTGCCTGCCTGCTTGGATCTATTGCTTCACTTCTTGCCTTGGCACCATCGCTCCCTTGTATATCGGCCAAGCGGTTTCGCAGCAGGACAAAACCAGTGGTAACAAACTTTGTTGGGATGATATCTTTTGCTATGGACTAATGATATTTAGAAATGAAATATTTTGTAAACGGCCTGAAGCTTGTTGCGTTCCATAAATTGGAATACCAAGGCCATGTCTAAGGGTTCCGATTTTGAGTTTTCATTCCAAGGAAATATAAATGCAGCGAAGTGTAAAGCATAGAAGTAGAGTTCAATTTTTAGAAAGTATGCGTGTTCATGTATCTGTCTTAATTAGTTTTCATGGAATAATGAAGGGAATTACAAAATTGTCTCGTGATTGTATACTCATTTTCATATTAAGTTGAAATATTAATGATATTTGCAAGTTATCATTTGCAGGCTTCTTTGCAACTGTGTAATTTGTGTATGGGTTTTTCCAAGAGGAGAATTAAATGCTATATACCGATTGCTATGAGATTGAGTGCATAAAGTGGATATGCAAGTATAATTTTGTGGTTGTTCAAATGGATTTATTCTTGTAAGGTAGGAATATTGAAGTCTAACTGATTGGGTTAGTTTTTGATATATAAATTAGCTTATGATCTAAAGCTTGGCTTTGTGCACTATGGATTGGGTACTAGTTTAATGAAGTTTCTTAGGTTTGTCTTAGATACCAACCAAAATCCAAAATCAAATCAAGTTTACTTTCTGTTATTAGGAGTAGTAATAGTATAGTTCGATCCTCATAAATATTTGAAGTCAGAAATGGGGTCATACATTGAAATAATAAAATAAAAAACATCTATTACAGTAAATTTGAGAACTATTCACCAAATCATATGTAGTCTGCTGTTCAGAGTGAGTTAGTCATATGTGCAGACCTTCATGTTGGGAATGCCCTCTTGAGTTTGGTGAAGCTCGAAGTGAAGAAGGCTCATATAGCCTTGTTGATGTTGTGTTTTCTTGTCTTCAATCAGTGAATAGGGTTGGATTGGTTGTCAAGTTTTCAATCCCGTATTCCAAGTCTAGTGAGTTTCACTTAGTATTGAAGGTAGCAAGAAAAATCTCCAACAGATTCATTACTACAAAGACAAGGTTTACTTTGTGAGTTTAAGCTAAGATAGAAGATTTTGAGAGCTGTTCATGACACTCCATTAGCAAGGCATTCAGGTTACATCAAAACCTATAGGTAGATTAGAGGGAGGTTCCCTTGAAAGGGCCTTAAAGATGATGTGCTCCGATTTGTCAGTGTGTGACTTGTCAGCATAATAGTCTAAGCATACATTTCTTGCTGGTTTATTACAATCTCTACCCATTATGGAGCAAAAACAAGAAAGCATCTCAATGGACTTAATCGTTGGCCTTCCTAAGTTTCACAAAGGGTTGCATATTTGTGGTGTTTGACAGGTTAACCAAGTATGCACACTTTTTCGTCATCCCAACAAAGTACGGGGCACCTTAGGTTGCAGATTTGTTCTTCAGGGAGGTGTTTAGGTTGCACGAGTTACTGAAGAACATAATTAGTGATAGGGACAATAGGTTTCTCAATGCTTTTTGGGTAGAGTTATTCAGATTGGGATGCACAAAACTAACTTTGAGTACTGGTTACCACCCTCATACAGACGGCCAAACGAAGCTTGAAAATAAATGGATTGAGGGTTACTTTTGTAATTATGTAGTAGGACAACATAAATCATAGATTAGATGGCTTCACTTGGGTTAGTATTGTTATAATACCACTTACCATATATCGATTGGGATGCCAGCTTTTAGAGCATTATATGTTTATGATGTCACTTCACTCTTGGACATGGCTTTTGGAGATAGTAGAGCATCTAAGGCTAAGGGATGGATACAAGAATGTCAGGATATCCTTAGGACTCTTAAGGATAATTTACAACACTCTCAAATTCAGTAGAAAAGTAATGTGGATAGGCATAGGATTGAGTGTAGTTTTGAGATTGGAGACTTGGGTTATCTTTGCCTTCAACCATACCAATAGTCTTCTTTAAAGAGAAGTGCAAAAATGATGAGGCCACGATTCTATGGTCCTTATAGGGTGATGAAAAGAGTAGGTGAGGTGGCACATTGTTGTGAGGTTTCCCATTGCAAATGGGGACCCCTCTCTTTTTGCTCGTAGTTGTTAGGTTTGCTAGGTTTTGGCAGTAAACTTGGTAGTTCAGAGCTTTAAAAGATTGAGGGGTGACTAAGAAATCAAGTGGTCAAGTTGTGATTTTAAAGTGGGAATTTTAAAATTAAAGTCCTTCAGACTCAAGTTGTAGAGGGTTGAGCGTAAAATCCTAAGTGTATTTAAATTTTGGCTAGTCAAGTAGTCCAAAAGATATTATAAAGACATATTCCATGCATAAGAGCCTTAAAATCCTTATAGAAATTGCTTTTCCATACTTAAAATGTGAAAAACCCTAAGGAAAATCAAATTTTCTTTATAAAAATACACAAAATCCAGACTTACTATGAATTTCCCCACTTAAATTGATCAAAACCCAGACATGCTTGAAATACCCCACTTTAAATGGCAGTTTCTTGAAAAAATTCTAAGTGTTGAGAGTCTATCCAGACATGGGTCAATTTTCCCCACCTGGAATCCAGAGATATAATGTGTGAATGAAGAGTCCAGATATGAGGCAAATCTCCCCTTGGGTTTATACTTAGTCAAATTTTGAGACCTAGACTAAGGATTGACTTAGTGGATGTATGGATTTGTCCAGGGACAAGTCGTTTTTCTCTTTGGAGATGACTAAGAATGTGAAATTTTTTCGAAGTATGGGAACTAGTTGTCCCTACACGGGTCAAAATTCCCCACTTATGAAAAGGAAGGACAGAATTCTTCAAGTGTGGAATGTAAGGATTTATCTCTACATGAATTGATTTCCCTACTTGGATTGGGAGAAGTGAAGTGTGGATATCCCCTTTGAGTGTATGGATGCCTTATTTTGAACGGTGAAAAGGACTTAGTCAAATTTTTGTAAGTCCATACATGGGTTGTTTTTCCCTTTTGGTGTTTTTTAAAAATAAATAAATAAAATAAAGGGAGAAATAATGCAATAAAGTTTTACATGCTTCTAGAAGGTGAAATGTTTTGTCCCACATTGCTCGTGGGAGGTAAAAAGCCAAGCCAAAACTCCTTTAGAATGACTTGCATCTAGAATATAGAAGCACAAGAATTTATGAAGGATCAAGTGATGTAAGCAAAGTGATCAAGGCAAGAGGCAAAGGGGTTGAGAAGGAAATCGTGCAGCTACAGCAGGGATGGAAATTGATCCAAGAGGAAGAAAGAGGCATCATCTACTGTCATAAAGTCTGATATGAGTGAAGAAAAAAAATCTGAAGCATAGAGGGTTCAATATTTTTTAGAAAATCCCAGGTTGCTTTCATGTCTTCAAGCATTGGTGGGATTTATTGCAGACCTTGATTAAGGACAAATCCCAAAATCTAAAGAGCATAAGAGGCTGAAAATATCAGTTTTCAGAATAAAGGCTGAGGGTTCTAGAACAGGGGCGATTTTTTTTGGGAAATCATATAAAATCATTAAGTCCCCAAACCTCCCAATACTTGTTTGCAGATCAATCCCCAGGCAAGAACACACATTTAGGAACCAATCAAAGGCACCAAGGGGCTGGGGCGAGTAAGCTATGAGCATAAGTCTGAAAACTCTTGCCGAAAATCGATTTTCCTTTGAAGTTTTCTAAGTTTTCAAATGATTCTAAACACTAACCTGTGTGTATGGCATACCTTTTGGAGGTGTTCTAGGACTATTTTGAAGCCATCTGTGGTCTGAAAATCTTGAGCCTGCAGACATAGGTCTGAAGACACTAGTAGCAGGGGTTTTTTTAAGGAAATTTCTCATAAATTTCCAACTTAACCAATCATTAAATATGTTATTGCTGAGTCATTAGAAGGTTCTTTTGTGCCTAAATCACTGGGTTTGCAGCCTAAATTCATCCAAAAAAGGGGAGTTGCAGGTATGACTTCAGACAAGTTAAGTTGGCCTTGGTGGTGAAGTATGGTTTTGGTGTATGATTGAATCATTATTTGGATTCCTAGTTCACACATAAATCCATGAACATAATGAATGGTGAGCTTAATGAGTTGTATGAACCAATCCTTAGTTAATTTTCAGACTTACCATGTTTGTCCCCAGAAAACCAGAATTTAATGGAAGTCTGATTTTGTCATTTTTGTGGCTACGTGTTGATCATTTTTTGTTGTCTTAGGATTCTATTTCAAGTACCTATTTTTGTTACAACTCTCAAGGGATAGAATTACTAAGTTGTGGCACAAAATTCATGGACTAACTCAAGGTTGTGAACTCTGAAATTTATTATTTTGGTGAAGTCCTTTAAGACCATAGTGACTTCAATCTTTGTACGAGGAATTATGTCCGGATCAAAGGTAGGGATAGTCGCAAGGAAGTGAATAAAGCAAGGTTGAAGACAAGTTCAAGCTCAAGGCCAAGGATAGCAATGAAAGAGGACTAACCTAAAGCAGTCAAGATCAAAGAAAGATAACACTTCAAGATAATGCACTTCAAAGTTGGGACAAAAGAAATAAAATTCAAGGATCAAGCTGAAGGAATTATCTCAAGATCAAGCCTTCATGAAGCAAGGACATGGGACGAGTTTGGATTTAAAGGAGTCGATGGACAAGTCCAAGGATTCAATTCACGGACATTTATGTGTCCCTATGCAAGTCAACTTTCCACTTGATTAAATGCTTGAAGAATAAGGACTATCTTATAAGGAGATCAACTTGTCCCTATTCACATCAATTTTCCATAAGGATCAAACAAGTACACCAAGGAATATTCGAGGATGATTCTAACACCAAAGTTAGCATTGGAACATGGACAAGGACATAAGTACAAGTTTGAGGTCAAGAGCAAGAAAGAATTCAAGGACAAGATTGCCATCAAGGGAGAGATCCTGATGATGATCGAGCCATACAAAGAAATGGACTAAGGAAGATTTAATATGCCAAGGAAGATGTTAATGTGTTCGAGGGATTGCCCCAAGGATCAAGTCCGATGATGAAGAAGACAAAGAAGAATTCCAAACAATGAATGTGGAAATATGAATGGCTCAATTATTACAAAGTCAAGACATCCAAGAGAAAGAATTCCAAGAATGATGAAGTATTCCTAAGGATAGGAAAGTGGAATTAAGATAAAGATTGCAAGAGAAATGAGGCATACATGTTCATAATGATGAGTTGTATGATGACTAGGCAGCTTCCTTGCTTCCTATTGGTCCTTAATCCATTGAATTTTCTCATTGGCTCGTTTTGTGGTGCTTCATTTCTATTGGCTATTTTGGTTGCCCTAATTAAGGTTTGTAATAGATTAATCTGGGCCATTGATTTCAAATCAATTTTGGCCATTTATTGTAATTTATATAAACCCTGCCCCTCTCATTTGTAAAGCAGGACTTGTTGAAATTGTTGCCATGATTTTGCCAAGTTCTTAAATTCATTGCTGGTCTTCATGGTGAATTGTTTGTATCATTTTGGAGTATTGCATGGTTCCCACATTTCCTCACTTAGCTTAGGATTTCATTTCATGTTGAGTAGGAGTAGTTTAGTTGAATTGAAGTAATTGCGAATCAATCTTTGTGGAACTCGCCTAATCCATACCACTGGCTGCTTGTTGATTGTAAGTTTGCCTTGCATGGTCAACTGGAAGTTTAATGAGCTTTACTTCAATTATTGCTTGCACATTAATATGCATCCATTGATGGTGTTAATGGAATCGTGATAGTTTGAACATCTTACATCTACCTGAGGAGATCGCACTAGCTTGGTTGATGTCATGTCCCCTGTTTAAGAACCCTAATTATAATGTCTTCTTCTAAAATAAAAGATATAATAATAAGTGATAATAATAAAATATAAAGATGAATAAATAAATATAGATAAATAATTTTATTTTATTTTAAATATAAATATAATATTTTTAATACATATATATAATTATATATATATTGAATATTCTATTAATCAATAAATAATGTTATTAATAAATTCTGTACATTATTAATAATATTATATTATATGGCTGATTCATTACTTGCAGCGGTTTATAAATATGAGCAACATTACTGCTAAAATGCTGAAAGCTGCGATAATAAACAAATGCTTATGCCATCGACAATTTAATTAAAACTACTGAGCATTGTTAAATACTATATATTGAGGATTTCGGCTATATACTATTAATACTAATTATGTCTCCATGATACGTTAAAGATGGCTGTTATAAATATTAATACCACAAATGTCAGTTTACTAATCCTCTCAGCACCGTTCATAATCAAGTATCGACTAATTAAATTGTGAAGGGACACGATGTAATTCATTGATGGCAATTACAAGTTTGGAGACTAATTATAATGGAAGGGTGCGATATTTACTATATACCAAAACCTATCACATATGAAAGGAGGCACTTAATATAAAAGGATGGAAATACAATGATTAAGTAAGGAAGAGGTGCGTTTAGCACCAAGGTAAGGGAAATACTAAAGAGACGTGTCCTTGGGTATTGTATCTTATTGTTCTACAAATAAGATATAAGTAAGCACTCACCATAATGTCCAATGGCATCGGGAAATAGGAAATTATAATAAGTGCATGGCATTAATACTATAGGAGTAATCGAGAATAAATAAGTCCCTGCAGATCAATACTGTTCTGCAGATTGCTATGTCAGAATACTATTAGTAAAGTCAGAAGTATACATGGGCTAATATTTATTATGTTTATATATACTACTACTACTATATATATATATACATACAATATTTATATATGTTAATAATAGAAAAATCATAATTTTTATATAAACATATATATTGGTAAGATTCTAATATATAAATATATATGGTTATATTAATATCAGTAATATTATCGAAGAAGACAATGAGATCATTATAAACAAACACAGTTAGAGGATTGAGTTAGACAGGAAGAAAAAAAAGAGGAAGGAAAGCAGAACTGAACTAGGTCTCAGAAAAAAAACAGAAAAGGGGTCTCTAACAGATGCACAACTGGACTGCGACAGCAGATAACGTGAGTGTTAGAGTACTATTGCATATTTAGGCATCTTTTTCTGAGATAAACTGCTAAGCTGTCTCTCACATATATATCTGAATGTAAACTCTGCATTGTTAGTGCAATTACAACATATTATTAGGCTCAGATCCTATTACTGTTTGATTTATGAGAAGGGAAGGGCTGAGGCGGCCAAAGAGGGGCAGTTTAAATCCAACTGGATAGCTCCCAAGACAGGGTAGGAACCAGCGTTCTCTTTAGCTCTCACCCAACTTATAACTTTAGTGATAATAAGATCTGGCCTATAATATGAATTGGAAACTGTCATTTACTTAATTTATTACTCATTCCTTTTTTTATTATTACAAATGTTATTGTTAAATTAGCAGGGGACATTATAGTTGATGTTGATGGCTAAACCGAGTCTAGTAGAGTCACAAAGATATCCACTGTTTCTTGCATTGTAGGAGTAGAATAGTTCTCTAAACCCTTCATCCCTTAGCAGTTTGTCGTTGGAAGAAGTTGATATCCATTGAATGAATAGTGTAAGTCCCTTTGTGATAACCAGCATATCACATCATAAAACTGAGTGAAAGTCCACGAGTAAGAAGGAACCTTGAGGTTGTCTCATTTGATCACACAATCTAGATACATTGTTCAAGAGAGGATTGAATATTTAGTGTTTCACTTCGAAAAATTGAGTATTTGATTCTGCATGTTGTAGTGGAACAAAACTTACATCAACATGTACGAGTTGGAGCTATTAGAGAGCGGTAGTATACACAACGTATTCCATGTATCATGCCTCAAAACCAAATTGGGGTAGGAAGTTACAGTTTCGGGAGATCTACCACCTCTTGATGAAGAGTGCAAGTTAATTTTGGTTCCAAAAGAGCTCTTGGACATTAGATAGAGAAAGTTGAGGAGCAGATCAATCAAAGAGTATCTTCTAAGATGAAAGGATTTACTAGCTAAAAACACAACATGGGAAAGTGAACAATCCTCAAGCATCCTAATCTGAAATTGCTTGTGCATAAGCAATTCTTAGATGGGGAGGCTGTAATGCCCCCTCTCACCAACTGAGGTTATTAATTATTTAATATTACTGTTTAAAAAGGAAATTATAAACATAATATTAAATAATTAACTGAATTCAAAAATTAATTAATTAAAGTCACTTTAATTTATAATGGACATAATTGCTTGTACAGGAAAGTTTCAGCAGATCTACCACCTCTTGATGAAGAGGGCAAGTTAATTTTGGTTCCTGTTATAATTTTGCATAAGTTTAATAGTAATTTGGTTGTGTTTGGTTTTTTTGATTGCAAGAATTTGTTTTTTGATCAGGAGCAATGAGTGCATATAATAATCAAAGGTAAATTTTTGCAATAGAAACACAAATAAGATGTATTACTGAGATATGCAAGAGATTTGTGTCTAAATAAGAAACTGGGAATATCTGACCTGTATTGGTGTCTTAAATTTTGAAGAGATGATTACAAAATGTGCTGCTGATCTATGTAATTCTGAATAAACAGCATCATCAACAATCTGAGTAGCTGCAACCACAAAGCTGGCTGGTTGCTGTCTATGCATGCGATTCCCAAGGCATAAATTTGGAGCTACGATTCTTATTGAAGGCTGTGTTTTTGAACTGGGAGTTGAGCTTCAAACCCTTGGCATGATAAATCAGATTGAGCTGCCTCTGAATTTAATTGAATCGCATCTTCCTTCTGAATTTGGAGATCCTCATGTGCTGAAGTGGAAATTCGACCTCCATAAGGACTAATGACTTTTCCAACTTGATTTTTTCTTGTTTTTGCCTTGTAGGAGTGGGGAATTGACCCCTATAGGGATTAATGGCCTTGTGAACTTGGATTTTACTTGTTCTTGTCTTTTAGGAGTGGAAAATTGACCCCCATAGGGACTTTTCATCACTATTAGGACTTTGTGGAAGTCAATTTTCTTAGGGACTCTTGGTCCAAACATGGCAGAATTCAATTTTTATAAGGACTTTGCACTTCTCCTACATGATTTCATCACTTTAGTCCATATTCACAAGTAAAATATGACATTAATGCATCTTGAAAGCCATTTGTCTAGACAAAACATCCTGACACTTAATATTTTACCCCTAGAGCTTGATTATTTTTATGACTTGATCCTAGTGACCTCAAAACCTTATGACGTCCGCATTTGCAACTTCGGAGGTCTAGACACTTAACCACTTCTCAATGCAAAAATGAAACTTTGGAGCTCAAAATGACGCTCTATTGCCAAAAGCCTAAAACTAACAAGCAAAATGAGGGGGTCCCCATTTGCAATGGGACGATGGTGTGAAAATGTCACAATAGAACCGTGCCAAGAAAAGATATATTAGAATGATTATTGATGTTTCAAAGATGTGTACTTTTATGCTCAAGACTATAGTTCTAAAATTTGTAGAGTACTCACCGAACTTGCACCATTTACTTGCTACTAGTTCATTGTGAGTTGGAGTGCAAAATGAGTTATTCACCCATTTACTTGCCGCTGGTTGTGCATGGGTGAAATGGGACACAAGATTTGAAAAAAAAGCTGAACTTTGGCATTTAAAATCCATATGACCATCCCATTTTCCTCGTATGGGATTTACACTCTTTTTTTAGCAATTGAACATGATTGAAGAAGTGAATTTCAGCAATTATCCAAATTCTTGGCAGCTTGTTTTCTTCCTTTTTCACCATGTATTTCCATAACTAGTTTTCATTCCTCAATGCTTCATTTTCATGTTTAAGCATGTTTCTAATTCATTCAAATTAGTATTTATGTCATTTAATGCAGTTCTTATTTTTGTTTTTTCACAAAAATATGGTTTTTTAATTAGTGTAGGGTTTATCATTTTATGTTAATAAAAATTGCTATTTTCTTTAATTTTATGGTACTAATTTTTTTTGGACACAACAATTCAAACACACACCTTGTGCAACAAGCCAACATGCTCAGCAACACAAACACCTCACATGACAATTCAAACACCTTGTGCAACAATGTCAACATGCTCAACGACACAAATACTTTGCACAACAATGTCAACATTGTTGTCAAGTGTTTGTGTTGTGCAAGATGTTTCTTGGTTTCTATGTAAGGCAAGTTCTAGATTTTTGGACAATTAAATATGTTTTGTTGATTTTACCAATGCCACGGTTTGCATCTAGGAAGTGCAAGTTGACTTGTTGGAGTAAAGGCAACTTCTTGGAAGCATGGGGTACGAGGACCAATTGTAGAAATCATTTTTTACAACTATTTTGGGTTGACAATGAGAGGATGCATCAATTGCCTTAACTACCACCTTGCACACATTGCTGTTTGTGGCATCAAATTAATTTTCCAATGTTGAATTGAAGGTAGAATGAGATGGAAGCGAGCCTTGCATTGATAGACCAAAAGATGTTGGAGAAAATGTAGACAATTGTAGCTATTATAATAGTGATCAATCTTGACATGGCATGGAAAAAAAAGGTTCACATGATAGAGATTGTGGGCTCTAGTCATTATCCATGGATTATGGCGCTTTTATTTTACTAAGATCTAGTAGAGACCCATTATAGGACTTTTTTGACTTTTTTGTTTTGGGATCATGGCAAGATTACTAGTTGGAAGGAGGACAATAATGAGGAAGTAGATTTGACTTGTGCCAAATTTTGGTTCTACAACCTTTATTTCAATGTGGTGAGAAACACATATTTTGAAGAATTTGTTCACGACCTTGACAATTCTAGAGAAAGGGTAAAGCGCGCCTACTCTACATAAGTGGTTTGTTGCTTTAGAAAGTACTGGCAAATGCTTGTGGAATACCAAAGGAGTTAATGGTGCAAATACAGATGCACCATACTATTAGATAGGTAAGCAGATGGAAGGAATCACATACTCAACTTTTTCGTGGCCTTAAAAGTTGAGATGGCATTCTTGGTAAAAATAGCAAAGAAGCTAAGTATAATGTTGAAGGAGACTGTGTTAAGGTTTGCATAAAAAATGAGTTATAGCTTGTATAACAAATAATGCAGTAGGAATGTGGTGGCAGGGACTACTTGAGGAGAAGCACTTTAACACTTTTTTGGATCCCTTTTGTTGCCCATTGGCTTGAAGTTTTCTTGGAGGATGTAGGCAAACTTGATTAGGTGAGGCGGTGGTGCAATATGCGAGGAACATTGCCAAATTAACTTACAAATTACAATCATCCTTGAGCGTTTAGCTTGATGAGAGATCGCACCAATGGAAAAGAGCTTGTGTGAGTGGGTTTGATTGAGTTGGCAACCAATACAATCGCCTTGTAGAGCATTTATAGTTGCTAACATCTCTGAAGTAGATGTTTCTGAACCACAAATGGCTGGATTTTTTATTTTATTTTGGAAAAGGCTGATGGAGCAAGGGTCACAAAAACAAATTCTAATGGTAATTTCACAATCAAAGCTATAGAGATCATTAAGGTAACTTCAAATCTCAATTCAAATTTTAAATTGTTTTAAATTTAAATTTCACTTTTCTTTATTCTAGTAACAAGATATTGTGCATTTTTAAAAAGTTTTTATTTTAATTGCAATTTCAATTTGTTTGTAGATGTTGGAGCCTTTAGCTTAGGTTTCATGTTTGGTGGATGGGGAGGAAACTCTAAAGGGTTACATTTACGAGGCAATGGACAGGGCGAAGGAGGCCATCTAAAATTACAAGCGAGACAAAACAAAGTCTGAATCCATTTATAAAGTCATTGATTGGAGGTGAAATGATCAACTCCACATTCCATTTATGTAGTGGGGCACTATCTCAATCCCAAATTTTTCTTTTCAAAATACATAAGGGATGTTGATAGGGGGCTTCTCAACATGCATTGTTTGGATGACACTTAAGGTTGAGGTTAGGTATTTGATTATTAAGGAGTTTTAGATGTTCAAATAGGTTAAGGAAAGGCTGTTTTTTTGCCACAAATAATTTGAGGGAGAAGCACACGAGTATTAGGTAACAAAAAACTTTAGTCTTCATTTTAGTATTGCTGTTGCAGAGTTTCAGTGTGTTGGAGTGGGTGTGCAGGTTTGAAGAGTTGAACGTTTGAAAATTGTAAGTTGCGTGTGTGATGGTGCTCCTGTTAGTGCTGTGGAGTCATTTTAAGAGGTCATTCATTGCCGCATTTGAAGGCTACTGCATGGAGAAGAAACGAATGGGAGTGGCACAGATTATGTGACTGTACAGCAGTTTGAACCTACAATCATCTCTTATTTACAATTTTCTAAATGTCTTCTTTATAGTTGTTTGGTAAGAAGACTGGTGTAGAGAAATCCTAAACCTTCAAAAGCTAGCTCTCTAAGTTTTGTATCAGCCTTGTAGCACTTTTGGATGTGAGTGCAACTAGAGCTTGTTTAAGGCCATTCACCCAAAGAAGCAGAAGTTGATACTAAACCTCCTCAATGTCCTCATCCTCGTGCAATACAATCTTTCCCTTTGCCGAAATAAAAGTGGACATAGTTACTCTGGCATCGATTGACTGGGATGACATTGATCCACATAATGTTTGCACAGCATTAGATCAGGATCTCCCATGTCTACAAAAGATGATATTATTGATTTTGTGAAGCAAGCATAGGAGGGTGCAACAAAAGTAGTAGGAATTGCATTGAGGACAGCATGGTAGATGATGATGTTGAGATTAAGGTAGAACTACAACTACTAGCTTGGGGCTGGAGCTGCAACTTTAGAGTGGATCCAAACCTTCAATAGGATATACATCGAAAAGAGAAATTATAAATTGTTTTGATTAATAAAATGAAAGATTTTGAAAGGGCCTAGATGCTTGTGCACATAGAATAAGCATTAAGCATAATAGAATTACAAAGGAAAACCAAGTGAAACAACTAAGCATAACAAAAATATTCAGCATCAAACAAACGACCAACCTAAATCAAGGTGGTTTAAAACCAAAAATGATCCAGAGATTGTTGTTTCATAGTGCATGAGTTTTCCAGCTCAAAACGTCTTTGTTTTCCTCACAGAGGATACATAAATTCACACATAGGTTTATCTATCCAAAGAGTATCCATCTCCTTATAGACAATAGGGGCTTTCCCCCTACTTTCCACTTTTTGCACATCCTTAGCGATAATGCATTCCTTATTAGTGATTGGAGTTTGTTCCTTTTTCCTTTGGATAGAATGGGAATTTTTGTTGCTAGGGCAACTAGCAGATAAATGAGCTACCTTACAACACTAGTGGCAAACAATAGAAGAGTCTTTAATTTCTATCTGCTACACCTAAACACCATATCTGGAGGAAAAGGTAACTTTATTTGGGACACAAATGAGCAAAAATCAAGCGCTTCTTAAATTTAGTGACAAAGTCAGCATTAAAATATTGCCCAAAAGTGTTTGCAATAAACATAAAAAATTCCTCATCCTAGTATTCCAAAGGCAACCCAGGTAGTCTAATGACACACGATACACGATGGAATCCTCACTTAAAAGGATTAAAACTTAGAGACCATTTTTTGAGGCAAATAACATTTTGTTCTAGAAACCAAGGACCAACAGAAAGAGTCCTAGAGCAATCATCAATAATCGAAAATGAGAATAAGAAAAAAATATTGAGCATAGATGGAACCTCAACCTAACTTGTAAGGTTCCATCTCCTAATCACCCACTTTATAAAAACATCAATGTTGGGACAAATACCATAGAATCTCCCAGCAAGCAAGTTCCCAAGCCAAGCAATCGCCTAAGTAGAAAGAGGATTAGGAATAACTCTCTTTCCATCTGAACCAAGCTCAACTGAGACAACCTCATTCGACTCACCATCAAACTTCTCACTTGTAGCCTGCACAATAGTTGCAGTAACAAGCACATTGTCATCTAAAGAGGACTAACCCCTAGGGAAAACACCCACTCCATCAGATCCAACAACCTTATTACAAGATTTGTCAAGCTTCCTTCTCACTCACAACTTGCACACCAAAAGTAGCTAGCTTGCACCCATCAGAAGATGGGTAACCCCTATGGCAATCACCCTTACCAACAGAACCACCAACCTCAACACAAGCTTTAACAGGATGCCAACAAGGATCATACACATCATCCTAGGCATGATCCTACAAAACAACAGGACTAGAAACATGCCACAGGATTTTTGGGAGTGGGAAATAGAAAACCCCTCGTTAGGGTAAGCCCTAAGTCACATAATCCAAATCCAACAAGAACGAGCCAATTTGAGGACTTGCATGCCTGAGAAACCTTACTCTGTGAAACTGTCCACATCACCTTGAGTGAATCTGCTTCACTATTAGAATTAGCCAAATCACACATCTGAAGGGCCTTTTACTGTGCCTCAAGCCACAACTCCATGAGAGGGACATCCTCTTTATCTCCACAAGGGGAAAAATCACCAGATTCACAATCCTCCATACCATTGTCCTCAAAAGGGTTACCATCTAGGGGCTCACCATCCTCATCTCCATCGTCTGCTTCATTTGAACTGTCCTCACTCATGCAATGTTCAGGACAAGCAGATCCTTCCTTGCAACCACACCCATCCCTGTGCTCTCCTTCTCGATTGCACCCACAACTTGTTCCTTTCCTATTTGCATCTATCATAAATTCTCTTTAATTTTTAAGCCTTGGTTGTTATCCCTACAGGTCAAAAGTCCCACTATTTCACCAAGGGTCAACAAAAGTAACTCTCCATTGTTGACATGGTAGATAGCGGCCCCATTAGGTTTGAACCTTGGTTGTTGGCCCTACAAGCAAGAAGCCCCACCATATCACCAAGGGGTCTGCCCCCTTCTAAATTTTGAACCTTGGTTGTTAGCTGTACAGGCAAGGAGCCCTACTATATTTGAAAATTGTAAATTGTTGTAAGTTGCACGGATATGTAATTTTTGATGATGGTTTTCAACAATCATGATACATAACATGTCTAGTTATTGTATAATTTGTATTTGTGTGTTGATATGTGATATTCTAATTTTTTTCAAAAATTCAAATCTACTAAAACAGACTTACCCAACATTTTGCATATTGATTTTATACATTGTGAAACTGTATTTTGCCTAAGTTTTATGTATTCTTAAGGAATTTAACTTTTAAGTATTTTTGCAAATTTTCAAGTTTTTCCAAGTTGCCAATGTTGATTTCTGTAGCTTGAAAGGTGTTTGCATGTTGACTCCTTTTTTTAGTATGCATGAGGAAGTTCAAACTTCAGTTTACTTTTCCCTAAGTTTAGGTACAACTCATAGTTTCTTTGTAGTAGGCATAATTCATATAAGATGTCTAAATATAGAACTGCTGTCTAAATATAGGAGTTAAACTCAACGAGTGTTCTTGGAGTCAAAACTTATAAATGAAGTCCATGTGTTGAGGCTAGGACATAGTTTTTGATTAGCACGAGTTGTTGATTCAGTGAGAGCGAGTGTTTGGGCAGAGAAAGAGGATTATGAGGCTGAAATTATCTCTGTATAATTGCTGTGGCAATCTTGTAATTTGTTGTATGAATTCTTGCTTTTGAAGCTGAATAAACATGTGTTTGCAGGTTTTTCCCACACTGGGGTTTCCTGGGTATATCTGTGTTATTCATTATCCATTTTATGTGAATTTGCTTCCACTGTTCATTGCTGTTTAGTGCTATTAAATAACCTAGAGTATTGACTGCTACAAATTAGATAGATTGAAATTGTTTTTCTATTATGTGAAATTTGTTGAGCAACTAATCTGTAACTGGGTTATTGAATTTAACATGGTATTAGAGCTCGAAACTCTAAATACGAAGCCGAGTTTTGTGACACAAATTTCAAGAAAAAAATTAGATTTCAATTTTCAATTTCTTCGAGGGTTTCATTCTACAATGGCAACCAGTGTTCGATATGTGGATAGGCTTGAGGGTGCTTCAAACTACTTGCAGTGGAAGGTTTAGTTTACATTAGTTCTCAAGGAGAACAAGTTGTGGGCCTATGCTAGTACAATAGTGACTCCACTAGTGAATGATCCCATTGCCCTAGATACACATGAAATCAAGGAGGCCAAGGCTTAGAGGATTATCCTTGATGGGGTAAGAGATCACTTGATTCCCTATATGTCAGGGAAAAACACTATAAAGGAGATATGGGATACACTCACAAAACTATATTAAAGTGACTATTAGAGTTGTAAGATGACGCTCAAAGACAAATTGCACAATGCCAAGATGTCCAAGGGCGAGAGTGTGACATTTTACTTGTTCAGGTTGACTCAGGTCAAGGACGAGCTGGCTTTTGTTGGTGAGATGATTGCTGAAGATGAGTTGGTGCATATAGCCTTGAATGTTTCTCCGAAATACTGGGAAGTGTTTATCAAGTATGTTGTCAACGATGATCGCCTACCTGGTTGGGCAAGGCTTTGGGATGATTTTGTCCAAGGGGAGATCTAAGAAGGTGCACATCAAGGAAATCAAATGAAGATTGAAAATGAAGAGAATCTTGCCCCTGTAAGCAAGGGAAAGTAGAAGGCCAAGAAAGGGCCAAGTGAAGGGTCTTCTTCCAAGAGTGGGACAAAGAAAGATCGAAGTAAAGTGAAGTCTTTTTGTTGCCATCAACTGGGTCACTATTACAGTCAGTTCCCAAATAAGAAAAAGAAGGGCAAGCAGAAGCATGTTGCAGCTACTGCAAAGGTGGACGAGTTTGCAACACGGTTTGAGAATGGGTTTTCACTCATTGCCTGTCTCTCGAGTTCAGTTGCCAACAATGTGTGGTATATTGGCGGTAGGGCTTCTTGCCACATGATGGGAGTCAAAGAGTGTCTCACCAAGTTGTAGTTGGATTTCTATATTGAGCTTAGAGATAATGCCAAATACCATATAGTTGGTATTGGCACAATCAAGTTTCAAGTATGTCCTAGGCATAACAAAGAATTTGATATCCGTATCTACTTTGGAGGACAAGGGTTACACCGTGACCTTTGAGGGGGGCAAAGTCTACATTTACCCCAAGGATTCAAATGTAGCAAAAGTGATTGGTGTCAGGCACGATAGCTTGGTTTGGTTACAATTTGAGCCAGTGCATGTGCTGGTAAGTAGCATTAGAAGGCTAGGAGAATTGTGGCATAGGAGGATGGCCCATCTTTACCATGGAGCACTTAATGTGCTCAAGGAAATAGTTACAGGGCTGCCTAAGATGAAGGTTGAGAAGCATGAGGTGTGCAAGGGTTACGCACTGGGGAAATATGCCAAGACTAGTTTTCTAAGTAGTGACACTAGGTCCAAAGGGACTTCGGATCTAGTGCACTTGATCGTAAGCCCATGTCCATGGTACTTGTGACCAATTAGAAGAGGATTGATGCTTCCAGACTAGAGGTAGCGGACTTGACTTTATACAGACAGTTGATTGGCTCTCTTATGTATTCAATCAACACTAGGCCAAATATTTGTTTTGTAGTGAACTCACTCAGTTTATGGTAGAGCCTTAGCGAGTGCAACGGATAGCTGCGAAGCATGTGTTGAGGTATCTATGAGGCATAGTTGATTATGGGTTGAGGTATATTTAACAGGATGGAGTGAAGCTCGAAGATTTCATTGATGCAGATTGGGCAGACAATATAGTTGACAGGAAAAGCACTTCAGGGTGTAGGTTTAGTTTGGGATTAGGAGCAGGCTCTTGGTATAGTAGAAAACAAAAGGCAGTTGCACTAAGTTTTGTAGGGGCTGAGTATATGGCAGCCAGTATGACTGCATGTGAGACTATTTGGGTTCAAAAGCTTCTAGTTGGGCTTTTTGATAAGGAGCTAGATCCAACAATCATTTTATGTGATAATCAGAGTTGTATTAAACTCTTTGAGAATTTAGTGTTTCATAACAAGTCAAAGCACATTGAGATCAAGTACCACTTGAGAGATTGTGAGTGTTGATTTTTGTAGCTTGACAGGTGTTTGCATGTCTTTTTTAGTATGCATGAGGAAGTTCAAACTTCACTTTTGGTGTAGGAGCACCTAGTGCATCCATGCCTCCATGAGGCCATTTGGTCAAATTTGCTTTGGTTTTGTGTTTTGATCATGTAATAAGGTCTTTTAGACCATTTTGAATTTGCTTGTGTTCTTAGGAAGTCACGTTTGGGTCATATGTCAAAAGTTGCACAAATACATTCTTAGGAAGGTGCTATCAATGTAATAAATTTGGACACCAAGCATGGCAGTGTAATGAAGGACAAGCACCTACTTCACATGGAGGAGAACGAAGGAATCAATTCGTACAAGAAGAGGATAATGAAAGTGTAAACCTTCCATCACAACATGGTCCTCTAGAGGTTGGTGAATCACTTATGATTAGGATAACTCTCATCAAAGCATTTGGAACAAAGGAGTGATCACAAAGGACACTCTTCAAAACCACTTGTAAGTGCATGGGCAAGGTATGTAGAGTTGTAATAGATTTAGGAAGTACATATAACATGGTTTCAATTGAGATGGTTGATAAATTGAAGTTGCCTCATACCACATGATACTCCCTACAAAGTTTCTTGGTTGAATGAGGGTCAAAATGTGTTGGTCAATGAACAAACTTGGGGGGAATTCAATATAGGAGGGTATAAGGACAATTCTTTGTGACATATTGCCTATGGATGTATGCCATTTGCTGCTGGGAGGCCATGGCAATTTGATAGAAATGCTTTGTATGATGGTAGAAGAAATACATATGAGATAGAGAAAGATGAAATCTCTTTTACCTTGACACCCTTGAAAAAAGATGATAAAGGGCAAACTAAGGAAGCTAATGTGATGATGGTGGGTACAAAAGAATTTGTAAAGGTGGAGGAAAAGAAGGATGAGAATCTTGCAGCCACTTCTAACTATGAAGATACTAAGACAACAGACTGGAAGAATTAGATTTTGGAGGGAAATGATATTGAGTTGGTGTCAAGACTTGATTTGTTGAAGGTCAAGGATGAATTGATTTTGGAGATGCAAGATTGGTTTGAGAAATATATTACCATGGTAGTAGGAAGTGATTCATTCACTGTTTTCAAATGGGGATAGTGGTCATTCAATTTCTTTCACATCAGAGGTTAGTGAAACTGATAAAGAAACAATCATGGGGTAGAGCATCAGATGTAAGAGGTGGAAAACAAAGGTGAAGAGCTCAAAGCTACACTACAAAGGAAAATGAGCAAGATCAAGCGTACATTAAAAGTGAAGAACAAGAAAGTCCATTCTAAGGCAAGAAGAGATATGGTTGTAGGTGTTGCTACAAACTTAACAACATTCTCAGATGTGGAGGGAGTCCAAGATCATCTGTCCAGTAGGCCTATGCAGTGGAAGCATTTTCTAGTTACCAAGGAGCTCACAAAGGCAAGGAACAATGCCTATTTCAAGTACTTAGTCCAGTGGAAGGGTGTACTAGATGGAGACAGTGCTTGGAGGCCAGAGAATGATGAGATCAAGCATGTTTTTGTTGCAGCACTGCCCTCAAGGGGACTTAAGTCAAATTTGTCCGGGGAGTATGGTGCAGGAGCAACTAGTGAATTCATGCCTTCATGAGGCCATTTGGTCAAATTTGCTTTGGTTTTGTATATTGATCATGTAATAAGGTCTTTTAGACCATTTTGAATCTGGTTGTGTTCTTAGGAAGTCATGTGTGGGTCATATGTCAAAAGTTGCTAAAGTTGCATTTGTTGTCAAGCAACTATTATTGTCAATTTTGTCATAATGAGCAAAAGGTGGTTTTTTGCATAGTTACAAGACTTGTACTCACCTCAAACTCGACAAGTTGGTTTCGGACTCGGACTCAGACTCGGCAAATTGAAAAACCCAAGAAATTCAAAGATTTTTAAGGATTTAAAACTTTTTTCATTCATCATTTAGTCAATTAACATCAAAGACACAATAATTGAGATAAATAGAAGCTACTTTGCACACATAAACAAGTTTACATTGATCACATAAGTATAAATGTGAATTTCTGAAGGAAATAAGTATAAATGTGAATTTCTGAAGGAAATAAGTTAACTATTAAACTAGTTACTAAATAACACATTAGAAATATAAATAGTGTCACTGTCAAATGTCTACAATATTCATCATTTCACTAAGCTTTATAGGCTTCAAAGTGGGTTGCTTTACTATCTTCTTTTACTACTGCTTTCCACATCTTCCCTATCTCTGTTCTTTAGTGCTGCAACAATATTATTAATACTGTGCATTGTCCCTCTTTCAAATCATGGAGCTTCTACTTTGTACTAGGGTCATTGACCTTGACATAGATGCATATATCACTGTCTTTGGTTGATCTTTGGACTTCTTATTGATAATTGCACTTTATCTTTCCACTGCTACATATCTTCTTGAACACTCTTCATTAATACCCACTGTCTCAATTAATGTTGTGACTGTGCTTGTATCTTGCTGTTTTTGGGTCTTTTATGCATATCGTCTTGAACAACCATCTCATATCATATGACAGTTTTTGATCATTCTTTGCTTCCAACATTGTTATACCTCTTGTGTTATGCATTGTATTGACTACTGTGATGTACTCCATTTATGATCTGTTTTGAAACATTCATTGCTACATATTTATGGAATGCATGTTATTCACTGTCCCTTTATCTGACTTCTGTCCTTCTTGTGTCTGTATCATGACAGTAATGTATCCTTTTATCAAAACTGC
This sequence comes from Chamaecyparis obtusa, assembly GCA_027943335.1. Taxonomy (NCBI): domain Eukaryota; kingdom Viridiplantae; phylum Streptophyta; class Pinopsida; order Cupressales; family Cupressaceae; genus Chamaecyparis; species Chamaecyparis obtusa. The sequence continues at coordinate 3,362,802 of BSBK01000537.1, forward strand.
TGTCCATGCTATGATACCACTACTAATCTTATGAAATCTTCCCTCTGACTGTAAGAATGCTTCCTTATGCTTCATTATATGCTGTCTTTGTGTTTGCAAATGATGGAATGACCCTTTTAGGTCTTAGAGAAGGGATATAAGCCAAAAAGAATCATTAAAACAATTAAAAAATGTTCATTTTTTTATTTTATGGCTCAGCTGGCCGCAGCAGAGTCCTAGCCACATGACTCGCTGAGTCATCAGAGTCCATGGACTCTGTGAGTCCTAGCAGGACTCTGCAAGACTCAGCCAAGTCAAAGGCCAGAGGCCAAAAAACCCTAGAGCCCTGACTGGGCTTGGGACTTGCAGAGTCCTGTAACTATGGTTTTTTGTTAGCTGAAATTAAAATGGTGGTTGGTAACCATTGGAGAGGTTGGCCACACATGTAAATAACTTTGTTCCAGTGATCAGGGGGTTGGTTGATGGTTTTTGGGTGAATAAGAAATAAAATATACTCTATTTTCCTACACTTTTACTGTTTTGTCACAGTTGCAGCAAATTGTATGGCCACGCACGGTCTGCTAATGGTATGAAACCCATATGGTTTGATAGAGGAGTGAATCTACTTTCATTTGCAAGTGGGTTGACTCAATTTCATTAAGATTTGAAGAAATTATAGGTAATTTACTGAAAACTGCCTGAAAACCTTTGGTTTGAGGGCTTGAACACAAAAATAATGGTTTGGAGCCCATTCCACCTATAGAAAAATCTGAAAATCATTGTAATGGAGGCATTGAGGATGTATTTTATGTTTTTGAAACTTTGAGGAGCGGGGGATGGTGTTAGATGCGAAATTGGTGATGCCCTAGCCTAAAATCTCATTGTATTAGGCTTGAAATGATAGGTAGAGGTAGGGTTTGATAGGTGGTGAGCTTGTGGATGTTCCAATTGGAAAAACGGTTGTTCCAGATGTAATGTTCCCATCTTGGCGAACTCACTTACCCCGGAGGAATACTGCAATAATAACGGTTCGTGGAGTGTCGGAAGCAGTTGCGTATGGTGCAGGGAATATCCGTACGGTGGGAAGGCAATGCAGACTGTACGTATATGCAGACCATACGACAATAGATGCTTGGGCGGTATGGAATAGAGGGGGGCCGCGAAGTAATCACCCGAGGCTGTACGGTACATAGGACCGTACGATGTCTTGTTGCACAGTTCATACGATAAACTGGGATGACCATATGGTGAACGGCTTGGAGGCCGCACAGAGAGAGGGACTGTATGGAGAAGATTGTTTGGGCCATACGGTGGAAGATGCTGTACGGTGATTTGTTGTAGGCTGTATAGTAACAATAGGGACCGTACGGTATGCCGAATGCCTGCGTTTTATGTGTCCAAACTGATTTTGTTTTCTTCGTCCTAATGCTGAACTATGATTAACTTCTAGAACTCGATAATATTGAGACAAGTGATGCAAGTGGAAATAACAGTATGATTATATAGAATTCCAGATGTGCTAGAACCGACAAGAGCACAAACAGAATAGGGTAAGGGTTGAATCCCACCGAAACTGAAACAAACCAAATAGGGAGGATCTTTCACCTCCGAAATGGCGGCCAACAGAATTCCAACAAGAATTTGCAAATACAAATCAAATATCAAATCTCAACATATTAATTTCATCCTACATGCCAGGCATAAATACCCGTCGGGAAAAATCGAGGGTTGGGTCCTGATCGATTTAGTTTATCTTGGGCCCATTTTTATTTTGTTGTTGTAGGTGTAGTTGTCGCCATCGGCTCTTTTTGTGCACCCTCGGGAGTTTGTATTTATGCCCGACGTGTAGGATGAAATTAATATGTTGAGATTTGATATTTGATTTGTATTTGCAAATTCCTGTTGGAATTCAGCTGGCCGCCATTTCGGAGGTGAAAGATCCTCCCTATTTGGTTTGTTGCAGTTTTGGTGGGATTCAACCCTCACCCTATTCTGTTTGTGCTCTTGTTGGTTCTGGTAAATTTGGAATTCTATATAATCATACTGTTATTTCCACTTGCATCACTTGTCTCAATATTATCGAGTTTTGGAAGTTAATCATAGTTCAGCATTAGGACGAAGAAAACAAAATCAGTTTGGACGCATAAAACGCAGGCATTCGGCATACCGTACGGTCCCTATTGTTACTATACAGCCTACAACAAATCACCGTACAACATCTCCCACCGTACGGCCCAGACATTCTTCTCTGTACGGTCCCTCTCTTTGTACGACCTCCAAGCCGTTCACCGTACAGTCATCCCAGTTTATCGTACGAATTGTGCAACAAGACACTGCACAGTCCTGTGTACCGTACGGCCTTGGGTGATTACTTCGCAACCCCCTCTATTCTGTACGGCCCAAGCATCTATTGTTGTACGGTTTGCATATTCGTATGGCCTCCATTGCCTTCCCATCGTATGGATATGCCCTCCACCATATGCAACTGCTTCTGACACTCCAGGAATTGTTATTACCGTACAACATCTCCCACCGTACGGCCCAGACATTCTTCTCTGTACGGTCCCTCTCTTTGTACGACCTCCAAGCCGTTCACCGTACAGTCATCCCAGTTTATCGTACGAATTGTGCAACAAGACACCGCACAGTCCTGTGTAACGTACGGCCTTGGGTGATTACTTCGCGACCCCCTCTATTCTGTACGACCCAAGCATCTATTGTTGTACGGTTTGCATATTCGTATGGCCTCCATTGCCTTCCCACCGTATGGATATGCCCTCCACCATATGCAACTGCTTCTGACACTCCAGGAATTGTTATTATTGTAGTATTCCTCCGGGGTAAGTGAGTTCGCCAGGGTGGGAACATTATAGCTATTCGTCCCCTTCGGCTTCTGATACCTGTTCCTCCTCGCCGTCGGACAATACCTCAATGTAATGAATTTTTCCTTTGCCAAGGCAGCGATGTCCTGGTACCCATGGCTCTTTACAGTTGAAACAAAGTTTCTTCCTTTTGAGTTCTTACCTAGTTGCCTCATCCAACGGGGGCTTCCTAGGCGGGGGTTTTGTTGACTTGGTGGTCAGCACCTCCTTGGAGATTCGTGACATGGCTTAACTGCCTCCCGTGAATCGAGTTAAATCTGGCATTTGTATCGGGCATTGACAGTTCGAGCTTTTGGTGCAACGGCAAATGATTCCAACAATTGGTATCAGAGCCTTGGGTCACGGGTTCGAGTCTCCCTTCAGTGGGTGTTGAAGGCTCAGTCGGTGTTGAGGGGGAGATTGTTGACTTGGTGGTTAGCACCTCCTTGGAGATTCGTGACATGGCTTAACCGCCTCCCGTGAATCGGGTTAAATCTGGCATTTGTATCGGGCATTGATAGTTCGAGCTTTTGGTGCAACGACAAATGATTCCAACAGGTTTTCTGTCTTTCTCCCTTTGAGCGAGAGGTGGATTGGACTGTGAGTAATATTTGGTGGAAGAAGAAGAGGATGTCGCCATGTTGCGTGCCTTCTTAATTGCCTCCGTGAGTGTGATGAGATTGAATCCCTTCACCCAGCCCTTCAAAGGTTCCGTCAACCCATCCATAAATAGTACCACCAAACATCTTTTTGAAATATCTCTTACCAAGACAGATATTCTTTGAAATTCCGTTATGTATCCATTGACTGTGCCGGATTGCTTCAACTGAGCCAACTCTTTGAAATTCAGTTCTAGATCTCTTCCGTCAAAACAATCTATGGGTCTCTCAATGAATTCGGTGTAGGACTTTATTTGATCATGGCCAAGAGTAACCATGCCATGGTGCCACCATTCGTGTGCTACCCCTTCTAGATGCAGTGCAACAAATTTGATGGCCTCATCTTCTGGCATAGGGTTGAGCTAGAAATATGTGTCTGCCTTTTATACCCATGCGCGAGCTGTGATGTATCCAGACCCATCAAAGGATGATAGGTTAACCTTGCCAATCTTCTCTCTGAGATCCTCATTATGATAACCGCGCTTGTTTCCGCTAGAGTACCTCATTCTCAGCTCAGCATAATCTTTATAGGATATGTCTCCTTCCATATTTGCGTTTGTCCAATCTTCCCCAAGTTGATCGTGCACTTCTTGGAAAGTTGGGTGCCCTCTGTGCTGCTCTTCCTCTTGTGGAGGGAAAGTTGGCATTGACGGTCGAGAGCGTACGGTTTGGGAATTTGCCCTTCCTGAGACAGAATTGTCACTTTGTTCAACATATATTTTTCCTTCAGCCAATTTTCGCAGTGTCTCTTCCATGAGGCGTTGAGTGTCATTTATCTGTGCTTGGTTCCTAGTGAGTTCTCTCAGAAGAGTCATGACTTCAGTGGCAGGATCTTGCTGGTCCGCCATTCTTCCAATTGAGTGATATCTTCTCTTCTTCTTGGTATAAACTTGCATTCACTACCCACAAGCTGGCAGAATCACCAGCTTTGATACCACTGTAATCTTCCCACCTTGGCGAACTCACTTACCCCGGAGGAATACAACAATAATAACAGTTCTTGGAGTGTCGGAAGCAGTTGTGTATGGTGCAGGGAATATCCGTACGGTGGGAAGGCAATGCAGGCCGTACGGATATGCAGACTGTACGACAATAGATGCTTGGGCCGTATGGAATAGAGGGGGGCCACGAAGTAATCACCCGAGGCTGTACGGTACACGGGACTGTACGATGGGAGATGTTGTATGGTGATTTGTTGTAGGCCGTACAGTAACAATAGGGACTATATGGTATACCGAATGCTTGTGTTTGATGCGTCCAAATTGATTTTGTTTCCTTCGTCCTGATGCTGAACTAAGATTAACTTCTAGAACTCGATAACATTGAGACAAGTGATGCAAGTGGAAATAACAGTATGATTATATAGAATTCCAGGTTTGCCAGAATCGACAAGAGCACAAACAGAATAGGGTGAGGGTTGAATCCCATTGAAACTGCAACAAACCAAATAGGGAGGATCTTTCACCTCTGAAATGGCGGCCAACAAAATTGCAATAGGAATTTGCAAATACAAATCAAATATCAAATCTCAACATATTAATTTCATCCTACATGTCGGGCATAAATACCCGTCGGGAAAACTCTCGAGGGTGCACAAAAAGAGCCGACAACGACAACTACATCTATGACAACAAAATAAAAATGGGCCCGAGATAAACTAAATCGATCGAGACCCAAGTACAATAGTTTGTATTATTCATTTAATGACGGGGACATTACACTAGACTTCTTGTGATCTGTCTCAAGCTTGGAGTCAAGATTGGTGATTTGGGGAAGGAAAATCACATGGTGGCTTTGTAAAGGAGGCCTAATTGGGCTTAAGGGCAGCATTACCAGTCAATTTTAGAGGGTTTTGTTCCAAAACAACCCTAGCTACAAATTGGATATGTCTTGAAGGGGCCAAATGGGTGTTTGAATCAAGTTTTCTTTCTTGGAGATCAGTTTTGGTTTGAAAGTTATGGCCAAAATACACGATTTGCTTCCCCCTTTAGGCCTAATTGCTGATTACCAGTTAATTAATGAGGTCTTTGTTCCAAAGTAACTGTTGATGTCAGTTTTGTACCACTACATAACATATAGCAATTGAATACTTGATCTAGAATACCAAACACTCAACCCTCTCTTGAAAAGTAAATACTCATGTAGAACATGAGAAAACTCCAAGGTTCCTTACACCTGTGGATACTAACTCAGTTATATTAATGTGATTTGCTGGTAATCACTTGGGCGGGCTTACGTTGTTCATTCAAAGATAACTTGGTGATACTTCGCTTGCTTGACTTGTTTTTTTCTCCTTAATCACTTCCAGTTTCAAATACTCCTACCACTAATTGCTTACTGGTCTACTACTACTCCTACGGAATGGAAAGATTGGCAAATGGACGGGGATCAACCTAATGAAAGCTTGCCAGCGGCGCTACCTCCATAGATGCAATGATTCAAGGGGAATGAGGCTAGATTACCACACAAGGCTCCTTACAAGCCGCTAAGATGCTAGTGGCCTAGTATATAGATCCCTATCAAACATTTACCAATATCACCATACAACTAGCCATCTACTTCTATCCTTTAACAATTTTTTGAAATGAAATCTACTTTAACAACTCAATGAAATCTAACTTTAACTATTGGAAGTAGAAACCATGCAATAACACCAAGTGTTCTTAATCACCATGCAAGACACAACAATGACAAGAGAAGCAATTTTGGTATTATATTAGCAACAATTTTCTTCAACCCTTTACAAATGAGAGTACATGGCCTTATATAGAGGCACAAAATTACAATGAGTGGCCAAGATTAAGAGGCAAAATCAAGGGCCAAGATTAAACCTTACAAACCCTAATTAGAGTTACCATCTTTCAACCAATTACATGAGGGCACCAACTTTGTGGGCCAATGAGAAAATTACAATAATCTGTCAACCAATGAGAACATAGGACACTTGGCATGATTTGATTGCATGCACATGAAATTGCCACCTCATCAATCTTATCTTATAAATTTATTTAATCCTTGAGATGAGGTGAAGCCTTGGATGCTTGAGCTCGTCCTTAGAAACTTTCTCATCACCACTTGAACTTGCTTGTACCTGATGTCTTGACCTTGAAAGGGTAAGGTCTCAATGCACTTGGGGTAATCTTGCCTTGGCCTCGGTGGCTTGCCTGGATGTGAACCTTCTTGCAATTTGAGAGCCTTACTCTTGGCCACCACCTTGAAATCAAACTTGACCTCTTTCAACCTTTCATCTCGCCTTCCTCTTTCATTATCCTTGCCTTCCTTAACCTTCCTGGTTTTCTCTAACCTTCCTACTCGAATTTGGTTTGCATGCACCCCCCTCTGCTTCAATACTCTTGGGTTTTGGGGTACCTGCCATGGCCATACCTCTTTCTCAAATCTAACCAAACTAGCTTGCACGAATAGCGAAACCTCAAATATCTTCATATCTCTTCCAATCTGCAATGAAACCTGCCTCCTCACTAATGTTTTCCTCTTTGGCTAACCCTTGAATGTCTTCAACTGTTCGGACTGCCACAACCTCGCCCCTTGGCATAAGCATCTGCCTCAACCATAGTGGTGCAGTGCATCTCCCCAAATCTGGATTTGGTTCGACTAGCAAAGCATCACCAACAGTCTTGCAATCAAATAGAAGAGGTAGGACCCCATGTAGAATTGCTTTTGATTTTGCACTATCTTAAGTTGCAACTCTAAATTCTCACTTATGATCCTATCCCAATCAAACTTTCTTTTTTGATTTTCAATTCCTTTAATAAAATAGTACATCCAAGTTTCAAACTGCATACCTTGAGCGGAGCCCATGACTTGGTTGAGAAGCACAATAAGATCGCCATACTCTGATTTGAAATTTGACCCGGTGAGCCTGGATGACTTGGTGACTCCCTTCTTGCCTTCATGTAACCAATTCTCAATTGTACCATGTCCATTGTACCGATGCTGGTGTCACTGACTTGCTTCAATTTTGTGAAGAAGGTGATTTTGGGCATCATCTCTTGTCTTTCTTGGTATTCATTCCCTTTGGGTTCTTGCTTGCACTAGCATCCGCCATCCTAGCAATTATTTCTGCCTCTTCTTTCTACAGTGAGGTGGGACTACACTTATCTGTGCCCCTCCAATCCTAGGGATGGACTAACATATTTCTGCCTCGCCAATTCCTTTCACACTACACTTATCTCTGCCTCTCCACCTAGGGACAGGACTACCACTTATTTCTGCCTTTTCGAAAACTTATGAGATGGACTACACTTATATCTCCCAACTTCGTTCCTAGGGGTGGGACTACCACTTATATCTCTTTTCTCCAAATTCTAAATGGAAACTACACTTATATCTCCCAACTTCAAGCTCTAGATGAAATGATGAAGTGATGGATGGATGATGCAAGAAGAAAATAGGGAAAATGTACCAAGCAAGAACAAGGAGAAAATCTGCCTTTTAGACCAGCCTTCACTTTCAAGCATGAAGATCCTCCTCTACACCAACAAATTCTCCTCCAAAGAAGAAGAAGACAACACCAAAATGCACTCCTTGCAAAAGAAGAAAATCACCCCTTGCTAAATGCACTCCTTGCAAAATTTCACTCTTTTGCTGCTTCTTTAGCTCCTCCTTGGCTGCCAAGAGACAAGGCAAGAGTGAATGAGAAAATGAGGAGGCAAGCCCTCCCTTTATACTAAATTTTTTGCCTCTTCAAATAGGGCCGACCTGCATTGGAGGGAAAATAAAATTAATTAAATTGCCAAACATATAACCCAAATTAAATGTATTAAATCACATAGCTTTGGGTATTTAATTTTAATTTAAAATTGGGCCAGCCTATTGCAAAAACAAAAATCTGTGCAATAGCATGTTAATTTTTTTAAAAAAAATGAAATTGGGCCACTCCAAAAAATGATCCATATGGGGCCCCTAAACATTGAAATTAACCAAGCCATGGCCCCCAAAAAATTAATTCACTTACCCCAAAAAAAATCGATTTAAAGAAATGGCAGATTTAAATTAAGAGAGCCACTTGCATTGAATTGTGCAAAATTATGGGTTTAAATTAGCCAAATCCGAAATTATCATAGGCCCTAAAATTAAAATTTTGAAAAAAAGGTCATTTAGGCCTCTAATATAGCTTTAAACCTTCCCCATTGTGGACCCAATAACTTACCTTGAATTTGACACCTCTTAGGCCTTAAAATACATTGAATTTAACACACAAAGGGGCCCAATTTAAATTTCTAAATTACAAACACTTAGCCCAAAAAATATGATTTTATTTATTTTAAAATTGCCAAATTAATGTATAAAAATCGCAAGTGGGGCTGGAATTGATGGCTGCCTTGGGTGATGAAAAATTTATGTTTGTTGTGCCCAATACCAAGTAAAAATAAAAAATGGGAAGGGGCTGCTAGCTGTAGCTTTTTTCATTTTATAAATTTAGAATTTTTCTCAAGAAAAATTGATTTTAACCCATTTAAATCATAACAACACCATCCCAAAATCAAAATCTGCCAGCCAATTAAAATTCAAATAAATTTCAATTCCATTTCCGACTTTCATTTACTCTTTTTCCCCATTTAAAATTTCGAAAATCCCACTTGGCAATTTAAATTTTTATTATTTTGCAATCCAAAAATTATTTAGCAATTTAATTTTTATTTGGCAATTAATTGTTTTTTTTTGCAATTTATCTCCATTTGGCAATTAATTTCAAATTTGGCCATTTAATTTTTTCATTTAATCTCCATTTTCACCACCAAAAAATTTACAAGGTTTCCCCAAAAAATCCAAATTCACAATTAAATTTTGGAAAATGTTTAAGTTATGCAATTATATCAATTTTCCAAAATTCATCCAAGTCTAAAAAATATTGCAAATTGATCGCCTCAAAACCCCAGGGTTACTCCAAAACGTGCTAAGGCATCCGAATACCCGGATCTAGGAAAATTGCCAAGGCCTGCTCGAAAAATTGGGGGTCCCCAAATTCTTTGGGGCGATGGTTTGAAAACCTCACAACAGTAACCTTATCCAAACTTTTGATATGTTGAAGAAGGGCCAAAAGGGTATTCCAAAAGGTGATCAGATTGTCAAGGTTGTGCAATCCATGGGAGTTATGCTTGAAAACCCTATTTTGAAAGGCTACTAGGCTAGAGACCTAATTGTGAATGAAATGCTATTAATCCATGCCCTTGGTGAAAGTTAACTGGTTGAAAGAGGATTTTAATCCCTGCTTTGCATCAACTTTACTTTTCTCTAAGTTTAGGTAGAAGTCATAGTTTCTTTGTAGTATCATGCAAGATGTCTAAATATAGAACTGCTATCTAAATATAAGAGTTAAACTCAACTAGTGTTCTTGGAGTCAAAAGTTATAAATGGAGCCCATGTGTTGAGGCTAGGTGTAAAATTCCAAGTTTCTAGAAGCTATTCTCAAAGTAATACCTCAAGAAAACATTGTAAACATTCTAATTGCAAATTCTGAACTTTGGTTATACCGATGACAATCCTGAAATTTATTTGAAACAATTTCAAACTGATTCGATTCAACTAAAATTTTATGTATATGTTCACTTAAGAATCCATTCATATTCCAGAATAGAAGAATCAAATCTACAGTAGGAGTTTAACTCCAACCGGATATAATAATGAAATTAACAAGTGCACCTGTGTCTATTTGGGACAGAACAATTGAAGCCCCCTTGTCTTCTGCAGGATTCGTCACGTATTTGTAGGCGTCAATTGCTATATCTCAGGTTTGGTTCAATATCACCTCTCTCTTTCTACAGTCTAGCCGTAGGACCCGTCTCACGTGGCCAGAAACTTCTTGTCTTGATTGAAATAAACCCCGCCGGTACAAAGAAAACAAATCAACTCGTATCCTTTCTGCCAGGCCAGATACGATAAAGTCCTTGTCGTTTGCTAAGGAGGATCCACCGAATACAGCCATGTCTGTTTGTCTTCTGGTGGGATTGACATGGAAGTTTATTGCGAGTTACCAAACTTCAATATCCTTGTCCAACCTTGCCGCTAGACTTCTCCGGAAGTAGTTGTCTCCAACTCTGCCGTTTGCCTTTCATTTAATGCAATGATAACATAGACTTTGTCGAAGCACATGTGTTAAGCATGAATAGGTGTTAAGCTTTGTAACGTCAAACCACTAGGCCAGAGATTTGTGCTCTGACGAAAGGAATGATTATTCCCAATATATGTTTTTAAAAAGACAATATTGGTTGCAATCCCGTTGCCATTCCCGTAATGTGCTGAACTTCCATAATAGTTAATAATAGTTTGCAAATAGTTATTATGTTTATTCATTATATGCTCATTAATTATTCATTTATTTTTATTAATTATAGTATATTAGTTTATTTATACTAATATAATATAATTAATATGATATATTTTATTAAATTTTCTTAGAGAGTCAATATTGGAGGGACATTACAAATCTCCCCCTCCCCTAGTTGCGTGCCCACTGCAATTGAGAATGCTATAACACCTGTTCACCTTCCCACGTAGCATCTTCCATCGGCAAATTCTTCCATTGTATCAAATATTCCTTGATAGTCCGATTCACAATTGCCGTTCACGTATATCCAAATTTTTTTTGGGTATGGTGTCCAATTTTCCTTCTAAATCCAAAGGTGGTAATTCTGCTGATACTGTCATGTGTTTGCCCAAGGCCTTTTTGAGACACGAGACATGAAAAACATTATGGATACGACTGCCTTTCGGTAAATCCAATTCATAAGCAACTGAACCAATTTTCTTGACAATTTGGTAAGGCCCATAGAATCAGGACTTTGGTTTCTCAGCTCCATTATGTTTGAGCGAAGATTGACGATACAACTGCAACCGAAGATACACCAACTCACCTTGAAAACTGCGCTTTGTACGTTTCCTGTCAGCATAATTTTTTTCTTGGTTCTGTGCAGATTGCAAGTTCTCTTTAAGTGCTTTCAAAATATCTTGAAATTCCTTAAGCCAATTTTGTGATTTGGGTACATTACTGTGATAAAAAACAAGATCAACAAAAGATAAAGCATCATACCCATACAAAGCTTTGAATGGAGTCATACCAGTAGACATATGATAAGTCGTATTATAACAAAATTCACCCAAATGTAACCATCGCACCTAGGCTTTTTGATGTCCAAAAACATAATTACGAAGGTATCCTTCAACCCATTTGCTTACTATTTTCGTCTGGCCGTCTGTTTATGGATTATAGCTAGTACTGTGATTCAACTACGTACCTGTTAACTTGAACAATTCTTCCCAAAATATGCTCATAAATCGACTATCCCGATCACTGATAATTATCTTCGGAAGACCATGCAAACGAAAAATCTCCTTGAAAAAGAGGTCGGCGATTTGAATAGTTGTAAACTCTGTAGTGATAGCAAAGAAATGTGCGAATTTTGTCAGTTTGTCAACTACCACAAAAATATAATCTTTACCTTGCGCACAGGGTAACGAAGTAATGAAGTCCATGGATATACTCTCCCACTTTTGTTTTGGAATAGGCAAAGGCTGGAGTAATCCTGTTGGATATGAATACTCAGTTTTATTTTGTTGACATGTGATGCATTCTTTCACATAGCGCAACACATCATCCTTGAGCCCTTTCCATGTGAACCGTTCACAGATTAGCTTGTAAGTTTTGAAATAACCTGGATGACCGGCCAAAGGTAAATCATGGACTGCCTGCATAATTTTCAATTTTAATTTAGAACCAGGTATGAGAAAGATTCTATCCTTGTAGTAAATAATATCATTCACCACCTTGTATCTGTCATCTTGAACATTTCCATCTAGTAAATCACATGCAAATGCATTCTTATAATACTCTACTAATAAAAGTGATTTCCAATCAGCATAACCCCTGATATTGCATTTATTTTAGGTTTCCTGGATAAAGCATCAACAGCCACATTGTTCTTACCCCTAACATATTCAATTTCAAAATCATATGCTTGGATTTTACTAATCCACTTCTGCTGTCCGTCATTCAAATCCTTTTGACCCAAGAAATACTTCAAACTGTTATGATTAGTTCTAACCACGAATCTACCACCAACCAAATATTGTCAAAATTTAGCCAAGGCATGCATTATTGCTAACATTTCCTTATCATATATTGAATACAACCTTTCATTACTGGTGAGTTTCCGGCTCTCATAAGCGATAGGATGTTTGTTTTGCATCAAGATTGCTCCTATTCCTTCACAAGAAGCATCACATTCTAATACAAAAGGTTGATGAAAATTGGAAAGTGCAAGAACTGGACAAGAACTCATTACCTCCTTAAGTTTATCAAATACTTGTTGTGGTTCCTCAATCCATCTGAATGCTCCATTTCTAGTGAGATTTGTCAATGGTGCTCGAAGCCGTGAAGATCCTTTAATGAATCGTCTGTAATAACTGCACAAGCCAAAGAAACCCCTTAACTCTGAAAGATTCCGTGGAGGTGGCCAATCCAAGATGGCTTTAATCTTCTCCTGATGAACCTGCACACCTGTGGCACTAATCATATGTCCCAAATAAAATTTCTGTCATACCAAATTCACATTTAGAGACTTTTGCATAGAGAGACTGAGATTCCATGATACCCAAAATTTCATCAATATGTTTCAAGTGTTCCTCCTAGGTTTTGCTGTAAATTAATATATCATCAAAGAAAACTAGTAGAAATTTTCTCAGCTGTTTATTAAAAATATGATTCATACATGACTGAAATGTTGCCGGTGCATTCGTTAAGCCAAAGGGCATAACTAAAAATTCAAAATGACCATAATGACAATGAAATGCAGTTTTATGAAATCCTATTCCCTTAACTGAATCTGATGATATCCTGATCTTAAATCAATTTTTGAAAAATACACAACACCATGTAATTCATCTAACAGTTCATCGATCCGGGGTATCAGATACCTATTTTTTATTGTCTTTTTGTTGAGAGCACGGTTCCAACTATTATGTGGCTTCATCATATCTCCCTATGAAGAAAATGATCCCCTTGCTTCTAGTTTTGAATTCTTAGGTGCATAAGGACTTCTTGGTGCAAAAGTGATTCTTTTCCACTAGTGTGGAATATCCATTCAAAATTAGATCTGAATCCTTTAGCCCATTTTTGTGTATGAATTCCTCTAAACCAGCATTTGTGCGGTAGGTCTAGAAGATTCTCAATTGCACCCAACATGTGCTTGTGGTTAGTTGAGAAGATCCATCAATGTGCCTAATATTTTCAAAAGGTTTTTGAATTTCTTGACCATCTTTGACATGACTTTGACCAATGTATCCCATATTTTTTAACATCTTGAATTCAAATCCTAGTCTCATCCTGATGATGGATCACTGAGTGTGATCCAAAACGTCGATGCTAAAAAAACATACACAATCAAATCCAGAAACAAATATTTGCATTAGAAATGGATTGTGGAAATTTGATAATGTTAATCTTGAAACTAGTTACTTTGGTGTTGTTGGAACTACCAAATGAATTTGACCATCTATTGGAAATTAGAGAAGCTTATCATATGCTCTCATCTATTTTCAAAATGATGATGGTAGATTCAAAATGTAAATTTGTTAAGGCACTATTATTTTTACATGGATGACTTTAAGCACAAATGAAAAAAAAAACTTTGGTATTTGAAAAGTAATGTTTGAAGCATTTCTTTGAGAAGTTAAGAGGAAATTATGTGACATGTAATTCATACAAAATGAAATTCGAAGAATATTTTAGTTTTTTGTATTTTGTAATTTTTGGGCCTTTTAGGGATCAATCTTTTACATTGTTAAGAACCTTTCGTCATGTTGCACATAGCTTAAGCTTTTCAATGCTTTTTGAATGGAGTTGTTTCCATTCATAGAAAGTTTTCACCTTGACAAGATGACTCACCAATTTATATTTTTGTCAGAAATTGTATTGGATCGCCCGTTTGGGTCGAATATTATCACTGGTCAAAAAACTATCAAAGATTTCTACCAGTAATAAGAATGAAGGAAATTATATTAGTGCCCATAGATAACCAAAATAAGTCAATTTGACTTAGAAGGTGCTATTAGTTATATATGAGAATTGCATAGCCCAAAGGACTCTAGGTTTTGAAAAGAAGTTACATGGTACTCAATGCATGTGAGCAAAGTAAGAGGGGTAAAGTCCACATTGTTAAACCCCATGTTATTCAAAATGGTAGATGTATAAATATCCTTGCTAGGGCAATATTCCCCAAGAACCATGGAGTTGATGAAGACCAAGCATGAGATGATGGAAGGAGACTAATTGTATCTTATGTTTGCAATACAACTTGGATTAGAACAACCAATAACATTGTTGATTATAATTTCAAAAGTGTCTAAGAAGAATGTGTGTATAGAAGAATGTTCAAGGTTGAGGGGGCAAATGTAGATGATCTGAGGAATAAATAAAGTACAGTCTCTAATTAAACTAATAATGTGCATCTGTCTTTGTCACTTAGGATTGTCTACAAGTGGAAGATACTCAATGCTGAAAACTAGAAGATATAGTTTTCTCTGGATGGGACATAGGAGGTTGGGGCGCTATAGTAGTGGTATACAAAGAGGAACATTGTCTCAGTGATCTATCTAGTGAGTGCTTAAAATCTCCGATGCTTGTGGTGGTTGAAAGAAGGAAATGGATCACCTTGACAACTTTATTTGATTGAACTCATCCCCTAGTGTAATGCCCGAACTTTTATATAAGGACATTAATAGATAGGAGGCAAACCAACAAATTATTCAGGATACAATTGCGACATATGTGTCACAACTCATGCTTGCATATGATGATGTTGCCAACATAGAACAAACATTGCAACTCAAGGACAAGGTTAACAACCACAAACACAACATTGCACTAGCAAAAGACTTCACACACCGAATTCACTGAGAGACTGATAGATTTTTTTCTTCTTAAATCTATGGTTTGCTATCATTCAGTTTATTTGCATACAACAATGCTTCTACCCTTCATTCATTACATACTTTTTGTTTTGACCTTCAGTGGCCAGTAGAAAGGAACATTACTATACCAAATGGAGCTAACAAGGGAAGAAATCTAACTAGATCTGTTTCAAATTTAGCTTCCTTTACTGATTCCTTTTCAGTTTAAGAATGCTGTACTGGCTGGTGAATAATTTGTCATTTTCCTTGAGTTGGTTTACATGATACACAGGTTTCTTCAAGAAAGTTGCTCAAAATATTTGAATATTCTCTGCTAACATTTATAGATGAGATGTAGACAAGGGTTTCCTAAAATGGAAGTTTGATGACTGTTTCTTTGCTTTCTTGTGAAGTTCTGCAGCAAGAGAACCAGTATCATCTGAGAAAGCTGTTAAAGTTTACCAGCTGACAAGCAAATATGATGGCATGCAGAGGTTTTTCTTAATTCCTTTTAGTTACCCATCTAGTTTGTCCGTGTAGATATTTTTAATTTTTATGTTGCCACCTTATGCCCTAAGAATTGATGAACAATTAAAAACTCTCAGACGTTTTTTCCTTAACCATTCCTTTGTATTTCGTTGCTTAAAAATCAAATGTTGATACAACTTTTGATGGCTTATATCTGACCCATAGAATGTATTGGCTCCTCCAGTTCATGTCAGTTTAACGCACAAGCAAATGGAGTGTAATTTTGTGGTACGAGAAGGCAATACAAGAGAACATAAGAAGCATATGAAAAATGTACTAAGCTTTCCAATGAAGCAAGTGCTTGTGTTGGGCACTGTACCTAATCAACTATTTAGACCTTCACTCAAATTCAATACCTTATTGCAGTTTAATGGGTCTACTCTGGGCACTATTTCTTCTTTGCTGGCATACAGAATAGTTATTGCAGAAGTATTAAATAGTTTCCAGCTGGTATCATTAGGAGTTCATATATTGGCTGGATATTGGGTTGGACCAGATTTTGAAGATGGGTGGGGCTATGTTGAAGCTACTGTTGTTCGTGTCTGTTACCAGTGACACCTCACGAGGCTGTGGATATGAATCAATATATGAGTTAATGTTGGAGCTTAGTTTTGTATTAACAAGGTTTAATGCAGGAATGCCGCAATGATATGAACTCGAAGTGAAGTTTTTGTTTTGAAATCTTATATTTAAAAGAGACAAGATTTTAGTCAAAATCTGTACCTGAAGCAATAACTAATTCCCAAGTAGAAGCATACAAGACTCTAAATAGTTTAATATTTAGGGCAACTGCTTCTAGTTAGCATTCAGGACATTCTTTCTTGTTCTGCTATTTTCAGCATCATTGAAGTATATTTTCTTCTCGGATTGTATATCATTCATTCATTATATGCATTCTGGATCAAAAATTTCAGATGCTTGTTTGCTTATTTCTAATATGGTACTAGTGAAAGAGGACTGTGTAAAATGTTGGAATTTTTAGACCTGTTTACTAATGAAATGTTACTATGGTTGGTTTATGACATGTATAGTGGGAAGTATGTGTGCTAAAAAAATCATCTGTTTGATGACATAAGTTGTTGCAGTAATACAAGAGAGAATTATTCAACTGAACTTATTTCATTCAAATCAGAGTTCAAACCTTGATATTATTTCTTTGGAGTTTGAATCGTTTTCTCCCCATGCTTTGGTCTGCCATTTAGGAAAACTTTTGCAGGGTAACGTAGTAAAATTTCACAAAGAATGCACATCTTATCAAGTTGTAAGCTTATTTGCAAGAACCATGAAGATAAATTGGCGTTGAACTATGTTTGATTTTGTTGCATGATCCACTATGTCTTCAAGTCCCATGTTAGTAAGGCAACAATAAAATAACAATTATCGGTAGAGGTCTAGTATGCAATAATTTTGAAAAATAGGAGGGAATAAAAGTTTATTTGCTTGCAAACCAATAACCAATATGATATTTATTTGAGCATTGTTACATACACATTGTTGCTTGTAATTCTGTTCTTGGATTTTACCATTTGTTACTAATTTTTGTTATCTATGCAAATGATTGGCCTTTTCCCTATGTTCTATGCACCATTAATTTCTAGTAATTTTCTTTGGCTTGTGCTTTGCAACCGCTGGTCATTGTTCACAATAATGATTAACTACATTCAGTTCTTAATAATACTTCACTTGGTGAGAAGCCAGTGTAGTGTCTAGGAATGTTCATAATAGACCAGTGGTTTTTGGTGCTGTTGGGATTGGGTTGTCTTCTTTCTTTGATCGCAGTACAATGATTGCAGCAGGATTTATTTGCAGCCTTTTGCATAGACAAATCTGAATGCATGCTGACACTTTCTGAAGTTAAAAGAACCCAAATAATGTTTTAGGGGTTTAAAGAAATATCATATTTGCCCTTACTTGTTTCAATTATTTTCTGCCACTGTTTGAAACAAGTTCTTTTTTCTCTGGGTGGAATATTAAGCACTCGTTTGCAGGTCGCAAAAATGTTAACAACGAAGGATAAACCCTTGAGTTTTTAGACTACTAAGAGTGATGATGCTAAAATCTCTCTACATAAACACATGAATTAGAGATCATTTGCTTCCAGTTTTTGGAAGAAACAATTTCAATTTTATTTCCAATTTTTATTAGTTTATATTGATGTGTTACGTAATTTCACACCAACATGAGAAACATGGGACTCTATTCTAGCCGGTTAAAACCCGCATCCCAATCTTTTTTTAAACAAATCCAAACTAGTCACAAACCAAAGGTCCGTTTTGGGAATCCATGCCTGGTTTTCCTATGAGAAGAAAAGTTTGGAACAAAGAAGTCACTAGACAGTAGGAATATTAGTTTGACCGATTACTAGCATAGATTTCTTAGAAACCCAAGGTTAGATCATTTTACGTGAACCTCCGGTGACCAAATTTGCAAATTATTCCACTGAATTAAGAATTTGATAGTTTTCAATACAAGACTAACAAGTTGTCAACATCTAATCTGTGCACAAGAACAGACAAGCAACTATTCTGTAGCGGAGGTAATTAGTTATGGGTTCACATATGCTTGTAAATTGGAAAGTGGGGAAGCATTAGGAAATGGAACCATTGCCAAACATCCTCATTGAAATGAGCTCATGTGCCATTACTTTGATCAACATCAAACAAACAATATTCTCTATTTCACGATGATATAAATCACAAATTTAAGACTGTTTGAACTGTTACATATACAGAGTAATTTTTTATGGTTTGAATTTTCATGATATATCATTTTGTGTTTGCATCGTGTAGACTCCACAGTGTCCAAGGTTTGATAAATCTCATATTGGATCCATGATGTACTTGTAAGACACCTGCCTTATGATGCACAGGTTACTGATTCATTGTCCGTGTATCCCCATTACCCTGTTCACTTCCTTCTTGCTATTTTTACAAGAATTCAAACACAATGCCTAATTGCAGGTTTATGGGTGTACTCTGGGTACTATTTTGTTCTTCTATTGATTTTGTAAAGTATGCAGCTGGAATCTTGAGAGGCAAATTTTTGGTTGGATATTGTGTTGAATAGAAGATGGGTGGTTTATGTGCATGTTCCTACTCAGTGATACCTTTTGGGTGTATACCAATTGGATATGAACTAATGTATATGTGTAGAGTAGGAGATTTGCTACTTCAGGTCGTCAAGACTGCAAAGAGCAAATGTAGCTTACATTACCTCACTTCTACTAGCGCTCTGGTGAAATAGGGGATCAATACAACTAATGAACAAATCTAAGGATTTAAAGAGACTATAGTGCGACATAAATAAACTAATCAAACTAAATTATATTACTGAAATCTGCATGTTAATGTTGAAAATGAAATAGTGAAATTACTAATGATTATGAAATGGTAGAAATATTTTGACCATGGGAATCAAAAGTACTAATATTGAAGTTCATACCTTCAGACGAGCGAATTGTCCGCCTCGAACACCAATGTGTTGCGCTGTAGTTCATATGAACAAAACCAAAATGGCTCCAAATGAATTCCCATGCACGCTCTCTCTTTGTGGTCTTGTTGGTTACTTGCATACATTGAAATAGGGAAAAATGTTGGGG
Source organism: Chamaecyparis obtusa (assembly GCA_027943335.1). Taxonomy (NCBI): domain Eukaryota; kingdom Viridiplantae; phylum Streptophyta; class Pinopsida; order Cupressales; family Cupressaceae; genus Chamaecyparis; species Chamaecyparis obtusa. Next base: position 3,382,334 of record BSBK01000537.1, read on the forward strand.
CTGTATAGGGGCTTGCTGTAGTCAAACCCTTGTTTTGGTGTTTCTACCTCCATGGACAATCATATAGAAAATTCAAAAGAAAATCAATAAACGATAGTATAATAGAAAAAAAACCTTTTTAATGGAGGAAAACCCCTATTACATAAGATATACAAATAGAAACAAACCTCATTTAGTGGAGGAAAACCCCTATTGCATGAAGTAAACGATATATGGACAAGCAATAGAAATGAGCCATGCTTAATGAATGAAAGCCCACATTGCACAAAGATCATGACATAAAGTAAATAATGCTGATGAAAAAATGATAAAATAACAAATATGAATTCATATAAGAGAGAAGAGATGACATTTTGCAGTTTACTCCCCTCTCCAAAGATAATGGCTTTGGAAGTACATGTGAGAAGAGCAAGTTGCAATGGTGTGAGAACAAAGCTTTGCTTGAGAGAGCACAATGAGAGTCAAGAGCTAGGAGATCAAAGATAGTGTGTGCCAGGTTAGAGAAATTAGAGTGTTAGAGAGAAAAATGAGGATGGATGGTTTTGTTGCTTAGCATGGGCAGTGGTGGCCATTTTGAATGTGGTGGAGAGGACATGTGTCAAAAGGTGGCTATTCTTTTTTTATGAAAATGGATTCTTTTGGGGATGAATGTGTGTTGCGCAGAAGTATGCACATCGTGCTGTCGTCTAACCATATTGAAGAAGGAAGCATGATATATAGGATGAGCATAGATTCCTGTTGTGGTTTAACAACACACCCCACCTTTTGGCCACTTGGCCAAGGCCCCCCCTTCTTTTTGCTTGTTTTGTCTTTCTTAGTCTTTAGGTTTCCTTGTTTGGACACCTGATTTTGAGTTTTTTTAGGGCAAAACCCTTTTAAAAGTGTGTTTTAAATATTTTTTGGACTTTTGGCCTTTCGGTGTTCCCTGGAGCTTTGAAGATCTGAATGTTCGAACCCCACATGCTAAGGCAAAGTCTTTTCAGACTTTTGTTGTTTGAAACCCTGATGATATATGACTCACAATTTTCGCACTTTTGGTGTTCAAATGTTCGAAAACCAGTGATGATGTCACCGGGCCCAAGAGTTATCAAAACACAAAGGGTTCATGATTTTCTTCATTCTGTGATTTGTCATCTTGAAACTCTTGGCGATTTCGTGCTTCCTTTCGACAAGTTTGTATTAGTGCCCAATGGGATTTTTGCCTTAGATTGCACTTTTTGCTGTGTCACCTTTGAGTTTGGTCGCAGATTTCTCTCGTGCACCCTTATTTGAGGATAGGTGTTTTGTTTTTAGCAGTTGTCCTTTGATTTTTTTTAGGTTTTATGTTGTTTTGGCTTGTTCTAGGGTTTTCTAGGGTTCAATTTTAGTGTTTTAGTGCTTAGGCGTCATCGTTCATTTAGGTCTTGCTCGGTTTTGAGCATTGTTAGGTTAGGCCTAAGTTTTTTTCTTGGCCATTTGTTCGTCTCAGTTCCCACAGTTTTTGGCCCCTGAAAGGCTGAAGGATCAACATGTAATCAAGCTCTACAAACACCGAAACACTGAAGATATTATTAACTGTTGTCACTTTTGGCTTTGTGGCCTCTGAAAGATACTTCGTACCCCAAAACCTTGCAACGCTGAAGACAAGGCCATTACTCTCTTTTCGCACTTTCGGCCTTTGATAACCTTTTTGCACTCCGAAACACCAAAACTCCATTTTCTGCCTTCCATTAACCTTTTCTCTTTTTTGCACTTGCAGACACTGACATTTACACATTTTTTCGCTCTTCGCAACTCCAAAATTGTACCTTCACAGAGCATTAAATTTTTGGCCTTTCAGAGGTTGATGATGTCTTCGATGTCCGCAACTTGGAACCTCTGACAGATGAGTTAAACTTAGTTTTTTGCTGGTTTCAGGCTTTTGGATTTGATTCTCTGGGTTCATTGAGATCTTTTTAGTTAGTTTTTAGTTTATCTCAATAAATGTTTGCTGATGGTTGCATTTTTGCTTCCAAAATGCTAGAAAAGACAACTGTGCCAGCAATGAAGTTCTTGTTAGAGGATACCATGCTCCTTTTTAGGTCGAGAATCTGTACAATGAAGTTATAGATATCGACATTGGGAACGTACACTGGAATGATTTCCTCACCCGGTGTGCCAAACCCTGATAGAAGATCCCTTGACTACACTTCTCTTGTGCTTTCAAGTCTTGTCAATGCTGCAGCTCATCTAGTATCCATCTTATCGTTAGATTTGATCATGACCCTCACACAACACTATTTTCCTGATGAGAGGGTAGTGAAGAATAAAATAGGAGATAGTGGAAAGACTCTACAATGCGCACCCCAAGATCCTTCCAAAAGTTTAAGTGTTCAGTTTTGGACTTGGTCAAATTTTGCAATAGGGAAATTTTTGACACAGCCATTTCTTCAAGTTCAGTTTTTCGACCACTTAGCCATTTTTTCAAGTTCAATTTTTTGACCTTTTTAACTTCAAAAGTCCGAAATTTTGTGAGTCATAAGGATTCACACTTAGTCATTTTTCAACTTGTCAATTTTCCAGAGTTAGGGTCTGGGTCAGAAATTTCTCGGTTGTTTTGACATGAAAATATTTTGCATGGAGGGTTTGTTTTAGATAAGATTGCATGCATGTTTAAAGTCATTTTTTCTTGCCTAGAAGATATCAATCAGTTGCATTCACAAAAAGAGCCAAAATGAAGATTCCAAGGAGGAACTCCAGTTTTAGAAGAGCACTCTAGTTCAAGAACGGTGAAACTCCAGCTCAAATCTCTTGTTTGCTAGGTGGATTTGACCTTGTTTTCTCATGTCAATGTAATGCAAATGGATTAGAATTCATGCAAACATGAGTAGAGATAGTTTATGAGTAGTCTTGCATTAGTAAGCAATAGCAATAATGTTATTTTATCAATTTTGTAGTAGTAAGGACCCTAGCTACGAGTTTCTAAATTTCATAGTTGAAGCACTATATTTCATCAGAACGATGTAATTAACATAGACTCCATTAAAGCAAGACCATGATGATCGCTCCTACGGTTCCCGCTCCTACTATTCAAACTTTAGCCGTTCTTGCTCACGACCATGTGTCTGCTTTGGGCCGAAATGTTGGTGCTCTGGTTGCGCATTCTGCTGGAGCCCCCATTCCTACTCCTGCAGCTCTTTCGGCGTCTGGTGGTGCGTTGCCAACATTTTTTAGACCCGTTTCTAGGCTGTCTCAGACGAGAGTTTCTCAGAGTGGGTCTTTGCCAGGGTTTTCCTAGACGGTTCTTTCAGGGTCTCAGGTGGCTAAGGGGAGTTCAACGATCTCTTATGTAGATGTGGCTACTTTTGAAGCCGATACCTATGGTCCTACCTTTGCTAGGAGAGGGGGTTCCCATCCTTCAGTGCAGCCTGTTTCTGTAAGTAACCCCATCGTGGTTAATCTTGATACTGATACTGTTGAAGAGATCTTCAAAACTGCAGAGGATTTCTCTTCTATTGCTGCTATTTTTTGTTTTAGGGGTTTTTGGCCCTCTCTTCTTGATTTACGTGCTTGGATTTCCAAACATTGGGAGCCCATCATAACTGATACAATTCAGATTTACCCTGTGGCAAGGGGTTTTTTTATTGTGAAATTTAAAAATGCTGCAGATAGGAATACTATTTTGTGTAACAGTTGTTTCTCTTGGGAGGAGCGTTTCCCCCTGATGGCCAAACCCTGGTATCAGGGGTTTGATCCTCTTTCTAAATCCTTTAATAAAATACCCTTATGGGTAAGATTGCTGAATCTTCCCCTTAATCTTTGGCTAGATTTAGTTTTGGAATTTGTGGGGGAGGCCATTGGGGATTTCTAGATGGTTGATTCATATTCCTCTGATGTTTTTAAAATGACGTATGCTCGTATTCTTGTGGAGGTTGATGTTTCTAAGGGTCTCCCTGCGAAGATAACTTTGGCTTCTACAAAGGGACCTTGGACCCAGAATCTACATTATGAGGGTATTCCATTCAAATGTAGGAAATGTCACAAGATTGGCCATCTTGCTACACGATGTTTATCTGATAAGGTTAGATCGAAGAAATCGCCTTCTTGGTGGTTGGGCATTTCCGACCACCATTATACGGTTCGAAAAGTCTCCAAGGATGGGGGTGTGGCTGCTTGCTCTCCTCAGACTGATCATACTTTCACTGGTGCTACTAATGCTACAAATGCTGTCCTTGATGCAGCTTTGGTTCAGAATGTAAATGCTACCCCTTCTGGTGATGTTGCTGCTGTTTCTGTTCGAAACATTGATGCTGTCTCTGGTTCAACTGTCTTGTCTACTGATGCTGTGGGTTTTTCTGCCCATGTTTCACCTGGAAGGGTTTTGGGGATTGGTTGTGGTGCTATCCCTGTCCCTTTTGTGGATGCTGACGCTGCCTGCCCTTTAGTGGGCTCTTCAGGTTTATCTTTGGATTGGTAGAAGGTTGCTGAGAAGGTGGAGGATGGATGGACATTAGTTAAAGGAAAGAAAGTCAAATTCTCCAAACCTTCATTTGATATGTCTTTACGTTCTCATATAGATGGGCCAAAATGTAAATCTTGATTGTCCTTTATTATGGTTAGATGGGCTGGTTTTTGGTCCACTGGGAGGGAACTATGGTTAGTTCCTCTAGTTTGTTTGGTGGTGCTCCACAGTTGTTTTTATGGTCTTTCAATGCTCTATCTTTCTTTGCTCTTTGTACAAGGTTTCAGATCCTTTCAAAACCTATTTTTACTTAATCAAAACATTGATATTTTTCTGCAATAAAATTATGTGTAATTGGTGCTTCAATCATGGTGTGAGAATTCTACTATCATTGCAAAATTTATGAATTTGTGTTTGCTAGTTCATTCATTTTAGAGAGCCAATTATTTTGTTGCAAATTATATCTGCCTTATCAGCTAACTCAATGTTAATCATTGCTGCATCATGTTGTTGTGACAAATTGTTGGGGAATAATTCTACCGTGCTTGATGATAAATTTGTCTCATGTATGCGTGCATCTGTGGCGGCTATGCAATTTTGATGAATTTTGAGAAATATTAAATATACTATTTACATTCCCTTGATGATTGCATCTACACTTTATGGTTTGTGAGCAATTTAAATTTGTATCGTGTGGGTTTCCTTAATTTCCCTGATTCTTTAATTCGCAAGATTGATACATTAATGGTCTATGTCCAGTAGAAATTTTCTTACAAGTTATTTGCTTTGAATCTCTTGTTACCCTAAATGTTTTGTTATTTGTTTGGAAATTTGATTAATCTTAGATTCATATTAAATTTGCATAGTAGGAATTGCATTCATCTCTAAAATCCGAAAATACAAAAAAAGTTATTTTGTTGAAGTTTGTTTTACAACCTCTTCAAGAATTGAACAAACAAAGGCCTCCTTGTGAACAATTTCACATTTATCTTCAATTAAACTATCCACGTGGTTGAGACCCAACCTAATAGAACCTTAGGAGTGATTTTCATCATTCTTTGAAGAGAAATTTGCATCTCAAATTCCTAGTCGTTGTCTTGTGTAAAAATGATGCTCGAAAGAAGTGGCGCCAGAAGGAGGGTCCTCAAAAGAGAGGTTAGAAGACATTGGATCTTTGTCTCTATAGAGGTTTGAATGAGTCCTTAGATCATCACCAAATAGAGGAGAATTCCTTGAGCTTAATCATTTTTCACAAATCTCCCAGCGACAAAGGGTAACCAAACAGAAATCTTCCTCATCAACTGGCTCTATTTCATCATCCACTGTTGCTACCACAACACATTGCTGCTCCATTTGTTCAAACTCCACAAAATCTCAATCAAAATCCACCACCATCTCTGATGGCCTTTTTTGCCTACGCCCAAAGTTCTCCATTGGACTTACACGACCAACTTCATGAACCACCTAAGAATCCTAAGAATTTTTACCCACATTTTATCTACGGAGAGTCTAAGACAGTGAAAGAATACATTTGTGTCTTGAAAAAAAATGCAATCACAAGGAGATTGTACACCAAGATGTTGTTTGCCGCTTGTTTCCTCACATGATGGGAGAGTTTGCATATAATTACTACTTGAATTTTCCATGAGGATCCATTACTAATTGGAATGAAATTGAGACAAAGTTCCTCAACCAATTCAAGTTATACGTTGATCCAACTACTCTCCACCGTCAGATTATCTTGGCAAGGAAGGAGCCCAACAAAACAATTGCTATGTTTAATCATCATTTCCACAAGATGTACCAAAAACTTGAGGCTCCTTATATTGTGCCTATTGGGGCTTCCATACAAGTGTATCTATGAGCCTTGGATCTTTTGATGTCCATCTTCTTGAAAAGGTTCCCGCCAACAGAAATAGAGACTTTATAAAAGGTGTGCAATGGATCCATCACCTTCATGCAACAAATGGATCCGCAAGCTGGTGGAAATGATGCCTAACCCATTTTCAACCATCAACCATGCATTAACTAATTATGCTCTGCTACTCAATCTGATTCCAACTCCACAACTTGCTGCTCCACCACCCACCATCACGTATCCTGGGTATGATTCACATAAGGGAACACTTTTTGAGTAGAGAGAAGTTGCTCCAAGTGAGCCCGACAACATCTAGTTTCCAAATTGGATGCGATAAAGAAGACATTGTCCCAATTAACCAACGAGCTCACAAGAATGACATTAAACCCAATTATAAACCAAGGGAATTATCAATGATAAGTTGTTGCTCCAAATTCTTATTCTCAAAATCAGAACCGTAGTTACAACAATTACAACAACAATAACAATGAAGGAAGGAAGGACAACGATAACCAACATTCACAGAAAATGGCCGATCCTCCTATACAGTTTAATGCAATGGCGTTCAATTCTTATGAACCCACAACTGATGAAGGATCTAACAACACTATCGAAGAAGAATTTGTGTTCCCTTTTCAACAAGATTGTTAACAATGAATAGCTATGATTAGATAATTTTATATTAATATTCTATATTAATATATATATACTTGATAATATTACATATTTATGTATATCTAATATTATCAATATACTTATATATATATATATATATATATATATATATATATATATATATATATATATATATATATATATATATATATATATATATATATATATATATATATATATATATATATAATAGTATAACTAAGCCTTATATATATATATCGATCTGCACTATTGATGTGATATGATATTATCATATCAATAATACATATTGTTAATATGTATTATTGATACGATAATACATACCAATTAATATCGACTGCTATACCAAGTACTGACTATGATATATATCGAATGTCATACCGACTGTAATACATATCGGATGCCATATCGACTGTTATGCATATCGGCCACCATACCGACTGTTATATATATATATCGGATATCGTATGCAATATGTTATATTATTGTTAATTCATATAACATACTGCACGGTATACATATCTTACAATATGTATATCGTGCAGTATGTTACCCGTGGCTTATATAATACAAAAACATACGATACTGCACTTTACATATATCGTAGTTACAATATATGTAAAGTGCAGTCTTTAATATTCGATTATTGGTAAAGGTAATTTGTTATGAAAGGGCATCGGTATTGAAGGGACGTGACTCATTTATGAGTCACGTCTCCTTCTATGTGCAAAGTCATATATATATTGATAAATATTTTTGTATTTGAGATGAATTATATACAGCAGGTCTGAATAAGGATTATCATATACAAAATCAAGAAAAATAATAATATAAAACTAAAGTTTATTGTAATTTCACAAAGATCAAGAACCCGAGTATTCAGAGGTCCATGTCTTTCAAAGCAATAATCATAACACATACAATTTGAGAAGCATGAAGGAACCTCTTATGGATGGTATCCCCCTTGGATTACATCCTAAATGTTATGTTGTGGTGATTGATCAGGAAAGTACTGAAAAGTCTCTGGGGACTCTCACCGGGATTGGGGGTCGCGCCAAGGACAACGCGGTGGTTTGGGGGCAGCAGCCCCCGAGGAAATTTTTTTGGCCCTATTTTTTTGGCTACTTTTCCAGCTACTTTTCGGCTAATATTTTTCAGCTATTTTTTTGACCGACATGTTGTAACCAATTCTAACCCTAAAGCGAAAAAAGCTTGTATAAAACGGCTTAGGGTTAGGGATTTCATAATGAGGTATGGTTTTAGTACTTGCGACAAGATTGAGCTGTAAGAGATTACGAATTGTAATTAGGTTGTAATCACTGGATAATAAAATATTGGACTCGTTGTTGGTGGACGTAGCCCAGGGATTGGGTGAAACACATTAAATCTTTGTGTCTTGTGTTCTCTTATGTGTGGTTTATTATTTTCTGATATTGGTTATATTTGCATGTAACTGTTATTTCTGCCTTGTTAATCCTAACAAGTGGTATCAGAGCGAGGTTGTTTTTCAGTTATCCCCTGTAGGAAGATCTCACAGTTTAGTGGGAGTCTCACGGTTGAGTGGGAGAAATGGCAGACGAGGGTAGGCTAAAGGTTGAAAACTTTAATGGGTAGAACTTTCAGTTATGGAAAATGCAAATGGAGGACTATCTCTATCAGAAAGATCTATGACGACCATTGGAAGGAAAATCCAAGAAACCGTCAGCAATGACTGAGGAGGACTGGGACTTTTTGACTATTTTTCCAGCTGACATGTTGTAACCAATTCTAACCCTACAGTGGCAAAAACTTGTATAAAATGGCTTAGGGTTAGGGATTTCATAATGAGGTATGGTTTTAGTACTTGCAACAGGATTGAGCTATAAGGGATTATGAATTGTAATAAGGTTGTAATCACCGGATAATAAAATATTGGACTCGCTGTTGGTGGACGTAGCCCAGGGATTGGGTGAACCACGCTAAATCTTTGTGTCTTGTGTTCTCTTCTGTGTGGTTTATTGTTTTATGATATTGGTTATATTTGAATGTAACTGTTATTTCTGTCTTGTTAATCCTAACAAGTGGTATCAGAGCGAGGTTGTTTTTCAGTTATCCCCTGTAGGAAGATCTCATGGTTTAGTGGGAGTCTCACGGTTGAGTGGGAGAAATGGAAGACGAGGGTAGGCTGAAGGTTGAAAAATTTAATGGGCAGAACTTTCAGTTATGGAAAATGCAAATGGAGGACTATCTCTATCAGAAGGATCTATGGAAACCATTGGAAGGAAAATCCATGAAATTGTCAGCAATGATTGAGGAGGACTGAGATATTCTTGATAGAAAGACTCTTGGTAGTATTCGATTATGCCTGGCACAATCGGTGGCATTCAATATAAAACAAGCAAAGACGACTGAAGTTTTGATGCAAACCCTAGCGAAGTTGTATGAAAAGCCCTCCACTTCAAACAAGGTATTTCTTATGAAGCATTTGTTTAATATGAAAATGGCAGAAGGTGGGTTAGTTGCTGATCATTTAATTGAGTTTAATACAGTTGCCAGTCAATTATCTTCTGTTAATGTTATTTTTGATGAAGAAGTCAGGGCTCTCTTAATTTTGTGTTCTTTGCCTGAAAGCTGGAATGGCTGTTAGTAACTCTGTTTTTGGTTCTAATACCCTGAAATTTGATGATGTTGTTGGTGTTATTTTGAGTGAGGAAATTCATAGGAAAAACTCAGGTGGATCACATTAGGTAGTGTCTTAAACGCACAAAGCAGAGGTAGAACCAATGAGAGAGGAAACAATTCTGGAAATCGTGGAAAATCAAGAGGAAAATCAAAGGGAAAGAGGTCCGAATCCAAAGGGCCAAATGATTGTTGGTACTGTGGAAAACCAGGCCATAAGAAGAAAGATTGCTGGTCTCAAAAAAATAAAGAAGGAGACAAACAAGAAGGTAACATGGAGGCAAATGTGGTAAGTAATAAATCTGAAGAGGATGCTTTGATTCTTTCTTTAGAAAGTATTGATGATTCATGGGTTTTAGATTATGGGGCTTCATTTAATGCTACACCCCATAGAGGTTATTTTCTTGACTATGTCCAAGGGGATTTTGGGCTAGTTTATTTGGGAGATAATGAACTCTGTCAGATAGTTGGAAAGGGAAAAATTAAGATTACACTAGTAGATTTGAGGTCAAATTTCGACCAAATTTATCGACCAAAGTGGAAATGGTCTTAAAATTTTCTTTTTTTTTCCTTTTATCCCCGTGTTGGTCGAAATTTCGACCAATACGGGGATAAAATGTAAAAAAAAAGAAGAAGATGCATTTCATTTTTACTTTACCCCTTTCTTTTTCGGCGCGGGCGACAGCGGGCGGTAGCGGGTGAGAAGGCGGGGACAACTGTGTATGAATTTTTTGTCTCTAATTCTATTTTTTTTCTAAATTGTTATATGGTTTTATTGTTCTCGCAAAGTGTTAAGAAAGATGCAATAAATCTTCACATCTTTGTGTTGCTCTGGTGACAGTAACCAGTGTGGAACATTGTGTTGCTATCGAGTTTCTTTGTAATGAAATTTGTTAAACTGTGACAAAACTTTAATAAGCATTATCGAAGTTTCAATAAAATATGTTAGGGCATAGTTTATTGGTTTTATGAAACTGTGGAATCTGTGTTGAATAAAATTGTGATGTTATCCAGTTTGTATTATAAGAGGTTTTGAACTGTTATAACTGCATAGAATCATTTTAGACTTCACAGCTTGCAAGAATCGGTATATCGGGTTCGATTATATGTTAAATCCTTGACTTGCGGTTCCCCAAATGGTTATCAATACCTTTGGATGGAGAGCAAGCCAAGGATAGATGTAAACAATGAAACATTAAGCACAGAAAATGGGAAGCAATTGGCTGCTTCTAGAACCGATGCCCGAACTAGTGCATAAAAGGTGTAATCAAATCGGTGCCTAATCGACACACATTACGTGAACAGTTCGCAAATTGTGCCCTAAATAAACAATAAACAAGAAAACAAACAGTGAGTCAATTAGATGAACATATTTTTGGATACCCTAGACCGTAAAAGGGGTGAATACAACCCAGTGGTAAACAGGTGTTTAATACCAGTCGAATTTGATTGCACAGTCTCAAAGGAATGTTAGATATTAACAGTAAAGACAATCTGTCGAATCCAGATTGAGGATACTCTGAATTTGTGAAGAATCATCTGCTGTGAAAGAATGTTTAAAGTGGGGAAGTTCGATAGCCAAAAGTCAAGCTAGGCTTACAAAATATTTTACCGATTGCAACCACTCATCAAACCACTGCTAAAAATTCCAGATGGAACCGAGTTTAAATTGATCAAATAGACTCGAAGATTCCCTATACAAGTTTGCAGTGATAGTTAGTGGTTAAAGAGGTAAAGTCACAAGCCTTATCAATACCTGTAGAAGAACACATTGTGCCTGCTCTGTTCACATTGCAGAAACAGAGAAAATAAGAAGAATCAAATACAAATCTTCAAGTTAAAGTTGTGATCAGGTGTAACACAGAGAGTTATGTTCAAAAGAGTGAATATACATATATTGTAAACACAGAAGTTATATTTGCCTGTGGTAAGAAACAGAACCGGAAAACATCACAAGCTAAGTTTGGTAGATTGTGTAAAGAAATTACATTCATTGATTGACAGTCTGAAATTTATATTTTCTGTTACCAAATTGAGGGATTTGGAATTATCAGTTGAATTTGTGACTGTGCTTGGAGTCATTAATCGTGTGAACCTATAATAGAATGTGGGAATCTATTCAAACTTTATCTGTCTAAAGCTTGGCATCAAACTGTTATGATTTCAAGAATAGGTTACACATTTGGTGTTATTTTCTTTTATTAGAATCAACAAATTAAAAGTGACACTCACTATAAGGACAGTCACAAATGAGGACAATCACAAATGAGGACATCTCACAGTGACTATCCCTTGTGTAATTGCCACTTGAATGCATTGCTATTGAACCACATTAATGCTTTTTTCCTTCAACAAATGAGGATAGTCACTGTAAAGACAACATGATAATGTACACTCACTGTAAGGACAATCACAAATGAGGACATCTCACAGTGACTGTCCCTTGTGTAATTGCCACTTGAATGTATTGCTATTCAGCCACATTAATGCTTTTCTTCTTCAACAAATGAGGATAGTCACTCTAAAGACAACATGATAATGTACACTCACTGTAAGTGTACATTATCATGTTGTCATGATAATGTACACTCACTATAAGTGTACATTATCATGTTGTCTTTATAGTGACAGTCCTCATTGAAGTGGCAATTACACAAGGGATAGTCACTGTGAGAACTTCTCATTTTGTGAAATTACACAAGGGACAGTCACTGTGAGATGTCCTCATTTGTGACAAGGACAATCACACATGAAGACATCTCACAGTGATTCTCCCTTGTGTAATTGCCACTTGATCAAATGTATTGCTATTGAGCCACATTAATGCTTTTCTTCTTCAACAAATGATGACAGTCACTCTAAAGACAACATGATAATGTACACTCACTATAAGGATAGTCACAAATGAGGACATCTCACAGTGACTATCCCTTGTGTAATTGCCACTTGAATGCATTGCTATTGAACCACATTAATGCTTTTTTCCTTCAACAAATGAGGATAGTCACTGTAAAGACAACATGATAATGTACACTCACTGTAAGGACAGTCACAAATGAGGACATCTCACAGTGACTGTCCCTTGTGTAATTTGCACTTGAATGCATTTCTATTGAACCACATTAATGCTTTTTTCCTTCAACAAATGAGGACAGTCACTGTAAAGACAACATGATAATGTACACTCACTGTAACGACAGTCACAAATGAGGACATCTCACAGTGACTGTCCCTTGTGTAATTGCCACTTGAATGTATTGCTATTCAACCACATTAATGCTTTTCTTCTTCAACAAATGAGGATAGTCACTCTAAAGACAACATGATAATGTACACTCACTGTAAGTGTACATTATCATGTTGTCTTTACAGTGACTGTCCTCATTCAAGTGGCAATTACACAAGGGACAGTCACTGTGAGAACTTCTCATTTTGTGAAATTACACAAGGTCACAAAAATTACAAAACAAAAATAATATTACAGTTCACAAAAATAATTTTGTGAACTTCTAATATTATGACACATGAGGAAAGTCACTGTGAAGACAACATGATAATGTACACTCACTATAAGATCGATGTTGATGCAGAGTGGCAACAAAAGGTGATGGAATTCAATCAAATGCTTGTTTAAACCCACAAACTCCTATTAGGCTTCAAAGCCACTCAAATACAAAATAGTCACAAAACCTTAGATCTGGATTCCAAACTTTCAAAGATGGTGTTAGATGTGTTAAGAAAGAGGATTCAACAGGTTTCAAGAAGTTTCAACACTTCAAACAATTCTTAGCAAGCAATTTTCTCAAAACTGTCAAATAGGCCTAATTGCCCCTTTTCTAGTCCTCCAGCAGCGTTATAACCCAAATAACTCAAAATTTATCCAAATGAACCTGCAAAAAAATTAGCATTCTAGATACCCTTTTGGGAGAACTATAACATACTAAAAAACCAGTATCAACTTCTTTGGAAAATGTGCCCCAAAACCTTGACTGTCACTATTTTTCAAGAGGAATTAGTGATGTTTTACAAAGCAAGTGTGCTAAAAACATATCCAAAAGCCACCAAATTCATAGGACATTCCTATTTTGTGTCCAATTAGATGATTCAACAACCCATTTCACTTTATGACTTCATTTGCTACCAAAACCCCAAATTTGCCCTTAAAACCCTCTATAACCTAGGGTATCCCCAATCTAACACTTCCACTCACTTCCAGGTCATAAAATTCATTTTTCACCATGAATTCAACATATTATTGAAGAATATAAAATAATATTTATACCTTGTTAAGCCAGATGTCTGGCTGCTACACATGGCATGTATTTGGGTACCCAAACTTGTCCAAACAACCATCAACTTTGCATTTCTTTCACATTCTCCTGCAAAACTTCACTTTTCTGGTTTATTCATGGTTAGATAGACTTGTTAGTGCTTCTAGGGTCCATCCTAAGGATCAGATGTACAAAGATAGGATGGTACCCCCATTTACCATTGAAGAATCAAAGCAAACTTTCAGTTTCAGCGTTACAACAGCAAATAAACTTGCAATAAACACTCAAAATAATATGAAAGTGACTCAATAACCCTTAAATGTATCTTACCAACATAAATGAATGATTATCACATCCAATACACTTAAATCTTGCAAGAAAATATCAGATTTTCATTAAATTATGCCCTGTCTGTACAAATCTTGTACTTTGCCGTACATAACAATGCCTTCTCCTCTTTCATCAGGTTAACACAACTTATATAGGTGTACATACACCTGTCTAACTGATCAAGCTGGTTAGAAATGTTTTATTTAACAAACAAATACTAAATCCTAAGTTTCCCTCCAAAATGCCTACATGACCATTTATATTCAAATTCAAATTTATAAACTATGCATTCTATAACTTTTATGACATTCTAACCTATGTTATTGACTCAAAATGATCTCAAGACCTTATTGAATATGACAAAATATAAAAGCACCCTCTAGGACACCCTTATGGCTCATTAGGCCATTTTACATCAAGTTGCCCATAGGCTTTATCAAGAATTTTATGACTCTTGACTGGTAAAGTACATTGTTCATTACAATATGCCATTATTGGCCTTAAAATATCCCAGTTGACATGTAGGAATGCCTTTGATCTTCTGGTTCCATCTTGTTCCAAGGTGTTCCTAGTTGACTTGATAGGTGCCCCTGCACCAGATGTCCTCATTTGTGACTGTCCTTAAAGTGAGTGTACATTATCATGTTGTCTTTAGAGTGACTGTCCTCATTTGTGACTGTCCTTACAGTGAGTGTACATTATCATGTTGTCTTTAGAGTGACTGTCCTCATTTGTGATTGTCCTTACAGTGAGTGTACATTATCGTGTTGTCTTTATAGTGACTGTCCTCATTTGTGACTATCCTTACAGTGAGTGTACATTATCATGTTGTCTTTAGAGAGATTGTCCTCATTTCACTGGGCATGATGAGAAAGGCAGATATACCTATCAAATAATAGAGGCAAGAATCTTTGATTACAGACATATTTATAAGAACCTTGCTTAGTATTTGTTAGCATATGTGCAATGACTATATTTATGATCTTTGCAGGCATATCAATGTCCTCATTTGAAGAGCTAGCACAAAGTATATGTGTGAAAATTTATTTCTAATTATTAATATATTGATGGAGGTGACTAGAGCTCTATTACAAATGAAAGATAAAATATTAAATTATTTAATTAGTTTCAAGTTGAAAATATTGTAACAATTAATGTATCTATGAATTGATGGAAGGATTCATGTGTTTGCATCCATTTATCCTGCTTAGTCTAGTGGAGTAGTCACTTACTCCCTACTTAGAAATTTCCAAATTGTGGGGTGAGAATGCTAAAGTCCTCATTTTCATTTAAATGAGAAAATAAAAATGGAGATGATGTAGGTTTTTCTTCTCTTTTTTTTTACCTTCTTGGTCTTTGGATTTAAAAAGAAGAGAGGCATGAGGAACCAAAAAATCAGCAAGATACTTATCCAAAAAAGCTAAGAGTAAATTGTCCCATATTTGAAAAAAAATTATAATTTGTATTTGGTTATTATTTGGGATATGTGATGTTTTATAGATTTGAGATTAAAAGATCTATTTTTTTTTTAACATTTGACAAATAGATTGCATACTCGATATGCTTCAATATTTTGCATCCATCTTTGCATAGGTATACGATAAAGATAAAATCTTTGAAGACATTCATTTTCAATATTTCTAATTATTATGACTATATGTCAACATCCACTAAAATAGGTATGTTTATTTATATCACATTTTTATCGTGCACACATTTACATGTGTAGTTAGCTTTAAACAACTCCTCCAAAAGTATTTAATATATATCTAGGTTCAAAGTGCTTCTAATTTTTATACTTGAGTTTTTTGTGTGAATTTTTTGTAGGAGATATTTTGTAGTCATTGCAGAAGATGGAAACATACAAGATGTTAGAAGCTTGTTATTGATTGTTTATTATGTTTCACAGAAGAGAAGATGGGGTTAACAAAGGAAGAATTAAGTAACAAAATGTTGCTTATTGTAGACTTAGTGATATATTGATGATCTATCATGTTGATTTATCTAAATTTGAATATATTTTTTAATTTAATTTAAATACATCTTGGGTTTAAATTGATTCAATGTGCAATATATTTTTAAAAATTTGTTATGTAGGAGCTGCCAAGAATTTATTTACTTGTGAATTAGACCTTCTAAATTATAGTATGAATTTTTTTACTTGTGAATTAGAGTTTACTCAATTATAGAATCATCGTACATAGAAGGGAGATGGTCACTTTATTGCAAGTGGCATCTTGTTTTTTAGAATATTGAACTTAGATGATTATCTTGTTTTTCATAAGGGGGGTGATTATCGTTTATTGCATACTATTTCATTCTCTAAAATTGATTATATATAAAAGAGATAAGAATCAACATAGATAAGAAGGAGATGATTATCATTTATTGGTTATTTTTTATTGTGTAGTATGTTATTTTCTAAGAATCAATGTAGATAAGATGGAGATGATTATCTTTTCTTATAGGGTATCTTGTTTTATTTTATTTTGTTTAGACAAAAGTGGAAGAACCACTATATATATTTATATTTATAAAAATTGATTCAAAAAGAGCTCAATCAGGAAAGAACCAGGAAGAAAACTCGACATCGTCGCTTTATATACAAAGGTTTAAAAGAAAACCTTAACGCTATTTGATTAGTTTGTTACATTCGGAAGGTCGTGGTCACCTTTGAAGAATGCAAGTGGTCAAAGACCCATACATTTCAAATTTTGAACTGCTAGTGGCTAAATTCAAAAATCAAATATGATGCATCTCTAAACCAATCCCATAGGATGCATCTCTAAATCAAAATCTTGCAAAATAGCCATCTATTTCTCATGACGCTCTCCCAAATCTGACTACATAACCAATCTCTTGACCACTTGGTCAGGCATAATGGCATATATATTGCTTCTCAAGATATATTGTCTAAACTTCTTGAATTATCTAACCAAGCTGAAAGCTTATTTCTCGAGGGCCCAATACCTCACTTCAACATTATTGAAAGGTGAACTCATAAAATTGATGCAGAGGCTTAGGGTGTCCAATCTAACACCTTTTTAAGCTTACAAAAATTAAGATAGATCTCCTCTTGCTTCTTCTGTACATGCACCAAATTTTCCACCCAAGTGGAGTGGCGGATAGGAAAAACTATCGTTGCAGCAAGTAACTTTTGAACTTCCTTGAAGATTAAGGGTTCTATCAACAAATTAATAGGTTGCTACTTTTGTATGAATGACTTTATGTTAGGCTTGAGAGTTATGTCATGGGTGATGATGGAAGTATCAAATATCTTCAGATCTTCATATCAAGTTGTGTTAACTTACCGATGACTTGATGCTTGACTCTCAGTAAAATGGTGATATAGGGTCCTTATATTACACATAATTTTGATTAAAAGTTAAAATATAGCATTAAAATCTAAATGATAAAGATATTTCATATGATGTTTTCAATATTAAAATGGTTGAGAAAATGGTTGTTCACTAACGATTTTTATCAGCAGGTTGCAAACAAATCATCCTTCTTCCACCAACGAGTCATTCCATTCAAGAAAGACCATGTCTGACGATATCAACACACAAACAAATAGGGAGACAATTGCTAGACTATGGTCTAACTTAAAAAGAAAGGGTGATGGAAAATGTTATTGTCCTTGCAAACTTTGTAAGGGCTTAAAGACTCGAAGATATCTAATCAAAACAGCTGAGGAACATTGTAGGCAACATGGTCACATTGAAGGGGGAAATGAATTTCGTCCATTGGTATGTATTTTAATATTTTATAAAATACATAAGACATGATTTGATGATGACAACATGATCATGGTTAATATAAGGTCATCATTTTCATATAGGTCAACGTCCCTAAATTTCATGTTATGGACCATGACAATCTGGAGAATGTGGATTTCCAAACGAGGGAACATGGAGGTGTGAACATAGAAGTAGAAGGTAATGATATCATGGAAGAAGACCACGATGATGAAGAAGATCAATATGATCATGATGATCAAGATGATGATGATGTTGATGCAGAGCTTGATTTACCTTTACTTGAGAAGGCACACGAGCCCCTATATGAAGGCTCTGAAACAACTCTTCTTGCCGCTGCATTGTTGTTGGTGAACCTGAAGGTTATGAATGGTTTATCCAATGTAGCAATGACACGTATGTTAAGGTATGTCATATTTTTTCATTATTTTAGTCGTAATTCCCTTGCAATTAATATTGGATGAATCGTGTAGCAATTAATATTCTTTAAATTAACAAATTATATTTTTGGTCGTAGGTTGGTAGGTGAGTGTTTGTTACCACCATCAAACATCCTACCTCGCTCGTACCCAGAATTATCTGTCGTTATGAAAGATATTGGAATGGAATATCAAACAATACATGCATGTCCGAACGATCATATTATATATTATAAACATCATGAATTTGCAACAGAATGCCCTATTTGTCATATTAGTAGATATCAATCAGATCGAATAACAAAAAAGGTGCCTCGCAAGGTTCTTCGACATATTCCCATTATTCCACGTCTGCAATGATTATTCAAGTGCAATAGCTTGGCACAATTTATGGATTACCATGCACGCAATAGAAGTCAAGATGGCATTATGCGAATGTCTGCAGATGGCTCGGCATTTAAGGAAATAGAAGAAAAATGGCCACACTTTAAAGAAGAACCTCGTAATCTCAAGCTTTCATTGGCAGCGGACGGTGTCAATCCGTTTGGAGAGATGAGATCTACTTACTCGGTGTGGCCTATTTTTGTTATCAACAATAACATTCCTCCTTGGTTGTCCATAAAGAGGGAGCACATAATGTTGTCACTGATTGTTCCAGGTATATTTTGATTTAATGGTCATCTAAATTAATTTATTATTAATAATCCATCAAAATGGTCATAATAATTATGTAATGTTTTTGTTCATTCAACTAGGTAAGTACCAAGTTAAAGATATCAATGTATATATTGAGCCCCTTATCGACGAGTTGATGGTGTTATGGAATGGGGTCACTATGTATGACATCTCTAGACCAATAGGACAAAGACAATTTCAATTCCATGCAATGCTTGTATGGACAATACATGATGCCCCTGGGCTAACACATTTTTGTGGTATGTTCTCTTCATAACGCCTCTTTTTTGGTATGTTATAGTGCTAACACAAAGTTAACACATTTAATCCAATTAGACATGATCTTGTAGGTCTTCAGACAAAGGGAAAATTTGCATGTCCAGTTTGTGGTCCAAAGACAAAATCTCGTCATTCAAAAAGTTTGAGAAAGCAGGTGTTCGATGAGAATAGACACTTTCTCCACAGAAATCATAAGTACCGAATTATTGAAAAACATCTTTTCAATGGGAAAGAAGAGACTACATCAAAGCCATGGAGAATGACACCTCACCTATGGAAGTTGGCATACAATAAAATAAATTGTCGAGGTAATGTTATTCCATCTGATGGGTTTTGTTTCAAATTTATCTTTTGATATTGTGTTTTGTTTACTGATGATGTAATTGATGCTTGTGAAGGTCGTCAAGGCATCAATGACCAACTTCCAAAAGGACTCAAAAGTTATCCTACGCAATTTACTAGGTTGCCGTACTAGGAGCAACTCCTAATCGTGCATTTGTTTGATCCTATGCATATTGGAAAGAATGTAACAGAGACATTATGGAAAATATTGGATGGAAGGCGTGACAAAGACCAAATCATCAAAATTTGTAGTGACATTGAAGAATCCAACCATGCAATGAAAATTTTTATTCAATCCAATCAAAATGGAGACCAGATTGATACAAGTGCTCTTCCATGGTTATTGTCGGAGAAACAGAGCAATGCTATAAAAGAAATTATAAAGAAAATACGATTTCCTACAGGATTTTCTGCGAACATAAATGATCTCATATCAAAGAAAAGTGAATTTGGGCCAGGGATGAAAACACACGATTGACATATATTTATTAAGGTAATTCATATTACTTTGTATTCACTATATATTTGTATACTGCATGTGGTTTTCATTGCATTCTTTTATAAAATATTGACGAGATCATTTTACAAATATTGCAGTATGTTCTACCTCTATCTCTCCCACACCACTTTGCCAACGGTGTCAAACAAGTTATATATGATCTTGGAAAATACATGAGGTGGTTGTCATCTAAAGAAATCAATAAAGAAGATATAAAATACTGGAAGAGAAAAATTCCTCTTCTTATGTGTGAAATGCAAAAGTGTCTACCTTCAACTTTTTTCAATGCACAAGAACATTACCTCTTACATCAAGTTGAGGAGATTGAATTGTGCGGACCTGTACCAACTTGGTCAATGTGGATGGTTGAGAGACACTTGAAATTTTTGAAAGACTTGGTTTGACAGAGAGCACATCCTGAGGGTTCTATGGTAGAGGGATATATGGTATACCAGACCATGGTGTACATTAGTGAATATCTTCCTAAGTTTGCAGTAAAGATCCATGTAGATCGTATTTGGGATCCCAACTCCATTAACAAATTTGAAGGGGAGCACTTGATGGGCAAAGGTAGATTGAGGAAAGTGAGAGGTAAATTTAAGATGTTATTGTAGTTAATTAATTCTTATAAATCTGGTCGAGAGTCGGATGCAATAAATCTAAGATGTTTTTGATACAGCTGGTCGAGAATGGGATGCAATACATTTGTATATTGCAAACAATCTTGATTGGATGACGGTATGGATTGAACGATGTCAACAAAATGGTTGTTCATTAACATGGGAAGGTGTTGCTTCATTGGTTAGAGAAGCTCATCGTAATGGAGATCCCAATGTTACTCCAATGGTAATTGATCTAGCACATGGTTTAAGAGGTGGATAGGTACGTACAAATTTATTAATGATCATGACTCATATGTTTCATATCAACTCATGATACAAATAATTTACACACTTTAAAAATTGCAGGTCAAGCACCACAAAGCTATGTACTATCATGGCCACAAATTTCGTATAAAAAAGTTGGATGATACAAAGAAAACTTGTGATTTTGGGATAAGTGTAGTTTTCGAGGTCACCAATATATCATCTAGAAATGACCTACATCCTCAACAATCTCAAAATCAATACTATGGCATCTTAGATGATATAATTGAGTGCGACTTTAACTCCTTCAAAGTAGTTCTATTTGTCGTCAAATGGTACAGGCTACGACTGAATCAAAATGATCCAGATAGAACTGTTATTCAACATGATAATGAATTTACAATGATTAATACAAGGTTGTTTGAGCCAGTTGGAGATGAGCCCTATGTTCTTCCAAGCCAGTGTGAGCAAGTGTTTTACTCAGAGGTTCCACATAAACAGGGTTGGTCATTTGTTGTTAGACATGATCCAAGAGGAAGGCCGATAAAGTATAATGTTATGGAAGAAGAAGATACTGAAGATGATGAAGAAGCAGATGATGATGATGATGATGATGATGATGATGATGATGATGATGATGATGATGCTGATGGTGGTGATGATGATGATGATGATGATGATGATGATGATGATGATGATGGTGATGACGATGGTGATGGTGATCATGGTTATGATGATTGCGGTGATGTTGTTGATGATGGCAATGATGGCGATGATGGCAATGGTGATGGCGATGATGATGATGATGATGATGATGATGATGATCAATGACATAATTGAAATGGTTACATATTTATTGTGTTCAATTCTAATGATTACATATTTATGTTTTGCTTTAAATTGTAATGGTTACATATTTATTCTGTTCAATTCTAATGATTATGACATATGTGATTTATAATTACCAATTTTTTGTTTACGATGCTCAATTAATTGTTGTTGATACATGTATATTTGTGTTTGATTATCACCCTTTTTGCAAACAGGCAATTGACTACAGACATTGTCACCCCGACCTTCTGTTGACGATCTTGCATTCCACACATAAGGTAAATTTGTTCATGTTTACGATGTTGCATATTGTTCATGTTATCTTCTAAGTTATTTGTAGCATACGTATCATGTAATATTTAGCTAACTTAAGATAAATGATTAACATATGCAGTAAATTTGACCCCTTTGGCGTGGATCGTGCACAGTGACATGGATCGGCATGTATAAGTCAATAAATAGACATAATTTTCTTATATTCTTCTTGTTTATCATTGAGCACATATGTTATAAATAGACATATTATATAATCATATAATGTATATATAGACAAAGAACCGTATAGAAATATAATATATAATCACTTTCAACCTAGTACATTTTATATCTCTCATGTATAGACAAAGAAGAATTGTACGTATGGGTCACGAATTGATTATTCTATATATATTGACGTGGCAATATCTCATTTGATGGATTGCAACACCCACCAAATAGGTATTTGTCAGATCTATCTACATCGAATGAGGGAAATGAGGGAATGCTAGATGAAAGTTCTACATGTAGTACGGCTAAAATAGGGAGATCAACTAGAGGTCAAAAGATTAGAAAAAAATTTGACAAACGCATGCAATATTTCCTTGCTAATGGGGGGTCATGTTCTTATGATGATGAGACCAAAGGCGACATCAAGGTGCCCTTTCGGTACACACACATTGAGAAAGAATGGGTACCCAATGAGCTACCTCCAATTAATACTAATTTTTGTGTTAATGAGAGGATATATCGCATTGCTCCATCCTCATTACATGGTTTGGGCCTATTTTCCATGGATGGGATAAAGGTATATTACAATAGAGTTGTTGAATTGTTCGAGTATGTCGGTCCGTGTTACAATTACAATGATTGGATGCGGATTGTTCAATATAAAAAAAGTATGCGTAGGTATGCACTATCAGCTAATTATATACAAAGGAAAGAAAATGATCAAAGTAAAAGATTTGCAATGTACATTGATGGGAGACCAAAAGCAATAGGTAATATTGCGTGTTTTATAAATAGTACGCGACCTTCATCAACTAATAAGAAACCCAATTGCATTTTTGAGGCAGTTACCACTCATTGGCTCTAGGTGATGCTTACGGAGGTGAAGCACCGGGACTTCCCGGAAGGTCATCCATCCCAGTACCACTCCAGCTCGAGCACGCTTAACTACGGAGTTTCCTCCATGGTTAAACCCACTCTGCTTGCATCCTCATTTGCAAAACCTTCACCAAGTGTTATGCCTTATGAACCATTCATTAGAAAGCCCCTTAAGCTCATCAATTAATAAGTAGGAGATATTTTCCACAGCAAGTCAAATTGTGATATTGCTATCAAGATTCAACTGTGTAGTTTTTTGAGTCAAACTCATTGACCCGTGATTCATGAGTAGTGGTTCACACCAAAGAATCAAAACTCAGACTCGGCAAGGCTGACTTGACCCGTGACTCACCGATGACTCGGCAACGAATCGACTATGACTCGGCAAAAAAAAAAAAAAAGAGATTTCTTAAAATTTAAAACTTGTTTCAGGCACCCATTATTGAATAAAGCTTAAAAACACATCACATCACATCTAAAGGTCAAATAACATCTAAAGGATATGGTTAAGAGAACAAAGTATAATCGATAATGAAGGGAACGAATGGTAATTGTTATGAACAGTCACGTCACTTCATTATGAACTAACATGTCATTTCTAATGTGAACAGTCACGTCTTTTCTTATTTGCTAGTTCAATATATATAGATATTCAAATGTGTAGATTCAATCAATAAACAAGGCAATTTGATCACTATTTTTTCCATTACATTCATTGTCTTCATTCCATCTCTCCAATTTGAATCTTGTGGATCATTGATTCTTAGCATTTCAATCTTCATTGTCCCAAGGTGTTTGTCCTACTGTTCCCTTTAACAACTCATGAATGCTCATTGATGAATCATGGCTGTTCTAACTGATATTCTTGTGATACATCGTCAGCTCTTCTCATTTCTTTATGATTCTTCTTATTTATTCATTGGCTAACTTTTTTGACATTCCTTGGACTGCTCTTCATGACCTATCATTTACTTACTATTCTAATCCTTATTGTGATTGCTCTAACAGTGAATGTCACTGTTTCTAACAGTATATGTCATTGTTTCATCATGTAATCACTGCTATACATCACTGCTCTGATCGATTTTCTTTTCATTGCTATCACATTGCAAAACACTACTTTTAATCATCTTTTATCAGTGACTTTTCATGACTAATGACTGCTTTAGGATTCATTCTTCTGTTTGCTGTCTTCTTTCTTTGAACACTGTCCTTGAACACTCACTGAAGACTACTGTCATCAGAAATTCATGAAGCCTACTGTCATTAGAGATTCATGAAGATGATCAATGTCCTTAGACATTGATGTGACTGTTTGTTAATTATCATGTCCTCTCATAACAGTCATGATTTTCACCGATATTCTTCTGCATTTCTCCATTTCTGATCACTGTCATAAAAATGAAAGCCACTGTCCTCCAGCATACTGTCTTCTACATCCTTTTGTTTGCTGCTCTCATTCGTGGATTATTGCTCATATCATTGTTATTATGACTGCATCATTGGCATAGTCTTCCTTCTTGAAACAACAGATTATTGTCTTGTTCTAAGTGATTATCACAATTTTTCTCATCCTTCAACAACATGTATATCACTGTTGTTGACAAGTCTATGGCTCGAGCCTGCCGCGGCGCGGGTCATGAGGCACAGACCCGCAAGTTATGGCCATGACCCGCTGACTCGGTGAGTCACGCGGGTCATGCCCCATAACTCGGCCCATGACTCAGCCGGGTCACCAAAACTTGGGAGCCATGGCTCGACCCGCGAGTCAGGATAACTCGCCTGACTCGCTGCGGGTTTTGATACTCTGGTTCACACGAACCCATCTCTCATGAGAATGAATGGAACACTTAGCACTCATTGGCTCTAGGTGATGCTCATAGAGGTGAAGCACCGAGACTTCCCGAGAGGTCACCCATTCCAGTACTACTCCAACTCGAGTACACTTAACTACGGAGTTTCCTCCCTAGTTAAACCCACTCTGCTTGCATTCTCATTTGCAAAACCTTCAAGTGTTGCACCTTATGAACCAGTTGATGAGCTTAAGGGGCTTTCTAATCGATGGTTCATAAGGCACAACACTTGGTGAAGGTTTTACAAATGAGAATGCAAGCAGAGTGGGTTTAACCACGGAGGAAACTCCGTAGTTAAGTGCGCTCGAGTTGGAGTAGTACTGGGATGGGTGACCTCTCGGGAAGTCCCGGTGCTTCACCTTTGTGAGCATCAGCTAGAACCAATGAGTGCTAAGTGTTCCATTCATTCTCATGAGAGATGGGTTCATGTGAACCACTACTCATGAATCAAGGGTCAATGAGTTTGACTCAAAAAACTACACAGTTGAATGTTGATAGCAATATCACAATTTGACTTGCTGTGGAAAATATCTCCTACTTATTAATTGACAAGCTTAAGGGGCTTTCTAATGAATGGTTCATAAGGAATAACACTTGGTGAAGGTTTTGCAAATGAGGATGCAAGCAGAGTGGGTTTAACCATGGAGGAAACTCTGTAGTTAAGCGTGCTCGAGCTGGAGTGGTATTGGGATGGATGACCTCCCGGGAAGTCTCGGTGCTTCACCTCCGTAAGCATCACCTAGAGCCAATGAGTGCTAACTGTTCCATTCATTCTCATGAGAGATGGGTTCATGTAAACCACTACTCATGAATCACAGGTTAATGAAAAGACCAAATTTGAGGTCAATAAACATGGCAAACTGAATCAATGACTTGAAAGAATTTTTTTAGCTTGCTACTACAGGCTGACTGAACTCCACATTTTTTAAGTGCTTGGAACCCATGAACAGTTCATTGCTTCTATCTTCTAGCCATATTAATCTTTGATGTTCATGCATCTCACATCTTTTTCCATTCTACTCACATCTTTTTCGCTACATTCTTGATATGGATTTCTTTTGGGGATTTGTTAAACAGCTCACTGGTTTTTTTTGTACGTCCATATCTTGCTTACATACTGAATTATTCCTTATTACATTACAATGACCTTTAGACTTGATTATGAATTTTGCTTTGAATATTGAGTCTAACATTGCAATTGAACATCTCTGAATGCCATTCCACTCCTGGGCTCAGGTGCCCTGCTGGATGCCCCAGCATCATCAACCAAGTGGTACAAATGATCAAATCCCACAGACAGTCTGTAGCTATGACTGAGTCTAAAAAGGCAGAGAGACCTACACTAGTGACTCAGAAGAAACTTCAGCTTTCAAAAACAAAGCCAATTAGGTTGGCAGACTTGTGGATCGGGCCAGCATTTGGTGGAAGAGGAAGAAATATGACTAGAACTCTGAAGGCCCACTATAATGGATTTCTGTATTCAACCATGAGAGCATAAGAGAGAGCTGATATCATGTATCAAAATATTAAACACACATTCTTCCAGCCAGCAGAGAAGGAGATGATTACTTTGCTTCATTTTCATTTGCATAACCATATTATGGTGGGAACTAAGAAGACTAAGGATGTCCAATTTTATGTGGAAGTAATGGACGTGGTCCAAACTTTAGGAGGGGCAAGAAGGTCCATGTATGATCCCGATGAAATTGAGGAAGAGCAGCAAGAGAGGGACAGGAAAAATCAAATCAATGGAGAGTTTGAAGGGTTTGTTAAATGAGTAACAGAGCTATGGGAGCAGCCTCATCTAAAAGATTTTGAACTGGAGTTTGATATACCATTTAGAGAGCTAGGTTTTCATGGAGTTCCTTTCAAAGCCTCTGCTTTTATTGTTCCTACCGTAAACTATTTGGTAGAGTTGGTGGAATTGCCTTTCTTAGTAATAACCATTAGTGAGATTGAGATAGTTAACCTTGAGAGAGTACGACTTGGGCAAAAGGCATTTGATATGGCTATTGTTTTCAAAGACTTCAAGCAGGATGTACTCCGCATTGATGTTATTGATCCTCAATCTTCTCTTGATGGCATCAAAGAATGGCTAAACTCAATGGATATAAAGTATTATGAAAGCAGAATGAACTTGAACTGGTGGCCAATTTTGAAGACCATTTCAGATGATCCAGATAAATTTATTAAAGATGGTGGATGGGAATTTCTGAATTGGGAAATCCATCTTCCTTTTGGGTGACAGAATCCAATAGATGCTTCAAAATGTTTGAAGTTATTTCACCAAGCTTTATCAAATGGATATCTCAGGAGAATGAATGGAACAGTTAGCACTCATTGGCTCTAGGTGATGCTTATGGAGGTGAAGCACCGAGACTTCCCAGGAGGTCATCCATCCCAGTACCACTCTAGCTCGAGCACACTTAACTAAGGAGTTTCCTCCATGGTTAAACCCACTCTTCTTGCATCCTCATTTGCAAAACCTTCACCAAGTGTTATGCCTTATGAACCATTCATTAGAAAGCCCCTTAAGCTCGTCAATTAATAAGTAGGAGATATTTTCCACAGCAAGTCAAATTGTGATATTGCTATCAACATTCAACTGTGTAGTTTTTTGAGTCAAACTCATTGACCCATGATTCATGAGTAGTGGTTCACATGAACCCATCTCTCATGAGAATGAATGGAACAGTTAACACTCATTGGCTCTAGCTGATGCTCACAGAGGTGAAGCACCGGGACTTCCCAAGAGGTCACCCATTCCGGTACTACACCAACTCGAGCGCACTTAACTATGGAGTTTCCTCCCTGGTTAAACCCACTCTGCTTGCATTCTCATTTACAAATCCTTCACCAAGTGTTGCGCCTTACGAACCAGTTGATGAGCTTAAGGGGCTTTCTAATCGATGGTCCATAAGGCACAACACTTGGTGAAGGTTTTGCAAATGAGAATGCAAGCAAAGTGGGTTTAACCACGGAGGAAACTCCATAGTTAAGTGCGCTCGAGTTGGAGTAGTACTGGGATGGGTGACCTCTCGGGAAGTCACGGTGCTTCACCTCTGTGAGCATCAGCTAGAACCAATGAGTGCTAAGTGTTCCATTCATTCTCATGAGAGATGGGTTCATGTGAACCACTACTCATGAATCACGGGTCAATGAGTTTGACTCAAAAAACTACACAGTTGAATGTTGATAGCAATATCACAATTTGACTTGCTATGGAAAATATCTCCTACTTATTAATTGACGAGCTTAAGAGGATTTCTAATGAATGGTTCATAATGCATAACACTTGGTGAAGGTTTTTCAAATGAGGATGCAAGCAGAGTGGGTTTAACCATGGAGGAAACTTTGTAGTTAAGCGTGCTCGAGCTGGAGTGGTACTGGGATGGATGACCTCCCGGGAAGTCCCAGTGCTTCACCTCCATAAGCATCACCTAGAGCCAATGAGTGGTAACTGTTCCATTCATTCTCATGAGAGATGGGTTCATGTAAACCACTACTCATGAATCACAGGTTAATGAAAAGAACTCTGAATTTTTGAATTGGGAAATCCATCTTCCATTTGGGTGATAGAATCCAATAGATGCTTCAAAATTTTTGAAGTTCTTTCACCAAGCTTTATCAAATGGATCTCTCACGAGAATGAATGGAACAGTTACCACTCATTGGCTCTAGGTGATGCTTATGGAGGTGAAGCAATGAGACTTCCCGGGAGGTCATCCATCCCAGTACCACTCCAGCTCAAGCACGCTTAACTATAGAGTTTCCTCCATGGTTAAACCCACTCTGCTTGCATCCTCATTTGCAAAACCTTCACCAAGTGTTATTCCTTATGAACCATTCATTAGAAAGCCCCTTAAGCTCATCAATTAATAAGTAGGAGATATTTTCCACAGCAAGTCAAATTGTGATATTGCTATCAAGATTCAACTGTGTAGTTTTTTGAGTCAAACTCATTGACCTGTGATTCATGAGTAGTGGTTCACACGAACCCATCTCTCATGAGAATGAATGGAACAATTAGCACTCATTGGCTCTAGCTGATGCTCACAGAGGTGAAGCACCAGGACTTCCTGAGAGGTCACCCATTCTGGTACTACACCAACTCGAGCGCACTTAACTACGGAGTTTCCTCCCTGGTTAAACCCACTCTGCTTGCATTCTCATTTGCAAAACCTTCACCAAGTGTTGCACCTTACAAACTAGTTGATGAGCTTAAGGGGCTTTCTAATCTATGGTTCATAAGGCACAACACTTGGTGCAGGTTTTGCAAATGAGAATGCAAGCAGAGTGGGTTTAACCAGGGAGGAAACTTCGTAGTTAAGTGCGCTCAAGTTGGAGTAGTATTGGGATGGGTGACCTCTCGGGAAGTCCCGGTGCTTCACCTTTGTGAGCATCAGCTAGAGCCAATGAGTGCTAACTGTTGCATTCATTCTCATGAGAGATGGGTTCGTGTGAATCACTACTCATGAATCACAGGTCAATGAGTTTGACTCAAAAAACTACACAGTTGAATGTTGATAGCAATATCACAATTTGACTTGCTGTGGAAAATATCTCCTACTTATTAATTGACGAGCTTAAGGGGCTTTCTAATGAATGGTTCATAAGGCATAACACTTGGTGAAGGTTTTGCAAATGAGGATGCAAGCAGAGTGGGTTTAACCATGGAGGAAACTCCGTAGTTAAGTGTGCTCGAGCTGGAGTGGTACTGGGATGGATGACCTCCCGGGAAGTCTCGGTGCTTCACCTCTGTAAGCATCACCTAGAGCAAATGAGTGGTAATTGTTCCATTCATTCTCATGAGAGATGGGTTTATGTAAACCGCTACTCATGAATCACAAGTTAATGAAAAGAACTCTAAATTCACCTTACGTAGGTAACATTGTTTTTTTTTAAAAAAAAATAACATTGGTCGAAATTTCGACCAATGCCACCAAAAAACTCCACCAAAGGATGGTCGAAATTTTGACCACAATAAGAAAATTTTGACCAACAAAATTTTGACCAAAACAACAAAATTTCGACCATCTTATCCGTTGAACATATAGCATCTCGGTCGAACATTTGATGTTTTCGTCAAAAATTTCGACCAACATTTGGTGGAAATTTTTACTGCCACCGGTTGAAATTTTGATTAATATCAGGTGGATATTTGTTCGACAATTGGTCAAAATTTTGACCATTATAAAAAAATGATGACAATTTTGAATCATGGACTCAGTCGAATTTTTGACCTCTGTTTTAGTCGAATTTCGACTGATTATAAATACGTCAAAAATTCGACAAAAAAAGACCGACGACAATGTTAGTCATAAATTCGATTAATTTCGGTCGAAATTTCCACCAATTCTTGGTCGAAATTTGAAGCCAAATTTACTAGTGTTAAGTTACAGAATGAGAATCATTGGCTACTACAAGAGGTAAGACATGTTCCAAGGTTGAGTAGGAATTTAATTTGAGCACGACAACTGGGTGATGAGGATTGCATAGTTACTTTTAATGATAGAAAGTGGAAGGTTTCAAAAGGTTCCTTAGTAGTAGAAAAATGTGTGAAAGTAGGCACCTTATATCTTTGTACATGTCATACTGTTCCTTCTACTTTAATTGTTTTAGAGGAAAATGAATGTTCATGAACAATTGCTACAATAGAGCAGGAAGAACATCAAACCATTGCTGTAGATTCTGACATAGCACTTTGACACAACAGACTCGAGCACATGAGTGAAAAATGTATGAAATTACTTCATTCAAGGAAAGTTTTACCTGGTCTGAAATGTGTCAATATGGATTTCTGTGAAAGTTGTGTGTATGGAAAACAAAATAGAGTTAGTTTTGTAAAGAGTGGGAAGGAAAATAAAAATGAGAAATTAGAGCTTGTGCACACAGATGTATGGGGACCAGCTCAAGTATCTTCCCTTGGTGGCTCTCTATATTATGTTACATTTATAGATGATGCAACAAGAAAAGTATGGATTTATTTCCTTAGACATAAATATGATGTATTTCAAACTTTTAAGAAATGGAAATGCTTGGTTGAGAATGAGACTGGTAAAAAGCTAAAATATCTCAGATCTGATAATGGTGGTGAGTATTGCAACATAGAATTTGAAGATTATTGTTCCTCTAATGGTATTCATAGGCAAAAAATTGCACCAAGGACTCCACATGAAAATGGAGTGGCTGAACGCATGAAAATGACAATAATGGAGCGTGGAAGAAGTATGAGGTTGCATGCTAGGCTGCCCTTAAACATGTGGGCAAAGGCTGTAAACACTACTGTTTATTTAATCAATAGAGGTCCCTATACTCTTTTGGATTGTGGTATTCCAGAGGAAGCATGGACTGGTAAGAAGGTGAGTTATTCTTTTCTCAAAACCTTCGGTTGTGTAGCTTTTGCACATATAGATTTTGAAAATAGAACCAAGCTGGAAGCTAAGTCAAAGAAATGTGTATTTGTTGGATATGGCATTGATGAATTTGGTTATAGGCTTTGGGATTTTAAAAATCATAAAATTGTAAGAAGCAGGGATGTCATATTCAATGAGAAGGTGTTGTACAAAGATCTATTGCAGCAGCATGAGAAGAAAGAAAATGATTATGTAGTACTAGATGATACTCCAAAAGATGATGTTCCAGTAGTTTCTTATGCTCTGCAACAACAACAACAACAAATACCACAAACCCCAGTGAATGTTAGACAGTCAACAAGGCTAAGTAGACCTCCAGAAAGACTTTCTCCCTCTTTGTATTCTATTTTATTAACAGATGTTGGTGAACCTAAATGTTATAATGAAGCTGTGTAGGTGGATACAAAGCTTTAGTGGGAGTCTACAATGACAGAGGAAATGGATTCCTTGTTGAAAAATCAAACTTGAGATTTATGTAAGTTACATGTAGGTAAAAAAGCTTTACAGAATAAATGGGTTTACAGGCTGAAAGAAGAGGATGGAGGTAAGAAAAGATTTAAAGCCAGATTAGTCATAAAAGGATTTGCACAAAAAAAGGGTATTGATTTTGATGAGATATTTTCTCTAGTCATTAAAATGACTTCTATTCGTACTATTTTAAGTATTGTGGCTACTGAATATTTTCATTTAGAGCAGCTTGACGTTAAAACAATTTTTCTTCATGGTTATTTGGATGGAGAAATATATATGGTACAACCACAAGGATTTGAGGTCAAGAGTTAGGAGAATTTGGTGTGCAGATTGCAAAAATATTTATATGGCTTGAAGCAAGCACCTCGACAATGGTACATTAAATTTGACACTTTTATGAATGAACATGCATACACTCGGTGTTATTCTAACCATTGTGTTTATTTTAGGAGGTTGGATGATGATAGCTACATTATTTTATATTTATATTTTGATGATATGCTTGTAGCTGGGTCAACCATGGATCACATTAAGGGGTTAAAACAATAGTTAGCATATTCTTTTGCTATGAAAGATTTGGGGGCAGCAAAACAAATCCTTGGTATGAAAATTTGTAGAGATAGGAAAAATAGGAAATTGACTTTATCTCATGTTGATTATATTGAGAAGGTGTTGCAACATTTCTCTATGGAGAATGCCAAAGCTGTCAGCACACCTTTGCCTAGTCATTTGAAATTTACCAAAGAGATGTGTCCTAAGACACCAGAAGAAGAGGCTAAAATGTCCAAGGTACCTTATGCTTTAGCTATAGGGAGCTTAATGTATGCTATGGTATGTACTCAACCAGATATTTCACATGCAGTGGGAGTCGTTAGTTGGTATATGAGTCACCCTAAAATTGAGCATTGAAATGCAGTCAAATGGATTCTCAGATATTTGAGAGGTACATCCAGTAAGTGTTTACACTTTGGGGGATCTACTACTTCTGTACAAGGCTATGTTGACTTAGATTTGGCAGGAGATATAGATAGTAGGTGGAGTACTACAGGCTATGTATTTACTATTGGTGGGACAATAGTGAGTTGGGTTTCTCGACTACAAAAGGTTGTTTCTTTATCCACTACAGAGGCAAAGTATGTTGCTGCTATAGAGGCAACTAAGGAGATGATATGGCTTCAATTTTTTATGGAAGAGTTGGGACATCCACAGATGGATAATTTTCTATATACAGATAGCTAGAGTGCCATTCATCTTGCGAAGAATTCTGCTTTGCACTCTAAGGCAAAACACATACAATTGCAGTACCATTTCATTCGGTCAATTTTGGATGATGGGCAGTTAAAGCTGGAAAAGATACATACAGATGATAATCCAACATATATGTTTACAATGGTAGTAACAAGGGAGAAGTTGAACTCCTGTTCAACTTCGGTTGGTCTAGTAGATTGACCAAAATAAAGGAACAACAGAGTCCAGGGTGGTTGGATCTAGTGGGAGCTTCATAGGGTAGCGGTTTAACTACAAGATCAGTCTCCAAGTGGGAGATTGTTGTTTTGTGTGGAGCTTGATCAATCCCCAAGTGGGAGATTGTTATGTTGTGGTGATTGATCAGGAAAGTATTGAAAAGTCTCTAGGGACTCTCACCGGGGTTGGGGGTCGTGCCAAGGATGATGTGGGGGTTTGGGGGCGGTAGCCCCCGAGGAAATTTTGTTGGCCCTATTTTTTTGTCTACTAATATTTTTTGGCTATTTTTTTGGCCGACATGTGTTAACCAATTCTAACCCTAAAGTAGCAAAAGCTTGTATAAAATGGCTTAGGGTTAGGGATTTCATAATGAGGTATGGTTTTAGTACTTGTGACAGGATTGAGTTGTAAGGGATTATAGATTGTTATCAGGTTGTAATCACTATATAATAAAATATTGGACTCGCTGTTGGTGGATGTAGCCCAGGGATTGGGTGAACCATGTGAAATCTTTGTGTCTTGTGTTCTCTTATGTGTGGTTTATTATTTTTTGATATTGGTTATATTTGCATGTAATTGTTATTTATGTCTTGTTAATCCTAACACTAAACCTAATGATTTGTGGGACAACAATAATCATGTACCTCCTAAGGGTCCAAATAATGATACCCTAATTTCTTAGAACAACTCAATGATTTTGAAGAATCACATTTGGTCTATCGAAGGGATGGGATTTGATTTTACCACAGGAGGAATTTACATACAATAATTCTGTCAATATGAGCATTAGTATATCACCATTCCAGATTGTATATGGAAGTAGTCCCAAAAATACATCTAAGTTGAGGAAGATAGATAAAGGAGAGATAAGTAGTGCTGAAGCTGAGGATTTTGCAAAACATTTGAAGAACATCCACGAGGAGGTGAGGAAGCACATTACCAAGATGAATATGCAATATAAGGCCAGGGAAGATGAGAAAAGGAGGCATAAGGAATTTCAGGTTGACGATGAAGTCATGGTTCATTTGCGAAAGGAGCAATTTCTAGTAGGTACATATAACAAGTTAAAAATGAAGAAGTTTGGGCCATGTAAAATATTGAAGAAGCATGACTCAGGAAATGCCTATGAGGTAGAATTGCCTATCGAGTTGAATATTTCACCAATATTTAACATTTCATATCTAATAGAGTATCATGAAGGGGGTGTTGAAGATGGGATCACATAAGCACAATGGAGTATTCCAGCAACTACTTCAGCTACCAAGGAGATTGAGGATATACTGGATAGTTGTATTGGTAGAAGCACAAAGAATAGGATGTATGAATAATATTTGGTCAAATGGAAATGATGACATGTTGAAGATTCATCATGGCTAACAAGAGAGGAGGTTAACCGTCTTGGTTTTCCTCTACACACTTGAGTTGTGATAGGGTCACTTCTCAAATTACCCCGGGTGTCTGATGCAGGAGCATCCTGGGTGTAAGAGCAATCTTGCATCACTCAAAAATATTTATGGTTTCTTTTCAATAAGGGCTATCTTGTGTAGAATTGCTATTTATGAAAACTTACTATTTTTAGTAAGTTAGTCATACAAGTTTAGAATGTTCTGATTTCATAGGTGGAGGCTCATCTTAGTCATATCAGCTTGCCAGTTGAGTTTCATTGCCATATCATATGTATTGGTGAAATTATTAAGATTTTTGGGTACAAAATTTTTGAGCTCAATTTTGAAGGCCTTAGAGGCTCCGGATCATGATCAATCCCCAACTGAATAGAGCTTGTGCAAGTTAGGTGC
This sequence comes from Chamaecyparis obtusa, assembly GCA_027943335.1. NCBI lineage: Eukaryota > Viridiplantae > Streptophyta > Pinopsida > Cupressales > Cupressaceae > Chamaecyparis > Chamaecyparis obtusa. The sequence goes on from BSBK01000537.1 coordinate 3,417,556, forward strand.
TGTAGATCAGGTTTTGCCATTTTTGAAAAATAGAGCTACGGTTAAAAAGTTATGGACCTTGGAAGTTGGGCTACTTAAAAATAAAATTCATAATTATTTTGAGCCGACCCTATTGTAAAAAAAAATGAAAAAAAAAAATTCTAAGGGCAGTCGGCCTTAATGGCTAAAATTTTGGAACCTTCTCGAGCGGTGGAAATTGCCTATATAAGGAAGGCCCTTAGTGTTGTCTAGGATAGTTCTGGGTAATGATTCAAGGCTTTGTCCTATAGAATATTGTAAGGAAAATGCCCATGTGGCTTTGCGTATTGTAATTTTGAAAATTTGTAATTCCACACTTGTGGAGATAATAAGAAGCCCATTTTTTGTTCTTGCAAATTGATGTTATTTTTGTTATATGTTTGTGGGGTATGTGCAGGATCATGGTATGCCAAAAAGTGGCGATGTGAAAAAACTTATTTTCACTCGTCCAAAAGTGCAAAAATGCATATGTTGACTTTTTAGTAGGTCTGGGTGTCAGTACACCTAGCCAAGCCAAAAGCCAAAGCAAAAGGCTTAATTGAATATCCGATATATGCTAGTAAATATAACATTGTGACCTCCAGCCGTGTTCAACATTTTCTCATTGTGAAAATGTGAACATGGCTGAGGGTTTCAGATATCCGCTTTTCAATCCCCTATCCGATTTGTCTAAAAATCTAAGGTTAGTCCAATCTTCAAATTTTTGTTGTTTTTATTGTTTTTTAATAGAAATTTATAGTTTTTATATAAAAATTAGCTGTTTAAATGAGTTTTTGTATTGTTTTTAAAAATTCATTATGATTATCTATTTGTTTTTTCATTGTAATCAGACATGGAATCAGAAAACCCTCCTAATGATCCTGCAAATAATCCAGAACCACCTCCCAACAATCCCTCACCTCCAGAAGACGTCCCTGTCACAGACCCTCACCGTTTAGAGGATCTAATAGGAGATAATCTAAATGAACTTAGAGGATTTCAAACCACCTATGCCAATATCCCCACATTGTGCCCCATGTTTATGACATTGAACTCAATTATTGAAAACATGGAGAAACTTACACAACAACATAGTGGTCCACTTCTTTGGCGCAATTCCATGCACACCCAGTTTGACGATGGGCTTGATTATGATCAAGTCATGAACCTAAATATAAAAAACTATGACATAGCTAATCTTTTTGTGGATCCTAAAACTGGTCTAAAAGTTGATCATAAAAAAACCAAGTTGTCAATTAAATGGTGCACAAATAGTGCAATATGTGACAACTTTTGAGACCATTGGTGGATGGTTTTTGATAAACCACCTCACAACAATTTGGATGTCACATTTTATTTTATTAAAAATTGTATGCTGAATTTGTGCTCGGTCATAAGGTGAATTATTGGAGTATAAGACCGAACAAGGGTGTAGGTTTAGGTACTCCTTAGGATAGGCCATGGGTACAATGGGTGAAATCCTGCACATATGTCCCCCCTCTCAAGATTTCACCACCTCCCACAGTGCAACATCCTGACATTATTGTTGAGGTCGACTCACAGACTATTCGAGCCATTCACACCTTGAGTGATCTGCTGGTTACACAGAACATGACATTGTTGCCTCCTCGTCCTGATGCTTCTAGCACTTCCACATCCTCCACGAGCTCACATGTTTGTGTGCCCCACACTTGCATTATATGCAAGAATAAGTGCTTAGGTCCCTTGACAGATAGTGATGCATATAATTTCACCTTCAACGTGGATGATTCTACACAACACACTATAGAAATTGAAGCAGCTCATGGAGATGTCCATCAGGGGCCTTCAGAGCCATGGACTCCCACTATTACAGTAAGGATAAAAAGTTCACTTTTTACATTATATTTAAATTTTATTGTTTGTATTTTTAGTAGAATTTCCTTATAATAATTTCCCACTTATGTCTTTTTATGTGTTACATTTATGTTCAGTTGATGACAGAGGAGGAGATGGCATAGGTGGAGGGGTCCACACTTTCGGCCATATCATTTGGTATTGACACTTGCACGATACATATGTTTTAATGTACTCATTGGTTTCCTTTTAAATTATGATAATAGTATATGTACTGTTGGACATCATTTTTACATGAAGACAATGGCTAGGAATTTACGAGAGCAAATTCCCCTCTTGGAAGATTGATGGAATCAATCTCAAGGTTCCTTCTGGCTGGGTCTCAACCACTTGGATAGATCAATGAAAGACAAATATGAATCTGTTAGCAAGGAGGCCTTTGCTAGTTCTTCTCTCAAGGAAAACTGTAAAACAAACTTTAGAGCACCACAATATTTCTTTTTGGATTTTAAGATTTAGAACAAAGAAACATTAATCTAATTAATCTACTAAAAATGATTTGCAAAGAGGGTAAGAAGTAGTAGGGTAACAAGAATTTGATAGAAATTTCTGAAAAGAAACTAATGGACATAAACTAGCATCACACCACTATGCAAATTAAAAGACCGAGAAGATGAAAAAACCCACAAAGCAAAGATCAGATCATATCACAATCTTCAACTATATGGATGCAATCATCAGTGGAACAAAACAAACATAGATGTATGATAAGCCAAAACTCATCAGATCACGAAGCCACCACAGATGTGTGCACACGTGAGACAATTTAATCTTCAAGCACCAAAAGAATAATCTTCTCAAAAATTCATCACAACACAACAATGTAATACTAGGAAACATCAAACTAAGAATTGCAGACTTAAAATCATCAAACAATCAATTGACTCTTTAAAATAAAGAATGAGCAAGTCACACATTCACAAATTTCACATAGATAGCAGAAAAATCACACCATGAATGAAGCACCAATTGCATGTATTGTATTAATGATCAAATCGACCCTCATTACATCATTTTATTACAATTTATAGAGCCCCACTCTTATTTTCGCAGCTAGGGTTTGACTACCTCTAAAACTTGAAAATGAAACTAAACTAGAGATTACATAAAGGAAACTACTTCTAAATCTTAACTAAACTACCCTAGCATGACATTAAACCTTGTGCATTACAAAACTTTGAGTAAATCATGCATTAGACATCTTGAAAATGGAACACAATGGGGGCCTATAGAGATTGGGAAATACCAATAATGTTTCTTCTTGTGCTTGATGTGTTCATGTGCATCTGACAACTGCCTTGCTATTTCCAGGAGGACTACTCTGTCAGAAGGGTACCTGGGTAGCTTCTTTGGTGGAAGGGTGCATCCTGCCACCCAAATGTATGTGAATGTTCTGAATTGGATGTAGAATGCCCTGAGGGCTTTCACCTTTGCTGCAACTTCAATAGACATTCTTTTAGTGTAATCTCCCTCTGTGGAGCGTATGATGGAAAAGAAAAATGCATCATTGACAATCCAAAAATTTGGACTATTATGTCTATAGTATTCTTTTCTAATCAATTGAGGATACATTGTGAATTACCATGCGTTCAAGTCCCCCATAACACCAATCTTTGTTAGACCTGGGTACACTGCCATGGAAGCCAGTAGGTACAACACATAGGATGTCATGTAGAAATGAGGATCAGTTTTCGCTCTGATCAGTTGCTCATCTAAATTGTCACTTAGGATGGTGGCCCAATCAAACTTTGCCTATCTTTCCCTTATCTTTTGAATGAGAAAGATCATCTAGGGCTTCAACTGAATACATTTTGGTAACCCATACACCCTATTGATCATTGTGATAGCGGCTTGGATGTCTTCTTGCATATAGCCTCTCTGCATATCAATTCTATCCAACTTGTTCTTAGGCATGGGCTACATGAGGTACTCATTATTTACAATGCCATGAGCCTTGGACACATCCTTATTGTAGAATTCCATTCCCTTGTTGATATGAAAATTATAGAACTTATCAACCCCTTTGGGCAGGTGGAAGACATCTTTAATGTTATCTGGCCTCAAATCTAAGACCACTTCACCAACACTATTCTTCACCATCCCTTGTTCGGTACATAGTGGCTGGCTAGAGTGTTAATCAAGTTCAAAGACAAGATGGATACTAGATGAGCTATCGCGTTCACCAAGGAGCAGTGCACCAATGAAGTGCAATCTTCTAACTGTCCCACTAGTTGGGCACACTTTACCAAGTAGTCATTCTAGCTTACAATGCCAATGTTAGTGTCTATGATATCTGCATGTAGGTTGTTCACTTTCGATGGCGGATGGTATCCCTTGATATCTACATGTAGGTTGGTCACTTTCACAAATGTTTAACCAATAGAGATTTTGGCGAATTGGGGCAAAGAGAGTTTTGGCGTGCGACACCACCGAAACACCAAAATTAGCATAGGTGATTCTCTTTGGAGTTAGTTGAAAACCTTGGTCCTTTGGTTTGAGTGAATTGGGTGATAGGATGTTTCGGTGTGTGACAACATTGAAACAACAACTCTTAGGAGATTTTTTGCAGGATTGAGGTTTGAGAGTTTCAGACCGTGAAGGTCCAAAACCCTATGGCTGAAAACTAGGGTTTAGCTTTGTCAGACTCAAAAATGATTCTGATGGTGAGCTTGACCACAAACTCACCAGGGGGGTTAGAAGGGACAACCTCACGACCCACCTGAGGGTGAATCAGACTGAAGAAACAACAAACTAACTCTAAACGACATACCAAAAACCCTAACTAGGCCCACGAAAAGAAGAAAACCCTCACTACAAATCAAAAGAAAACAATGAAAATAGAAGGAAAGAGAGATAACAAGAAAGACCAACCTCTAGGAAGCTGGTGGACGAAGACAAGAAAAAGAAGACCGAGGTGACAAACTAGAGGCAAGCGATGCGCAAAGAAAGCTCCGAAAACAACCGGAAAAAGTGAATGAATAAGGGTTTAAAAACCTACTTTGCACCTTTTATAGGTAGATTGGTGGGTGACGTCAGCCCCTCGCTGATCAACCTTTTGGCCTTTCGGTGGTATCGGACCTCTGAAAGGCCGAAACTATGAAAGGTTGACTCCCTTTTGGGGAGTAGGGCCTCTCGATTTTTGTTGCTGCAGACTTTCACCATTTCGGACCTCTCACACTTTTGTACATCTGAAAGTGTGAAAGTGAAACAAGACCGACAAACAAAAAATAAAAATAAAAATAGAAAACAAAAGGACCAGACATACAAGAAACCGAAATACAAGCTAAAAGAAAAGGGGGGCCCTTGAAGCCAACATGCAAAAAGGGGAGCATGGTTGTGGGACCACAATAATTATCCTCAACTAAAGAAAGGGAAACAACCCAAGTTTTCCAGAGCCATTCCACCTTGGAACAATCCCATCCTACAGTGAGCCAAGTACAAGATCTTCGGCCGAAGTGATTTTTCCATCATCATCAAGATTGAGGACATCATAACATCAACATCCAGTGCATGATTACATGTGTTCAAATTTCCCAGGAATCCCTCACCGTAAGCCTCAATTGATTATCAACCAATCATCGCCAGATCACCGCCCACCAATCTGAAGTCAACCAAAAGTCAATTTAACCTTGCTCTACTACCAGGAATGCATTTATAGCCCCGGTAGAGGTTGCTAAAATCACCCTTCCCCTACTGCAGATGAGATTTTTTAGAATTTTTGAACTCCATTGGAGGGCTCTTAGACTCTATATGCGTTAGTTTTAAAAAATTGATTCTTCTGAACCATTGTGTTCTGAACAAGTTTCTTTTGATTTTGTTCAACATCTGCTACTTTGATATTCCTTGTGGCTTTGTCAGATAATTGTTTCTTTGCTCCTCTTTTTTTTTTTTGAAGCTGGGGTAGTGCTTAGACTGTGCTACCCTGGCTTTGAGCCTTTTGTTGTTAATCTCGTCTTTATGCATTCCTCCTTTTTTGCTTTCTTGCTCTTTTCTTTTAGTCTATGTTCCCATTACGATAGGGTTCTAACTTTTGACTTCCTTCATGATTATTGGAATTTCTTGACTCTGACTAGAATCCTATTGTAAGGGGCTCATGACCCAGGATCCCCTTTTTAAAATGTTCATCAGTGTTGAGGATGGTTGGTTCTGATGAACTCTTTCGAGAATTTTGAAAAGAAAATATCTTACTTCCAATCACTGTATCTGGCTCACTACAAGACAAAACTACATTAAAGAATTTGACAATGGAAAACCCTTATCTCTTGCCTAGACTAGCTGGTGCAGATCACTAATCTCGAGAAGCATCTACCCCTTGCAAACAAAGACCCGACGAAAAGATGTGGATGATAAGACAAGGAAAAAAAAAGAAAAAAAAAGAAAAGACACTAAAGTACAAGAATATACAATATTATACAAGGGACCAGTCAAGATCCAAAATAGTGCTTCAGAAATTGGTCGTTGACTAGCAATGGGACCGATTCTCCGTTAAGAGAAGTAATTCAAAAGGTATTTTCTCCCAGGATCTCCACGATTTGGAAAGGGCCTATCCACAAACATTGAAATTTGGTGTGGCTGCCTAGTTTTTTTTAAGCTTTGTCTCACATTAGAACCAAATCAAAGATTTTGTAGGCTTTTATGGTTTCTCTTTTGTCAAACCAATGCTTGACAATAGCTTGGTGTTTGGCTACATGTTCCAAAGCCATGGTTCTTTTCTCTTCAAGGTCCAGTAATTTCATGAGATGAATCTGCACCCGATCCTCACCCTCGACGTATTGATCCATGAATCTTAGAATTGGTATTTTTAGGTTCATTGGAAAAATGGGTTGCAAACCATAGACCAGCTGGTAGGGAGAGGTCCCCAAGGCATTCTTGATTCTCACATGATCTATCCATAGAGCATATTTCAACTGAGTGTGCCAGTCTCTAGGATTATAATCCAAGAGGCATTTGATTACTGTGGTTAAGTTCTTGTTCGTTGATTCAACAACTCCATTCCCTTGCGGATAGTAATTGGATGAGAATTTGAGAATTACCCATTTCTCAAAGGTCCATTGAATGAGGGATGCAGATGAGAAATATGGAGCATTGTCACATACCAAAAAGAAGGGCATACCAAACCTCGTGATGATGAACTCTTCTAGAAACTTAGTTATCACCTCAGTAGTACAATTCTTCATAACCTGTGCTTCTATCTAGCGTGTGTAGTACTTGGTTGTAGTCAAGATGTATCAGTGTCCTACAGAGGATGGAGGATTGATCATTCCCATGAAATCCAACCCCCACTAGGTAAATGGGCACACTTCGTAAACTGGTTGCAAGGGCATCATCAGATGTCTTTCTCGGATAGCACTGGTCTAGCAAACATGACAAGAGTGCACATGCTCATGAGTGTCTTTGAACAAAGTCGGCCAGTAATAGCTGGATCTCAGTATTTTATGGGTCGTGGCTTCTGTTGATCCATGCCCAGTACCATATTTATCGTGAAATTTTGTGAGGACCTGCTCAGCTTCAATCCGATCCAAACAACGTAGATAAAGGCCATTATAGTTATGCTTCTAGAGCTTCCTATTTTTCAACATGTATGAATTTCTTTTATTCTTCAGTGCTCTCCTTTGTGAACCATTCAAACCTTCGGGGAAACAATTTTGTAACAGATATTAAACAATGTCCTGATACCAAACATCAGTGATCACTCCTTCATTAGTGTACACTTGACACACCAAACCCTTCTCAGTTTCCACCATCATCTAGGTAAGACCTTGACCTCTTACTAATTTCATTGGTTGGATCTCGATGTCAAACTCTTGAAGTATAGCCATTCACTTTCCTCTCCTTTCTCCCAATTCATTTTGCATCAACAATGACTTGACTACTGGATCCGAAACAATGGCAATGACCTTACTCCGAAGGATGTAGTGTTTGAATTTCTTGACGGCCTTGACCAAGGAAAAAGATTGTTTGTCCAGATTTGGGCATTTGAGCTCTACGTTCTTCAGAGGACAACTCATGAAAGCTATTTGTCACTCGTCTTATCCTTCCTTCTTTTATGTGAGGATTCCTGCACATGAGTGCTCTGATGCAAAGGAGTAAACTTTAAATGGCATAAGGTAGTCGGGGCTGACCAAAAATGGAGTAGTGGCAATGGATGGCTTGATTTCTTTGAAGGCTTCTTTAGCCAAAGTGTTCCACTCAATCTTAGCATCTTTCTTTAACATATCATTCAATGGACACACTATCTCTACAAATCCACAGATGAACTTTCTAATGAAATTGATTTTCCCAAACAATTATTTCAACTCCTTTCTGCTATTTGGGGGAACCAACTTGAGAATAGCCTAAACTCTCTCAGGGTCAATTGAGATGCCTATTTCAGATATGATGTGCCTGAGAAGTTTTCCTTGAGTCACCCCAAAGACGTACTTCTTAGGATTCAATGAGATTCTGTAACGTTGACACCTTTTCAGGACCTTTTGTAGATCTTAAATGTGGTCCACATGATTCTTGGAGAAAACTGTGAGATCGTCCATATAGATGACAATGGATTTTTTGATGATGCCTTTGAATGCTTCATCCAGAGCTCATTGGAAAGTGGCTCCCACATTGATCAAACCAAATGGCATATGATGATAAGTGAATGATCCCCATTTCATTGTGAAGGCCATTTTCAAACAGTCCTCTTCCTTTACCATGACTTGGTTGTACCCAGAGTAGCCATCCATAAAAGACATCATTTGGGAACCATTAACCACCTGCAGAACTTCATCAAGGGATGTCAATGGATAATTTTCCTTTTGAGAAGACTTGTTCAAGTTTCTAAAATCCACACAGAGCTAAACCTCTCCACTTTTCTTTCTCACCGGGAAGAGGTTGGCTACCCAATTTGAATGCCAGATAGGGAAAATAATCTTGGCATCAAGCAACTTTTTTACCTCCTTTTGGATCACTGGTTCGATCACAGGATTCACTGGCCTTTGTCTTTGGTGAAATGGTTTAGCATCTGGGTTCAAAGGGATGTTGTGGATGATAACGTTGGGAGCATAGGTTTTCAAATCTTCATAGCTCCATGCTATGGAATCTTTGTACTCAGTAAGTAACTTGATCATCTGCTTCTTTTCTTCAGGTGTACCCACTTTACCAATACAAACTTCCCTGGGTTCAAGCTATGTACCTGAGTTGTAAAGCTCATAATCATCACCACCTACTACTAGTGTTTCTCCTCTTTCTAGAGCATGTTCATCTTTATCAAAAATCCTTTCTAGGGCTACCATCCCCTTCAGAATGGAATTAGTCTTCAGGTTCAAGATCCCTAAATCATTTGATTCTTCCATTTCATCTCCTTCTTCATCAATGCTTTGTTTATCAAAGATTTTGACATTCATGATAAATTCCAATATCTGTTGATCATCTTGGAATACCTAGAAATTCTTGATATTATCAAGGACAACCGGTACAACCACTAGTTCCATGGAGAATTTCTTCAATTTAGATTTTTCCAGTGGTTGCAAAGAGCTTGCCGACACCGCCAAGGCATCAACAACTGTATTATTTCTTCTTGGGACACTTCAGATGTTAAAGGCTTCAAAATCTTTGATGAGATCCCAGAAATGATTGCGATAGGAGGCCAATCAATTGTAAGTGCACGAATACTGGCTCTAGATCTACCAGACTATCAATTGTGAGTCACCTTCTACAACTAATGCTTTCACTTTCTTCTCATGTGCCAAGAGAAGACCCCAAAGTAGAGCCTCATACTCGGAAACATTTTTGGTGCAGTAGAATTGTAGTCGATAGGCAACATAATATGAAACCCCATGAGGGTTGACCAATTCAATCCCAGCCACTGCTCCCTATTTACACTTGGAGCCATCGAACCTAAGTTTCCAAATAGGATGATTCTTATTGGAAGCTAATTTAACTTGGGCTTCTGAAGTCATCATGGGTAGATGTGCATTGATCTGGGATTTAACGGGAACTTCAGGTGGTGATAGGTCTTTTGTAGTTGGGGCCTCTGCATTTTCTTCATCTGAGTATTCTCTTCTCGAAAGGGGGACCCATTTCATCTTTTATTTTTCCTTGGCATCATGCCAAACTTCATGGCATGGGGGCAGGCAGCCATCATTAGAAGATCTCCATTCCTCTTGTATAAAATGTTCAGCTATGAGAACTTGAGGTTCCTCGCAAAGGGGAGATCCATCCTCACTCAAATGTGTCATTGTAACCTTTGTATGTTTGGACACATTAGACATTTGGCTTATTACTTGGACCATCGCCTCTTGGTAGTCCTGGCATGTAAAATCTGAGTGGTTTGTCTAATGGAGACGATAATACCCTGGTAACATCAGTATGTTTGGGTCAGCGTCTTGGCCAAGATGCCTCATATTTTTCATCATACCACCTATGCATTCTGTGAGAATCTCCATGGTAATCTGGGTACTCACTAACACTATCATTTGAGTTCTCTTCTTCTTTGAGATGGAATGGGAATTCTTTGTCAAAATGATATACTCCTAGGTCAACTTGTGAGAACAAGACTTCATTTGGGGCATTGTACTCAGTTATCATTTGTTTGAGCTTAGGCTTGTGTGTGTGAAAATTGTACCTGATCTGTAGACACAACACTTCAGTAAAACATTAGAGGTTAGCTATAATCAAAATCATGCAAAATTGAAATCTAATTTAACCAAGTGATTTACTGCCTTCTAATAGGTGCGAGATTAATGTTCTCAGATTGTTATCAAGATCAGTGACCTAGATGACACCTAAATGAAGGATTTGAATGCAATTGATCTAGATATGAGATTGAGTGCAATTAATCTATATTTTTGATATTTTCCATGCAATGATATGATGAAAACTGATATAAAATCTATGCTAATATGAAAATTGATATGCAATGCTAATCTAGAAATGATATGATATGAGAATGAAGATTCTAACAATAATATGAAAGCTATGAATTTGAAATTGATCTCACAAAGCTTCGAATCCTCAAATTTATCTTTCAAGCTCCAATTGTGCAAATTCTCCAAATCTGATATGCTATGATTTCTGTAGAGTAAGTTTGCAATTTGCGAGATGATTTGGGATGAGCTGAAGCCTTAATTTATAGAAATCTAGGGCTTTAGAGGTGCATGGATAAAAGCCATAAATCACTCAAATAACTCAGGTTGATTTTTGAGTTATTTTTAAATAAAGGATAATTAAGTCACAAAAACATGCAAAAGCTAAGTTTTAACTCAAAATAGAGTTTAGCTTTAATTGATAATTGATAGTTGTCTGCTTTTATGATTGTGCATGTTTTATTTATGAATTAATTTAATAATAAAGTGATTTATGCTCAACTTAACTGCTTTTAAAAATAAAACAACTGATTTATGGGTTAATCAATTATTTAATCAAACTTTTATTAAAAACTATATTATTAAATAATGACAATTTGCTTTAATTAATTAAATAAGAATTTAATCAATTATTCATAGGATATTGGATTTATTGTCAAAATTAAATAATACAATTAATAATAGATAGAATTAAATTTAATTACATAATTAAGTGGCAAATATTAAATCTAATTAATTAAATATGAAAATATTCAATTAATCAAACTTTAGGATAAATATGATTTATCGCCAAATAATCATTAAATTAAAGATAATTAAGATAATTAGGAATATTGCTAGGAATATTCCCTGATGCAGAATTTAAGATAATCAATTAGGATTCATTGATGTTTAGATGTGCCTTAGATTAGGACTTCGATGTTGATTTTGTTTAATTTGTAGATGTAGGAGGTTAATGAACTTATAGCCCATTTTTGGGGTATTACATTTTGCCCCTCTTTGAATTACTGTGCGAAGCGCAGTGGTTCAAAGATAGTTTGTGTTTGATAAAGATATGAAACTAATTTAAAAGATAAACTGATCTCAAGATAGAAACCGATTGAAAGATATTGAGATAGGAGGTCCTGAATGACCAGAGATAATGTTTACTATAGCAGCAATGAACTGATGATTGCAAAAAAGTGTTAAAATGCCTGATTCTGAACCTTAGGATTGATAAGAAGTGAGTGACCCGTTCTAGACTCGATTGTCTTAGCAGAACTAGCAGGTATCACATCCAAACCCTTCAGTTGCTGAAGAACCAAGGAAAGAACACTATGATCTGATGGTTGCAAAAACTGATACAGTTTACAAGATTAGGAGAATACCAAATTGATATGGATCTTGATGAATTTGATATGTCCCAAGTGATGATAGATTTGCCCCGAGCGATGAGGACTTTTTTTGATGAATCAGTAACTAGATGTGATTGTTATCTTGTTTACTGATGAAAGATATTGATAGATTTGATTGATAGAATTTTGATTGATAGACTTTGAATTGATGTGCAATACCATGCCCCCTTCAGGATTAAAATTGAAATCTGACAAGAAAAGTCTGTTGGAAATATTCAGGAATTAACCAAGTTACTGAGAGGGGAGGGGTGAATCAGTAACTCCGAATTTTCTTTAATTTTAACATGTATTTTACTTTTAACCTTTGCATACAGAAAGCATGAAACTTAAAAGCATTCACAATAATGACACATGGATTTGGTTACCCAGAAACCTTCCAAAAGAAAGTAAAACTGGGGTGGGGATGAAACCCACAAAGCTTTAATACAGCAGAATAAAGTTGGCCGGTTAAGGCTTACAATTTGATCACTTCTGATGATCTGCCCTGTTAGGAGCAATAAGGATTGCTAAATCCACCTTGTTAAAGGATTTACAAACATACAGTGAAGTATGCACTCGGTAAAGAGATTTATACAAAGACTGTTAAGTCTACCCGGTTAAAGGATTTAGTACTGATTCACCTGTTAGAATGAAACAGTAGATCTCTGCTTTGCAACTGGATTGCTGAATGAGATTCGCTGATGTACTGATCACCTTCTGTGATGAATTTGTCTTTGCTAAACCTTATACTTCTGAAGCCTTCTGTAATTTGCTTATCTCTGCCTTTTTTCTTTCACATATTTTCTACTTCATATATTTTATTTCCTTTTTTTTGTGTTCCTTTTTTTTATTTCTACATCATTGTTTATATACAGGTCTCAAACAATAAATTACAATTACAATTGCACAGTCGGCTTGACAAATAAACATAAGTGCTACTAAGTCGGCCCAAATATGGTTACTCGGTTCCTTCACACTGACTCGGTGACTTTCTGATACTCGGCGTCCACTGCATTACTCGGCATCGTCATGCACTCGATAGAAGTGAAGGCACGGTTCATACTGATCACTCGGTAGGTATTGAACTTGGTAAGCATTGGTGACTCGGTAGACAAGATGTTACTCGGTTTACATTGTCCTGAACGGTTTGTACTAACTTGCTCGGTTTCCACTGTCTGCTCAGTTTGCACTGTCTGCTCGGTTTGCACTGTCTGCTCGGTTTGCACTGTCTGCTCAGTTTGCATCCAGAATGCAAATAAGTGTTGTCACTAGTGGCAATACTGCTTAATGCCAACAATCTCCCCCTTTGGCATTAGTGACAAAAATACTTATTGGCCAAAATTTATATACACCGAATCATGCTGAGTTTTATTTTGATTTTTCAAAATTTGTCTTTGTTATAGGGCTTTATACATTGTCTCCCCCTTTCAATGTGCTAACTGTTTCTTATACAAATCTATAACTGTATACATATCCTTCTATACATATCTCCCCCTTTTTGACGATAATGCCAAAGGTGCATATACAATTTATTTATAGAGAGAATCCAAAATTTGATAAGAAACCAGAATGTACCTTCATTATTAGTGCCAGGGTTCTGTCCCAACTTTCTTGCAGAATCTTACATGTTTGTATGGCAATTTGGATTTCTGCAGAGAGTTCAATCATGTGATCTGCTATGGAGAACTGATTGTCATGAATCAATGTTCTGGAATGTTCAATGTGCTTATACATTGTATTCATGATGGGAAGGATCATGTGTTGGATGTCTAGCAGTGTGGACCGGATCCTTGAGTCTTCTTTCAATAGATCAGACTGCATATTGGATAGATGTGAAATTTTCATGTGATGAGCAGAGCTTGAACTTGGTTCAAGTTGCAGCTTCTGTATGCTAATCTTCATATCCTCATCCATTTTATTCATTTTATCTTTGACATCCTTTGTGAACTCGGCAAAATTGCATAGTCTGGCCAAAAGAGAGGTAGCATTCGAATAAATAGACTCTGTATTAGACAAAACTGAAGACAATTCTACTTGGTTAATAGCTATGTGCTGAGCAATGTGCTCAAGCACTTTATTGTTGAATCTCTTCTCGGCTCTTTCAACTAACTTTTCTGTCCCGGATGAGTCCTCATTGTATTTCTCAACTGCTTCTGCCAATTGTAACAAAACATGCTGGGAGGAGTCTACTTTAATGCCTAATGCATCAGACAAAATGTCCTTAGCATCCTTGATGATTTGATACTCCTTGTCTCTCTCCTCCTTAAGCTTCTTTTGTTTTGCTTTCCTTTGGAGGATCTCACCTATATTCTGCATCTGGTCTGCTGAGAGATTTGCAAAATCTAGTGTAGGAATCTCTATCTCTTCGTCTAGGTCTATATCCTCAACTATATTTTTACCCAAAAATTTTATACTCGGTAGAGCCTTAGGCTTATCTATACTTAATGTTCTTATAGTAGTGATAGTAGATAAAATAGGGCTGGCTATTGACACTGGTATACTTTCTACTGGAGAACTTACAATATTTACACTTGATGATTCAAAAGCTGGAAAACTTACTGGTACAGGAGACTGCAGCTCGGTAGAAGAAATGGTAGCTGCCTCTGATGTTGCTAGGGATGATTGGACAAATGTGGAAGTTGTCACAACCATGCTTGAAGGTGTCTCTGGGCTGGATGTAGAGACTTTCACTGGAGAGGTAGGAAGGGATGCAATGACTTCTGCTGCTATCCTTACAGTATCATCTACCTCGGTGTCTTCTTCTTGCTCATCGCTGTCATCTTCAATATCCTTTATTATTACGGTTTCAATGCTCGGTTGGTGAAGGTGGTAAATGTTCTTCCATGTGGCTTTTGCAGCCTTCACAACCGATTCAATATTGTTGATCAAAATCAAACAAGTATTGAACTTCAGTGTCATCTTGTTTTCATTCTCTTTTAGTGCCTTCTTTACTTCATCATTGTTCAGGCTCGGCATCAACTGTCTTAGGTTTTGATCAAATATGTCTATTACAGTTTTCCTTGCATTGCTCCATCTCATTCTTATCGGATTCAATAGAACTGCTGGAACCTGTGGGGTAATTTCTTCAGGAGAGTATTTCCACTGTCCCATCTTCTCAACAACAGCATCTTCTATTTCCTTCTGCTCTGCTTCCGATCTGGTTTCATATCTCAAGGATTTTATGTTACTTACTCCAGATCCTGATCCATCTCTGAAGAGTTTGAGCTTTTCTTGAAGGGTTAGAGGAGGCCTTTTGAATACTATGTCCTTATCTGCCTTTTCTGCCTTTCCTCTTGTATTTCTCCTTGTAAACACAGCAGTGGGAGGCACAGATGCCTTAGTGATAAAAAATTTTCCTTTCTTCTTTGCAGGTTCTGGTTCCTCTGTTTTCTCATCCTTTTCCTCTTCTTTTTCACCAATTTCTTCTTTCTCCTCGGTTATCATTTGCATTTTAGCTATTCTTTTCTTTCCTTTGTTTACCACCTATGGAAGCTTTATGCTTATTTCAATTCTCATCTTAGCTTCATCATATGTTCCAAAATATGGGGCTTTGGGATTGACAGGCTGATTTAGAAGTGCTTCAATAATGTTCTTGGTTTCATCAATATTTACCTCATAAGGAAGAGGTTTTGCATACACAGTTCTCGGTTTAACTGCTTGAATATACACATTATCACAATCTACCATAAAACAGATGTCATCTTTGTAATCTTCCACCAACTTCTATGGAATTCAGAATCTATCATTCATTTTCTCTTTGAAAGACTCAAAATAATTATCCATGATGCTTTCAAAGTTTTCACCCATTTCTGCGATGTATTCATTAATTTCATAAAGTACTGGTACATCTTTTCTCCATACAACTTTTCCTTTTGAAGGGAAGAATTTCTGAACATAGAAGAATAAACAGACTAACAAGGATCCAAACTTACATGGATTGTTTTTGGAAGTTTTGATGCTTTCCATGTTCTTGTTGAACTGTTTCAACAATAAGTCTGCTAGGTCAAATGTCAAGTTGTTTTTGACCACTTTGTATGCTAGGTCAACAGCTTCACATGAGACACTGTTCTGTCGACTAGAACTATAAATCTTGTGTGCAATGATATGTGTACCAAACTTTAGTTCGGCATCGGTAATGCTGCTAACCTTCATACCTCTACCATCCCACTCGGCTAGGGTTTTCTTCTCTAGTTCCGTCCGACCTAGGGTTTTGGTAGTTTTCGCTTTGTTCAACAAGGGAAGACCGGTAACTTGATGAATCATTTTCCTTGTGATCTCAATAGGTTGCTCAAGCCAAATCTTGCCATCGTGTACTCGGCTGAGAATGTACCTAACCCATTTATCTCGAAAGTTTCGAGGAAGATGTGCAATGTGGACTAAACCCTTATCTTCCAGATGTTTGTGCTCAGGTTTCAAAGTACCATCCACACATAGTTCCTCACGCACAATGTCTAGTTCTAGGTTTCCCATTTCTTGAATAGAACAGTTAAAATGATTACGGATATCGTTGATAAGCAGTACCTTAGGAGGAATCTGAGATTGAGCTCCGTTCGGATCTAGGGCGGCTGCAACTGCGGGCACGATCTTAAAATCTGGTGCTTTCCACTCCCCTTGGACTAACATGTCTGATCCTTTCTTCGCTGAGGTACTGGATGATGCCATGGTAGCTCACAGAAAATTCCTTTTGCAAGAGTATTAAATCGCCGGGTTGCCCTTGAAGTTTTCTGCTCTCAAAGTGCTTAAAGATTCGCGGTGAAGAATGAGTTCGATTACTTGCTTTTTGTTTACAATTCTGTCATTAATGCTCATTTCAAATTAGGGTAGGAATTCTGAAAGACTGTCACCCACTAAGAATTAATTGCTCGGAAAAGACTTCGTAGCTCGGTGAACTCGAAAATTCATAATGCTCCGACCTCGCTCGGTGAAGACTATACCGACCTTGCTCGGTGAAGACTATACCGACCTTGTTGTGATCTTA
The DNA here is from genome assembly GCA_027943335.1 of Chamaecyparis obtusa. NCBI lineage: Eukaryota > Viridiplantae > Streptophyta > Pinopsida > Cupressales > Cupressaceae > Chamaecyparis > Chamaecyparis obtusa. The sequence continues at coordinate 3,434,640 of BSBK01000537.1, forward strand.
CTACATCTTGCATGCTGATTTAGACTTTCCTTTTAATTTTGGTTCTGGAACTGCTTGAGATTGATCTATGAGAATACAGTTCCAGTGCTTCCTTGGAAATTTAATTTGAGTCGATAGAGCCATCCATTCCATTACTTGGACTGGATTGCTCGGTAGCTTTAGGAATCCATTTTTGTCTGACCTGTTTCCTGACCTTAGTTGCTTCATTCTTCTTTCCTTCTTCAATTTCATTAGCATTCATGCAGTTTCTGGCTATGTGACCGAGTTTAGTGCATTTGAAACATCTTATGGTAGTATCTCTTTTCCTTAGATGATGTTTTATGCAATTCATGCCAATGTGTCCATATTCTCCACAGTAATGACATCTACACCAGGTGTTGTAGTCCCATCCAAACATTGCTTTCACAATTTGTTCTGCTGGATTAAATATCTTGGATCTGCACTCGGATGCCTTGTGACCTTGTTTGTTGCACTTGTGACAATTACCTCTGAATCTAGGTTTTTCCCTGCATTCATTTGCTTTATGACCAGGTTGATTGCAGCTATAACATTTTCCATTGAATTCTGCTTTTTCATTGTTCCAACATTTATTTGAAGTATGTCCTATTTTACCACAATGATTACAAGTAGGTTTTTGATTTCTTTTAGTACCTTGCTTAGAGGATTCGCCTTCTTCTTTGTATCCAAGTCCTGCTTTTCCTTTTTGCCTATGAAGATTTCGTTCATACAGCTGATTCAAGTCTTCTTGACTTTTCAGCATTCCTTCATTGATTTGTTTTTCAGCATTTAGGTCATCCATCAATCTTAGATTGATTTCCTTTTCAGATCTTAGTTCTTCTTTTGTGTTTTCTATTTCTGAACTTAGATTTAGAATTTCTTCATTTGTATGAGAGATCTGATCAATTAGGTTTTCTAGCTGAAGGGTTTTGTTTTGGACTTCAATGTTTCTTTCATCTAATTCATCTTTCAACTTGTTTTTCTATTCCAAGATCTCACAGAATCTTGTAGAGTGTAGTTCTTGTTCTCTTTTCAATTTTCTCACTTCTTCCTGCAGAGACCCATTCTTTTCTAGGAGTTCTTTGATAGCATTGTTTGCTTCATCTGAGGTATTTGAGGGAAGAAGATCTTCAATCTTTTCTTCAATGTAATTCTGATCATTCATCTGATTTGCAAGTTCCTTCCTTCTTCTTAGGGATTGGGAAAGATGTTCTTTTGCTTCTTTGAGTTTAGCTATGGCCATTTCCAGATCTAGCTTTTCATTTTCAATCACCTTGTTCAGTTTGAATACCTCCATTGTCCTGGATCTTTGCTCAAGCTAGTTAAGCTTTGTCTTGAGAACCAATGTAGCTCTGATACCAATTGTTGGAAATATTCAGGAATTAACCAAGTTACTGAGAGGGGAGGGGTGAATCAGTAACTCCAAATTTTCTTTAATTTTAACATGTATTTTACTTTTAACCTTTGCATACAGAAAGCATGAAACTTAAAAGCATTCACAATAATGACACATGGATTTGGTTAACCAGAAACCTTCCAAAAGAAAGTAAAACTGGGGTGGGGATGAAACCCACAAAGCTTTAATACTGCAGAATAAAGTTGGCCAGTTAAGGCTTACAATTTGATCACTTCTGATGATCTGCCCTGTTAGGAGCAATAAGGATTGCTAAATCCACCTTGTTAAAGGATTTACAAACATATAGTGAAGTATGCACTCGGTAAAGAGATTTATACAAAGACTGTTAAGTCTACCCGGTTAAAGGATTTAGTACTGATTCACGTGGTAGAATGAAACAGTAGATCTCTGCTTTGCAACTGGATTGCTGAATGAGATTCGCTGATGTACTGATCACCTTCTGTGATGAATTTGTCTTTGCTGAACCTTATACTTCTGAAGCCTTCTGCAAGTTGCTTATCTCTGCCTTTTTTCTTTCACATATTTTCTACTTCATATATTTTATTTCCTTTTTTTTGTGTTCCTTTTTTTTATTTCTACATCATTGTTTATATACAGGTCTCAAACAATAAATTACAATTACAATTGCACAGTCGGCTTGACAAATAAACATAAGTGCTACTAAGTCGGCCCAAATATGGTTACTCGGTTCCTTCACACTGACTCGGTGACTTTCTGATACTCGGCGTCCACTGCATTACTCGGCATCGTCATGCACTCGGTAGAAGTGAAGGCACGGTTCATACTGATCACTCGGTAGGTATTGAACTCGGTAAGCATTGGTGACTCGGTAGACAAGATGTTACTCGGTTTACATTGTCCTGAACGGTTTGTACTAACTTGCTCAGTTTCCACTGTCTACTCGGTTTGCACTGTCTGCTCGGTTTGCACTGTCTGCTTAGTTTGCACTGTCTGCTCGGTTTGCACTGTCTGCTCGGTTTGCACTGTCTGCTCGGTTTGCATCCAGAATGCAAATAAGTGTTGTCACTAGTGGCAATACTGCTTAATGCCAACAAAGTCAGCGTTGAGAGCTCAGAAGCATGTTGATTGATGGAAAAAGTGGTTATACACGTTCAAGAGCGCATTCTACATCATTTAGAGGTCTTGGAGACTAAATTTGACTAGGTTTGACCATGAGTTGACCATGGTTGACCAAGTTGAAATTTTGATAGTTTGATGTTTAGATAATCAGTTAAGTTGAATTTTAGATTTCTGTGAAGATTGAAGGTCGATTATGCAAGTAGTTAATAATATGAATGATCTCAGATTTGAATTTTGATCTCGAAAAAGGATTCTACTTGCTATTTCATTGGAGGAACTTTCGTGTGGGATTTAGCTCTTGTTAGATTTGAAGAGGTGATTTGAAGAATTTTTTAAGCATTGAAGTTCATTTAGTCATTGTGAGATCATGCAAAGATGAAAAATGCAAAGAAGCATGCAATATGAAATGCAACCTAAGACCTAGGACCTAGTCACTGATCATATGTTGATTTGTTATCATCATTGAACTTTTAGGTAATGGGATAAATCAATACAATGTCCACTAGCCATGAAACCATAGACATATGAATATTGATTTGTATGCGCAAGAATCAATACAACACCCACTGGCTAGGCAACCATGGACATATGAATATTGATTTTGTTTTTGAAATGTCAGATTAGATATAAGCACCAAGGCACAAACTCCAGGACGACTTGAATATCATGTCCATTTTGATATAGCAATTTGTAGAAGCATCAAAACATAAATGTCATGATGACCTGAATATGCCTTGCATTACAAACACATCAAACAGCTAAGAGATTATTCTAAATCCAATGTAAATTACCCGTAGTGACCCTTTATCATTCACATCCTTAGGCAAGATCACGTTCCACAGTAGGAGAAAGAACTTACTCAAAAAGATAATAGTTAGATCAAACTTCCTTGAATTGTCTGGGTATCAATGGTTGAGGTACGCATGGCCATCCAATTCAAGATAAAGGCTCTTATAGTCGGACACCATTTCAATCTAGAATTTCCAAAGGTGTTAGATTTTCACATACAAGCAGAAGACAAAGAAAAGATTATGCCCCTAGTCATCACTCTCTAAATCCTATAAAGGACATCATTGAAGAGCTCGAAGGGACACAATATGCAAAAATCTCAATGCAAATCAGTAAGCATACAAGGAGATAAAAGCATGTAAAAAGCATAGATTGTTTTCAGTTGAGTTTTGATGTTTGATTGCATTGTTGTAGATGCAAAATCATTTCTGGAGACAAGACTGACTGACTGACTCACATGAAGCTTCAAAGGACTTTGACTAGATATGATCTGTCTAAGATACATGGGAGACCATAGGATATGACATTGATTGCCCCCAAGTGTTAAACATTGATAGGATACAGACGCTTGAGCTGGTTGGTGTACAGACCGACTTATTAAAAACTGAAAATGTTAAAACAAACCGGGAGATATGTACAAACTAAAGCAAGACTGAAAGCTGGGAAAGACCAAGATTGTGCTGATAGATGGAGCATTTTGAACAAGTGGTGCCCGTTTGCCGAGTTTTCACCATCTTGGCAGAGATTCTATTTTTGCTACCAAGGCGCCTGTTTCCAAGTTTTCACCAAGGCACTTTTTCTTTTTTCATTTTTAAAATTTTTTTTAATTTTTTGATTTTTTTGTGAATCATCAAGGTGCCTATTGTTAGGTTTTCACCAAGATGTTCATTTTTTCAGGACTTTTTCTGATTTTTAAGATTTTTTCAGGATATTTAACCATAGACTAAATGCCTTAGGCATAGAATTTCTTCAGATGGAGAACGTTGATTGGTTCTTAGAGCTGTTCTCCTTCAGTCATTGAGAGTTGATAGGCACCAGAGCCAAAAGTAGCAGTGATGACAAAGGGACCCAACCAGTTGGGTTTGAACTTCCCCTTGCATTCTCGATGGGATTGATTTTTAGGATTTTCTCTCAAGACTAGATTGCCAACCTGAAATTCTCTGTGTCTAACTTTCTTGTTGTAGCCTCTAGACATTCTCTTTTGATATACTCTGAGATGATCATACGCTAATTTTCTGTGCTCATCTAGTAGTTCAAGTTCTTGCAACCTAGACACTCTATAGTCATCATTAGTTACTAAACCATGCATTCTAATTCAGAGTGATGGGATTTTGACCTCAATAGGCAGTACCACTTTAGACCCATAAACTAAAGTGAAAGGTGTAGCCCCTATGAGCATTCTGATACTCATTCTGTAGGCCCATAGAGTTGGATTAATCATGAGATGCCAGTCTCTACCGGTTTTGTTTACTGTTCTGATACTGATTTTGATACTAGTTCTGATACTTGTTCTGATACTTATTCTGATACTTGTGCTAATATTGGTTCTGATACTTATTCTAATACTTGGTATACTTGATAGAATCTTTTTCCATTGCAAACTCCCAAGCAAGATTATATCATGTAGTCCCAATGTCTAGCAAGGTGGAGAACAAGAGGGATTGGCAAGCTGGTGGAAGAGATGGAAGACAAGAGAATGAAAGCTAATGAAGGGAAGAAATCCTCAAGGGCAAACTCCTCAAGAATACCCAAGCTAGGGAAAAATTGTCATGTAAAGCACATTTGGACAAGTAATGACAGGCCAGCATAGGATAAGTCACAAAAGCGTAATGCCAAAGTAGGAAAGGATGCAATCCAAAGGAGTAGACATGTCAAGAGGCTTCATAGCACTGTGTTTTACTCTTTTTTTTAATTTTTTATTAGATCAAGACCAAAGGGGAAAATGATAGTGATAGGAGAAAATAAATGGAGGAAGATGGATATGAAGGCTAAACATGGAAGGAATGAAAGCAAGATCATCGTAAGATAGCTCACAAAATAGCCACATGTTCGTGTATAGATCAACATTGTCAAGATCAAAGAGAGAAGATGAAATGGATGAAATATGTAGAAGAACTACGCATGATGCCTAATTGCCAGGTTCTCATCATGGTACTTATCCAAGGTGCCACAAGGGAGTGGTTTTCACCATAGGATGAATTTATTTCTCTTTACTTTTGCTACCAAGGTGCCTGTTTCCAGGTTTTCACCAAGGCACATTTTCAATTTTTTTATTTTTTATTTTTCATTTCTTTTGGAAGAAGGCAAGCTCTTTAGATAATGCTCCTTGAAAAGATAAACCATGATATGCCAAGGATTCAAAATGATACACTCAAAGATGCTGATAGGGAAAAGGAGATGGAAGAGAAAAATGGAGGATAAGGTTTTATGTAAAGCGAGTGAGGCTGGAAGATAGGAGGAATAGGCAAATGAGGAAAAATGATAGAAGGTAGAAGGATAATGCATGGAAGGATTGTGAAAGGGTAGATGGAAAGGAAGGCAAGCTCAACATCAACACATACCTTGAAAGGTGGCGAGAGGGTGGAGGAAACATGAATGAAGGAATACATGATGGAATATGGTGAATGGATAGCAAAGGTTGTGGTTTAGGTGCATGGAATGGAAGAATATTTTTGGAGGGAGATGAAGTGGAAGCCTTTGGAAGCTTGAATGTCAATTTCACTTTTTTCTCAACACCAGACTCTTTCAAGAGAGACTTTGGAATCCATATAGCCATAGGCTTTTTATTTCCTTTTGATGATCTAGAGAGAATATCTTCAATGATGGATTTTGGAACCCATACTTGTCTTGTAGTTTTTTTCTTAGATATCTCTTTTGACTTTATGTTTCCATGTCTATTAGAGGAGACATGGTGATCTTATTTTTTTGATGGATTCTTGTATTGCTTCTTTTTCTTGTATTGAACATTCAAGTTACTTCCAAAAGACTTGGGACTTGTGGAAGAAGGAGGATATGATTGGTTTAGATGGGTGGATGGATGAAAAGGATTCAAGGGTATGCATCTATGTTGATCTTGAGGAAAGATGGGAGATGGAGGGATGTAAGGACCCAAGATGGATGGAAAATTAGGAATGTTAGGAGGGAAAAGTGAAGGGACATAAGGACCCAAGATGGAAGGCAAACGTGAAGCCCTTAGTAGTGGTGGAAGAGGTCCAAGGATGGAAGTGGAAGACACAAAATGATAATCAATAAGTTCATCAGCATCTATATGACAACCAAGGATATCAACATCTTTAGATTGAGCATTAGAATTTTCAATAGAATCATGGACATCTTGAATATGAGCACCTACTTTGATAGGATTGTTCAAAGCTTGCAAAGACTTAGGAAGAGTAGAAAGTGGAAATGAACATGAAGTGGTAGAATAAGAAGATGGAAGACTTTGATCTTGACAAGGATCTTTGGATAGCACAAGCGCATAATTTTTCTCTTGATTTTCAATAGGTTTAACATTGGAAGTAACAACACCATTTTTGACAACCTTAATGGAAGTATCATCTTTGGAAAGTGCAAGTGTAGTAAGGTTATTTTGATTGTCAATAAGCTCAACAGTGTAAGTAGTAGCTTGATCTTGATTAGGAGAAGACTTAAGACATGGTGGAATGCATGAAAAAGGGTCTATAGGATCAAAAGAACCTTGAGGTAGATAAGAGACATCGGAAAAAGGAGTGGATGACATGGAGGGTTCTTGATCTTGATCTTTCTTTATGTTCTTTTCTTCATCATTTTTAGAGTCCTCTTGACATAGAGCCACTTCTAAGGACAAGGAAGCATGGTGGGATTGTATGGAAGACTTTGGAAGAGATGGTGGAGGACTAGCTGAAGTAGGGATTATAGCATATGAAGGCTTAGGCTCTTTAGGTTTATCATTATTGAAAGTATTTGTAGCTAAGTGAAGGTTAGCTTGAGTTTCTTTAAGAGGTAGCCCTAGAGGATAACTATAGGGAACCACATGAAAAGTATCAAGGCTTGTGTCAGATGAAGGTTCTGTGAAAGATTTGAAAGACTTAGAAAATTTAGGAAATGTACGGGTATTGGAGGAAGTAGGGGATGGAAGGGAACCATCACAAGACAAAGGTTCAACATCAACATGATCTTGCTTGAGAGTGTAATCTTTATTTTCAGCCTGAGAGTTCTTAGAGGAGAGATCCTTATAGTATTGACATTTCAAGCTAGCATGATGCATTTTATAGTCCTCAACAGTAGTAGATGGATCATAATCAAGGTATTGTCCACAAAAGCCATCAAAATCTCTTTCAAAATCAGAATCATATGGACCACCATCGCGATCTATCCAATGTGATGGCCCATTTGTAGTAAGCAGGAATGAATGACGAGGAGGACTCTTAGGAACAGAGGTGTCATAGTTATCATTACATTGTCTATCATCATAGTCATCATAGTGTCCAAAGCTTGATGTGTCACTCTCCGTGGAAGAGGTATCATAAGGGTTATCACATTGCTCAAATTCTATCCGGGGGATGGTGACATGTACAAGTCTTTATCAAATGGAAAAGAGGATAGAGATTCCATGGAGAACTCTTTAGATTTCTTTTCTTTCTCAAGTTTGTCAAGCTGGACTTGCATAGCTTGCAGCTGCTTCATCATAGCGGTGATTAGAATGTCTTCCTCATGTGTACTGATTCTTTGAGACATGTGTACTGATTTTCAATGGCTACTACTCTGTTCTTGACACAGTGATTTGTTCGACAAATTCTGGAACTAGGCTAAAAAAAGCTGGGTATCTGACAATTCTGACAATTTTTTGACAACTTTCAAAAATTTCCCAAATGACACTTTGCAGACTCGTATGACACTGGGTAGTCTATGAAATGATAGTTGCTAAACTCGTACGACAGTTGGGTAGCAATGAAACGACAGTTGACAAAACTCATACGATAGTTGCTAACAGGGTTTTGATTTTCTTGAATTTGCTGGTTTGAAAACTCGTACGACACTGGTTTCTCAATCATATGACAGATGGGCAATACTAAAATGACACTTGACAAAACTCGTATGACTTTTGACTTCCTGAAATGACTTTTGACTCCAGAAAGAATTTTACGTCAAATTTTACAAAACTTAAGATTTTTAGTTTTGGATTGTTTGCAAATTGTACTATCCAAATTTTGAAGGTTATACCAGATTTGATCATTTTTAATAGCCAAGAAGATAAACAAGCGCGCAGAATAGCAAGCAAGTGATTCCAAGCACGTCTGAAAACAATGAACAAGGGCAAAAGCAACCTTGCGCATGAACAATCAAGTGACCAAATTGTGCTAATCCCTGAGAGTACTAATTGTGTATGTTCTGAAAAGTTTTACAATAACACACATATACTTGAGAATGAAAAATTGGCCTCTCTAGGGTTTTTAGTAATGGTTTGACTCTACAACTTTTATGATTCAAAGGGGTGAACTCCAATCCCGGTGCACCAGGGTTTTGACACAGTCCGAGAACTTAATCTTCAAGAGCTGCTAGGGAGATTTGACAACCTAACAATGAACCATACCCATGGAGATTTCTTCCACAAGGACATTTATATAGCGGCTGTCACTACCATGTTTGAAATGGCTATGACCACTTGAGGTTCCGTCAACACAGTTTTCCCTATGAAGGGATCATCCGCTACGGTTAACCCTCTCTAAAGGTGACTCACAGATTTATACCACAAGGGGACTTGGCTCTAGATCCAAGGTTTTTGACGCCTTTTTACTTTTAACCCAAACAAAGTAAGCAGATTAATCCGACACGCTAAGACAAAGTTTTGTTCCACCAAGGTCTGTGATATCAACTCCACGTGATCTATCAACCTCTCCAGGGAGAGAATGTATCAATCAATAAGAGAAGACACACTAACCAATTTTGATTCACCAAAGCTCGTGATATCAACCCCACGTGATCTATCAACCTCTCCAAAGAGAGAATGTGTCGATCAATAAGAGAAGATGCACTAACCAAGATGAATGTGAAACGCACTAAGTATCCTCCCTACCTACAAGGATTCTATCATCAAGAAAGATTTCTCTAGGAATCCAATCTCTCAAGAATCACAAATAGTGTTCATAGGGCCTAATTACTATGTGAGCACAGATATATTCCTGAAAGCAAATCTACCAAAAGTACCCAAAAAGTAAAAAGAGGAACACTTAACACTTAAAGAAAATATGAGATGAGTCCACAAGGTGGAACACTTAACACCTCACACAAGCTGAAAATGAGTCCACAACTTAGAAAACAAGTGAGTTCCTAAAAGCACAAATGGGTTGCCAAGTGGAACACTTAACGCTTTTGTCCTGTTGACTCCTCCCCTTTATGGTGCTGAGATTGCAACCATGGGGTGGAAATGAGGGGCCGGTGGATTAGTGAGTCCAATAACCCAAGATAGCAATCAAGATCAATCACAAGTATTCTAAGACTACTTAATGAATCCTTAAGGGATCACAACCTAGTATCAAATTATGCAAGTGTGTAGAAATAGATCAAAAGCATGAAAAGATGCACACAAGCTTGACACATAAGAGATTTATTTTAAGTCCAAATCAAAATGTTTTCAGAACAAGGAGAATACTTGGTGATCCTCGCAATGCGCTTAGTAGATTTTACCTAATTTTTAGCAATTCTTGCACTTTTCCCAATCAAAATCAGCAGAAATCAATCAGAAATAGTAAATTTCAATTGTTAGGGTTAGCTGCCAGTCAAAATCCAAAAATCAAATTTGACAAACTGTCCACAAAAATGAAATGACAATTGAAATCTGATACCAAAACTCGTACGACAGTGGGTATGCTCCCAAATGATAGTCCAGAAACTTGTACGACACTGGGTATGCTACCATACGATAGTTGAGCTCCCAAATGATAGTAAGTATGTGATGAAATGATATTCAATAAATTCAACTATCGTACGATAGTGGGTATGCTCCCAGATGACACTGGGTGTTCGCTGAAATGACAGTCTATAAAACTCGTACGACACTTGGTGTTAGATGAAATGACAATCTTCAAAACTCGTATGACACTGGGTGTCTGATGAAGCGACAGTCTGAAAAACTCGTACGACACTGGGTGTCTGATGAAATGACAATCTACAAAACTCGTACGACACTGGGTGTCTGATGAAATGATAGTCTGCAAAACTTGTACGACAACTGTACGGACCGAAATTAAAAATCACACTGTACGAACAACTTTGATAGAAAAAGTGCCAAATTTTTTTTTCTTTTTTCTTTTTTGCAGGCAAAAAAGAAACAAAAAATAACGTCCTACTGAGAATACCACTAGAACAGGCAACAACAAGGGAGTTCTGATAGAGAAATGATAAAAGATTGATAGAAATGAAGGGAAGCCCGTTTCAGGGCCCCACGGTGGGTGCCAGAAATGTGTGTGTGAAAATTGTACCTGATCTGTAGACACAACACTTCAGTAAAACATTAGAGGTTAGCTATAATCAAAATCGTGCAAAATTGAAATCTAATTTAACCAAGTGATTTACTGCCTTCTAATAGGTGCGAGATTAATGTTCTCAGATTGTTATCAAGATCAGTGACCTAGACAACACCTAAATGAAGGATTTGAATGCAATTGATCTAGATATGAGATTGAGTGCAATTAATCTATATTTTTGATATTTTCTATGCAATGATATGATGAAAACTGATATAAAATCTATGCTAATATGAAAATTGATATGCAATGCTAATCTAGAAATGATATGATATGAGAATGAAGATTCTAACAATAATATGAAAGCTATGAATTTGAAATTGATCTCACAAAGCTTCGAATCCTCAAATTTATCTTTCAAGCTCCAATTGTGCAAATTCTCCAAATTTGATATGCTATGATTCCTGTAGAGTAAGTTTGCAATTTGCGAGATGATTTGGGATGAGCTGAAGCCTTAATTTATAGAAATCTAGGGCTTTATAGGTGCATGGATAAAAGCCATAAATCACTCAAATAACTCAGGTTGATTTTTGAGTTATTTTTAAATAAAGGATAATTAAGTCACAAAAACATGCAAAAGCTAAGTTTTAACTCAAAATAGAGTTTAGCTTTAATTGATAATTGATAGTTGTCTGCTTTTATGATTGTGCATGTTTTATTTATGAATTAATTTAATAATAAAGTGATTTATGCTCAACTTAACTGCTTTTAAAAATAAAATAATTGATTTATGGGTTAATCAATTATTTAATCAAACTTTTATTAAAAACTATATTATTAAATAATGACAATTTGCTTTAATTAATTAAATAAGAATTTAATCAATTATTCATAGGATATTGGATTTAGTGTCAAAATTAAATAATACAATTAATAATAGATAGAATTAAATTTAATTACATAATTAAGTGGCAAATATTAAATCTAATTAATTAAATATGAAAATATTCAATTAATCAAACTTTAGGATAAATGTGATTTATCGCCAAATAATCATTAAATTAAAGATAATTAGGAATATTGCTAGGAATATTCCCTGATGTAGAATTTAAGATAATCAATTAGGATTCGATGATGTTTAGATGTGCCTTAGATTAGGACTTCGATGTTGATTTCATTCAATTTGTAGATGTAGGAGGTTAATGAACTTATAGCCCATTTTTGGGGTATTACAAGGCTCTACATTGATCTTGATCTGGTTATTGAACCCCTTCCATGGCAGCCAAAGTTGAGTAAAGTCGGTGGAGAACCACCCTCTCAAAGATTAGGTTCATTCTCTACTGAGTAGCATGCCATATGTTTCTGGGATGTCCACCACATGAATGTCAATGCAATCTTGGATCTTGGGGTCAGCTATCAGCTATATACGTGTATCCTTCAAGACTCTAATGACTTTGACCTCTGTTTTGTCAAGTTGGATCACTACCCTGTTAGTTGGTTGAGGGTTCATCCCTAATCTGTAGCATATGGACAGAGGCATCATGTTACAAAAAGCCCCTGAGTCAATTAGATAGTTATGTAGGTTCTTCTCAAAGATCTTGAGGCTAAGTAAGAATGGGGGTACTTCTACCCTATCTTTGAACATAGTTGGCATCGCCTCTGTCGCATTCACGTTAGATGCATTTCTAGTGTTATTACTGGACGAGGCCGATTTGGAATGATCTAGAGACTTCAAGAGGGCTTCTCTTTGAGTGGGAAAACTCTACAGCATGTCATACATTGAGATGTTAGTTCTAATTTTCTTTAGTTCCTCCACTACGCTGTACTTCTCATTGGCCCAGACTAGATTTTTTAACAAAGTAGGTTGATGTTGCATTGTTGGAGCAATAGTGGCATCGAGATCTCTTGGGGGCATGGGATTATTGATAGCCCACAGATCAGGTGGAGTGGGCTTCATCCATGAGGGAATGTCATCAGTTAGAGGCTCTCTTCTACTCAGGTTATAGGTGTTTCTGTTATTGTTCTGAAAATCATGGACCTCAGAGTACTCCGAATGACTTTATTGATTGAAAGGGAAGACAAACTCTTATTCCACTATGTTGTTGATGAGAGTCCCACCCATACTTGGATCATATGAATCAAAGACCATGGCACTGAAGTGGGTCTGAGAACTTTCAAGATCTTGGGCTTGTTGGTTGTCAAATTCACCCCTATACTCATTATCTGATCGATGCATGCTAGGACCTTGGGTAAAATTGACCTATGATGAGTTGAAGGCATTGGCATTGTTTGAGGGTATGCTACCATTATTCGGATGTGTGTTCCATGTTCTATTTGTTCATTGTTGTCCAAACTTCTTATCTTGAGAAGTGTTCCCATAAACTCCACCATTGTTGCTATTGTTGTTGTTGTAATTGCCATAATTACAATTCTAATTTTCTGAGTAGGTATTTGGGGCAGCAGTTTGATGTTGATAGTTCCCCTGGTTCTGAGATGGGTTGAGATTCATCCAGATAATCTCTCCGGTCAACTAGAACAATGTCTTCTTCATGGAATCCAATTTGTTCACTAGAGCATGGTCTAACTCATTTGGGACAACAAACTTCTGTTCACAGAAGAAAACCTTATGCGTATCATACCCTGGGTATGTGATGGCGAGTGGTGGGGCAATAATGTATGGAGCTAGTACTGGATTGAGCCTTGGGGCATGTTGTTGGCAATTTGGCTGAGTTGATTACATAGATGTTGTCATTATGGAAACATATGATCCACATGAAGATCGCATAGGTCAGAGAGCAAGTATGACATAGCGCATTGCAAATTTGTCTAAGTGTGAGACAATGTTTTACTAGTGAACCTGGACACAATTTTTGTTTGCGACATTGATTGGAGTAAGTTTAGTGCTTGTGCACTTGAACATAGACTCTATGATGTCTATTGATCACCCATCTCAGAGTGCAAGTCAGTATGGCATGTATGGAAGAATTTATGACAATTTTACCGAAGACAGTGTGAAGCTGACATGACAGAATATGAAGACAGAACTAGTAAAGAGTTAAGGGATTATTTTGTTTATCAAAATAATGACTTAACAATATAAAGGGATGACATCATAGATTTTAACTCTTGGATAAAGCTATTGGTATAAATATAAATGTAATTGTAATTGTAATTGCAAGTAATTGTAGTATTATTGAGAAAGAAGGACAAGTGATATGATGCGAAGTATATGAAGCAGTGAAGTGATATTGATGCAAGAAGTATAAGGTTATGTACCTTAACCTATTTTGTAATCAGTGTATATTGTACATTACTTGTTTGGGCAATGGGCTCATCTAGTAATCATATTTTGTACTACAACTCCTAACAGGGTTGAGGCTTCTAACAAGGCCTATAGTCCCTTAATTAGGACTGATACACTATATGCTTGTAATAGATTCCTAACAGGGTCAACATCCTTAACAAGATACTTTTTATTAGTGGATCTTTTTGGGTACCATCCCCACCTGGGTTTTCCCTTAGCCAAGATTTCCTCGAGAACAAATAATGTGTTATGAGTTCTTTATTGTTATGCATGTTGTTTAGCTTCTTATGTTATGCATGTATAAAGATAATCTATTATATCCATAATTGGGCAAAAGATAAAGTTTGTAGAATACTGATTCACCCCCCCTCTTAGTATTCCCTATTTCTAACAATTGGTATCAGAGCTTAGTTACTCAGAAAAGAATCATTCAAGGAAAGCCTAGTAGCTTGAGTAAGATCTCTATGGATATGGATCAACTACATAAGAATCTTGAAGAAGCTCTTGAACATATTGACTTGCTTACTATTGAAAAAGATACTTTGAAAAGAAAGTATGATGATGCAAAGAATCTCATTGAGAAACTGAAAAACAAATTGGAAGATCTGAGATCTAAAAAGGTATCTGAAGTTTTTATTGAAGATTGTGATGACAATATGGAAAAAGAAAATGAGATCCTTAAGCATGAATTGAAGATAGAAAATTTGAAGCTTAGTTTGAAAGATGGAAATGGCAAGAATGAAGCAAATCTGAAATCTGAAAATGAAAGTCTAAAGACTGAAAATGAAGGACTAAAATCTAAACTTTCTAAAGTAACATCTGAACTTGAGAAAGTCAATTTGCAGTATGATGAACTTGAGAAATACAATAAGATTGTGAAAGGTGAACTGACTCAATCCAAACAACAACTTGAAAGGCTATATTCAACTAGTGAGAAGATTGATGAACAAATATCTGATTAGAAACCATTCTATGATAAGACTAGTCTTGGATTCAACACTTTCAAAGCAAATGATGAAGGCAAGGAACTGGATCTAAAGATATCTGAAAGCATGAATGAGAAGAAACCTGATGAGATCAACAAATCTGAAGATACACCTAAAGAAGAAGAATCACTAAAGCAAGAGGAATCACCGAAAGGTATGCAAAAAGAATTCAAAGGTAGATGTTTTGCTTGTAATACTATTGGTCATATGAAGAGAGATTGCATAGGTAAACAATTTAAACCTCTTAATGGTTATTGTTACAATTGTCATGGTTTTAGACATAGAGCTATTGAATGTAGGAAACCTAAATTTATTGAGAATAATGATGGTAGTAGAATGTTTAGGAACACTAACAATGTAGATAAGAAACCTACTGAAGATATGAATAGAAGAAGTGGAGTAGTATGTTATAGATGCAACAAGGTTGGACACATTGCTAGAAATTGCAGATCACAAATCAATCAACCTGGACCAAGATATGGAAACAATGGAATTGTTTGTCAGATATGCAACAAGATTGGACATACAACAAGGTTTTGCAGAATGAACAATAGAGTTTTTTATCCTAATCCTAACCCCAGGAATCATGCAAGAAGAAATGAAGATGCAAGTAATAGTCAGAAAGGATGCTGTAGTAATTCAGATGAAGTGAAGTTTATCAAAAGCACAGATTAAGGAGACATATTCAACATTGAAGGTAATCAGGAAGGTGAAGTATTGAAAGGTAAGAATGAATCTTTACCTGACCTATCTCATAGTACTTAATTCATGTAAATTGTAGTAGAATAGGAACTTAGATTTAGTATAGAAGTAGATATATGATGAACTAAGTCTTGCATAGTTAATGCAAGGTAGTTTATGATGTTCTAATGCTATGGTTAAGAGCGTAAAGAAAAATATTATGTTTTGTGAGATCGCAAGGAGTTTTAAGTTTTGTAGGTGAGTAGAGACAACTTTTTGGAAAGAAGCGGCAAAAGAATTGAATGCGATGTCAGATCTAAGAGAGATTGAATTAATAAAGGGTTATGATCGGTATTATTTGATCATCAAAGTGAATTCAAGTGTCAAGGAGATCAAAGAGTAGTGATAGAAAGCATTTTGCAAGGATTTGGAGAAGAATTTTGTGCCGAATCTACGCAAGCCCTAAAATCATGAAATTAAGATATTTTACTTGACAAATCTTTGAATTAGTAAAGGAATTTGAAGAAATCATGGATGTTTCCTTAATACACAATGTCAGAGATAAGAATAGACCTACATTGAAAAGGGAACCAATAGAACCCTTGGAAGAAGACCCTAGGTTTGCATTATCATCCGTACCAGATAGAGTATTACATTTAGAAAATGTCAGAAGTTATCTTGGATGCAAACTAGAGACAGTAAATGATAGTGATTTCACAGATGAATATCAGAAGATTTACAATCAGGATATGACACTAAAACAAGGTTTTGAATATTTAGAACATAATGAAATTGTCAAATATGGATTACAATATGACTTTGATAATGAAGAATGCACTAAGATTATCTTGAGCATAATTCATAATGGAAAGTTTTGGTTAGAAGATAAAGTGATAGATATTATAGTTGATTTGATTCATGAAGTCACTGGATTATCTAAGACTGGAGCTATTCCTTTTAATGAGAAAAACATGAGAAAAACAATCATTGACAACACAAACTCATCCTATAATGGTAGAGGAATTGTGATTAGTAAGATCAAACAAGATGATGTGAGATACATATGCAAGATCCTAACTACTAAGTTTTGTGCAAACTCAAGAGAAGATGACATGGCAGCTGGAATGGTACATGCAACTTATCTTATGTGTATTGATAGGGTACCAGTTGATATGTGTGAAATTCTTAGAATTCAATTGTTTGAGAACTTGGAAAAGATCAAGAAAACTAAGTATACACAGTTTAGATTCTCATCCCTAATCACATATATGTTATTTCATCTTTTGAGGAGATTTCCTTACACCATAGGAAATGATTGGAATGATGGAAAAACTACAATGGAAAGGATTAATGTAGTATATAGAAGGCATGTTATTGACAGTGTTAATGAGAGTGTAGTACTTGTTATTAAGACATTTCAAAATATTGTGTCTAGCAGATCAAGGATCCCTAAGTCTCTTGTTGAAAAATATAAAGATGATATATGTTTTATGGTGGATACTGACCTTACCTATATTGAAGCAGTAGAGCCTAGAATAGAGTTCATAGACCCTCTTGGCTATGAAATATCTAAGGTAGAGGCTGAAGAGTATGTTAGCAGACTACTGAAGTGTAAGTTGGACACTCAGTGTAACAGGTTTGGAACCTTTGAGGAGAACTTCAACTCCGCAAAGATTCTAATTGAAGAGAAGTAGTCTAAGAAGAGAGTTGAGAGCACTATTAAGAAAATCTTAAAAGATACAAGAATGATAGAGAGAGAGTTTTTGGTAGCAAAGCAGACAAAAACAATAATTAAAGAGAGTGGACAAAAGGAAGTTTTGTCTATCCCTCCTTTATCATCAATTGCAATGCCACAGGAAGAACCACAAGTAAAGGTGAAAGTGGAAGTACCTGAGAAGGACATAGAAACAAAGATGTCTACTAGATCCACTTCCTCTACACCTAGCAAAAGAGTTAAGGAAAGTGCTACTGGACTAGGAAAGAGGCATAAAAATCTAGTGCAACCTATTCCAAGAAAGATTACAGAGGTTAAAGATGATGTCACTACTAAGAAGAAAGCTTGGAAACCAAAAGTTGAAAAGCTTGATGAGCAGATTATTGAGAATGGTGACTTTGCAAGAATGAACAAATATTATGATCTTTATGATTATACTGATAGATTTAATCTGGAGAATGTAGTTGTGAAGCATATGATATTGACTGGCAAGAAGTTTGATACTATTCAAGGATAGATACCTGATGATCTATATAACAAACTTCTAAATAGGAAGAAGAGAGCATAAGAGGAAGAGACAACTATCAGAGAAAATCTTGTGAGGAATCTTTGTGAAATAAGAGATGAAAGCCATTTCAATCAGATCATGAAAGCCCTAAGCACCCATCTGAGAACCAAAATGAGAACAATTCAGATTATGGGAGGCAGGTATGAAGAAGTAAATTCTGAGACTGAACATGCAATTATCAAGGTTATGGCATAATATGTTGGAGAATCATTAGTTGCAACAGAGCAAGCAGGTGAGAAAGTACAAGAGGACATTCCCTCTTCTCTAGCTATTAATATTGGAGATGAAACAATGAATTTAGAAGGTACAAAAATCACCTTGGATACTGATGAAAATGTATTCAAGAATTTGGAGAACATTGTTGACAATTCGACCTTTGAGGAATAGGAAGCTACAAAAGAAGAAGAGATGACAGAGACCACAGTTGTGGAACCACCATTTATAGAAGAAAAAATTCCCATTCCCACCAAAGAAGATATCAGTCTTACTCCTGAGACTGGAAAGAAGACTCAAATTGGATCTATGATTGAGCATTTGGGAAAAGAAGTAGATGATGATGATCATTTGGAACTGATTACATCTTTGAACAAAATAATTGGTAAGAATAAGAAAGTAAAGAGTCTTGAAGGGTGTTTGAAGGAACTAACTGAGAAGTTACAAAGTACTGTGACTACACAAATTTTAGAAGCAGACCCTATGGAGAAGGCAAAGAAGGTAATGAGCACATTTGATAATGAATTCACAAACCTAGTTGATATTGCAAAAGTGAAAGCACAAGCAACCTATGAGGCTAGAATGCTTTTGAACATCAGTCAGAATATTAGAAATGATGTCAATACTCTTGATATCTGTATCAAGGATTTGAGGAAGCATTTGGAAATAGAAAAATCTTTGTACATACAGTGTACAAAATCAGAGACTTTGACAACTTAGGAAGATGAGAAGATAAAGTTAAAGGAAGCAGAAATTCTAAATGAAACAAACCTTCTATCTAGCCCCAATGTGAAGGTCTGTGATGTTGAGAAGAAAGTTAGGCAACTTTATGATGAAATTAGAGTTGTGCAAGATGAGAAAGATAGGAAATTTAGAAGATACACTCTTTTGAGAGAGCATGCTTCTATGAAGTTGAGCATAATTGAAGAATAGTTGGAAGAATGTCTTTCAGCAAAGACATCTTTTTCAGAAATTTAACTTTGAAAACCTCCAAGCATGTGAAATTGCTTCTTATGTGCTGAGCACACTACTTAATTTGGAAGATTCCATTAATAAATCATGGGAGAAGGAGATAGAAGCCATGAAGAAAATTTTTGTAGATTGTGTTGCAAGCCTATTGGCTTTGCAATAAATGAATTGAGGTATAAAATTTTTGTGATACAATTTTGTGACCCTCCCTACCTTATTTTGTCATTGTTGTCAAAGGGGGAGAGATATATAAAAGAAAATTGATAGTATATGATAAGGGTTGTTACTCTTAGGGGGAGTACTATATTAGAGGCAATAATTTTTTGAGGAGTTATAAGGATAGTATGTATTTTATACTATGGCCACAATTTTGAACAATTTTGAGATTTTGAGTTGTACACTTAGCCAATTTTCTTATATGTTGCCACCAATGACAAAGGGGGAGATTGTTGGAAATTTGGCTAAGTTGATTACATAGATGTTGTCATTATGGAAACATATGATCCACATGAAGATCACACAGGTCAGAGAGCAAGTATGACAAAGCGCATTGCAAATTTGTCTAAGTGTGAGACAATGTTTTACTAGTGAGCCTGGACATAGTTTTTGTTTGCGACGTTGATTGGAGTAATTTTAGTGCTTGCTCACTTGAACATAGAATCTATGATGTCTATTGATCACCCATCTCAGAGTGCAAGTTAGTACGACATGTATGGAAGAAGTTATGACAGTTTTATCGAAGACAGTGTGAAGTCGACAGGACAGAATATGAAGACATAACTAGTAAAGAGATAAGGGATTATTTTGTTTATCAAAATAATGACTTAAAAATATAAAGGGATGACATCCTAGATGTTAACTCTTGGATAAAGCTATTGGTATAAATATAAATGTAATTGTAATTGTAATTGTAATTGCAAGTAATTGTAGTATTATTGAGAAAGAAGGACAAGTGATATGATGCGAAGTATATGAAGCATATGTAATAGCGATAGTGAAAGAGCAGCGAAGTGATATTGATGCAAGCAGTATAAGGTTATGTACCTTAAACTATTTTGTAACCAATGTATATTATACATTACTTGTTTGGGCAGTGGGCTCATCTGGTAATCACATTTTGTACTACAACTCCTAATAGGGTTGAGGCTTCTAACAAGGCCTATAGTCCCTTAATCAGGACTGATACACAATATGCTTGTAATAAACTCCTAACAGGGTCAACATCCTTAACAAGATACTTTTTATTAGTGGATCTTTTTGGGTACCATCCCCACCCAGGTTTTCCCTTAGCCAGGGTTTCCTCGAGAACAAATAATGTGTTATGAGTTCTTTATTGTTATGCATGTTGTTTAGCTTCTTATGTTATGCATGTATAAAGATAATCTATTATATCCATAATTGGGCAAAAGATAAAGTTTGTAGAATACTGATTCACCCCCCCTCTCAGTATTCCCTATTTCTAACATGTGTTGCACTGAAAATTGATTGTTCGATGCAAACGGACCAGTCATAGCAGCATTCCCTAATGTTGGTGGGATACCATAATTTTTGCCTACTTGCGGATCCATCTATTGGGTAAATGTGATAGCCTCATTACATACCTTTCCTAGAGTGTCTATGTTTCTTGGGGGTAACCTTTTCAAAAATATGGATGTTAATAGATTTAAGGCACACAAGTACACTTGTATAACAGTCCCAATTGGTATGGTATAAGGAGCCTCAAGTTTTTGGTACATCTTATGAAAATGATGATTGAACATAGCGATTGATTCGTTGAGGTCCTTTCTCACCGAGATGAATTGGTGATGAAAAGTTTCCAGATCCACATACAACTTGAATTGATTAAGGAATTTTGTTTAAAATTCTATCCATGTGGTGATGGATCCTTGCGACAAGTTTAGATACCAATTATATGCAAATTCCCCTAGTGTGTAGGGGAAAAGGTGACACACGACATCTTGATGAGCAATCTCCTTTTGATTGCACAATTCCTTGAATGCACGAATGTGTTCTTCTGCTATCCTAGATTCTCCATAGATAAAATGTGGGAAAAATTTCTTAGGATTCTTATGCAACTGATGGAGCTGTCCTTGTATGTCCAATGGAGAGTTTTGAGCATTTGCAAAAAATTCCATTGGAGCTGGTGGTGGAGGAGCAGTAGGTGAGGCAACAATGGTTGGAAATGGAGGAAGATTAGGATGATCCAAAGTATCCTCTCTTCACTTTGTTTTGTTGCTTCGAGGTCTATGAATTTCTTTAAGTGCAAGGAATTCCTCTTTGTTTGGTGAAGATCTGAGGACTCATTCAAACCTTTTGGGAGAGAATGATATGATATTCCAGGGTTTCCCTTTTGAGGGCCCTCCTTCTAGTGCCACTTCTGTTGAGCATCATTTTTACATGAAGATGACGGCTAGGAATTTACGAGAGCAAATTCCCCTCTTGGAAGATTGATAGAATCAATCTCAAGGTTCCTTCTGGCTGGGTCTCAACCGCTTGGATAGCTCAATGAAAGAAAAATATGAATCTATTAACAGGGAGGCCTTTTTTGGTTCTTCTCTCAAGGAAAACTGTAAAACAAACTTTAGAGCACCACAATATTTCTTTTTGGATTTTTAGATTTAGAACAAAGCAACATTAATCTAATTAATCTACTAAAAATGATTTGAAAAGAGGGTAAGAAGTAGTAGGGTAACGAGAATTTGAAAGAAATTTTTGAAAAGAAACTAATGGACATAAACTAGCATCACATTACTATGCAAATTAAAAGACTGAGAAGATGAAAAAACTCACAAAGCAGAGATTAGATCATATCACAATCTTCAGCTATATGGATGCAATCATTAGCGGAATGAAACAAACGCATACATATGATAAGCCAAAACTCATCAGATCACAAAGCCACAACAGATGTGTGCACATGTGAGACAAGTTAATCTTCAAGCACCAAAAGAATAATCTTCTTAGAAATTCATCACAACACAACAATGTAATACCAGTAAACACCAAATTAAGAATCGTAGACTTAAAATCATTAAACAATCAATTGGCTCTTTGAAATAAAGAATGAGCAAGTCACACATTCACAAATTTTGCATAGATAGTAGAAAAATCACATGATGAATGAAGCACCAATTGCATGTATTATATTAATGATCAAATCAACCCTCATTACATCATTTTATTATAATTTATAGAGCCCTACTCTTATTTTTGCAGCTAGGGTTTGGCTGCCTCTAAAACTTGAAAATAAAACTAAACTAGAGATTACATAAAGGAAACTACTTATAAAGGTTAACTAAGCTACCCTAGCATGACAGTAAACCTCGTGCATTACAAAACTTTGAGTAAATCATGCATTAGACATCTTGAAAATGGAGCTGGAACTTGTGCATGCTCTTGATAAACTTCATGATTATGCCCTTGATCTTTGGTTATGGCTTCTCCACATGGACTCAATTGGAAGAGATCCCAAAATCATGCAAAAACAACCTCCAAAAAGAAGCCCAGTTGACTAGAAAATGAACTTTGAGATAACTGGAGTCAAACTTCAGTCATGCCAAAAAATGCTCAAATAGCAATGGTTCGAAAAAGCCAAGCCTCAAAAATGAATAAGTGTCATGTCCACCTTTCCCACATTTTGGACTTCAAACTTTCGGAGGCAAAAAGTTCTCTAGGGTTGAAAGACCAGAAAATAGGCTCTGCAAAATTGGCTAAGTATACAAATTGCATTTTCTTTATACAAAATCTAGCTCTCTCTGGACTGGTTGTTAATTGGCTAGGGAGCACTTCTGGATGCACTTTTTAGAACCTATCCACAATCTCTAGTACTTCTTCAAATTGGGCATCTTGACCCCCTTAAGGATTTCTTGCTATCTATTTCAAAAGGCAACCAATTCCTTTGCAAAAGTTTGTATTTCTTCTTCCCGAGACAACATTTTTTTGATCTCTTCCTTCTGATAAAAGATATGTTGAAGGTCCTCCTTTGTCTTGACTCCCTAGAATATAGCCAAGTACTGATCGACAATGGTGTTTACTGAGTGCATGGTTTTTTCATCATCCTTGTCATATAGATCCAAGTCCAGGCCCTCAAAGAACTTATGCAATTCCTTCACAAAAAGAATGTTGTTGTCCCTTATCTTGTCTAACCTTTTGAGAACTTTTTCAAAGATAGCCAATGCCGCTATTATATGCTAGATCCATTGATCAAAATTTTCCAGCTCTGAGCCTTCATAGATCTTTACCAACACTTGGAAGTGCTGCTTTATTATTATTGTTAGCTCATCCAACATCTTTTTCCATTTCAAAATATTCTCCTCCATGCAGTATTCTTCATTGATGATCTCTACCAAGGAGGTTATTCCTGCCAGAATGCCTCTAAGAGGCCTCAAAATCTTCTTGAGGGATAGCTTCGCAAATTGCTCAAAATCCTCCTTCCAATTTGCACAGGCCTATGCAAAAGAATGTGAGATATCCGTGCTTATTTCACCCCTCTTCTCCAAAATGGCCTATAATGAGGCCTCGGGGTTATCAGGGTCAATGGGACCCACTGTCTTGAGAATGAATCTCTTCATGGCTTCATTTTGCTCTATCAGAGCCTTTATTTTATCCTTGTCCTTATCCATGAATCTGAGTGCGTGTTTTAATCTGAGGGTAGCCAAGGTTTTTCTCCCCTCTCTGGTTGGCTCCCCCAAGTATACCTCCTGTAACACACATTTGTTAGGAGTGATCTCACTTGTACTAACATTCATTGTGGGAACAACCACCTGTGCCTTCCATCTACCTGCTTGATCTTGTGTCACATATGATAGTGTTCTTGCTTGGGTGCTAGATGGAATTTGATGGAAGGCTTGCCCTAATGCAACCATGTCAGCCTCATCATCTGTATAGACCCTGACCCTTGGTTGTATCTCTTTTATAAACCAAGTGGGCTTGGATAAAGCATTCAATGGTTCATACAGAGCTACAAGGGTGGAAGAAGTCACTGGATGTTCTATCTCCATCTCTTCATGACTCTCTTCTCTTTTATCTATTTCCTGTTCATCCATTGTGTTCAAATCACCCTCCTTGACTGCTCGCTCTTCATCAACTATTTGTTCTTATTCAGCTGTTTGTTCTCCCTCATCCTTTTTCTCATCATTAGTAACCTACTTCTCTTCCTCAACCTGTTGCTCTTCTTTATCAGCCTGCTCCTCGGATGCTGCATGTTCTTGTTCTTTCTCCTCACCAACTGCCTCTGTCTCTTTCTCAGGCTCTTGCGAGATTTGAGGCACTGATTCATCTTGGACAAGAGTTTGAGTGGGGGTGACAAAGGGAGTGGGTGAAGGCATTTGAGGTGGAGGTGAAGTTGGCATAGGGACATGAAAGATGGAGGCTGCTGAGGCAGCGAAGTGGTTTGAAATGGAGGTGGAAACGGAGTGGTAGGTGGTGTTTGATGTAGAGGTGGGAGCGAAGTTGGATGCATAGGAGGAGGTGGAGGTGGAACTGTGTGTGAAACCAAAGGGACTTGTGCAATTGTGTCTTCCTCAGAAGTGACACCAATAGAAGAGTCCTTATCTGGCTCTGTGGTTTCCTTTTGCACTTTAGCAGTCTCTTCATTAGGCTCTTGGGGTTTCTGCTGGAGTTCCTCTTCTGTATCACCAAGAGAAGCCATGAAATGATTAGGGACTTATTGTTCTAACTCCTTGAAACCATTCAACCCCTCGAAGTCCTTGATATCAAATTCATCATCCCCTAGAGGATCTAGATCTATGGGTTCCCCTTGGGTTGCCCCCTTAGCATCCTCCTGATCATCCTCCATAACTCTCCTTCTTTTCATGAATCTCACAGACTGGGTTCTTTTGCTAAGAGTTATTTGATCCAATTCATCCTCATCATCCTCTAGTAGGTTATCCATTTGTGTAGGTGTTGAGACTTTTTTTCTTTTATACACATTGCCTTTGATCACTCCAGCAGGCTTAGGTCCTATTATTTTAAACTTGGTTTTCTTTGCTGCACTTAGGAAATCATGACCACTAGAAGAAGGTGCATCTGGAGGTTCTATGCTCCTTGTCATTTTAGTCTTAACCTTATTGGAATGAGTGGCCAGACCATAAGTAGTAGGATGCTCATGCCTATACACCGTCTCCAATTTTAGGGGAGCAACTTCCTTGAACTATGGTTTTAGAACTTTCTCTCCTTTCTTCTTCTTCCCTTTGGAGAGCTGTTCTGATAGCTATTTCATGGACATAGGTTCCATATGAAACAAGCAGGTGACCCTTTCCTTCATGACTTTAATTACATGCCAAATTCAATGTCATCATTTTCATCCCTGTCTACCTCAGCATTCAGGATAGCCCTTGTGAACACTTTGTCTTGATTGTAGATTGGATCTAGGACATCCTCAAAGTCCATAACTTTCACCTTTGGAGGGATCTTCAATGACAAAGCATCTTGTTCCAACTCCAAACTCATCTAACAATAGTCATAGATTCTCACCTCATAGTCATCCACATAGTTCATCTAGTGATCTTCAATGTGGGGCTCGTGGATATAATGTCTCCCCATTATGTGGTTGAAACTACTGATGGGGTCAAATCGAGCTCTTATCAAATTGTATGTTGGTAAAGGGAATTCATCCCATTCAAAAGTTAGAGCCTTGCAGATCTTTATATTTGGAACACAATGGGGGCCTATAGAGATTGGGAAATCCCAACAGTGTTTCTTCTTGTGCTTGATGTGTTCATGTGCATCTGACAACTGCCTTGATATTTCCAGGAGGACTACTTTGTCAGAAGGGTACCTAGGTAGCTTCTTTGGTGGAAGGGTGCATCCTGCCACCCGAATGTATGTGAATGTTCTAAATTGGATGTAGAATGCCTCGAGGGCTTTCACCTTTGCCACAGCTTCAATAGACATTCTTTTAGTGTAATCTCCCTCTATGGAGCATAGGATGTCATGTAGAAATGAGGATCAGTTTTCACTCTAATCAGCTGCTCATCTAAATTGTCCCTCAGGATGGTGGCCCAATCAAACCTCACCTGTGTTTCCCTTATCTTTTGAATGAAAAAGATCATCCAGGGCTCCAACTAAATACATTTTAGTAACTTGTACACCCTACTGATCATTGTGATAGCGGCTTGGATGTCTTATTGCATATAGCCTCTCTGTATATAAATCCTATCCAGATTATTCTTAGGCATGGGTTGCATGAGGTACTCATTATTTACAATGCCATCAGCCCTGAACACATGCTTATTGTAGAATTCCATTCCCTTGTTGATATGAAAATTATAGAACTTATCGACCCCTTTGGGCAGGTGGAAGACATCTTTAATGTTATTTGGCCTCAAATCCAATACCACTTCACCAACAATGTTCTTCACCATCCTCTCATCCAATATATAGTGGCTGGCTAGAATGTTAATCAAGTCCGAAGACACGATGGACACTGGATGAGCTATCACATTCACCAAGGAGTAGTGCACCAATAAAGTGCAATCTTCTAACTGTCCCACTGGTTGGGCACACTTTACCAAGCAATCATTCTAGCTTATACTGCCAATGTTAGTGTCTGTGATATCTGCATGTAGGTTGGTCACTTTTGATGGTAGATGGTATCCCTTGAACTGATATTTCATAGCTGATGCCACAACTTTCTCGGCCATTTCTGCAAAGAGCAAAAGACATGAATCAGTAACATGGAATTACAGGAGAGAGGAAAAAGAATTAGAAAAAACAAAGAAAACTGACAAAATAATCTCAGAAGGGCTCTAAAAGGCCTTTTTAGCCTTTCAGGGGTGTGACTTCTGAAAGGTCCGAAAGGGCCAAAAATGCGAAACGAAGGCCTAAAGTTAGAAAATCTAGTTGATAACCCATTTTTGCACTTCCGGTGAATCAAAGGTGTAAAATATTCAAAGGCCAAAACCTCTGAAATGATGAAATAATGCATTGGAAGATGGAGCATTTCACAAATGTTTAACTAGTAGAGATTTTGATGAATCAGGGCAAAGAGAGTTTCAGCGTGTGACAACACTGAAACGCTGAAATTGGCATGGGTGATTCTCTCTGGAGTTAGTTGAAAACCTTGGTCCTTTGGTTTCAGTGAATCAGACATATGATGTTTTAGTGTGCGACAACACCGAAATGCCAAAACAACAACATTTAGGAGATTTTTTGCGAGATTGAGGTTTGAGAGTTTCAAACTGCGAAGGTTCGAAACCCTGTGGCTGAAAACTAGGGTTTAGCTTTGTTGGAATCAAAAATGAGTTCGATGGCAAGCCTGACCATAAACTTGCCAGGTGGGGTTAGAAGGGATAACCTCATGACCCCCCGAGGGAGAACCAGACCAAAGAAATAATAAACTAACTCTAAACGATAGGCCAAAAACCCTAACTAGGCCTGCGAAAAGAAGAAAACCCTAACTACAAACTAAAAGAAAATAATGAAAATAGAAGGAAAGATAAAGAGAAAAAGAAAGACCAACGTCTAGGAAGTTGGTGGATGAAGATGAGAAAAAGAAGACCGAGGTGACAAACTGAAGGCAAGCGACATGCAAAGAAAGCTTCGAAAAGGACTAGCAAAAGTAAATGAATAAGGGTTTAAAAACCCACTTTGCACCTTATATAGGTAGATTGGTGGGTGACATCAGCCCCTTGCTGATTGGACTTTTGGCCTTTCAGGGGTATCAGACCTCTAAAAGGCTGAATCCCTTTTGGGGAGTCGAGCCTCCCAATTTTCAATGTTTGAAAGTTTGAACACTGCCTGGGTCTGGAAATGCCTATGGCAAGATGATTTTTGTTGCTGCAGACTTTCACCATTTTGGACCTCTCACACTTTTGGACATCTGAAAGTGTGACAAGATCAACAAACAAAGAAAAACTAACTAAAAATAGAAAACAAAAGGACCAGACCTACAAGAAACTGAAAGACAAGCTAAAAAGAAAAAGGGGGCCCTTGAAGCCAACAAGTGAAAAGGGGAGCGTGGTTGTGGGACCACAACATGTACATTGTTTTATAATTTTTATGATCATCTTTTACATACTGATGCAGGTGTCACCAGTTGCCATCGGGGGGCAATGTGAGGGGGTGCAGGTGTCAGCCATTGACAAGGGAAAGGTAATTAAGTAATTTAGTTTGTTTATGCATACATGTATACTTTTTAGTTGTGCACACTCAATTTTAATTTACATGGTTTATTTGATAGAGTGTGGCATATGATGATGCTGTGAGACCCTATTGTCATGATAGAGTCACAGGAATATCCATTTGCAATGATAGCCCCATGGTACGTACATTTCTAAAGTTATTTGTGTGTATTTTACTATCAAATATATATAATATGGTCAAGTTATGATAGTATGAAGTATCTGTTCAAATTTTGTAGGTCACTCCTAGTTTGAGGGAGCCTAAACACCAAGGGTTTGTATCACTGATGACTCAGCCAACAATCCCTGAAGAAAGTTCAACACATGTAAGTTTTAATCTTAATTCAGTTATTTTGTAAACATATATTTGCTACCAAGTATTTACAATAAATAGTATAACTTGTAGATCAATATCATGTTCACAAACATATATAGGTGGGAGTTGACATTGGTGGCACTATTCTTGCACTACCAAGGACATATATTAGGTCTCTTGTCCACGAGAGGAGATAGAGAGGCGAGGTATATGAGAGTTCAATTTTACTTTAAATTTTATTTATTATTGTTGACTATGATTCTGAATTTTAATCTAACTTGGGGTTTCACTTTTGTGTTTGAATGCAAGATCCATCAGAGCCAAAGAGTACTTCAAAGAGGCTGCATTTTGATGATCCACCAGTAGAATAGGATGTCCTAGAAACATTTGTAGTTGAACTTCTTATTTTGAGATGGCGTATGCCACATTATATCTAGATATGTTGACATGTAAATATGTACATAATTATTGTTCATTTTGATATATATGAAACTTGATATTCGTGTTAATTGTGTATTCATTTATTCATTGTTAGTATGTAAATATGCTTGCGTGTATGTACTCATGTGTACAATTTATGCCTTAAGTATATTCATGTATATTCAAGTACATTCTTCATAACCTAAATTCACGTGTATGGGCTACGTGCATGACTTAAGTGAATTCATGTTGTATGCTTTATAAAATATGTGCTACATGTATGCTTCATGACTTAATCAAATTTATGTGTATGCTTTATGTGCTACGTGTGTTCACACATGTAATTTATCATTTAAGAAAATTCAAAATTTATGTGCACATTGTATTCATGTGTGCATACAATGCCAATCCTATCCTCGACATCAGTCAATTCTAATATCAAAATGATATTCCAAACAATGAAATAGTTACATAAAATTGTAAACAAACATAAGACATCATTCCTATATCAAAACCAAGAGAAGATCACATTATATTTATTCTAATCAATTCACTATTGCCTGGACTGTTCCATGGGACAAAGAACTATAAAAATGTGGAGAACTTTATTTTCATTGATTGATTCGATTAAAAACTTCAACCATTACTATTACCTAGCATTTAATCACCCAACTAGAGCTAATGGCGTAGTCCATTTAGTGTTAGGATGAACGGTTTGGAAGAAATCCAGTGGTGCAACTTTCAACTGACCATCATTGCAAGTTTTGGCATCAAGCGAGACTGGCGTGCCAAATTCAAACAAATTTGAATCTCCTAGAACAAAGAGAGGTTATTGTAGGCCTATGAAATGTGGTCCTATAGCATCTCATGGATCACTGATACCTCTCATGGAGTTTGAGATACAAGCCTCTAAAGTTTTCTACCCAATCGTGCTCAGTGCACCTTGGGGACACTTTGGTCCAGCATGGTCCAGAATGTTCTACTAACTCAGTGGTCAAAATGGGGTTGTCCCTAGCATTTACTAGCCCAATTAGAGCTAATGACATAGTCCATTTGGTGCCGAGATGAATGGTTTGGAAAAAACCCATTGGTGCAACTTTCAACTGACCCTCATTGTAAGTTTTGGAATCAAGTGAGACTGAAATTCAAACAAATTTGAATCTCCAAGAATGGAGAGAGGTTATTGTAGGCCTCAAAAATGTAGTCCTGTATCATCTCACAGATCACTAATACCTCTCACAGAGTCTGAGATACAAGCCTCGAAAGTTCACTGCCCAATCATGCTTAGTGCACCTTGGGGACACTTTGGTCTGACATGGTTTGGAACATTCTACTAACTTAGTGGTTGAAATGGGGTAGTCCCTAGCATTTACCTACCCAACCGTAGCTAATGGCATAGTCCATTCGGTGCCAGAATGAACAGTTTGGAAAAAATCCATTGGTACAACTTTCAAATGACCCTCACTGCAAGTTTTGGCATCGAACGAGACTGGCGTGCCAAATTCAAACAAATTTTAATCTCTCAGAATGGAGAGAGGTTATTGTAGGCCTCAAAAACATGGTCCTATAGCATCTCACAGATCGCATACCTCTCACGGAGTCTGAGAACTGAGCCTCAAAAGTTTTCTGCCCAATTGTGCTTAGTGCACCTTGGGGACACTTTGGTCCGACATGGTCTGGAATGTTCTATTGACTTAGTGGTCAAAACAAGGTTGTTCCTAGCATTTACTCACCCAACTAGAGCTAATGGAATAGTCCATTTGGTGCTGGGATGAACTGTTTGGAAGAAACCCATTGGTGCAACTTTCAACTGACCCTCACTACAAGTTTTTGCATCGAGCTAGACTAGCGTGCCAAATTAAAACAAATTTGAATCTCCCAGAATGGAGAGAGGTTATTGTTGGCCTCAAAAATACAATCTTGTAGCATCTTATAGATTGCCAATACCTCTCATAGAGTTTGAGATACGAGCCTCAAAAGTTCACTTCCCAATCATGCTTAGTGCATGTTGGGGACACTTTTGTCCGACATGGTCCGGAACATTCTACTGACTCAGTGGTCAAAATGAGATTGTCCCTAGCATTTACCCACCCAACTAGAGCTAATGACATAGTCCATTCGGTGCTGAGACAAATGGTTTGGAAAAAATCCATTGGTGCAACTTTCAACTGACCCTCACTACAAGTTTTGGCATTGAGCGAGATCGACGTGCCAAATTTAAACAAATTTGAATCTCCTAGAATGGAGAGAGGTTATTGTAGGAATAAAAAATGCGGTCTTGTAGTATCTCACAGATCATTGATACCTCTCATGGAGTCCGAGAACTGAGCCTCAAAAGTTCGCTGCCCAATCGTGCTTAGTGCACCTTGGGGACACTTTGGTCCAGCATGGTCCAGAACGTTCTACTGACTCAGTGGTTGAAATGAGGTTTTTCATAGTGTTTACCCACCCAAATAGAGCTAATAGAATAGTCCATTAAGTGCTTGGATGAATGGTTTGGTAGAAACCCATTGGTGCAACTTTCAACTAACCCTTATTGCAAGTTTTGGCATCGAGTAAGACTGGTGTGCCAAATTAAAAAAAAATTAAATCTCCCAGAATGGAGAGAGGTTATTGTAGGCCTCAAAAATGAAATCTTGTAGCATCTCACAGATTGCTGATACCTCTCACAGAGTCTGAGATACGAGCCTCAAAAGTTTGTTGCCCAATCGTGCTTAGTGCACCTTGGGGACACTTTGGTCCGGCATGGTCAGGAATGTTCTACTGACTCAGTGGTCAAAACAAGGTTGTGCCTAGCATTTACTCACCCAACCATAGCTAATGGCATAGTCCATTCGGTGTTGGGATGAATGGTTTGGAATAAATCCACTGGTGCAACTTTCAACTGACCCTCACAACAAATTTTGACATCGAGCGAGACTGGCATGCCAAATTCAAATAAATTTGAATCTCCCAGAATGGAGAGAGGTTATTGTAGGCCTAAAAAATGTGGTCCTATAGCATCTCACAAATTTTTGATACCTCTCATAGAGTCTAAGAACCGAGCCTCAAAAGTTCACTTCCCAATCGTGCTCACTAGTAAATTTTACCTTAAATTTCGATGAGAATTAGTCAAATTTTCTACAACAATTGGTCGAATAGGCAACTAAAACTATCATTGATCTTTTTTCATGAAATTTTCTACATGGTAAATAATAGTTGAAATTTTGACCCCATAACTGGTCAAATTATTGACTGTAACAATCCCTTGGAACTGGAAGAATAAGACGTCGATCAATTGGTGTGACGGTCGAAATTGAGACCATTTTGTCATAAAATTATCCACCACAATTCGTCGAATGTATAGCATCCTGGTCAAATTTAGTCCATTCGGTCATCAAATTATCCACCCAAATTTGTCGAATGGATCGTCGAACGTATAGCGTCCTGGTCAAATTTAGTACTGTGTAAAGGATGAACTTTTGACCAATACTAACTTTTGTTTAAAAAAAAATGTGACACCATTTTCAATATATTCCTACTTTTAGTTGAATATATTGCTTGTCTATAATTAGTATGCATATATGAATCTATGAAGCTTTGATTTAGCTATTTCCTTCTATTTAGCACAATTAGATTGAACAAAGCATTTTCATTATACTGTATATTCACAGCCTCAAGAAAAATCAAACTAACTAAGAAAGCTTTGTTTACCTATAGATTTGTGTGCTTGTCTGAGTTTGATACGTAGATCTGTGTATCAAACTCAGACAAGCACACAAATCTGTAAGTAAATGTTGATTAAATATTTTATTTTTAATAGCAGTTTGAAAGACTATTTAAATGTTTTGAGGGTTTGATAAGAACAAAATTGGTATTTAGATATAAATTATTGAGCTTCTCTTTGTTTCAATAATAGTTTAACATTCTCTACTTAACAGGGCCAACCACATGAAGGTGGAAGCTCATCTGGCCCCTCCTAGGAGCCTCTTATGACCCTTTACGACATTTTAAGACCTCTAAGAATCCTAGGAGCCTCTTATGACCCTTTACGACATTTTAAGACCTCTAAGATGTATTCTTAGAGGTCATAAATGGTCGTAAAGGGTCATAAGGGGTCCTAGGACACAACAGCTGAGGAACATAAATGTAGGCATCATGGTCACAATGTTTTGGAAACACAACATAATTGAGTGGTATACCTAGACGATGCAACACAACCACTACTCCTATAGTTCTAAGTTGACACTGCGGGATCCAAAAACCAAAGATAAGGAATCTATATATGGTTTTTGGATCCACAGTGTCAACTTAGAACTATAGGAGAGTGGTTGTGTTGCATTTTCTAGGTATAGCATTCAATTATGTTGCGTCTCCAAACAATTGGGACCATGATGCCTACATTTATGTTTCTTAGCTGTTGTGATACCTACATTTATGTTTTGTAGTTGTCATGTTTATTTGCATGTTCTTTATGTTGGGATTCTCTCCCTCGCGTCAAAAATAAGATTTTTCCCACTCTGAATTGAGAATGCATGTTCAACACAAGCAGAATATGCACGGATAGCAGGTGGAGTTGAAAAAACACAACACGTTTACATTTTTGCAATGGTCTATAACTTAAAATATGCAATTAAAGACCTTTATAAAAAATGCAACCTTGTTGTGTTTTTCAAGTCCACCTGATATCCTATGTATATGAATTGAGATTGCATATTGAACTAGGCTTCTCTTTCTGCATAGCCTGAAACTAAGAGACTATCATAGTTAACATCTAAATGGTGTGTCTCATCATCATAACTAATCCACCTTAAACAATTGAATATGTTTTCTTGTATTAAATATTCATTAATCAAAATTTGAATAGAAAATGTATACCTTGAGTACTACAATTCACATTAGAATCGATGCCTCCATCGTGCTCGACCGGTGCAATATCAATATCCACAGACTGCATTCCAATGTAAATAATAGATTTAGATGACAATATCACAAAAATGCCTAATTCACAGTCCATCATTTGTTCTCTGAAATACTAAATTAGGGATTTCTACGATATCCTCATTTGTATCTATAGCTATTGCCTCTATTGTTGCAGGTGCTTTTCCCCTATTTGATATTTATCTTCAGGTGTCCACACTCATTCTATTGGTTGTTGCCAGCTTCTCTTTGTTTTGAGAATAGTTTAACATTCTCTGAGAAACATAATTGTAAGCATCATGGTCACATTTTTTTGCAGACAATGTAATTGAGTGGTATATCCAGACGATGGAGAGCAACTTCTGCACCTCCAAATCCAAGTTGTTATCCATCCCATAGTGTCAACTTGGAATCAGAGGTGCAAAAATTGCTCTCCATGTAGGTATACAACTCAATTATGTTGTCTCCAAAAAAATGTGACCATGATGCCTACAATTATGTTTTGAGAATAGTTTAATTAACATTCTCTACTTGACAGGGCCAACCACATGAAGGTGGAAGCTCATCTGGCCCCTCCTAGGAGCCTCTTATGACCCTTTATGACATTTTAAGACCTCTAAGATGTATTCTTAGACATTGTAAATGGTCGTAAAGGGTCATAAGGGGTCCTAGGACACAACAACTAAGAAACATAAATGTAGGCATCATCGTCACAATGTTTTAGAAACATAACATAATTGAGTGGTATACCCAGATGATGCAACACAACCACTACTCCTGTAGTTCTAAGTTGACATTGTGGGATCTAAAAACCAAAGATAAGGAATCTATATATGGTTTTTGGATCCACAGTGTCAACTTAGAACTGTAGGAGTAGTGGTTGTGTTGCATTTTCTGGGTATAGCATTCAATTATGTTGTGTCTCCAAACAATTGGGACCATGATGCCTACATTTAAGTTTCTCAGCTATTGTGATACCTACATTTATGTTTTGTAGCTATCATGTTTATTTGCATGTTCTTTGTGTTTGGCTTCTCTCCCTCACATCGAAAATAAGATTTTTCCCACTCTGAATCGAGAATGTGCATGCAACACAAGCAGAATATGCACGGATAGTAGGTGGAGTTGAAAAAACACAACACGTTTACATTTTCATGATGGTCTATAACTTAAAATACACAATTAAAGACCTCTATAAAAAATGCAACCCTGTTGTGTTTTTCAACTCCACCTGATATCCATGCATATTCTGTGAGATTGCATATTGAACTAGGCTTCTCCTTCTGCATTGCCTAAAATCAAGAGATTGTCACAGTTAACATCTAAATGGCGCGTCTCATCATCACAACTAATCCACCTTAAACAATTGAATATGTTTTCTTGTATTAAATATTCATTAATCAAAATTTGAATAGAAAATGTATACCTTGAGTACTACAATTCACATTAGAATCGATGCCTCCATCATGCTTGGCCGGTGCAGTATCAATATCCATAGGCTGCATTCCAATGTAAATAATAGATTTAGATGATGATATCACAGAAATGCCTAATTCAAAGTCCATCGTTTTTTCTCTGAAACACTAAATTAGGGATTTCTACGATATCCTCATCTATATCTACAACTATTACCTCTGTTGTTGCAGGTGTTTTTCCCTGATTTGATATTTATCTTCAGGTGTCCACACTCATTCTGTTGGTTGTTGCCAGCTTCTCTTTGTTTTGAGAATAGTTTAACATTCTCTGAGAAACATAATTGTAGGCATCATGGTCACATTTTTTTGGAGACAATGTAATTGAGTGGTATACCCAGATGATGGAGAGCAACTTCTGCACCTCTGGTTCCAAGATGTTCTCCATCCCATAGTCTCAACTTGGAATAGTTTCATCCTTGATGTGACCATGATGCCTACAATTATGTTTCAAGAATAGTTTAATTAACATTCTCTACTTAATAGGGCCAACCACGTGAAGGTGGAAGCTCATCTGGCCCCTCCTAGGAGCCTCTTATGACCCTTTACGACATTTTAAGACCTCTAAGATGTATTCTTAGAGGTCCTAAATGGTCATAAAGGGTCATAAGGGGTCCTGGGACACAACAACTGAGAAAAATAACTGTAGGCATCATGATCACATTTTTTTGGAGACAACGTAATTGAGTGATATACCCAGATGATGAAGATCAACTTCTGCTCCTTCGGTTCCAAGTTGACAATGTGAGATCCCAAGACCATAGATAAGGAATAAATTGAGAGAGTGGAGGAGGGCCATAATGACAAAATTAATATAAGACAAACCTCAAGTTAAATGAGGCAACTGCAAACATTTTAATAGAATTCTATTAAAATGTTTGCAGTTGCCTCATTTAACTTGAGGTTTGTCCTGTATTATTTTAGTCATTATGGCCCTCCTCCACTCTCTCAATTTATTCCTTATCTATGGTCTTTGGATCCCGTAGTGTCAACTTGGAATCACAGGAGCAGAAGTTGCTCTCCATCATCTAGGTATACAACTCAATTATGTTGTCTCCAAAAAATTGTGACCATGATGCCTACAATTATGTTTCTCAGCTATTGTGAAATCTACATTTATGTTTCTCAGTTGTCGTATTTATGTGTATGTTTTTTATGTGTTTGGGAAGACATCTTTCTAGCCTGAGCCTAGATCCTTTGGCAATTAGCTTATAAATAATGTAGATGACAGATGAGAAATTAGCTATCCAAGAAAAAGCCCATAAATGAACTATATGTACCCCAATTAATGTGCCCTCTGTGCGTACCCAAATGATATATTTGAAACAACAAGGGTAAGGCTAAATTTACCCTTGTTGATTCAAATATATCATTTAGGTATGCACAGAAGGCACACGAATTGGGGTACACACAGTTCATTTACAAGATTTTTCTTGGGAAGCTAATTGATTAGCTCTCATTTGCTTCATTTATTATCAAGCTAATTGTCAAAGGATCCAAGCCTAGGCTAGAAAGACATCTTCCCATTTTGTTTAAGCTATATTCCTTTTTCTTGTCAAACTTCCTTGGTACGGTAGGCCTTCTCTCTGTAGTACTCTTCTTCAGTGAGGCTTCATACCACGTAGCGTCCGTAGATTATGTTCAATGCATTATTTATGCTTGTATTGGTGGGAAAACTCTTGAAAACACACAAAAGAGATTGCATTCAACCATGCTATTTACATGACACATGTAGTTTACCTCCAGCCTAAATCAATGTTAAATCATGTGATTGATAGAAAATTGGGGCTCACCTGAGCCATAAACATGAAGAATTATTCTAAAAAATGATGTAAACCATATATATGTGCACTTGAGGAAAAGAGAAGTTATGTCATATCAATATTAAAATATTAGTTACAATATGAAAATACTAAACTAACTAATTCCTGAGTTCATCTCTGCATATGGTTGCAACAAATTAGATATGCGATTACAATACAAAGAAGGCATCGTAAAAATATAATTTCAAAATTTTCCCTAGCCTGACGCGTTTTGCACTCAAATCCTTCATCGTGGATAAGTGGAGATGGGCGGATAGATGTAGATGAGTTGTCATCGACCCAACTAAACTATCTGCAGCCATTATTTCCCTGTGATACCTAGTCTACATTAGTTCTTATATTATAATGAATAGTATTTACATTAGAAACTTTAAATATATACACATTAGCAACCTTTTTTTGATTAGGGCACCACCAAAATTATCGTCCAAGGTTGTTCAATGTCCGTGAAGTCTTCAACACATACTTCCCACCACCACATTGATAGTTTGGCACATTGACAAGAGTCATCGAACCTATATCAATAATGCACTGCACCATTGTTACTACATTTATTATTTTTATATGATTATTTTTACAGTCCAAATACACCAAGGAGTACCATCAGAAATATAACCATTTACAATAATGAAAAGTAAACCTAAATCAAATAGCTCATTTTTTTATCAGCATGTGTAGTCTGTGTGTATACGAAGCTGAAATAAAATAGTATTCCACATAGAGTGAATGAAATATACCATCAAAAGAAGGTGACAAAATCTTGTCATGAAGCACAAACATAGGAAATAAAAAAGGGACAAAAGACAAGAAATAAGAAAAATCATTACGACTATAGAAAAATCATTTATACTATAATAAAAAAAAGTAACACTCTTTGTCAAATATTTCCAAAATTATTAGGACTATAAATGGACGGTTTTGATATTGCTTTGCCATTACAACAATTGAGTATTCATCATTTGGTACTTCTTGGTGTATTCCATTTAAGTTTTTCAGTTGCCATGTTTATGTGCATGTTCTTTATGTGTTTGGATTCTCTCCCTCGCAAGGGATACGTCGATAGGTAATTGATTTGAAAGCATAATGATTTGACAACCTTTTTTTAGGATAGGCGTAATCATCCTGCCAACCTTAATTAGCAACATTGGTGTTCTATCATTACACAAGTGCAAGATGGTAATGGTCTATTCAAGGAGGGATGAAAAAAAAGTCATTTTAACCTTGCAAGGCAAGAGGAGAGACAATCCAAATAATTCTATGGTGACTGTCCCAAACAACAGACAAATGATGGAATTGCTAACATGTTTTCTTTTCACATTTCTAACAATTTTGTTGTGATCAAGCTAGTGTGGTCACAATTGAAATTGTGAGTTTCTCTTGGAATTGAATAGCAGACTTTATGTATTGTGCAAAAAAACATATGTAGGATTATTATGGTCACAAAGTAATTGTCTTAGCATCAACATTTCACTTCTAATATAACATGAAACTCATAGACATTGACCTATATGAAAATAATGACCTTATGTTAGCCATGACCATGATGTCATCATCAAATCATGTCTTATGTATTTTATAAATTATTAAAATACATACCAATGGATGAAATTCATTTCCCCCTTCAATGTGACCATGTTGCCTACAATGTTCCTCAGTTGTTTTGATTAGATATCTTCGAGTCTTTAAGATCTTAAAAATTTTGCAAGGACAATAACATTTTCCATCACCTTTTCTTTTAAGTTAGACCATAGTCTAGCAATTTTCTCCCTATTTTTTTGTGCGTTGATATCATCAGACATGGTCTTTCTTGAATGCAATGACTCATTGGTGGAAGAAGGATGATTTGTTTGCAACCTGCAGATACAAATCGTTACTGAACAACCATTTTCTCAACTATAATGTTCTCAACACAAAGGGACATTTATCATACCAAATCAAAGTTTAGAAATGGACGGTTTTGATGCTTTACCATGACAATAGCAATAGAGGGTGTATAGATAGAAAAATAGTTGTAAAGAGTAGATTTAAATAAATAAAATCAAGTAAATAACTAGGGAAATTGGATAACATTGTAGGACTCCTTACCTCCATATATAGGCTGCTCTTAAGTAATGAAAACACAAAGAAACCTCTCCTAATCATATGAATACAAGCATGGATTTTTTTATTTCATTGTTAACTTGAGCACCCTATTTCAAATAGAACATTATCATAAAATCTCGTAGGCCTTAATTTTTTGTATTTTTTTAATGAAATTAACATGGTAACTTTCAAAAGTT
The DNA here is from genome assembly GCA_027943335.1 of Chamaecyparis obtusa. Taxonomy (NCBI): domain Eukaryota; kingdom Viridiplantae; phylum Streptophyta; class Pinopsida; order Cupressales; family Cupressaceae; genus Chamaecyparis; species Chamaecyparis obtusa. The sequence goes on from BSBK01000537.1 coordinate 3,474,134, forward strand.
AAGCACCTCCAATAATACTCCCAAGACCATTCTTGTGGCTTACCATAATGACAACTCATTTTTTTAGTTTCATGAACTGTTAAATTGCCTCTACAAGTCCATAGTACTTCCAATATTAGTAATCTATCTAGTTGTGAGATTTTCATATTTGATCTCTTAACTTATTTTCTAGAAGCCCTCATATTTCTCTTAGTAAGAATAGTTGTGGCATAGGATCCTTCAACTATTTGTGGACCCTTTGTCTTGTAAACAATGACCAATCTTTGAATCAAATGCACCTTATGTTTGACATGTTGTGGTAACTTTCTCATTGTAGTGATGAATCTATTGTTTAAATCAACTATTGTCTCATAGATGCCCTTTTTGATAGTGGTAAGTTCATGTATAGAAAACTTGATATCGATCAGATCCCCATATTGTAATCTAAAAACACTCGTAAACTCCTCCCAAGAAATAGTACTATTGTCTAGGATATTTTTGTACCATTCTTTGGCACTTTCTTTTAAGGAATTCACAGACAATTTTATCATGGCATCCTCATTGTCTGTCTCATATTCATGTGTAGTATTGATGAAATAACTTAGATGTTCTTCCCCAATTACTCCATTATTACCTTGAAACATATGAATCATTCCTTTTATTTCAACTATTGGTACAATTTTATGGACATGGTATGACTGTCCCAAAATGACAACATTTTGGTGAGTTAATTTGTTTGTGTAGAAGTATGAATGGATTGGATCAATGGATTGGAATGGATATGGGTAGAGTATAGAAGAGTTTAGAATGATGTTAGAGTTTCTTGTGGATGAGAAGGCAAAGCCATAGTGCTTAGGGGAATAGTGTGATGACTGTCCCAACTAGAGAATCCCTCATATTTCTCTCAGTAAGCTGAATAGTTGTGGCATAGGATCCTTCAACTATTTGTGGACCCTTTGTCTTGTAAAAAATAACCAATCTTTCAATCAAATGCACCTTATGTTTGATGTGTGGTGGTAACTTTCTAATTGTAGTGACGAATCTATTGTTTAAATCAACTACACATGAATATGAGATAGACAATGAGGATGCACAAACATGAATGATTCATATGTTTCAAGGTACAAAAATCTCCTAGATAGACAAAGGGTCCAAAAAAAGTTGAAGTATCCTATGCCACAACTATTCTTACTGAGAGAAATATGAGGGCTTCTAGTAAATATGTTAAGAGATCAGATATGAAAATCTCACAACTAGATACAGCTGCCCTAGGCAAGCCAGTTTGCATAATTGGACAAGTTGAAAGGTGCCATGAAGAACCTATAATATAAAGTTGTGATTCTCTAGTTGGGACAGTCATCACACTATTTAGAAGAAATATGAATATGAAGAAATAGTACTACTATCTAGGATATTTTTGTACCATTCTTTGGCACTTTCTTTTAAGGAATTCACAAACAATTTTATCATGGCATCCTCATTATCTGTCTCATATTCATGTGTAGTATTGTTGAAATAACTTAGATGTTCTTCCCCAATTACTGCATTATTACCTTGAAACATATAAATCATTCCTTTTATTTCAACTATTGGTACAATTTTATGGACATGGTATGATTGTCCCAGAATGACAACATTTTGGTGAGTTAATTTGTTTGTGTAGAAGTATGAATGGATTGGATCAATGGATTGGAATGGATATGGGTAGAGTATAGAAGAGTTTAGAATGATGTTAGAGTTTCTTGTGGATGAGAAGGCAAAGCCATAGTGTGCTTAAGGGAATAGTGTGATGACTATCCCAATACAACTATAGCAAGACATATGGAACTTAGTCAAACATATCGAGCACTTTAAATAAATAATACAATGGAAAAGAAAGAGGAAATAGCTTTAAATCAAATTTTTAATTCAGTATTTTTTTAAAATGCCAAGTTACTAGCTAATTCTTTTAACCAAAACCAAATCCAAATCCAAGTGTAAGTCAAAAATCAGCTTGCCAAGTACTCATCACATGTTCAAATAACAAAATGATTTCAAACAAATATTTTCATTTAAGTAGGAAATCCTAAACTTGGTTCAGCAAAGAAGTTAGCTTCACAAAGCTAAAAAATGAATATTTGTCTAAGAAGCCAAACATTTGCCCACCCTGCACACACTCAGACCAATTTAACAGAAAAAAATAAGCTATTGTTATCATATATAAATGTCCAAGTATATGTTTGAATATGTATAACAATAAACACTTACATTGCTATCAATATATCTTTTTATTTGAATGTCAATTTTTACTGTCTAAAAAAACTATACATGCACACCTATGATTCTCTATAAGAAAAATATGAATAATATCTTATGTTCTCAATTATCTCCACTAGAGTGAATGGTCACATGTTTTTTGGTTTCAATATAACACTATGAAGCTACCTTTATAATAGCTATTTATAAACGCTATGAAGCTACCTTTATAATAGGTATTTATAATATTATGTGTCATGAAGTCTCTTTATCATGTTAAAATTAACTCTCCATATTGCTAGCTATTGAAATGTCAATGCTTGTGTGTGTGCATTTACATTCACACATTTGTCATCATGTATAATACCAAAAACCTAACGTTTGAACTAACTTACAAAAAAACATTAATAATATATGCCTCAAATCAACATTAAATTTCACACAATTCTACGTTCCTCAATTCTTACCTTTAAAAATTAAAATTTATGAGTGGGTTGTGAAATGAATGTCTCATCAATGATGTTCCTAAAATACAGTAGCAAGAACTTTGGTATCCCAGATAACAGAAAGCCAAAAGGCCACTCCAGGAAACAAGGTGTTAGTATATTATATAGGAACCTGAGAAACTAAAAAAGAATGGGAAATTATTTGACTTTAATATTGCCAATAAAAAATTCAGATTTCACTTAGAGTTGGGAGAAGTGAGAAGTGAAAGGAATGTTAGTATTAGAGGAATGCTCATTCATGACAAAGAAGATTGACTCGACTTCCATCAAGGGGACAAAGAAGAGCTGGTCTAATATTGGAGAATGCCTAGCTCATGTTGGTCCACAAGGGTCCACAAATAGTTGAAGGATCCTATGCCACAACTATTCTTATTGAGAGAAATATGATATGAAAATCTCACAACTAGATACAACTGCCCCAAGCAAGCCAGTTTCCATAATTGGACAAGTTGAAAGGTGCCATGAAGAACCTATAATATAAAGTTCTGATTCTCTAGTTGGGACAGTCATCACACTATTTAGAAGAAATATGAAGGAATATGAATATGAAGAAATAGTACTACTGTCTAGGATATTTTTGTACCATTCTTTGGCACTTTCTTTTAAGGAATTCACAAACAATTTTATCATGGCATCCTCATTGTCTGTCTCATATTCATGTGTAGTATTGATGAAATAACTTAGATGTTCTTCCCCAATTATTGCATTATTACCTTGAAACATATGAATCATTCCTTTTATTTCAACGGGGATTGTGTTTGGGTAATTAGAAATTCCAAAGAAATCCAATTTATGTCTATATATTTCTGCTCCTATAGGGTGTTTGAACATTGAAAGAAACAAACCTTTGAGCTCGTATTCAAACTTGATGTCTAGGGTTTGGCACATTGCCAAACCATTGATTTCACTATTGAGTACTGAACTGCTACTGGCAATAGTTTTATGGAACTTGATCATTGTTATGGTTCCCATGTTGTTGTTGATTTCTATTTTATTGTTTTTTATTTTCTCTCCCTTCAATAGGATGCATTGGCTGTCTATTTTATCAAGAATCTTGTATATGCTCTTGTGACCTAGCAGGTGAAACATCATATGTGTGTTTGTGTTTAAGCATGCCAAAAATTCTCTTATGTACATCCCTTAATCTGAAAATGCATTGTTTATACTAGATGTACAATGTCATGCTACATCCTAAACAATGATATGTGTGTTTGTGTTTAAGCATGCCAAAAATTCTCTTACGTGCATCCCTTAAATCTACAAATGCCTTAAATCTACAAATGCATTGGTTATACCAGATGTACAATGTCATGTTGCATCCTAAACCCTAGTCGCAACCTTCATAATTCTTGGTCATAGCATTTACAAACCCTAGTCAAACCATAGTCACCACTAAGAATACTCATTGATTCAATCGCCTACCAACATATTACTAATAGAGATGACAAGAAAATGACAATCCGGTACGTAATGAAATATAGAAAACACGGAAGATACCTCAAACTCCATGGAAGATAAATGATGAAATGTGCTATTAACCTTGGGTGTAGGGCTCTTCATGACTTGGAATAAGCTCCACTCCTTAGCTTAGAAATGAAAATCCTAATTCGCGCACTGCAACCGTAAAAATGAAAATGAGAATTGAAATGTTTTTTTTAAGTAATATGCCCGTGTTGGTTGAAATTTTGACTGACATGGTATTGGTGGAAATTTTGACCAACATGGGCATGGTTTTAAATTTTTTTTTTTTCCTTCTATACCCCGACCAACCTAAACCATTTTCATTAATGGTCAATAATTTTCGTAGAAAAATGATGTCAAATATACTAGTGGCTTAGTGCACCTTGGGGACACTTTGGTTCGGCATGGTCTGGGATGTTCTACTGACTTAGTTGTCAAAATGAGGTTGTCCCTAGTGTTTACCCACCCAACCAAAGCTAATGGAACAATCCATTTGGTGCCAGGATGCAATCCTTGAACACTATCCCTTCACCCTAGGGAATCATCATTTTACTTTGGACACATTTGACCACTTTTGACTTAATGACTCCAACTATTACATCATTTGACGATACAAATGTACATGGAATTAAGATAATACAAATTTAAGGATACAAAATTAAGATGATACAAATTATATAAGGATACAACATTCATAGTAAGGAAACACATTTTTTGCACTTTACATGGCATTAAGACGATACAAATGTGGGCTTTTAATATTTTCAAATCAACCCCATGGGCTCTTTTATATTTCAAATTTTGCATCTAATTTTTAATATACAAAATTTGGCATATAAATATGCACATTACATTCGATTGTTGTTTTTATATACAAAATTTGGCATCTAAATATGCACATTACATTCTATTGTTGTTTTTATATACAAAATTTGGCATCTAAATATGCACATTACATTCGATTTTTATTTTTATATATAAAATTCAGCATCTAACTATGCACATTACATTTGATTGTTGGTTTTGTATACAAAATTTGGTATCTAAATATGAAAATTACACAACTATATATAAAAAATAAGTGTCCTTTTCGCTCCAATCCCTGCATTTGGAAGCTAGAAGAAAAGTTAATAGAGAATATAAGAAGTTTATATAGGTTTGAGAAAAAGATTATGAATATGCATAAGTAACTAAATGAACCAAAGAACATGACTAGACAATGCATAGTGGAGTTTTCCATCATAAAAGATGGGCTAATCAAATGCACAACTCGATCTTCTATATCTATCATATATGTATCCAGCTGCATTTACAATCCACATACAAAACCAAGTTTATTGGATCAAACAAATAAAGAAAAACACTACAATTAATTTATTGAATGTAATTGTAATAAACATGGAAAACCTTGCAACTTGAGTTGAACTTACCTACTGAAGTGTGCTTGAAGGGTCATCTCTGTGCTTGAGAGTATTCAGTATTACTTCATGATCAACAATACTAATAGTCCAAAGTTCCTTTGTCTTTGGTTTTCCTTGATGTTTCAACAACTTAACATTGGCTTCTATAACAAGGTGTGAATACATGAGAATGGTTTTGTGCTTCTCATAGTCTTCAAACGCAGGAATGCTATTATTTCTAATCATATATGTGTGCAACCATGTTCCCGCAACAACATGTGATCCTATTGGATATGTGAACATATCATCCTCTGTCATTGGTTGTGCAAGTTTTTTCTTTCCTTGTACACAATGTGCTAACCAGTAATCTGATCTCTGATCATTCCCTTGTGGTGCAACTAATGCAAAAACATGTCCTAGTTGTAGAAGATCTGAAAGATGGTCGTAGTCAAGTGAGCAATCCATGTCATCATTTATTACAAAGACTGTGACAGATAAAGGAGTAAGATAATGTGGAACCCATGTATCAACCCACTCACTTGACTCACACTAATCCCAATCACACTGAAGACAACTCAGACAATAACAAGCCAACTTTCATGTCCAAATGGTCCATGTACTAGCATCTGAGCTTCAAAATGAATGCATTTTTGAAGAATCTTTCATAGTTTGACAATCCAACCTATCTCCTATTGTGCCCAAGTCAACCAACTAAAAGAATCTGCACACCACTGAATTAAGAGTCCCCCCTTGTGACAATGCTAAAGTACACCAATCAACAATAGAAAGAGCATCAATGATTTCTGCACATGAAATCCTTAGTTGCTCCTTAACTAGAGCTCTCTTTACGCATGCACTTGCTCCATCATGCTCCCCTTTTCCATGATCAGCCTCAAAAAAATTCTAAATCTGAGGTACACCTCTCTCTACATGCATTATACATAACCAATTAAACATACAAGCATTTTTGAATTGACCTGTGCAGTTATCTGACCAAATGAGATGTCTATCCATAGCAATATTATTTTCCTGCACCCACTCAAAATAATTCTCAGAGAAATGTTGGACAAACTCAGATGAGTGTGATCTATCATCACTCATATAAAAATGGTACTATTTGATTATCTTCTGATCATCTTCTATACTATCAGGGGAATGTCTATATGTTATGTGCACAAAAATAGAAACCTGAATAGAATTGTAATATTGAGCTTGCAACTCATTTTTGGGCTGCAATGTATAGTTCTCTACAAAGTCAACAATTGATATAATAGTGCCAATCAGGAAAGTGTCCTTACACATCCTGCATTGTTGATCCAACCACTGAGACCTATGACTATGCCTTGCATACTTGTAAAAAAGATTCTTCCTGAAATCTGAAATAAAATCAGCTACATTGCATTCTTTAGTAACCAACTCACATCTAGAGCCTTCACCTCCACTTTTTAATGTATATTTAATGGTTTCATATACCTTTTTGTGGACAATTGTCTTTCCAAAATCATGTTTGCAGCCCTCATGAAAACATTCAACAAACTTCACTAGCCCACCACACTTTGAGCACTTGTCATTTACGCAATCTTTTCTATAAAAGAAACATCCATCATCTCTAGTACATAAAAAATGATCTAGCAAGTCCCTTGATGATTTTGGAAGAGCACTTGCACCACACTCCAACATTTCACTACTATGCAAAGTAGAATGAATGGATCGTAACAATTCATGGTGCATTGAAAACTCCACATGATATTTGCAACAACAAGTATTTCGAATCTTAAGAGGCACACAAAAAAAAGGCTTCAGGGCTTCAAAAGCTCTTTGTGATATTTTCAATGTTGGACGTGCTTACAAATTTTTTTGAACAACATAGTTTGATTCACCTCCAAATAATGTTTGGGATACGGGGTGCGGTCTCAAATGCCAATTCCCAACTTCAAGACATCCTTCACATTTGGTGATACTCTTGAGTTAGATTGCCAAAATAGTTGAATTTGATCCTTCACAACATCGGTAAGCTTCTTATCACAATGTGAAAGTCTCCCACCATAAGCCCATGTATCATTTTGAAGAGGATCATCAAGTCTTTCTCTTCTTGCAAGTGCTCTATCCAAAGTTTTATGATTTAGATTCAAGTCAACACAAGTTTGTCTCATCAAACGAGCCTTTCTCAAATGATGAATTACTAAGGAGGTTGTAATAACCCTCCTAATGGATCTCTTATCTTTTTCCTTGGTAGTCTTCCCAATGGAATTGAGAGCACTAAAAATATTTCCCTCAATAATAGCATTCCGCTCCTTTTTCTTGTTCACACTAATCTTCAATTTGACTAGTATACGTCTCATCTTCTGCATCTTTAACAATTGCACAAACATTTGACATTGCTCAACCAACATCTTGTGGCTAAAAAAATGATCAAAAAGTTTTGAAACCCACAATTGAATGGTTCTTTCTGATCTCTTTCCATCAAAATTTCTCATTATATTCTCATCAATTTCAAGTAACCATTTAGTTCTTCTTGAAGGTCTAAATTTTGAAGTTTGTCTTTCTTCCTCCGGAGGGACTTCATTTCTCATATAATTTGGAGATGTGTAAGGTTGATTTGGTTCTTCTGCACCATTATCATTGTCAATTCCTTCATATTCAATCGACGGATTGTCATTGACAATGTCCACACTTCCATTGGCCACATCTACATGCTCATTTTTAAAACCTACATTTTCATCTTCAAAACCTAAATTCTCATTTTCAAAACCTACATTTTCATCTTCAAATTCATGTTCTTCACTTGAAACCACATTCAAAGATGGGTCTATGCCGACATCCTCATTAATATTTAACATACGTTGTCTCTTGTTCTGATGGGAAACCCTATCTATTTCTCTATACACTTCAACATCTTCATTTGTGAGTCTCCTATTCTGTTTATGCTTTCAATGACTACTACTCCCCATAGTTAGACCAAAAAGGTGATGCAAATACCTTTGGTAATAGAGAGAATCCAACCAAAAAGTGAATTTTTGTCTTCTCTAGAGACAAAAAGTGATTTGCAGCAACTCGAATCCCGTAATTCAGCAAAAAAATGTGACTCTCTGGAGGGATCCAAAGAATATTGTTTTTACTTTAGTAAAAAGAATCAGATATCTGAAACTATCGAATATCTAATATTATTGGATATTTGATATCTCCCACCAAAATTTTGCCAAAATCTATTTCTCTCTCTCTCTCTCTCTCTCTCTCTCTCTCTCTCTCTCTCTCTCTCTCTCTCTCTCTCTCTCTCTCTCTCTCTCTCTCTCTCTCTCTCTCTATCTCTCTCTCTATCTCTCTATCTCTGTCTCTCTCTCTATCTCTATCTCTGTCTCTATCTCTCTGTCTGTCTATCTATTTGTCTGTCTATTTGTCTATCTATCTATCTGTCTATCTGTTTGTTTATTTGTCTATCTATCTGTCTGTCTGTCTGTCTATCTCTCTATCTCTCTCTCTATCTTTGTCTTTGTCTCTATCTCTATCTCTATCTCTCTATATCTCTCTCTCCCCTTCCCCTTCTCTCTCTCCTAATCTCTCACCTTCCCCCCCCCCTCTCTCTCTCTCTCTCTCTCTCTCTCTCTCTCTCCCTTCCCCTTCTCTCTCTCTCTATCTTTGTCTCTCTATCTTTGTCTTTGTCTTTGTCTCTCCCCTTCCCCTTGTTAGAAAGTAAAGTCCACCAAGATAACTGAGAGGGGGGGGGGGGGGGGGTGAGTCAGTTATCAGATAATTATAACTTTTATCATCTTCAACAACATTAAACCACATAAGAAATATAGTTACCAACCATAGAAAGATATTCATACATAATAACACAATGACACAAGATATGTTGACTAGGGAACCTCTTGATAAAAGAGTAAACCCCGGTGGGAATGATGCCCATAAAAGATTCACTAATATGAATATTCCTTATGAGAGGATGGACTCTATTAGGAGTCTTATGAAATACATTTAGTACATATGAATCCCTGTTAAAAGATTCTAACCCTGTTAAGAGTTATGGAAGACAGAAGGACCCACTGCCCAAACAGCTTCAGGGTAAGATCATTGAACACACTGTCCAAATAATCTTTGCATTACTCAAAAAAATAATATGTTACCTCTTCTCTGACTTTTCCAAACCACACTCACTATTACATTAGATCTCAATTTCAAATCTTTGTACTTCGCATGTCTTCCTTCACAAATTCACTTTCATACTTAGCTCTTTTCTTCACTTCATGCATACAACATCACAACCGCTGCTACCATATCATAATTACACACTTTCAAATTACAACTACATACTACTACTACATTATAATAAGAAAATATATTCCTTCCTTTATACCACACTCAAATAATTACAAATGAGTCGACATACAATTATAAAATAAAAGTTTCCACATGCTACACCAAAATTACACAAAACTGTCAGCTTCCAAATATAATAAATCTTCATTCGTGTGACCTCAAAGTCTATGCTATCATCCAAATCACTATAAATGTGTCTCCAACTTCCCTTTAACTACACAAAACTAGATTCCATCCCGATTAGGAGATATCATCCGATTTCCACAAACCTCTACTCAGGAACACTGCCTGAATACTGCTTCCACCAAAATGATCATAACTTCCATGAATCAATGAATTAATATCTATGCTCTTAACCATAGACATATGACATATCAAAGAGTATAAACTCAACATCATATAGCTCCAACTACAATAACCCATGTGCGCTAATCTAAACTCTGTCTACTTCTCTACAGGTCTTCAGTAAATCACTGTGTTGACATCAATGACAATCATAGTCATGAATGCAACAAAAACTGCTACAGAATGGCTGCCAAACACTTTAGCAATCATTCCTAACAATCTCCCCCATTGGCATTGATGGCAACATAGATGAAAAAATCCAATGTTCCAAAAATCCAATACTGCAACACTGCTTCTTCAAATCCTCTTCATCAATCAAATCTTGCTTTGTTATCCTATTCGGTTCTCTCCAATAGATGTCTCATATTGTTTTTCATGTATACTTATCCCCCATTGACATCAATGAAAGAAATTCCATCACTAAGTCAACAACAAATCAATGTCAAAAGACACTTTTTAGAAAATACATCTACTAGAGTCCTCACGACTCAGCTCAGATACACATACTCCCCCATAGAGGAAGTACCAACATCTAGTCTAGAAGAAAGATAAGGCTCATATACCACTAGATAGATGCAACCAACTACATCACTTCTAAAAAGTAGGTTGGGGCATAATCCCAAGCATACCTCTCAGATACTCAAATGTATCCTTAGTCAAAGGCTTTGTGAATATATCTTCTATCTACTCCTTTGTACTTATGTACTCAAGTCTGACTTCTTTTTCAACAACTTTCTCTCTTACAACATGATACTTAATCTCTATATGCTTTATCTTAGAATGTAATACATGATTCTTAGACATACTAACTGTATTGGTGTTATCACAATGTATAACAATAGGTTCAACAAATTTTATACCAATATCCTTCAACATTTGCTTCATCCAAATTATCTGGTTACAATTGTTTGCTACTGCTACATATTCTTCTTCTGCTATGCTTTGTGAGATACAATTCTATTTCTTTCTTAGCCAAGAAACTAATCTTCCTCCAAGGAAAAATGCTCCACCACTGGTGCTTTTCTTATCATCAACATTGCCTCCCTAATCAGCATCTGTATATGCACATAGGGTAAAATCATCTATTTTTTCATACCATAATTCATAGTCCACTGTGCCTCTTAAATATCTCAGTATCCTCTTTACTACTGCATAATGTGATTCTCTAGGTTTAGCTTGAAATTTTGCTACAATTCCAACTGAATGTGCTATATCAGGTCTTGTATGAGTCAAATACTGCAATCCTCCAATCATAGATCTTTATTTTTTCTGTTCTACTGCAGGAGTCTCATCTGTGCTAGATAACTTATGTCCGGTCACCATAGGTGTACCAACTAGTTTACAATCCTCCATTCCAAATCTTTTCAACAAGTCATTCAAGTACTTTTTCTGACTTACAAAGATGCCATCATTGTTTTGTGTTATCTGTAATCCCAAAAATTATTTCATCTCACCAATCATACTCATTTCAAATTTAGTCTTCATTTCATCAGCAAATTTTTCACTAGCTTCATCTTCTCCTCCAAAGATAATGTCATCAACAAAAGTAGCTATAACTAACAAACCATTTTCAATTCCTTTTGTGTACAGATTGCTATCAGCTATTCTTTTTATAAATCCCAACTTTAACAAATACTTATCCAGTCTTGCATACTAAGTTCTAGGTGCTTGTTTAAGTCCATATAAAGCTTTCTTTAATTTACATACCATGTCTCCTTCTTGAGTTAAAGGAAAACCTTCAGGCTACTCAATGTAAACTTCTTCTTCCAATTCTCCATTTAGAAATGCTAATTTCACATCCATTTGATATACTTTTAATTTCTTGTAAGCTGCATAAGCCAAAAACATTCTTGCTGCTTCAATTCTTGCAACAGGTGCAAAAGTTTCTTCATAGTCAATTCCTTCTTGTTGTGAGTAACCCTTACATACCAATCTTGCTTTGTTTCTTACTACTTCTCCTTGTTCATTCATCTTGTTTCTGAATACCCATTTAGTTCCAATAACATTCTTGTCTTTAGGTCTAGGGACCAATTCCCATGTCTTGTTCTTTTCAATTTGATCTAGTTCTTCCTTCATAGCATTAGTCCAACTTTCATCTTCACAAGCTTCATTATTAGTCTTAGGTTGAATTTGATAAATCAAACATAACTATTCTTGTGCCTTATTTTGAGTCAGAACTCCTCTTTTGATGCTCCCAATAATCTGTTCAAAAGGAAGATTCCTTAACAAACTCTTGCTAAGTGTCACTATCTCAGATCTCTCTTCAAATGTAGGTTCTTCAATAACTTCAATGTGGATTTCATTCAACAAATCACTGTCAGTTTCATAAAATAATTCAGTAGTTCCAGTATTAGGTTTAGGATGAGCTTCTTCATTAGATTCATAATCAAGCATTTTTTTCCTGAATTTTGAACTTTTCATCAACTTTAACATTTGTGCTCTCAACAATAGTCTTAGTTCTTTTATTGAAGCATCTATATGCTTTGCTTTTCAAAGGATATCCAAGAAATATACCTTCATCACTTCTAGGATCAAACTTTCCAATATCATCATCTCTCTTTATATAACATTTGCTTCCAAAAATTCTAAAATAATTAACTGAGGGTGCATGTCCAAACCATAATTCATAAGGTGTCTTGTCTGTGTCTGCTCTAATTTGTACTTTGTTCATTGTATATACTTCTGTGTTCACTGCTTCTCTCCATAATATCTTTGCCAAATTATTTTCAAACAACATAGCTCTTGCTGCTTCAGTCACTGATCTATTCCTTCTTTCTACAATGCCATTTTGTTCAGGTGTTCTAGGGGCTGAATATTGTCTTTTAATGCCATTTTCTTCACAAAAGTTGTTAAACTCTGTAGAAGTAAATTCTCCACCTCTATCAGATCTTAAACATTTAATCTTTATTCCAGATTCATTTGCAAATTTATTCTTAACAATCTTAAACTTATCAAATGCTTCAATTTTTTTTTTAAGAAATGCAATCCACATCATTCTTGTAAAATCATCAACAAGAATCATAAAATACATTTCTCCATAGAATCCTCTAGTCCTGGTAGGACTATTCAAATCTATATGAACAATCTCCAACTTCTCTGTAGATGTAAACTTCTTACTAGGAAAAGAACTTCTCTTCTGTTTAGCCATTACACATTCTTTGCAAATCATGTTAGTAGGCTTCATAATTTTAGGTAAATCTCTTACTACAAGTGTAGTACTTACTTTCACAATGTTATCAAAGTTTATATGACAAAACCTTCTATGCCACAACCAACTGCCATCAATTTTAGTAATCAAACATGTCATCTCAATAGGATTCAACTTAAATACATTACCTATGGTTCTAGATCTAGTTCCAACCAGATTTCCATCTTTATCCTTTATCACACAAGTTTTCTCAGTAAACCAAACTTGATATCCCTTATCAAATAACTATCCAACACTCAAAAGATTATGTTTCAATCCATCCACAAAATAAACATCATCAGTATTGGTCTTTCCATCAAGAGTAATAGATCCTATACCTTTAATCAAACAAGGTGCATTTTTTCCAACTCTAACAACTCCTCCATCATAGTCATTCAACTTTATGAACTTTTTCAAGTCTCCAATCATATGATGTGAGCAACCACTATCTATAATCCAATTAGCTTTCTTTTCAACTTGAGAAAATAAGGCTTTTTCTTCCTTAACATTAGTTTAAGGATTTTCTTCTTTAATTTCTACAAATCCTATGTCATCATTATTTTCAGTATCACTTTCACTTAAAATTCTTTCTATACTAGCTTCAAGATCTTCATCATTAGCATAATAACATTCCTTAGATCTTCTAGGTTTGAAATTTCTTATGTACTTTTTAACTCTTTTAGGACATTTAGATGCAAAATGACCATATTCTTGACAAGTCCAACATTTAAATATTTTCTTACCATCTGGTTCTATTTTCACAAGAAAGGCAATACCTTCTTCAATCTTATTGTCTTCTTCATTTCTAGATCTACTGCTGCCATCATAATCTCTGTTCACACTGATGCTTCTTGACAAAGTAGGGTGAACACTAAGAGCACTAAATGCTATCTCCATTCTAGGTAAGTCTCTTGATAATCTCAGGTTCATTTCTGCCACTTCCAATCTTCCAAGAAGAGTCTCTCTTGTAAAGGTTGTTGTATAAGGTATCACTTGTTCAATCATCTATGTTGTCTGCTTAAATACAGGAGTCAATGTCCTCAGAATTTTCCATATCACTTCATTCTTTGTCTTTGTTCCTCCACAAGATTTTATACTTGAAATGATCTCTGACATTCTACCAATATAACGTCTAATAGATTCATCTTCCAACATTCTTATATCTTCAAATGCACATATCCAATTATGTAATCTAACTCTTTTTGTATGTTCATCACCTTCAAAAGTAGAGTGTAAAGCATTCTAAATTTCATGAGATTTTTTCAAATATTTTACTTGACTGTACTCATTCTCTGGAAGTGCTGTCAAAAGTGCTTCTCTTGCAAGTATGTTACACATGAATAGATCTCTCTCTTCCATAGTACATGTTTCAAGATTGTCCTCTTTAATGATAGTCTTATTATTCTTTGTAATCAACCAATAAACTAGTCCTAAACATAATAGGTGTGTCTTCATCTTTTCTTTCCAGCTGTCAAAATTTACTCCATCAAACTTAGGGCTTTCTTTCCTAAAATTCACCATGGATCTCCTTAAGCTGTTAAACTTCTTTTTCAAGGACCTGCCACTCTAATACCAATTTTTAGATAGTAAAGTCCACCAAGATAACTGAGAGGGGGGGGGGGGGGGTGAATCATTTATCAGATAATTATGACTTTTATCATCTTCAACAACATTAAACCATATAAGCAATATAATTACCAACCATAGAAAGATATTCATACACAATAACACAATGACACAAGATATGTTGACTAGGGAACCTCTTGATCAAAGAGTAAACCCCGGTGGGAATGATGCCTAAAAAAGATGCACTAATATGAATATTCCTTGTGAGAGGATGGAATTTTTTAGGAGTCTTATGAAATACATTTAGTACATATGAATCCCTATTAAAAGATTCTAACCCTGTTAAGAGTTATGGAAGACAGAAGGACCCACTGCCCAAACAGCTTCAGGGTAAGATCACTGAACACACTGTCCAAAAAATCTTTGCATTACTAATAGAATAATATGTTACCTCTTCTCCAACTATGCCAAACCACACTCACTGTTACATCAAATCTCAATTTTAGATCTTTGTACTTCACATGTCTTCCTTCACAAATTCGCTTTCATACTTAGCTCTTTTCTTCACTTCATGCATACAACATCACAACCGCTGCTACCATATCATAATTACACACTTTCAAATTACAACTACATACTACTACTACATTATAACAAGGAAATACATTCCTTCCTTTATACCACACTCAAATAATTACAAATGAGTTGGCATAGAATTACAAAATAAAAGTTTCCACACGCTACACCAAAATTACACAAAACTGTCAGCTTCCAAATACAATAAATCTTCATTCATGTGACCTTGAAGTCTACGCTATCATCCACATCACTATCAATGTGTCTCCAACTTCCCTTTAACTGCACAAAACTAGATTCCATCCTGATTAGGAGATATCATCTGATTTCCACAAACCGCTACTGAGGAACACTACCTGAATACTGCTTCCACTAAAATGATCATAACTTCCATGAATCAATGAATTACTGTCTGTGATCTTAACCATAGACATATGACATATCAAAGAGTATAACATCAACATCACATAGCTCCAACTACAATAACCCACATGCGCTAATCCAAACTCTATCTGCTTCTCTGCAAGTCTTCGGTAAATCACCGTGTTGACATCAATGACAATCATAGTCATGAATGCAAAAACAACTACTATAGAATGGTTTCCAAACACTTTAGCATTCATTCCTAACACCCCTTCCCTCTCCTACTCTCTCCCCTTCCCCTTATCTCTCTCTCCTACTCTCTCTCTCTCTCACCTTCCCCTTCTCTCTCTGTACTACTCTCTTCCCTTCCCCTCCCCCCTCTCTCTCTCTCCCTCTCCCTCTCTCTCCCTTAGGTATAATATTGAGAATATAATATAAATATTTAATAAGTTAATATTATACTATTATACAATAGAGAAATAAATAATAATAATATAATACATGCTATTATAAAAAATTATATTATAATAGTAATTCTCTACAATACAACCCTAAAGCTGATGCTGCTGAAAGTGTGAAGAAGGATTTGTTTGGCAGTCAAAATCTTTTAAGGAGGTCATTAAGACAGGTAAATATTCTAGTTTTGAGTTCTCATTATTAAATGCTATGCTATTATTATTTAATATTAATGTTAAAAATAATAATTTATAATATATAACTTAAAATTGAAAAAATACTCAATTGAATTAATATAAAGATAAAAAGAATACAATTTAATATAACATAATTAATATTACCATAAAAAAATATATTTAATATGAAACTTGAATTTAAGAAAAGTAGTGCAATTGAAATTTCAAAATAGGTGGGAAGTTTCGGATATTCGATATTATCAGATATCCAAAAATTTTGGATATCCGATTAGGCTTGGTATTTTCTTGGGCAATACCAAATGTGGGTGGTCAACCCTTTAGGCATGTTTCAACAGATAGTTTCTGATATCGAGACTTCGACCATGTAGCTGATGACTATTTTTTCACCCAAAATTGATGAAACAAAAAGGGTTTCTTAAAGACATTATCAGCTTTCCATCAATATAATTGCTGTCAAATTTTGAGTTCGGTAAGTAATTATTACTTATTTTTCAATTGAGTTATCTTTAAAGTCATAATTGACATACTGATTGAAAAACAACTATAACTTTCAAATCGTTTAACCTTTTTGAAATTCAAAATATGCATCACATTCTATGCTTTGGCTACTATAAGGAAAAAAAAATCAATTTTGTAAAGTTTAGAATTAGTTAAGGTGGTCAGACACGAGAGTTTTTTTATTCTGAAAAAGTTGTAGCAGAAAATTTATAATTAATTATTTATTTTTCAAGAAATTACAAAAAAATATGCGTCACATCCGTGAATGAGTCTACTACTTATATCTAGAATCTTGGAAAAATATATCATCATTTGATTATGATTAAGGTGGTCAGACATAGACATACTTTTTATCTTTTCCCTAAAATTTTCGTACTACTACATTGAAATCTAAAATTTCGAACAATTAGATAATTTTTTTTTTTCAGACAAAGGCTAGTAGTTTAGAAACTACATTCAATTTCTTACAAATTCTATTCTTACAACTTTTTCACATAAGGTTCATAAGATGTTCAATTGTTTACGTCAAGTTGACTAACCCTGATTTTCTAATTTTTCATTGCCACTTAAAGCCATAGTTTGGTATACCATGATCCTGCACATACCATGTGGTATTAAGGGGATCACCCTTCATCAATGAAGTGCATCCCTTTGCTAAATGGGGACTAGATTTTATTGGACCTGTGAATCCACCTTCATCAGAAGGACATAGGTACATTCTTACAACCATCGATTATTTTACGAGATGGACTGAGGTAGAAGCATTTCACAACTGTACCACACAAATTGTTACTGGTTTCCTATGGGAACAAATCATCATGAGGTTTGTAATGCCATTTTTTCTGGTATGTGATAATGGAATCTCTTTTTATTCAGTTGCGCTTACGCATTGGGCTTTCCAAAATTAGGTAATAATTAAGTTTTTGTCTAATTATTACTCACAATGAAATGGTCTTACACAATCTACCAATAAGAACTTGGTCATTGTCGTTAAATGATTGTTGGATAAAAACCCCAAGGATTGGCACTCCCAGTTGAAATACACTTTGTGAAAGAATAGAGTGAGGATTAAGAATGCCCTAGGTACTTCTCCTTATTTATTAGTCTATGGTCAATAGCTTGTGTTCCCAATGAACTTAAAAATCCCTATGTTGAAATTCATGAAAGGTTATGTTGAAGATGAAGATCGAGTCCAAGTTAGGCTGATGAATTTGATTGACCTAGATGAAAAGAGAACACAAGCATTAGAACATGTTTCAAAACATCAAGCTATTGTAAAGCATTGGTTTGATAAGAGAGCTCTGGTAAAATCCTTTAGGATTTTTGACCTTGTTCTCATGTGGGACAAGGCGCGTGAGAAACCGTTAGTCACACTAAGTTTGAACGATTGTAGATTGGCCCCTATCAAATAGAGGAAATTCTTGGGGAGAATAATTTCAAGATGAGTTCTTTAAATGGAGAGTTGGTTCCATTGCCCATTAATGGCCAAATCCTCAAGAATTACTTTGGATCCTAGGAAGCAATGAGTCCCACCCTTGTATTATAGTTCTCTTTGTTTTTGTCTCGTCGTCATTCTCTTTTTTCTTTCTCTGGTTTTTTGTGTCCGGGGGGAAGTGTTGTTTGTCAAGGCTAACCCTAGCAAGTGCTCTATCATAAGTAGTCTGATAAGAGTTAGAGGTTTTTCCTCATCAAAATGACTGTTGAAATTTTCTCTTATATCAAGATTCAATGAAAACTTTAGTGGTGATTATTCACCAATTGCCAAATGTCACCTGTCAGCAACTTGCGATTTGGCAATTTTTTTGCCCATATGGGAGTGACCTTATTGCCCTGCATTTATTAAAATTGGGTCCAATGCCTGGGTCCATCGCCTAGTGGTTTATTAATTTTTGTCCATTTCTTTCACATTATCACCAATGGCATATACGTTTTGGGCATGATATATTTTTATCATTCACCTATAATTTCTAAGAAGCCCCAAATGGATGGCCCACAGAATGAATCTAGCTTTTGGAGTTGTTAGCAAGCATGCTCCAGTACAAAAAAATGAAGCTTTAATCAAAGAGCTCTACCAATACTTCTATTGAAGTCTAAAACAATTGAGGGAATTTCAACACTTTGCTGAAGGAAAAACTGATGGGAACAAGCTTCTTAAGGATAATGATACCAGATGGATCTCTTTGGATGGACCAGTACATCAAGTTTTTTTAGAATATCAATCATTGCTTGGTCTAATGAACTCAAGTTGTGATGAAGCAGGGCAACTGAAATTTCCCACACTGTTGGAAATGTTAACTAATGTAGAGACATTATTAACATTAGTAGGTATTCTCCCCATGCTTGAGGAAATGAAAAATTTAATGAAAAAGGCCCAGTAAAGAGCTATGTATATTGCAGAATATGCTTCGCTACGTAAATTGACATGCGTGGCGCTCGATAGTCTCAATCAACTATGTGAAGATGATGTAAAATTTTCCAGCTAGCTGAAAGTCATAGATTTGGACAATCTTGATAACTTTTTAAAAATCAGTTCAAATGGGGAGTTATGTGCAGAAGTTCATAGAGTTGAGATACCAATGCACTACTTTGCCAGGATTGAGTCCGAGGAACTAGGAAAGAACACCAGGACTCGACAAGTATCAAGTATTAAAAGGGAGGACTTTACCAAGATTGTTGAGTCTGTAATAGCTTTTTTGAAGCACATTGCCTATGATCTTTCCTCATAGATTAGAGCAAGATTCCCTCTAGTCAAACTACTTGAATCCATGGCTATTGTGTTTCCTCGATATTGGAGTATGAACAATCTGAAAGATTTTAAAACTAGGCTACTAACTTTGATAGATCATTTTTGCAAAAACCAAAGAGTTAAATGGAGTAAATCTAAATGGAATTTTAGATGGAAATCCTTTGAGAGAGAAATTAGGTCATTTTTCAATAATAATGAGGGAACAATATAATATTATGCAGAACCCTTGCGAAGATGGATCGGTATCAAGGCTTTGGAAAAATCTAGTTGAGAGAAAATTGTTGACTGATTCAATATCAGAATATTTTAAGCTTGCTGATTTATGTTTGACCATGATATTGGGGTCGGTGGAGGATGAGAGAGTTTTCAATGCTTTGGGATTCCTAAAGTCAAAGCTAAGAAATAAACTAGACAAGAATCTGGAAAATTTATTGAGGCTCTATACATCTAGGTATGAAGTCAATACTTTTCCTTATGAAAGGGCACTAAAATTGTGGAGGAAGAAATGTCAGAGAAGAGGGTTGGGCAACATTTCAAACCAAAGTGAGACTAGGAGTGGGAATGCCAGAGATAATGATGTGATTGACTCATGTACTAGTACTAGTACTGCTAGTGGTGAACAACAGTTAAGCGGTGGTATGCAGAGTGAAGAAAGCATATTGAAGAACCAAGGAATCTATGAAGTTGATGGTGTTGAATCTGACGATCTCAATGATGATATGATTTGGCAGCTTGAAGTTGAACCGTTGTAGAAGTAGCAGGTCCTAGCCTCCTAGGTATTTATTAAGCTTTTTCCTGAAGTCTACTGTTAGTTTCTGTATCTCATCATCAATCATGTATAATAGCATATTCCAATGTCAAAAACATGAATGTGGTTGATAATGTCATCAAGATTCAATTCCACAATTAATAATGGTTTTCATTTGCATTATTCAGCTCATATGGTACAATTCTTGTAGATTTTTCATTATTTGTTTTGACAACATATCAATTCATATATTAAAATTCTTAGAGTTAGAAATACTGATTCTCATTAATTTAATTAAAAATATGATATAATGTAACAATTCATTCATTAATACTAGTAAGAACACAACTCTGTGATTCTATTTACAAAACTTAATGACTCAATACCCATTGGCAATTTGGCACATTGCCCAATTTCAATTTCATTACCCTAAGCCAATGACCCTGAATTCCCTTTTATAGAAACAAGGGAGCAACAACAACTTCAGGTTGATTTGCCTAATGTGAAGTGAGAAGTCTCAAAATCTAAATCAGTAAGACAACTACAAGTCTACAACATCTCCACAACTTTAGTTGTACATTTTTGCATTTGACAGGCCAGTTTAGTAAATTAACATTGGCAATAGCATCTGCAAGACTGCAACATTCATCTTGTTCAAAAAATAAAGTTCAAGCTTGTTACTTTAAACTCAATTCTAGACTCTAGTATTTAGGATAATATCAAAGATATATACTAAAGATATAGAGATGATTGAAACTGAAAGTACTTTCACATACTATGATTGATGAGATCAAGATGATTTTGTCCATTTCTTTAGTATGCTCCATTCTTCATCGGTTGGAAGGGAAAAATTTGTCATGTTATAGTACATGACCTACAACCTCATCAGCCATCCATACTTGGAAGAGTGAGTTGAAAGAAATGTTCCTTCCATTACTCCAAATTTGTGAATGTTTTGATGCACTTTGCAATGCCTTCATAAGTTCTATCCTGAGGAAGGTTGCCTAAATTAGACGTCACTGTGTCCTCCAAATTTTTTTTGTAAGCTTCTCTTCCAATGAAACTCGTTGATGAGTAATCAGGACTAGGATTTGGTAAACCAAGAGATATCAATTTTCTTGTTTTACTATTCATCTTGGCAAGCTTTGGTCCAAATAAGGCAACATTTTCTTCTGCTTCTATTAGTTTCTGACATTTTTGAAAGATAGAGTTTGCCTTTATTGTTGCAGCAACGCGGTCCTAAATTCCCTTGCTTACCAAATGTCTGTCACTGCTTCTGTTGATTTCTTGCATAATCTGCTTTGCAATTTTTTGTCTCTGACAAAATTTTTTGTTCTTCTCAATGTGCTCTTTCAACTTCCCAAAAACATCTGTAAGAGTTTCATTTAGTTCAAACCAATCACACAACCTATTAGAAGACATCTTTATTTGGCCCCAGAAGAATTTTTTTATTTGCTTGACTGTATTATTTACATGGTCATTCAAGCTATTTTCATAAATTTTAATTGTATTATTTTCCTTCTTTAGGTCTTCTCTCATTTTTGAGAACTGGTGTTCACTATCTTTTCTTATTTTCTCTGCTTTCTCTTCCCACTCTTTTGCTTTCTCTTCCCACCATTTTGTTTTTACCTTCTCATTCTCCAATTCTTTCTTTAAGTTATTGGTTGCCTTTCCCGCACTCTCCAAGTTTTTGTAAAAACTTAATGAAGAGGCTTTTTCATTCTCAAGTTTTTGTTCGCTCTGTTCCAATTTTTCCCTCAGAGATTTCAGTTCTACGTCCATATGTTCTTGCTGTCCAACTCCAATTGCTTATTTAGAGGATGAATTTTTTATCCTTCTCTCTAATTATTTGCACCTATTTTCTGCTTCTTTCTCATTTACCTTTACATTTTCTAGGTCTGCCTTTAACTTATCTATTGTGCCCTGAAGCTTTCCTTTCTCTCTCTCCAACTTCATCACTAAACTGTAGACCACTTGGTTGGTCATTTTGGACACATTTATCTTGTCCACATTTTTAATTTTGGATAAATCCATTTGGAGGGTGCTAACTTGAAATTGAGATGGATCTAACTGACTCTTTGGTGGATTGTTATCTCTAGCTGGGGGCATAACAACCATGAATTCCATCATATCTTTATTTGGGTTATATGTGGGAAATAGCTTGTTTGTTGCAGGTTCTGCATCAAGAGCTACAACAATTGCTTCCATCTTCATTGTCTTACTATGTTGTCTATTCCTATTTTTTGATTGTTCATAGTTAGTTACAAAATCATTGTAACAAAAATTAGGGTTTTGTGACACAATTGAATGTTTGAATGGTGAAATAGCACTTGCACTGATGTAGGAGCTTCCACCTATGTTGCATGTGGTGCTACTAATTATACCATGAGGATTAGTAACACCCTAACCCATTACAAGTGGAGTTTTTGGACTGTTCTGAGCTTGAGGGTTTTGTCCTGAAGGTTGGGCAATTTTTGGAGTCCCAATCACCATTGGCATTGTTGTACCAATACTTGTCAAAACCTTTTGCTTCTTTACACTACCTTGATCTCTGGGAACAATTGTTTTCATGTCTATTTGTAATGTCCTTTTCGAACCACTAGTTGTAGTTGTACCCATGATATCCACAACTATGGGAGTGGCAATTGATTTAGATTGAATTTGAGTGCTTCAAGAAATTGGAATTGATTGAGTTGATAATTTTGATGATTGATCTCCAAGCCCAAGGCCTAGTTTCTCACCATGTTTTGGTGGAGCTACTGGGTCAGGTGCAGACCAAAC
Organism: Chamaecyparis obtusa; assembly: GCA_027943335.1. Taxonomy (NCBI): domain Eukaryota; kingdom Viridiplantae; phylum Streptophyta; class Pinopsida; order Cupressales; family Cupressaceae; genus Chamaecyparis; species Chamaecyparis obtusa. Next base: position 3,497,495 of record BSBK01000537.1, read on the forward strand.
CCCTTGTCCAATAGGACCCAAACCACCAAAACCTTGGTAGCCCATTTTTTCTATAATATCTGCCCCTTTGGTATATTGATCTTTTTTGGATGCATCAACTCCTCTACTAATTGAATATACTTTACTGGATGTGGGATTTACACTGGATGTGGGATTCACAGAATCCTTGTCCTAGTCATCATCATCTGGATATGCTTAAGCTAGATGCTCCTTATTCCACAATTTGTTAAACATTGTATCCTCTTCCACGTCATAAAGATCTGTAGAGGTCTTTGGCTCACTGAGATTCTTCCTCATTTCCCAAAAATTAGAAATTTTGGTTCAAGTCCAATTATCATCAATACATTCATTCATTAGCTCTTTTGGAATAGAATTTGTAGATGGTTGAGTAGCTTTCTGGTAGAAATTGGATGATGTCATACTCATGGCCTGCACTTTTCCTTTCTATTTGTGTAATGCCATTATTTGTGATGACAATTCCTGTATTGACATATTATTTTCAGCAGTATATTTCTCCATCTCTTTTCTGACCTCGTCCCAGGACTCCATGTTTTTAAATTTTTCAATCAATGGCATACTTTCATGTTGACATTTGCTTACAGAGTTCCCATTCTCTCTAATCTTTGTTCCAATTATGTTGAGTGGATCATACTGCCAGTGACTGTCAACATCAAAGCAAAAAATTGAAAAAAAGGCTTGTGCCACTTTGAATCCTCTTCTCTCAAATGTGAACCCTCCAAGTGAGAAAGGCAAGGAAGGAAATATCATTTTCTTTTGCTGACCATTAAAGAGTACATTTGTTCTCTCCATCTGCCATACATATTCTAATGCAAATACCCTCTTTGTTACATGTATTGGAAGTTTGTAGGGTTCTACCTCTGAATCGTAAAACTTTAACATAGTGTACTCTTCCATTAAGTACAAGTTAGCCAATTGTAATTGAATTCCCAATTGAATGCAATTTCTACAAGTAATAGGCATTCTAGGCATCAGAGTGCTTGTAATTATATGGTACATTGGTGCCAAAAAGAAGTCTACAAAATTGTTGTAGTTCCTTCTATTATCAATCATCCTTATCTGAGGTGTCCACTCATATATTAGATTTTGGCCTTGACTGCAAAGCTTGTTTGTCTGAAATACTGCACAATGCTTTGCTAAGAGAAGATAGAACAAGTAGGTTGTGAATCTAAATGTCTTCAATGAACCTCTTTGAATCATTAGTAATTGATCTTGCATGCAACGAACAATGTGCTCAATAAAATAATATTTTACTGGTTCTTTTTCAAAATGAATATGAAAAAGCATTTCAAGAATGTTGGCACCCACTTGCTTGTTACTATCCAATCCAAAACAAAATGCTAGCAAGGAAATACTGTCCTGTGCGCATAGCACAAAAATATCATAATCATAAGGAGGCTTATGATCTGGACTCAGACTATAACCGTTTGTTATTCCTCTGATATAAGAATCTCTTTGTGTTACATCTAACTTTTCATAATCCTCTGCCAGCTTTTCCAGGTCAATGTACACATTTGAGTTTTTTTGTTGAAACCCTAGGTTCAACAGACTAGAAAATTCACTCTTGGTTATGGACAAAATTTCCTCCTGAGTATTTTTATTCACAATTTCTTTTCTATTTTCATCATAATTTTCAGCATAGACCATGACAATTTATGGGTAAGGGAATACTTGAGGTAACACCAGGTGTGCCAACCCAGCAACCCATGATCCAATTTTATTTGCCATTGCATTTATCATGGGGTTAAATGAAAATTTTTTTGAAGCCTTATTTGGATCGTTCCACTTGTTTTCAAGTGCAAATCTAATTTCCATTATTCCCTTATTTCCATGAATAACAGGATCATAAATATCATGGAATAAATCAGTGAAACCTGGTGTTTTAAGCAAATTGTGGAATTCTAGTATCTGACTTGGCCTTTTACTCGTAGTCTTATTCTTGATATTTGTTTTGCCCATCATGGTAAGTTGGTAAGTGGTATCACTATTTACTCATAGGAAAATTCAAATATTTATACACAGCTACAAGCCTACAATTTACAGGGGTGATTCAAAATTAAACCCTAACATGATAATTTTTTTATATAAAATATAAACAGTAAAGTTGATTTGATTAAACCCTAACAGGATAATTTTTTTATATAATATAAATAGTAAAGTTGTAAATGAAGAGATTTGAAAAATTTAAAATGCAGGACGTAGGTGTTCAGGATTTTAGAAGTTACTTGTTCCCCTTAGTTTTGATTTTTGCAGACTATGACTGGAAAGAGAGCTGAGAGACTTTGTTGCTTTCCTCGGGCTTGGACATCAATCCTCAACCTAGAAATTTAGAATCCGTAACCCCTATCTAAATCTGTAGACTACTTATAGTTTATACTTATGAATGAAAATTTAGATTGGAAACTTTAAGTGCAAAAATTATCCAATCTACAACCATCACACTTGCCACTGACTCACTGACCATGTGAGTGGACACGCATCATGAATCCGGAATGGGTTTGCAAAAATGGGTTTTGTTTTCCCTTTTGGGCTGAAATACAGCTTCGATCATTGATCTACAATCATCCAACGATCATAATGTCATGAGACTCATGACTCATTGTTAGTCACATTAACGTGGGTCCCATTAACGAGTCACATTAATGAGTCAGACATGTCACATCATCATCAAATGACATTGTTGACAATTGGTAGACTATGCGAGATTGCGAGTGGAATGTGTTTAGTGAGTTGTGACACATGTCATGATTCTAGAAAGGGTTTGAAAAGATGGGGTTGCTTTTCCCATTCGACCCAAAATACAACTTCGGTCATTGATCTACAATCATCAAATGGTCAAAATTTCATTGTTAGTCACTGTGAGTGGTGAGGTGGCCCTATGGGTCCCACTGCCATTAACTCACCATGTCACGTCATCATCAAATTGAAATGACATTGTTGGTAGACTGTGACTAATGTTTAGTGAGTGGAACATGTTTAACTTTAGTGACACGTGTCATGATTCTGAAAAGGGTTTGAAAAGATGGGGTTACTTTTCCCATTTGACCCAAAATACAACTTCGGTCATTGATCTACAATCATCCAACAGCCAAAATTTCATTGTTAGTCACCATGAGTGGTGAGGTGGCCCCATGGGTCCCACTCCCATTAACTCATCATGTCCCCTAATCATCAAATTGAAATGACATTGTTGGTAGACTGCGACTAATGTTTAGTGAGGGGAACATGTTTAGTGACACGTGTCATGATTCTGAAAAGGGTTTGAAAAGATGGGGTTGCTTTTCCCTTTCATCCCGAAGTCCATTGTACATTGTCGATCTGTTCTCATCCAACGGTAGTTATTTGCAACGGATGTCGGACATTGTTAAATGTTATACTATTTTTTTAATAATATTACTTAAGTTAGTGTTTAGAGATTACGAGATTTCTCAAACATGAGTTATCAGTTAAAGTAATATTTTTTATTGATTATATAGTATACTTAAAGTTAAAATGATATTTTTTATTGATTATAACTTTAACTTTGATAATCATAATCACATATAATTCTCATACCTTATAATTAGAAAACCATAAATTCTTTCTCTAACCTATTACCTTATTAATTCACTTGTCCTTCAAATTGATTATATACTTATAGTATACGTAATGTTAAAATGATATTTTTTATTGATTATAACTTTAACGTTGATAATTATAATCACATATAATTCTCATACATTATAATTAGACAACCATAAATTCTTTCTCTAGCCTTATTAATTTATTTATCCTTCAAAATTTTGTAAATCTTTCATATTAACTACATTGTACAACGTAAGAATTGTGATACAGTGATACATTTTAAATATTTAGATTTAAAAATGGAAATACCATCTGCATCATTTGAACGTTTCCTTATTTGTATTGAAACATACTTACAAGTTACATCATACATGTCAAATACATAGATAAAGCATTTAAGCAACTAATTAAAATATTGCAATCACAGTGAAAGAGAAGTCTAAAAACCATTTTTTGTACCCATAAAACACAATGATAGAGAAGTCTAAAAGCTTGCGAAATTTTCATTATACTTTTTCATAAAATTATAATTACATTGTACTCTTCCAGTATAATACTACAAAGAGAAACCTACTATTATACTATAAACAAAAAAAACACAAAAATGAGGTACGTGTTTTTTCAAAAAAAACCACTAGTAGTCCACTAGTGATTTTGCCCTACGGCTCCATCTGAGTAGAATTTTGCAGAGAGAATTAACTGTGAGAATTCATCGAGCCACCCATATTTCCCCTCCCAAGCCTCCTCTTCATCAAGCATAAACCACTTATGAAGAAAATCCCTGGCAATCAGCACCCATTTCCTATGGTGCTTCAACTACCCAGCAGTCAGGCCCAACAGAAAAGGTTGCATGGCCACATTCTAGCCTAGGAGGAGAAGCTTGGGTATTTCACTTGCCCAAGGGATCCCCACCCCTATTTTTGTGTACATGACAATATTAACATTTTCCCCCAGGTATTCTTCTTTAAAAACCCTCCTCAGCAACATTAGCATGTCCACCTTCTCTCCTCTGAGGTTGAGAAGAGATGCCAGAAAATGGGACGTAATGTCCGTGCAGACCCGGTGCCCATCTTCATTATGCATAAACTCTTTGCCCAACACCATTTTAACAACCTCTAATATGATAGGCCCACCCTCCTTACAAATAGACTCTAAGGTTTCATCAGAAAAGGAACCTAGAAAGGCCTTCTGGGCCTCCTCAGATGTGCATCTAAGCCTAATTGGAGTGTCCATCTCAAATAGTAAAACTTTAGAAAACTTAAAAACAAATTTTTTGCAAAGTGTAGAGTGCAGACCCTAAACAAAAAAATTATCTAGCAAAGACGAATCGATGAATAATGAAGCGAGATCGTCTATAAATAGCCCTTGAATCCTTGATCGTTACTTAGCAATAAATTGTTCTTTCTTTAATGGTATTAAATCCATTGTACTTAATATGACTCTAAATATTTCATGTAAATCTTTCCCCTAAATGCATGCGTGTGAGAAATTAAAATTTAGTCCTTAATCTTTCATATCTAGTAGTAAATCTTTCCCATAAATGCAAAACTGTCAGAAATCAGTTATATTATCTGTACAAATTTAGAAGTGGTGCGTGACAGTTAAAGAATGTTGCTTGTCACTGACAAGGCATTTATTTCTTACCAAGTTAAGAGGTTAAAAGTTGCACTACAGGACCGTGATTATCAATACCAACATGTGTACACTGTAGTTTGCAAACATGTTGACAACCCTAATTTGATACGTGTCAACATTCCAGTGACTTCCTGGACAATTATGTTTCCTTCAAGAAATTGGGCCCAAAATTAAACTTTAGCCATTGATCTTGGATCATTAGATGGTCTCAAATAATACATTTAACATTATAAAATAATGTATGTATGTTAGGAACTTAGGTTAGGTTATGTGTCTGTGTTATGTCCCATCTTTTGGAAATTGCCAATAAATTATTATTTTTCCTAGAATTAACGAACGATTAGCCAATAAATTATTTTTTTTCCCATAATTAATGAATGATTAGCTAATACAATTATTTTTTTTCCCTTCCAAAAAATATTATTCGCCTCATATATTATAATTTTTAACTTCAAAAGAAAATTATTCGCCTCATATATTATAATTTTTTACTTCACGAGAAAATTATTCACCAGCAATTTATGAAATTTTCATTCGATGGGGAAAAAATCGCCAATACAAACTATGAAAAATCATGAATTTGAAAAAAAATTCACTTGGATTAAAACAAATTCCCCCCTAAAATAGTGTACGATTCGCCAGGATTTTACACTTTTTCCTAAAAGGGGGTTTCTTAAAGTTATCCCTATCAAGCTTGGGACTTGGATTAGGTTTAACAAGATCTTTGGTGGGTGATCAACTCAGTGTTTACTGTAATCATTCTTATTACTAGATACATATTAAAGATGGCCCTTTGGTGTGAGTTTACTTGGGAAGGTGTTGGTTAGAAACAACTTGAACATGGTAATCTAGGAAACCACCTATCTCAAAACCCTTTGTCCCGACTAGATATTATAAAAGAAAAGAGAAACATACAAAAGAAAGCTACAAACAGTTCTCCAATAAATGACTACACAAATCCTATCAAATGAATAGTGCCACCCCTATGAGGCCTCACCCTGTGCCATCATTTCATAGCAGTTTATTTACATCTTATGACTATCATGTTGACAATTTATTTTATCATGTTGGATTGTTTGGACAGAGACATTATATTTTGATACTATGTGATGACATATGATTATGTGGATGATGATTTAGGACTTACTTTCATGCTTTGATTATTAGGTCCCGATTATAGTATTTGATGAATCTTTAATTAGAATATGATGTTTTAATTTTATGCTTATGCAAGAAAAGCTTATGTGAAATGATCATGGTTAATATGTTAGGTTATTTGATAAATCATTGTGTTCTTGATTTAACATGCCTTGAATTTAGGAAATGTATTACTGAAAATTATGCGATTATCATGTGATGCGATTGGAATTTTATGATGTGCTTGAGTGTGACTATTATGATGTATGTTATATATATATGTTATTTAATTTTTCATGAGCTATTGATATTTTGTCAAGTGTGCAGAAAATGACCATGGAATAAATAAGGGGAAACTAAAGATGGATGCATGTGAAAATCTTTTTAAGCCAAGGTTATCTCCAAGGGGAGAAATAACCTCATTGTGATGTTTATTGTTGTAAAGTAATGCTTGATTTTATTATTTAATTATGATTATTTTATTTTTAAATTAATATCTACTTGACATGCCATATGTATAGTGATGTGTTGTAACCTTTTTGTGGTGTCAATTGACACATGTGTTGTGAGTTGACATGGCCAAGTGGATTGTATATGAGTTGTCTTCCACCTTTGAGTCATCTTGTAGAATCCCAAAGTTAGGTATCTTGGTTGTTGAGCCTTGGGTGGGAATCTTTTTCAAATTTTTGTGAGTCAACTCTTAGTGGACTTTTGAGAGACAAAAAATAATCCAAAGGGCTAGTTAAGGTTAAAAATAGATTACCCCATAGGTGTACTTTCGGTTGGGGGTCAAATTTTGACCAATGAGATGATTTTAGACCATTTTTGACTCTTCAAAAGATACCTTTTTGAAAGGTGACGAATCTTGGAAGTGTGCCAAACCTTCCTCTCTTTTCAATTTTGAATTTCACTCTTGTTGAGAGAGAACCCTAGGTGAGTGTGCTCGATCATCTTTGAGGTTAGGTATGGTTTTTATTTTTAGTGGGATGTAGAGGAATTTGGTAGGTTGATTTCTCAGTCTCCAAGTTTGGAGACTTCTAGTGGACTTAGTAGGTTTTGGTGGACTTAGCAAGGAAGGGAGGATTGTAGGAAAGGGGAGCTCTTCTCAATCCTCTTTCACAATATCTTGGAGTGAGGTTGGTGGTTTTTGTCATGGAAGACTCTTTCTTTGTTGAATGTAATATGCATATTTTTTCTTGTTATGTTATTATGAAGTGTTTGTGAAGCTTCAAGCTTGTTTTCATGGCTTCCTTGTTATGTCTATTTTTTGGTTTTTATTTTAGTGTTTGTATTTTTGGGGTGTGCAAGGTCAAACTCACCATTGGGAGGGAAGAGAGCCTTGATAGGTGAAGGGCTTAAGTTGGGAATGCCCATCTAGTGTAGAGTCATTCTTCAAGGAGGAAGGGGTTGAGGCATGGATGTATGTGCTTCATGTTTCCATTCTTGTTGTATTCTATTTTGGGGGTCATAAGGGTTGAATTTTGTGGAAGGAAATGGAAGGGTTGGTACTTGTTGTTTTGGCCTTGTGAAGGCAATGATTATGGATTCTTGGCCCTGTTGAAGACTTGATTTTTATTTTATCTTGAATTACTTCTCCTATTTGGCTACTTTCCACCTTCACCCCTTTTATGAGTCTAAGGTGACCCATTGTGTGTATATCCATGTGATGAGAATTTCATGCATTTGTATACTTGCTGGTTTTATGTGTATGTGCAATGAAGTGTGATTGTAACCCTCATCCATCTTTGTTTCTCCAAGCTCAAGGGTGGCCATGTAATAGCCTAGGTTGGGAGGTGAGCCTCAATTCATATTTTGGTTTTCTTTTGCAGATTTTTCAAAGGGAAAACTTGCTGGTTTTAATAGAGAATATGAAGAGTTTGACTTGTCCCTACTTGTTATTTTGAGTTTTAGAATGACTATAATTCCTTATGTAAAAAGGTTGAACAAAAGGCCATGTAAATGCCTATAGCATGTGATATGCTTGTAAAAATCTTTTATATTATTGCATAATGTTCCTACTATTACCTCTTTGATTATTGAAGCAAGAAAATGTAATGTTAATGCATTCTTTATGCTTGAAAATAAAAGTAAAGTTGCTGGTTCATTTTTCTAAATATACAAAAAAGTTCATTTTCTTAAGTATGTTAAATCTTCCTATATAGTGTCCAATTCTATTGCAAGTAAGAAAGAAAAGAAAAGAAAAGAAAAGTGTAGTATGTTTGTTATTGCTTTTAGAAGAAAAGAATTCCTTTCATTGAATGTATTAATTTCAAAAAAAAAATCATGTATATACATCCATGTATATACACATAGGTATATACATAGATGTATATAGTGCTAGAATATTGTTCCTATGTTGTTATTTAAAAGAAATATATTTCTATGCCTTTCTATGTTTCAAAAATATTAAGTTTCATATTATCTCTAAGTTTTAAAAAAAAACATCTTCAAGGATGTATATACAAGTATATAGTCACTTGAGTATATATATAGAATATATACACTTATATTTAAATATATAAATATATGTAAATATTAGACATATATACATGTATATGTATATACATTGTGTATGTTACATAAATAACCATGTTTCTTTAATTTCATGATTTACTTGTGTATATACATAAATAAATAAATAAATAAATAAATAAATAAATAAATAAATAAATATATATAAATGTTTATATATAATATAATATATAGATATGTTAATATATATATATTGCATTATATATATATTAACGTATAATATATATATTAAACTATATATATCATATATTATAAATTTACAATAAAACAAATCGCACCATATAAAAGTTTGGTTACCAATTTTTTTTTAGAATAAATGAAAACTGTTTTAAATTTTATTCTCCCCTGCAACATTCTCAAAGGCCAAAGCCTCACTGTGCGATGGGAGGCTTGCGCCCACCTGCACCCACTAAGGGTGCGGTGGCACAGACTTGCCATCATCCCCTTTGGGGGGCGGTGTACATGGAAACCCCCCGCCACCCTTAGTGGGTGCAGGTAGGGCTTTGCCCCCCGTGAGTGTGCATTCTTTTGGATAGGTGCTGGACTGCATGTGCAACCGACATACCCTTCAAAAAATAATATAAAAAGATAGTTAGAAAAAAGAGATTTCACCATGTTAAAAAAATTGCAGCGTGCCAGCTCAAATAAAAAGGATAAATATAAATGAACAGTGCTGCATATATATAAGAAATGTTAGCAGAATGCTGCACGAATAAATAAAGATAAAAGTATAATATGAAAAATAAAAAATAATAATAATACTGGTACCATTCGTTAAAACGTATGTCTGCAGTATTAAAAAAAATAGATATAATATGATAGTATAAATAGATGAAATAAAAAAAACTATAATAGAGATTTAACTCGGCTGTATAACCCAGAATATACAAAGAGATTAAATGTCTGTTCTCTTTAGTAAATAACTCTATTTTAACAGAGTATTATAAATCTAAAAACCAGAGATTTGTTGTAGCCTAGATTTAATATGAAATAGAGAATTAAAATAAACTAAATTATTGTTTTACCTTGATGTAAATTGTTGTGGACGCCATGTAGAAAACTGTTATCTAAATTTTAATCCTCCATTGTTGTAAATTCTTGATATGAATATATACACAAGTATATATGGGAGTATACACACACTTGTGTGTGTATATATGCCCTTGTATACTTGTGTGTATACTCCCCTTGGTATTTTTCTTCACCTTTCATAATGGCCCAACCTGCAAACCCAAAATAGAGAAATTAGGGTTTTGGCCATGTTTTATTTTTGGGCCAAACCCTAATTTCAAAATTAGGGCCAGGGTTGGCCTTTAGAGCCAAAATCAATTTTAAATTTTATTTTGGAGTATTAAATTCTAGTTTATCATTTTCAATACTAGTATCAGTATTTAATGCTATTGACTTTTTCCCTTCTCTTTTTGAAATTTTGATTTTAAAAATATTATTTAATTTAGCTTTTTGAATCCCAAGATTCTTTTATTAGATATTAAAATAATAGACCATTAAATGCTATTTTGATTTATTTGAACTTTAAAATGTTGGAATATTTATTTAATGAGCCTTTATATTATTTTATTATTATTTTGAGATTTGAGAGTCCAGATTTTTGAATTATTATATTTTAATATTATTTGAGCTTCATTAATGTTTTATTAAAGTTTTGGAGAAATTAATTGATTATTATTATTTTAATGACCTTTTCTATTTTTCTTTTAATATTTGGATTATTAGGAGAATAAATAATTTTATAAATCCTAGGAGGGACCTAGGTAAATTATTTCATCCTAATAATAATAATACTTTGATTTAGTAATCATAATTTTTAAATGTTTACAACTTCTTAGTTGGAATATTAATAATGTTTATTGAACCTTAAATAAAATTAAATGTTAATCAAGGAATATATTAAGTTTATTTCAAATAATCAAACATAATTATATTTCTATTATTAATAGTTTGATAACTCTAGTATTGCGTTAGGGTGATTATCATGTTTTTAATTTAATATTTTTCCCCATTAAATTGAATTTTTGTATTTGCTCCTAAGTGGATACCTGGTACCCGTTTGGGACCATTAGGGTTACGACTCGATTTGCTTTGATTTGTACTTCATCAAATTGGACCTTTGGAAATTGTTGATCTAATCGTTGACCTTATTATATTTTTCTTAGTTTGAATTATTGGCTTGGGTTAAGTCCCTTTTTATACTTTTTATTATTTTATGTTAACCCTAGTTAGGGTTTCATCCAACTAATGCACTTGACAAACAAGGGATGTTGACAAGACAACACATGCCATGATTCACCTTGTGAGTTGATATGTGTTGGTCGAAGCATTTCATTTTCAAGTTGAGTGTACCTTAGTGTGTAACTAGTTGGTGTTTTGTGCTTTAAATTTTTTTTTTTTTTGTTTTTGTTAGGAATAGTCCCAAGAGATAATTGAGAGGGGGGGGGGGGTGAATCAGTTATCTACAAGTTTCAATTCTTTATCCAATTAAGTATACTTAAACATTAAGCATAAACACAATGAAAGAAAACTTGAACACAACATCAATATTTTGGTTACGGAGAAACCCAAATAGGTAAAAACCCCGGTGGGAATTGACACCCACTAATAATCTACACTAGTGTATTATGATCCTTGTTAGAAGATCTTCAACCCTGTTAGGAGTTGTCTTTACAATGCATTTATTACAGTGACCTAGTCAAGGGTCGGACCCTATTAGGAGTCTTTTACAATTAACCCTATTAGGGGTGAGGATGCACTATCTGAGAGCTCACCACTCAAAGGGGTGAAGGCTACAACCTTCTGAATAACAGATACACACTATATCTGGATCTTGGTGAACTGCACTTTGACCTGTTGTCTAGATTAGTTCCAATGTATTGCATAAACTCTTTAGTTAGTCACATAGACCTTCTGCCAATGGCTCAACACTTCACACACTCTACTCTACTCTTCATATTCAACTCTGAACCATGTGTTAGCAATCACAAATGACTGCCTATAAATATCTTCTCTCTAAATGATATAATCAAGTCAACCTATTAGAACCACCTTGAAATCATAATAGAGAAACAATAACACTCTCCAATAATATTGCTGTCAGCTCTACTAAGCACGCAACACAATCTGGGACCTATCCAATATTAATAAATTTAGATGCATGCTACACACTATCGGCTCTAATAAATTAACCGAAGCTTTCTCCTCAAGCTGAATTACATCATGCGCTCTTAGCCAAACCTTCTTGAATCTTCTCTAATCACTAATCCAAGGGTGCATATTGATATGATAGGTACAACTACTATACCAATAAAATCTATGTTGACTTTTTTGAATAAACATAGGAAACTACAACTGGTGAATGGTGACTGCGTATCTTCACTTCTACTACATATCAGACTTTGTGTCCATGAATGTAATATCACTAGAATGTCTTCATCACATATCCAAAGGTGCAAGGGTCCATGATAATTGTACATACAATCACTCATAGAACACTGCCTGTAACTCTGTTAGGAACACTGCTGACACAAGCTACTACATAACTATCTGTACTAACAATTAACCTCTGCATCCATGATATCATGCTGATAACATGTCCATGCTACTTATACTCAAATTTTACTACATAAGTCCTCCACACATGCTTCTTACCATATGTTGTCATCAATGACAAACATACAGTCAGCACTGGCTTGCTGGCAAATCTCCAACAATGTCCCCCTTTGGCATTGATGGAAACATATGGAATGAAAAACACCACCAATCCAAATGAGCAATTATTTTATAACATTCTCCATTTCCTCATCAAAACTGCCCCAAGGATGAATCCTCCATCTGCTATAATATTCTTCAACATTCTCTATTTTCTCAACTGAACTGCTTCATAACTGAATACTACTCCTTGCTTCTGTGTGTGCTCCCCATTTGATACTATTTTTCATGACTATATATTACTCCCCCTTTGACATCAATGGAAAATGGCTTCAAATTTTTTTAGTTCCGGTACTACTCTTGAAGTAGAGTAGTCAACCTTTCATCAATCATTGAGGATTGATGCTTTTTCTTCTTTCTCTAAGCAGAATTAGGGAAGGGAATTACTCCCAGCTTCTCCCTGAGATACTCAAAAGTATCCTTTGGCAAGGGTTTTGTGAATATATCTGCTAGCTATTCCTTTGTACTCACATAATCTAATTTGACTTCTTTCTCTGCCACTTTCTCTCTTAGGAAGTGATACTTAATCTCTATGTGCTTTTCTTTGCATGCATCACATGATTCTTTGACATTTTGATAGTGCTAGTGTCATCACAATGAATAACAATAGGATAATCAATCTAAATTCCAAAATCCTTTATCATCTATTTGATCCAAACAATTGTAGAATAATTCAAGGTTGCTACAACATACTCTTGCTTTTGCTGTTGATAGAGAAATATAATTTTTCTTCTTGCTTGTCCAAGTGACAAGTCTATCACCAAGAAACACTGCTCCTCCTGATGTACTCTTTCTATCATCAATGCATCCCTCCCAATCTACATTTGTATATACATGAAGCTCAACATTATCTGAGTTAGGATACCATAGACCATAATCTATAGTGCCTTGCAAGTATCTGAATATTATCTTTATTGCCATGAGGTGACCTTTTTTAGGCTCTGCTACAAATATTCCAACTATGCCAACTACATTATAAATATTAGGTCTAGTTTGACTAAGATATATGAGTTTAACAATCATGGACTTGTACAATGTTGTATCTATTTTTGGAGAATCATCTTCTTTTGTAAGCTTGCATCCTGTTATCATAGGAGTACCCACTAGCTTGCAATCATCCATCTTGAACTTCTTCAATATTTCTTTCACATACTTGGACTGATTAATGAAAATACCTTTCTCTATCTGCTATACATTTAATCCTAAAAAGCATTTGATAGGTCCAATCATGCTCATCTCAAACTCACTCTGCATTTCCTTAGCAAATTCTACACTAAATTTGTCATTACCCCCAAAAATAATGTCATCAACAAATATAGCTACAAGTAGTAAACCTTAAGATGTCTCTCTGATAAACAAATTACAATCTGCTTCTCCCTTTTTGAATCCAATTTTTGTTAGATATCCATCAAGTCTCTCATACCAAGCTCTAGGGGCTTTCTTAAGTCCATAGAAGGCTTTCTTCAATCTACATACCATATCATGCTTGTCTGATAAGGTGAATCCTTATGGCTACTCAATGTATACTTCTTCCTTTAACTCTCCATTCAAGAATGCTGACTTAACATCCATCTGATAAAATTTGAAGTTTTTGAATGTTGCATAAGTTAGAAACAACTTGATAGCTTCTAATCTTCTCACAGGTGAAAACATGTCTGAATAATCAATACCTTCTCTTTGCACATAACCCTTGCATACAAACCTTGCTTTATTCCTTACTACTGTACCATCTTCATTCATCTTGTTTCTGAATATTCACTTTGTTCCAATCACATTTTTATCACTAGGTCTTGGGACTAGTTCCCAAGTATCATTCTTGATAATTTGATCTAGTTCTTCTTTCATAGCATCATGCCAATCTGAATCATTACATGCATCTTCAACACTTAAAGGTTCTATCTGAGATAGTAAACATACCACTTCATTGCTTGCTGAACTCTTTGCTTTTGATCTTGTTGCGACTTTGACACTCTGATCTCCAATGATGTCATCCTTAGAGTGATATCTAGATGTATACTTTGGAACTTTAGGTGATACTGACTCATCTTCCTTCTAAGTTCTTCTTCACTTGTTTTAGGGTCATTGAACATTACATTAATACTATCAAACATCTCTTCAAAAATTGTCTCACTAGTGGAAGGAATGCATTCTTCTTCAATCATAGGTGCATAATCATGATATCTTTCTTGAACCATAAAATTTTCATCAATATTAACATGAGAACAATGATCTTCTTCAATCTCAAGTTAAAACATCTATAAGCTTTACTTTTAGTAGAGTAACCAAGAAAAATACCTTCATCACTTCTTGCATCAAACTTTCCTATTGCTTCATCTCTCTTGATGTAGCACTTTCTTCCAAAGATTCTAAAGTATTTCACTATGGGAACATTACCAAACCATAGCTCATAAGGTGTCTTATCCGTGCCAGGCCTCAATTGTATTCTATTGATGATATAGATTGCTGTGTTGACCGCATCTCTCCAATAAGTGTGTGCAACATTTTCTTCAATCATGATGGTGCACGCTATATCAAGGATGATCCTATTCCTTCTCTCTGCAATTCCATTCTTCTGAGGGGTTTTAGGTGCACTTAATTGACTCTTTATGCCATGTTCTTCACAATACTCATAGAATTTGTCAGAGGTGAATCCTCCTCCTCTATCTGATCTTAGACACTTTATTTTTAGTCCAGTTTCATTCTCAACCTTAGCTTTGAATATTTTGAACTTCTCAAATGCTTCTGACTTATCTTTCAAGAATGCAACCCACATCATTATAGAATAATCATCAACAAACAAAATGAAATACCTTTCACCATAGTATGATCTTGTTTGAGTTGGTCCACATAGGTCTATATGAATCAGATCCAACTTGTTCTCTACTAAATTATTATTGCTTCTGAATGAATTTCTCACATGTTTTCCCATCACACATTCCCTGCAAATAGTATCAACTAGCTTTTCTATGCTAGGTAGATCTCTTACTGCCTTTACATTTCTTATCTTTACTATGTTATCAAAATTTATATGACATAGTCTTTTATGCCATAGCCAGTTGTCATCTACTTAAGCAACAAAACAACTTGCTTCAAAATTAAGCTAAAAAAAATTACCTTTGGTCTTTGAACTTGATGCAATCATTACACCATCCTTGTTGTTAATGATGCATTTTTTGTCTTTGAACTCCAATCTATAACCTTTTTCAAGCAATTTTCCAACACTAAGAAGGTTACGCTGCAAACCATCTACATAAAGAACATCATAAGTATTGTTCTTTCCATCCAATGTAATGGCTCCTCTACCAATGATAGGTTTAGGAGTGTTGTCTCCAAATCTAACCATACCACCATTATATTTGTCTAGATGAACAAATCTATCTTTATCACCTATCATGTGATGTGAACAACCACTATCTATAATCCAATCTATCCTAATGTCTGCTTGTGAAATCGATGCTATCTCTTGTTCCTTTTTCCTATCTACATGATCCATAATGGAAATGAATCCAATTTCTTCTTAAACTAAATCATCATTAGAAACTCCATCACTAGCATAGTAACATTATTTTGTATACTTAGGCTTGTAGTTAGTTTTGAATTTATTCACTCTTGTAGGACACTTGGATGCAAAATGACCAATCTTATTACATGAGAAACATTTGAAAGGTAACTGACCTTCATAATTTCCTTTTCCTTTTCTTTCTTTCTTAGCAATCATAGAAATAATATCATCTATCTCTTTGTCTTCATCTTCATCATCAAAATTACCAGAAGTGTTTGAAGATTTCTTACCATGGACTGATGCTTTGAAGGCTGTCTCACTTTTAGGCTCTGTCTTTAATCTTGAAATCTCAAAAGCTGAAATTTTGTTGATCAAGGTCTCTCTCTTGAAATTTGTTGTAAGCTGCATGGTCTCATCAAGGATATTGAATTTTGTTTTCATACTTTGATATAAGAGTAGTCATCAATTTATCTATAATGTCTTCCTCTGAGATCTCTCCACCATTGTTCCCGATTCCAGCAATTGCTTCATTAATCCTTTGGTTGTAAGCTTTGTTCTTTTCTTTAGGTAGCATCTATAATGCATTGTATCTTTTCTTCCATGTCTTTCTACATACATTCTTTTCTTGTGTATCTCCTTCAAAAATGTCTTCTAGGTGCTTCCATATTTTGTAGGCCATGCCTACTTTCTTTAATTATGAAAACTCACTGTCAAATAAGGCGCTAATAAGTGCTTCTTTGGATATTGCATTTTGATGGAACAAATCCTTCTACTTATTAGTAGCATCATCCTTTGCAAGATATTCAAGAGAGGGGATCTTAATATCTTTGATAGCCACTTCAAACACTTCAAAAGAAATGCAGTGCAAATGTGTCACCATTTTATTCTTCCAATCAGGATAGTTT
The DNA here is from genome assembly GCA_027943335.1 of Chamaecyparis obtusa. Taxonomy (NCBI): domain Eukaryota; kingdom Viridiplantae; phylum Streptophyta; class Pinopsida; order Cupressales; family Cupressaceae; genus Chamaecyparis; species Chamaecyparis obtusa. Next base: position 3,514,511 of record BSBK01000537.1, read on the forward strand.
TCTTCATCAAACTTAGGACTGTCTTTTCTAAAGAATGCCATCTGATCAACCTCAAGCTATTAAAATTTATCTCTGAGGCACTTGGCTCTGATACCAATTGTTAGGAATAGTCCCAAGAGATAACTGAGAGGGGGGGGGGGGGGGTGAATCAGTTATCTACAAGTTTCAATTCTTTATGCAATTAAGTATACTCAAACATTAAGCATAAACACAATGAAGAACACTTGAACACAAGATCAATATTTTGGTTACGGGAAAACCCAAATAGGTAAAAACCTCGGTGAGAATTGACACCCACTAATAATCTGCACTAGTGTATTATGATCCTTATTAGAAGATCTTCAACCCTGTTAGGAGTTGTCTTTACAATGCATTTAGTACAATGACCTAGTCAAGGGACGGACCCTGTTAGGAGTCTTTTACAATTAACCCTATTAGGGGTGAGGATGCACTATCTGAGAGCTCACTGCTCAAAGGGGTGAAGGCTACAACCTTCTAAATAATAGATACACACTATATCTAGATCTTGGTGAATTGTGCTTTGACTTGCTATCTGGATCAGTTCCAACATATAGCATAAACTCTTTACTTGGTCACATAGACCTTTTGCTGATGGCTCAACACTTCACACACTCTGCTCTACTCTTCATATTCAACTCTGAACCATGTGTTAGCAATCACAAATGACTACCTATAAATATCTTCTCTCTAAATGATATAATCAAGTTAGCTTGTTAGAACCACCTTGAAATCATAATAGAGAAATAATAACACTCTCCAAGAATATTGCTGTCGACTCTACTAAGCATGCAACACAATATGGGACTTGTCCAATATTAATAAATATAGACATAGGCTACACACTGTCGGCTCTACTAAATTAATTGAAGCTTTCTCCTCAAGCTGAATTACATCATGTGTTCTTAGCCAAAACTTCTTGACTCTTCTCTCATCACTAATCCAAGGGCACATACCAATATAATAGGCGCAACTCCTGTACCAATAAAATATATGTCAACTCTTCTGAATAAACACAGGAAACTAGAACTGGTGAATGGAGACTGCGTATCTTCACTTCTACTACATATCAGAATCTGCATCCACGAATGTAATGTCATAGCATGTCTTCATCACATATCCAAAGGTGCAATGCTCCATGATAACTGTATGGACAATCATTCATAGAACACTGCCTGTAACTCTGTAAGGAACACTTCTGACACAAGCTGCTACATAACTGTCTGTACTAAAAATTAAACTATACATCCATGATATCATGCTGATAACATGTCTGTGCTACTTATACTCAAAGCTTACTGTATAAGTCCTCCATGCATTATTCTTACCATATGTTGTCATCAATGACAAACATACAATCAACACTGGCTTGCTAGAAAATCTCCAACTATTTTGCCCTAATTTTTGGGCATGAAAACCCCTTAGGTAGCACAATCTAAGCACTGCCTAGGGAATTTAAAAAAAAAAGGAAAAACAAGATTGACACATAACAACATTTTTAAAAAAGAAAGTACTGAAGAATTATCAATTCAAAATCTAGTCAAATTATAAAAGGGTGACTCTAGCAACCTCTATCGGGACTATGGATGTCTGACCAAAAATAGAGAAAGGTTAGAATGAGCTTCACAAGAAAATTTGTTGGGGCTATGGACGTCTGATTGGAAACAAAGTTCTTCTTGGAGAATCTATATTTTCATGTGATAGTTGGTTTAAGTTCACATTAACTTCAGTTGCTCTCATCAAAGTTGTCAAAATAAATGAATATACTTACGCACAAATTGAATGAAATACCAATAAAATTGAATGTTGAAATTCAACAAGAGATTATTATTTTATCTTGTTCTGGTGTTTAGCTTGGTTTGAGATGGTTTTCGTAGTTGTTTTATTATAAGGAAATTCCATGGGCCCCCCCTTCTTTTTTCTTGTTTTATCATTCTTAGTCTTTAGGTTTCCTTGTTTGGTTTACTATTTTTGGGTTTTTATAGGGAAATACCCTTTTAAAAGTGTGTTTTAAGTCTTTTTTGGAGTTTCGTCCTTTTGGTATTCCTTGGAGCTCTGAGGATTCAAATGTCTAAAAGTTTGAACCTTGCATGCTAAGGCAAAGTCTTTTCAAAATTTTGATGTTTGAAAGCCCGGTGACATATGACTCACAGTTTTCACACTTTCGGTGTCTGAATTTACAAAACCTAGTGATGATGTCATCAAGCCCGAGGGTTATAAAAACACAAAGGGTTCATGATTTTATTTATTTTGTGACTTGTCATCTTGAAACTCTTGGAGATTTTGTGCTTCCTTTTGGCAAGTTTGTATTGGTGCCCAGTGGGATTTTCTCTCTTAGGTTGTACTTTTTGATGTTTTGCCTTCAAATTTGGTCACAAATTTCTCTCGTGCACCCTTATTTACAGGTAGGTGTCTTGTTTTTAGCATTCATCCTTCAATTTTTTAAGGTTTTTTGTTGTTTTGGATTGTTCTAGGGTATCCTAAGGTTTTCTAGGGTTTAGTTTTAGTGTTTTAGTGCTTAGACATCATCATTCATTTAGGTATTGCTTGGTTTCAAACATTTTAAGGTTAGGTTTACATTTTTTTTTGCTGTTTGTTTGTCCCAGTTCCCACAATTTTTGGCCCCTAAAAGGTAGAAGGATAGACAAGTAATCAAGCTCTGCAAACAACAAAACACTGAATATATCCTAAATTTCTGTCACTCTCAGCTTTGTGGCCTTTCAGCCTCTAAAAGACATTTTTTACCCTAAAATCCCACAACATTGAAGATAATGCCATCACTCTCTTTTCACACTTTCAAACTTTCAACCTTTGATAAACTTTTTGCACTCCGAAATGGTGAAACTCCATTTTCTTCCTTCTATTAACCTTTTTGCCTTTTTTGCACTTGCGGACACTAACATTTCCACACATTTTTTCACAATCCACAACTCTAAAATCTCACATTCATAGAGCATTCATTTTTTTTCCCTTTTGGCCTTTCAGAGGCCGATGATGTCTTTGGCATCTGCAACTCTGAACATCCAAAAATAGAGTTAAACTTAATTTTTTGCTGGTTTCAGGCTTTTGGGTTTGATTCTCTAGGTTCATTGCGATCCTTTTGCTTAGTTTTTAGTTTATTTCAATAAATTTTTGCTGATGGTTGCATTTTTTCTTGTGAAATGATGGAAAAGACAATTGTTCCAACAATGAAGTTCTTGTTTAGAGGATAGCATGCTCCTTCTAAGGTTGAGAATCTGCAAAGTGAAGTCACAGATGCTGACATTAGGAATGTAGACTGGAATGATTTCCTCACCCAGTATGCTAATCCCGATGGAAGATTCACTCAATGCACTTCTCTTGTGATTTCAAGTCTTGTCAATGCTACAACTCATCCAATAATCATCTTATCTTCATATTTGATCATCACTCTCGCACAACACTATGTTCCTGATGAGAGGGTAGTGAAGAATACAATAGGAGATAGTGGAAAGACTTCACAAGCCGCACCCAGAGATCCTTCCAAAAGACTAAGTGTTCAATTTTGGGCTTAGTCAAATTTTGCAATAGGGAAATGTTTAACACTTAGCCATTTTTTCAAGTTCAATTTTTTGGCATTTTGGACTTTGGAAGTCCGAAATTTTTGAATTCACAAGGATTCACACTTAGTCATTTTTCCTCTTGTCAATTTTCAGAGTTAGGGTCAGGGTTCAAAATTTCTCAGCCATTTTGACATGGAAATAATTTTCATGGAGGGTTTGTTTAAGATCAAAGTGCATGCATGTTTGGAGTTTTTTTTTCTTACCTAGAAGATATCAATTAGTTACAATATTCATGAAAAGGAGCCAAAATGAAGATTCCAAGGAGGAACTCCATTTTTAGAAGAACACTCCAGTTCAAGAATGGTGGTACTCCAGCTCCAATCTCTTGTTTGCTGGAAAATTTTGGCCTTATTTTCTCAATTAAATGTAATGCAAATGGATTAGAATCCATGCAAACATGAATAGAGATAGTTTAGGAGTAGTTTTGCATTAGTAAGCAATAGAAATAATGTTATTTTATCAATTTTGTAGTAGTAGGGTCCCTAGCTATGAATTTCTAAATTTCATAGTTGAAGCACTAGATATTTCATCAGAATGATGTAATTAACGTCGATATTTTGTTGCAGTAAAATTATTTGCAATTAGTGCTTCAATCATGGTGTGAGAATTCTGCTATCATTGTGAAATTTATGAATTTGTGCTTGTTAGCTCATTTATTTTAGAGAGCCAGTTGTCTTTTATAAATTATATCCATCTTATCAGTTAATTTGGTGTTAATCATTATTGTATCATCTTGTTGTGATGAATTGTTGGGGAATAATTCTATTGTGCTTGAGGATAAATTTGTCTTGTGTATGTGTGCATCCATGGTGGCTATGTGACTTTGATGAATTTTGAGAAATATTGCATCTACTATTTACATTCAGTTGATGATTGCATCTACACTTTATGATTTGTGTGCAATTTTGATTTGTATCAGGTGGCTTTCCTTAATTCCTTGATTCTTTAATTTGTAAGATTGATACATTAATGACTCATGTCCAGTAGGAATTTTCTTACAAGTTATTTGCTTTGAATCTCTCGTTACCCTAAATCTCTTGTTATTTGTTTCAAAATTTGATTAATCTTAGATTCATATTAAACTTACATAGTAGGAACTAAATTCATCTCTAAAATTAAAAAAAACACAAAAAAATTATTTTGGTGAAGTTTGTTTTACAACCTCTTCAAGAATCAAACTAGCAAAGGCGTCCTTTTGAATAGTTTCACATTTATCTTCAATTGAGCTATCCACATGGTTGAGACACAACCTAAAGGAACATTGGGAGTGATTTTCATCTTTCTTTCAAGAGAGGAATTTACATCTCAAATTATTAGCCGTTGTCTTGTGTAGAAAAGATGCTCAATAATTCCTTTTCTCATGTATCTAATATAGATAATATCATAAAGGAATTGAAGGAAAATTATTGGGTAAGGAAAATACTTTTGATTCATAAAAAGGTTTTGCATCAACGTATATGACATAAGTCATAAAGATGAATGATTAGATAAAGACTTTGGAAGAGGAGAGAAGAAGAGTGATTAGAAGGCATAATGACTTGAGAGACCTTATTGTTCCCAAGTTAGATATTCTTTAGAGAGCACTTAAGGAGGCAGAGAAAGTATATGACCTATTACATTCTGCAGGCTTTTCCAAAGTAGAGAATGAAACCTATGCCATATGTGGGAAGATTAAAAATTTGGACAACCTGAAGAAATCTTGGGATGTTGACTTGGAAGCTTTGAGGACAAGTTTCTCTCATATTTTCAAATATTTTTAAGTATGGAAGCTATATATAAGAAACTCATGGGATCTTGGTACACGATTTTTGGTTTTTATGCCCCACCTTTTCCATTGATGTCAAAGGGGGTGAGAAATAGTGAAAAATGTATAAGTGTGATGTATACTAAAATGGGGAGTATGAGTACATTGTTTTTGATATAGTTTTGGACTTGGAATTTTGGGATGGACACATAGCCATTTTCCCTAAGTGTTACAAACAATGCCAAAGAGGGAGATTGTTGGAAAGAGTTAATACTTAATGTATGGTATGTTGTCATTGATGGAAAATAATATCATTACTCTTAGCCATGATGTAAAAAAGTTAGTTTATTGGAGGATTTTTTACCTATATTTGACTAAGTATCAGAAGTAGGATAGTGAACAATCAAATAGATCAGTTTGGTTTAGACAATATTCTGAGTGTTAGTGCATGTGATTGAAGGTATGAATGTAGACACACTACTATGTATAATCCAGTAATCATAGATCTTAAAGTCATTAGATGCATGAGATATTCACTATGGAATATTGAGTTGATAGTTTCTGGAAGAACATGATAGTTTGGAGAGATTGCATTAGTAGACCTAGTAAACCATTTTTTTATCAATCTAATGATTTTTGATGATAGATCCGACATCAGAGTCTACTTGATTTGGTTAGAAAGGATTGATTTTATGTTTTGATCTTATTTTGGTGAGAATACATGTACACATTTCATTACTCTTATTTGGGTCGATAGAGCTTATATTTTGAGGTTATGATCTTATATTTAAGATCAAGTTTTGATTGTAAAGGACATAAAAGTAATTAATGATTATAAGGATGTTGATATTGTGACAAGGCGGTAAGAAAAGACTATGTTGATTTCCAGATCTATATTTAGAACTTCATTGGAATTGTATAGGTATTATTGATGCTAATAGTTAGTTCAATATAGGACTGTAAGTCCACTTTGTTATGTAATTGGCTATAAGCTTTGATGTATTTTGGTTTTACTATTAAGTAGTGATCTATATGATGTAAGCTTGAATGCAAGTGCATTTCCCTCTTTTGTGCTTATGCTCTTAATCAGACACTTATTATTGTAGTAGTGAGATATTTGTGGGTATCATCCTCACCATGGTTTTTTCCTTAACCGGTTTTATCTTGAAAAAAAATGATGGTGTTGTAATATTGATGTTTGTGTTCTATTTACTTTACTTGCATTTACTTTCAATATTAAGTTGTGGTTTCAGTTTAAAAGGTTAAAGAATAGTGCTTCACTGATTCACCCCCCCTCCTGATGCTCCCTAATCCTAACAGAGTGATCATGGTATCAATGATACATGTAGAAAGGAATATTCATAAGATGTTGACTACATTTCTTTTTCTATCTAATGATAAGTGATCATCTTAGCATGAATGAGGTTAGGAAAAATTGTTTCTTGATTAAAGGTACATGTAGAAGAAGTGTTAGATGATAAAGGAGAGGATGTGGAAAAAGAAGGAGACTTGAAACCAAATGTTTCAATAGGTTTATCACTATTATTAATGCTTTGTTTCACACATCATAAACCATATTTGGAATTATGATTCACAATGGTGAACTAACAATAACTATTTGTGGCTGATTTTAAGGATTAAATCCTAATCTATAAGAATGTTTATGCCCCTCATTTACTAAGGGCACATGAATTACTTGTTCATGATTTCCACTTCCATTCCCATTGAATCCATGTTTTACTAATAAATTATAACTAGGTCCATAATGAGAAACCATATTAGAAAGAGTTAATGGAGGATTGTGGGTGACTATGTCATCATCATCAAGTTTGATAGTTTCTAAAGATTTGTTAGGAGTGGAAGAAGTTGATAGAAATAATGAAGCACACACAACTGAGGGGGGGAGGATGAATTAGTTGTTTCCAAAATAGTTGTGTTAAAAAAACTCAACAATAGTTAACTTCCTTAAATAAACATGAAGCAACTAAACCATCAACACAAGAACACATAACACCAAAGATTTTTGTGTTAAAAATGAATTAAGGGAAAACTACAGCGGGGATAAAATCCACTAGATGATGCAATAGTACATAAAAACCATGTTAAAGGTATAATGTGAATGTAAATGTATTCAAGCTCATTGTCTAGAGCTCACAACTCAAATATAAATGAGGATAATAAACCAAAATACAACTAGGACTACAACCCCAAAAATGGACTACAATCTGATGTGGAAAATAATCCACTAATTTGATGAATTGAGTGATAGCATCTCAGACATGCCGATATAGCTCCAATGAAGTACAAATCTATTCTGAACATATTTTAGATTCCACTCATACCTCTTTGCACATCCACTGATATCACTTTATCTAACATCTCATTCATCCATCACACATCCTTCCATACTATCGATCTCAAAGATTACATATTTTATTACATTACGTAAATTCATTACAACTAGGTCATCTAGGGACCTAATTAAAAAACATTACAAATATTAATACACAATGCAAACCAAGACATATTAGCTAAGACATAGCTAGGACCCAAATATCCATCTATGAACACACCACAATCTAAAGGTCACACTTCAAATCTTCGCAACATGCTAACTAACAAAGCTGACCAAGAACACCAACACACCATAGGAAAATTAATAAATCCAATCACATATCCCAATAAAATCCACCAACATGAATAGAAAAAAATCTAGAAACATTAGAAAATAACATGAATTACCACAACAAGAACAAGAACATCTCTCACTAGTACATTTGAGGCCATATTCCAACAGTTATCTGTCAGATTTGCAATGCCTATTTGTCAACACTTCGACAGATATGTCCATCGGTGTTTTTGCATTGCAAATTGCAATAGAAGTGATACCCATTGGTATTCTAACAACCTTTTCCGTCGGAATTGGATGCATTATTAGCAACTTTACTATGGTATTTCATATGGTATATCTATCGAAACTCCAACAAACATCTGTTAAAAAGTCTGTTGGATTGGCGATGGATATGCAATGATTCTCCGATAGGTCTACTCATCAGAGATATAGAATTTTCATCACAAATATCCATAAAAAAGGGACCCTCTCTAGCATTATAATGGTCACAAGTGCGACAGATAGGCAGTGACTTTCTGATAGGAAAAGCTGTCGGATGTATAGCACTGTTGTCGAAATAAATATAAGTTCTGTCAAAAAAGTGACAGATACTCACATTAAAGATAGTAGAGCTCAAGAGACCATCATAGTTGGTCTCTGTCTTTGGTCCATATATTGACAAAATGTTTTACCTTTCATTAGCTCATCAAATGAGGAGATTTGAGAGAATTTAATAGAATATTTTCATGATAACGTATATTATTTAAGTTGACGTTGCATGAATTTATTGACTCCACGCAATTGTAGACTATGAGCACAACAATAAAGAAGCATCTTCTCCCATGGCCTACATTAATCAAGCCACACAAGGTGATGCTTCTTTATTGCTGTTCTCAATGTCTACAAGTGCATGAAGTAGATAAATTCATTCAGTGTCAAACTAAAATAATGTACATTATACATAAAAATATCATCCATTAAATTCTTTCAAATCACCACATTTGATGATCTAACAAAATGTAAAACATTTTGTCAGTATATGGACCAAATAGAGAGACCAACTATGATGGTCTCTTGAGCTCTTCTATCTTTAGTCCTAGCTACTGGGTAAGGCCTGGAAGAATTATACCTACCGATTGTCTAGAATAATCACTGCCTTGCCTTTATGTACATTGCACAATATCCAATATAAGAGAAGGTAGAAAATATGAATGGATAAAAGAAATGAAAGATACAATAATATTATCCTATTGTTTACCTTCTCATAATTGATCCCAGATTCACAAAATTAATTTTAAACGATCACTAGCACATTTCCTACATGGATGAGAAACAATATCCAAAGTTTCTATATTTTGAGAAGAGGTATGAGTGGAGGCCAAAAAATGGATATTTGTGAAGGTTTTATAGATGTAGGTTACTACATAAAATCATCATCTCTGCACTGGTACTCAATCTAGAAACCCTCTCTAGAAAATTTCCACATCTAGCAAATCTCCACAAAAATCCCTTCTAGCCTCCATTGCATATACGTCTTCTCAGTATCTAAAAACTCTCCATCATTGATTCCTATCATTTTTTCAGCATCTCTATGGACTGAGACCTTAAATTATTGAGCTTCTCTTTGTTTCAAGAATAGTTTAACATTCTCTACTTAATAGGGCCAACCACGTGAAGGTGGAAGCTCATCTGGCCCCTCCTAGGAGCCTCTTATGACCCTTTACGACATTTTAAGACCTCTAAGATGTATTTGTTGCCCTAAATTTCCTATTCTAAAAATTTGGCCAAAATCTATTTTTGAGGCCTCTATTTTTATCTTGTCAAATTCCCCAAAAAGTTTCATGGGTCTACCTCTTTTCCCCTGGTCTCTGCAAAATCTTTTAAGTCTCTGGTTAGAAGAAAACCCTTGGAAAAAATTCATAAACTAGCCGTTGGTGTTCAAAAGTCCTAAGGAACCCTAGGCCTTGTTATAATTTGTAGTTACTTTATTCCGGTCACTTAAGTCACCCAATTTGCACGTGCCTTTATAAATCCTTCAGTCGCTAAATCTTTGATTCCTGGCGGTTAACCCCTAAACACTCAGTGACTCTGCGAGCGGTTACCGTTTAAGTTGGCAGTCTTGTTTCAAGCAGCCAGGTCAAGATTCTTAATCTGATGGTTGTCGCATGATCTCATAGGGTCAAAAGATTCCTTGAGATCTTGTGACAACCATCAATTTCTTCTGCTTGCAGAGTCTGATGTGTTAGTGGGACCGGTACCACCTCAACATATTTGGCAGCTCCTAATTCATCAATGGTGTTTGATTCATCCAATGTGTCAGTGGGACCGTCTTCTTTGGTGGGTTAAGTCCCAATTTAATCACGTGGCTGTCATTATATCAGGGGCTCAAGATGCACATGTTTTATCATGGTAGTATAGTGATAGTCGTAGATCTTGCTTTATCACCTGGCTTCTGTCAGTGGGTCCTGTGTCAGGGACAGATGCTATGTGGATCCATTTTGGTAGCTTATGATTGGATGAGGTTGAGTATAGGTGGAGATGTGTCAGTGGGGCCAGGCCTCTTTCAGTGGTCAGGAGGCTCTGACATCTGCAGAGGATCGACAACTGGTGTGTGTTCTCAAGGGTTTGTGTCAGGGCTCATGATCTTACAACAACCACCGATCTTGGTTGGTGTCAAAGCTTCCTTTGGTGGGTCCTTTTATGCTAACTTTCTTGAATTTGATTGGTCTATGTCGTGATAACTAGATTTCTAGTGGGTTTGGTGTGTCAGGAGGGGTTTTGGTTAAAAGAGATCTACAGTGATCATAAAGGTGTAAGGAATATTCAAAAGGTATGAGATCTTGCGCCAGTCGTTAGATCAAAATCTTGCTTGAGTGGGGTCCATGTTAGAGGGACTTTCCAAGGTGTGTTGCATGAAGTAGCTAGAGTGAATGAAAGATTGCCAAGTGGCAGGTCTTGGCCCAGGTTTGATAGAGTATTTGGCGGTCTCGATGAGTTTCACATGTTAGCTCATTCACCAAATGATTTGGTGGTGCTCCAAACAACTTAGCGATTCAGTGAATGCTTTGTTTGCTGAATCTCTAAATAAATTGGCAAAGGTAGAAAGGATTCTATGACTTAGAGGAGGTCTTTAGTCGCGTAGTTGCTGAATGACTTAAAGGAAGAAGGGCTCGAGGTGGGTCCAAATATGCTGACGTGCAGAAAAGCTCAATTCTCATTGGTCCAAACATGCCAAGATGGATTTTTGACCGTTCAAGGGTTTTATAAAATGTTGCCAGGTTAATATGAGCCGCTTGTTTGTTGGGAAGGAAGAGATATCAACAGACACATTTTAAAATGACCAGCTAGCCATTGGTATTCAAATTTGAATATGTTTGCAAAGGGTTTTTGCCAGTTTTCAATTTAATGGGATACAACAGCAAGGTAGCTCAAGGAGATTAATGTCTATAGGACATTTGCAGTTAAGGAAGATGATGAGAAAGGCTTGGGTGGCTGTCATGGGTCGAGTCCTATCCCTGTGAGGTACCATTCTTGCATTCATGGTAAGACTTTTGTGTAGTAGGGTGGGTAAATCTAGGTTGCTTATTTGTGAGTTGATGTAGTACAGGGATGGACACTCAATGATGAATATCTGATCGGTTGATTTTTGTAGAGATACATTTATGATCAGAGATGATAGACTTAGGGTTTGAAAATTTTATGTAAAATCTTGTAACCCTATTTAAGTTTTGACTCTTGCCTGCATGCAAGAGTATGTATATATTGTTTTGGGGCCTTTAGTGCTCAAGAGTTGGACAATTTGTAGAAGAAAATTCACCTTTTCTTAAAGGCCATCTGTGGTATCATTTCTACCCTCTGGCTCATACAGCTATATTTCTCCCATTGATAATACAAATATTGCAGAAGTATTTTGTGACAATCCTTCATGTCCCTATGCTTCCTTGTTTGGATTATCTCTTATTGGATCAAAGTATATGCATGTTTTCAATGATTACTTTAGGGTTCCTGATCCCTCTTGCTTTCTACAATTTTGTGTGTTATTATATTTGATCTGATTTAGTTATTTTTGTGGGTATACCTTAGCCCCCTTAATAGTCTTGTCTCAATCCTACACTGAGTTGTAGAAGTGAATGTCTGTTTGCAGGTCATAAGTTGTGTCTTATTCTTAGGCTCTCTTATGAAATATTTATGCAAGCCTATTTAGTAAGTTGTGACCTACTAGACCTAAGCTTTTCATTGATTTCATTCCTACATACTGAGATCCAAACCCTAGTTTCGGTGCATCACCTAGTAGGTAGTTTGCTTTCAAGTCATTTCCCTTACAAGCATTCTTTCTATCCCTTTCCCTCAAAGGTTTTACTTTCATGTCTAAAGCAAATTAAGGTGATTATCCAAGAGGAACTAGCCTAGAACCTGGAGGTTTCATCTCAGTTAGCAAAGGTCCCACAACCTAGAGATGATTCCCATGTTATACTAAGTTATCAAGACCAAGAGATCTTGAGACAAAGGTGCAGACTCAGTGTATAACAATTTTGGCACACCCGGTGGGACAGATAGTAAAAGATTAGATTCATGTTAAAGATATGCTATCTCTCATATGCAGGTTGCATAAAATAGGCTTTTAAAAGTCATTCTACCAAGTATATCTGGTGACTCCACTGATTTCAAGGATCCAAGCTACCTTGTTCAAAGTTTTATGAGAAAGATTGAGACTAGAAGCTCAAAGCCTACCCAATTTTCTGAGTTTCCCTCAAAGAGAAGTCATAAAGGCAAGTCAAATCAAAGAATATCCCCTGCAAGGAGAGTTCAATCTACACCTCCTGATACTTTAGAAAGGAGACCTTTTCCATTTCATTCCAGAAGAAGAGGCAGATCTCTAACCAGAGATCTAGAAGAAGATTCCAATCAAGCATCAAATACAACTCATATAGTTGTCAATCTTCAGATTCCAGCACATACAATGCCAAGGCAGTTTGCTTTTGCACCATTCAACCAAGGCAGCCCATTGGCCTTTGCTCAACATCATGATGTGCCTTTGGTGGCACTTAAGAGTATACCTGATTTCATAGGTGAAGGGCAGACAACTGTGTTTGAGCACATAAGAGATGTGACCACCATCTGTAGCATACACAACATCACTCAAGAAGATGTGGCCACAAAGTTATTAGCAGCCTCTCTAAAAGGTAAGGCTCTAGAATGGTTTAGAACTCTAACTGTTGGTTCTATTACTTCTTGGGATGATTTAGGGGATGCATTAAGTAAGCATTTTGAGGATAAATCAGATAATTTGTCTCTAGTTGAATAGTTAACAACTATTAAGAGAGACCCTCAAGAACAAATGACAGATTACAATAGTAGATTCCTTAAAACATGGAATAGAATCCCTGTCTCAGTGAGACCATCAGCTAACCATGCCTTCCTATACTATTTACAAAGTCTAAATGGTCAAATTTCTATCATGATCCAGTCTATGGGAGGTACTTCTCTGCCCCAAGCCTTTGACATAGCTGTCAAGGCTGAAAATTGTTTGATTCAAGCAGGCATGATTGCTAGAAGGCCTCCGATGCCCATTTTTCCTAGCCTTAAACCCATTGCACCGGCCCAAGTACCCCCATTTACCCCTATTCCTACCATATTAGTACCCCAAGCTAGTACTAGTGGCCAAGAGTTAACAACAAGCTTCTCTCAAGAGTTACAAGAGATAAAGAATAGCCAACAAAGCAGTCAGCAAGAAATGACCAACTTGTTGCAGACCTTGACTAAGGAGGTCACAAATCTAAAGAAGCAAGGTCAAGGAATCAAACCACCATTTCAGACACAAGGCCAAGGTCCTAATCAGCAATATCAGAATCAAGGACAACCTTATCAACAAAATAGGCCACCATACCAGGGAGGCTATCAAGGACAAAGACAAAGTACAAAGTTCACCATTTTAGACACAAGGCCAAGGTCCTAATCAGCAATATCAGAATCAAGGACAACCTTATCAACAAAAAAGGCCACCATACCAGGGAGGCTATCAAGGACAAAGACAAAGTTTTAATCAGAGATCATTTCAACCATATAACCTTACACCTTTGAATTCTACTAACCCAATGAGGGATGTGGTTCCTAGTCAAAATAATATGGCTATGGATAATGAATGGTGTTTTCCTTGTAAGCAACCTCATAATCAGGCTACATGTTCAAATGGATGGATGAACCAAGCTCTAATGGTTCAAAATGCCTCACAAGCTCAATCAAAGGTTTCATCTAGTGGGTTAGTGCCTCAATAAGAATCACAAGAGAATGAGACTACTCTCTTTAATTGGGAGCAACTAGACTTCAATGGAGTTAATGATGAGGCTTCTTTTGTTGCCTTTAAAAGAGCAAAAAGAAGAGCTCAAGACATGGAGAGAGTAGATTCCAACTCTAAAGCCATTGCAACAAGCTACTCCTATCACACCTAAGGAGACTCCTATCATTACAAGCAAAGAAGGCCAACATTCCAAAGAGGTGGAGCCCATCAAGCCAAAGATACAACAAAGAGTACACACTGTGACACCATTTAATATTGTAGACAACATGAAGAAGGTGAATGTCACCATGTCCATGTGGGACTCTTTGGCTCTTCCAGGACAACCTGGAATTTTGAAGAAGGCCATGACAGAGGTAGCAACTCCTCAACCTGTAGAGGAGGCTGAAAAGCTAGTGTTGGTTAACACTGATCAAGAAAAGGAGGCTCCAAGTAGAAACTCCAAGGCTAATGCCATTCAAGGTAGGAAATCAAAGCCACCTCCCTTTTATGTATCTTTAATCATTGGAAAATCTTTAGTACATAATTGTATGGTAGATAGTGGAGTTACTAGCATTGTAATGCCCAAGAAAGTAGCTGACCAGTTAGGACTAAAATATGAGCCCTTCCAGAGGAAGGTTACCCAACTCGATGGATCCTTAGTCAATACTATAGGTGTGACTAAGGATACCAGTCTAATCCTGCATGCTAGTTCTAATTTCTCAATCCTCCTTGATATATATATCATAGATCTCCCTGCATTATTTGCTATATGTCTTTCAAGGGAGTTTACAGCCAAGATAGGAGGCTATCTATCTTTTGATTGGTCTCACATGTTATTTCATACAAGGTATGGGACCAAGTTTACCATTAAATCAAAACCATTAGCAGCACACCATATAGAGCCATATGTGTCCAATGCCATCAATGTGAACTGCCCTATATTTGATAGCAGTGACTTCCAAACCATTAATGAGGCAAGCACAAAGATAGAAAGTATCCCTGATATTTTTCTAGATGAAAGAGCTTTAGAGGCCCAAGAAAATTTGATTTGGGATTTTGGTTTGGGAAGTTATTTAATACAAGAAAGTGATGCTATAGAGCCAAGCCTTCTCAAAGAGGATACTAATTCAGAAGATCAGAATAATCAGGTTTGGGAATTATTTTTTGATGGAGCTAGAAGTAGACATGGTTCTAGTGGTGGTGCTATGTTAGTGTCCCCAAAAGGAGAAAGGTATTATATTGCCTTTAGATTTAGTTTCTCCTACACTAGCAATACTACAGAGTATGAAAGTCTAGTCAATGGACTAGAATGGGCTACAAAAAGAGGGCTTAAGGCCTTAAAAGTTTATGGTGATAGTGAGTTAGTTGTCAGCCAAGTAAGAGGGATAAGTGCAACCAAAAATGACACTATGAAAGCATACAAACATAGAGTTTGGGATGCAATTGAAGATTTTCATGCTTTCAATATTATTGCTATCCCTAGAAAGTTAAATCAAAATGCAGATAGATTAGCTACCGTTGGATCCCAGTATGATATTCCAAATAGAATTTCAAGAGAAATGGATCAATAGCATATCAAAGTGATTGTCATACCCTCTATTCCTGATAATGATGTCAATTGGCAAGTGTTTGACAATGATGAACAAATTCTGCAATTCTTGTTTGAAGAAGATGTTTTTTCAAAACACAATCAAGATAGGCTGTCACAAAGCTATGGTGATCAGGTGATACAACTCAAGTCCAATAAGATGCCTAGAGGTCTTGTCACCTTAGAGACTGTCTTCAACAAGGATGATGAAGTTAAGAAAAGCAAAGCTGGCTTGGTAGTCCAACAAGAACATTGTGTTGAATTAGAGTTGGAACAAGGTAAGAGCCTACAATTTGGAAAGGTAAACACTGAATTGGAAAAGCAAGCTTACACTTAGTTATTCAAAGAGTTCAGTGATGTTTTTGCATGGCAATATGAGGATCTTAAAGGTTTTGATCCTGCCCTTGCTTAGCACACTATTGAGTTAGAACCTATTGCCAAACCAGTGAGGCAAAAGCAAAGGGCTGTTAATCCTAAGCTTGAACCACTTATGCATAAGGAAGTGCTCAAATTGATAGAGAGTGGTATCATCTACCCCATTAAGCATACTAGTTGGGTTTCCAACCTTGTTCCTATTAGGAAGAAGAATGGGGAGCTGAGGTTATGTGTTGACTTCAGGGATCTTAACAGGGCCTCATTAAAGGACCGCCATCCACTACCCTCTATGGAACAAATCTTACAATGTGTCTCTAGATCTGAGAGATTTTCATTGTTGGATGGCTATTCAAGATACAATTAGATCCTGGTAAATGAAGAGGATCAATATAAGACTGCATTTACAACCAAGTGGGGAACCATGGCTTATCAAACGATGCCCTTTGGTTTATCAAATGCAGGAGCTACATTTCAAAAGGCAATGGATATGGCCTTTAAGAGCCTAATGTACAAGTTTGTGTTGGTCTACTTGGATGAAATAACTATCTATTCAAAGCATGTAGTAGATCATATCAAACATTTGAGAAAGATTTTTGAAAGGTGTAGAGAATTTGGGATATCTCTTAATCCCAAGAAATGTGTGTTTGCAGTTCATGAAGGAAAACTATTGGGATATGTAGTATCCAAAGAAGGAATTACAGTGGATCCAAAGAGAATTGCAGCTATCTTAGAGCTACCCCTACCACATCATAAGAAAAGTCTCCAATCTTTCATAGGAAAGATTAACTTTGTTAGGAGGTTCTTGCCTAACATTGCAGATTTACTCAAGCCTTTGACAACCATGTTAAAGAAGAGTTCAGCTTTTAGTTGGACCAAAGAAGGGAAAGTCAATTTCCAAGCTATCAAAGAGGCCCTAATAGAAGTCCCTACTCTCCTAAACCCAAATTTCAATAAGGATTTCATCCTTTATTCTTATGGAGGTCATGATGCCATATCTGCAATGCTGATCCAAGAAAATTCAAATGGATTGGAGCAGCCTATTGCTTTCTTTAGCAAAGGTCTAGAGGAGTATGAACAGAGATACTCTTTTGTAGAGAAACATGTACTTGCTATGGTAAAGAGCCTTAAGAAGTTTAGATATCTATTGACCCATAGTAAGGTACATTTAAAAGTTACTCATCCAAGTGTCAAAGAGTTTTTTCTTTCCAAGGACCTAAATGAGAAAAGAGCTGGTTGGATCACCAAGGTGATGGAATATGACATAGATATTCAAACTACCATGCTGGTTAGAGGAAGAGGTCTTTGTGAGCATTTGGTAGAGGATGAAAGTTCAAAGAAATCAAAGCAAATGGATGCATCTCTGGTGGTGCATTCTATAGAAGAACAAGCCAAGGCAACAAGCTGGTTGCCTAATATGATCAATTACTTGAAGATAGGACAATGTCCTGCGGGTTTGGATTCAAAAAAAAGAAGGTATTATAGGTTACAATCTATCCCTTTTGTGCTGATTGATGATGTTCTTTTCAGAAAGGATCACAATGGTGTCCTTTTAAGATGCATAGATTCAGAAAAGATAGCAGATGTCCTATTTGAGTTTCATGACGGACCTTCTGGAGGTCACTTTTCTCCTAGGACTACTGCTTTTAAAATCATGAGGGCTGGATACTATTGGCCATCTATCTTTAAGGATATTCATGATTATGTCAGGAAATGCATCAAGTGTGCCATGTTCATAGGAAAGGAAAGGCTTGCAGCCTTGCCCCTATAGCTAGTCAGAATACATCATCCCTTCATGAGGTGGGGTATAGATTTCATAGGAATGATTAACCCTCCATCTAGTGCAGGGCATAAATGGATAATTATTGCAACATATAACTTCACCAGATGGATGGAGGCAATTGCATTAAAAGAAGCAAATGAGAGTGCTGTATTGAGTTTTTATGATGACATAGTTCATAGGTTTGGCACTCCTAATTCCATCATTTTAGATAATGCATTGGCATTCACAGGCCTCAAAGTCTCAGAGAGGGCTATCAGGAATGGCATCTATCTGAATACTAGTTCAAATTACTACCCTCAAGGAAATGGCTTGGCATAATCCACCAATAAGAACTTGATTAGGATAATCAAGAAGACTCTTCAAGACAATCAGAGAGATTGGCATACAAAGCTCAAATCTACCTTGTGGTTAGATAGAATTACCCCAAAAAAAATCATTGGTAATTCTCATTACATGATAGTGTATGACAAAGAGGCTAAGTTGTCCATTTCAACTGAATTGCCAGCTTTGGACTTAGCTACTCAATATGCCCTGTTTGATGGAGAGGATCCCTTACAAATCAGGTATGCTCAATTGATGGAATTAGAGGAAATCAGAGATAAGTCTATAAAGGACATGGAATTCCATCAGAGACAGAAAAAGAGGAACTTTGACAAAAGGGCTAGGATCAAAAATTTCAAAGTTGGAGACATAGTCCTCAAGTGGGATGAGTTTAGGTCTAAGCCTGACAGGCACACAAAGTTTGATTCATTTTGGGGTGGACCATTTGTTATAATAGAATGTAGGGGAACCAATGCTTTTCAACTTTCAACTCTGGAAGGAGATGTCCTGCCTATATCAGTAAATGGATTCCACCTAAAACCCTCTTTTGAGGTTAATCCCTCTCTGTAAATTTTGTAAAAATGCTTTTCTACTTTCTTCTTGCTTTCTAGTTAGTTCCTTGTTTTCTAAGAAGTGCTCTGAGCACAGTTCTAGTTCTGTCTCCCTGTGAGAAATTTTGTTCAGAAGATACTCCATGCCCAATGGATTGTCAAGGTCACTGGTTTTCCATGTCTAGCAGGCTGACATCCAACAAAAATCACCAAAATGTTGCCCTAAATTTCCTATTCTGCAAATTCGACCAAAATCTATTTTTGAGGTCTTTTTTTTTATCTTGTCAAATTCCCCAAAAAGTTTCATGGGTCTACCTCTTTTCCCCTGGTCTCTACAAAATCTTTTAAGTCTCTGATTAGAAGAAAACCCTTGGAAAAAATTCATAAACTAGCCGTTGGTGTTCAAAAGTCCTAAGGAACCTTAGGCCTTGTTATAATTTGTAGTTACTTTATTCTGGTCACTTAAGTCACCCAATTTGCATGTGCCTTTATAAATCCTTCAGTCGCCAAATCTTCGGTTCCTGGCGGTTAACCCCTAAACACTCAACAATTCCATGAGCAGTTACCGTTTAAGTTGGCGGTCTTGTTTCAAGCGACCAGGTCAAGATTCTTAATCTGACAGTTGTCGCATGATCTTGTAGGGTCAGAAGATTCCTTGAGATCTTGCAATGACCGTTGATTTCTTTTGCCTATAGAGTCCAATGTGTCAGTGGGACCGGTGTCACCTCATCATATTTGGTAGCTCCTAATTCATCGGTGGTGTCTGATTCATCCAATGTGTTAGTGGGACCATCTTCTTTGGTAGGTTAAGTCTCGATTTAATTGCGTGGCTATCATTATACCAGGGGCTCAAGATGCACGTGTTTTATCATGGCAGTATAGCGATAGCCATAGATCTTGCTTTATCACCTGGCTTCTGTCAGTGGGTCCCATGTCAGGGACAAATGCTACGTGGATCCATTTTGGTAGCTTGTGATTGGCTGAGGTTGAGTACAGGTGGAGATGTGTCAGTGGGGCCAGGCCTCTTTCAGCAGTTAGGAGGCTCTGACATCTGCAGAGGATCGACGATCGGCATGTGTTCTCAAGGGTTTGTGTCAAGGCTCGCGATCTTAAGACAGCCAATGATCTTGGTTGGTGTCAGAGCTTCCTTCGGTGGGTCCTTTTATGCTGACTTGCTTGAATTTGATTGGTCCACATGGTGATGACTAGATTTCCAGTGGGTCTGGTGTGTCAGGAGGGGTTCTGATTAAAAGAGATCTACAATGGGCATAAAGGTGTAAGGAATATTCAAAAGGTATGAGATCTTGCGCCAGTCGTTAGATCGAAATCTTGCTTGAGTGGGGTTAGTGTCAGAGGGACTTGCTGAGGTGTGTGCCTATGAAGCGGCTGGAGTGAATGAAAGATTGCCAAGTGGCAGGTCTTGGCCCAGGTTTGATAGAGTATTTGGTGGTCCCGATGAGTTTCACATGTTCTCTCATTCATGAAATGATTTGGCGGTGCTTCAAACAACTTAGTGATTTAGCAAACACTTTATTCACTGAATCTCTAAATAAATTGGCAAAGGTAGAAAGGATTCTGTGACTTAGAGGAGGTCTTTAGTCACGTAGTCATTGAATGAATTAAAGGAAGAAGGGCTTGAGGTGGGTCCAAATATGCTGACATGCAGAAAAGCTTGATTCGCATTGGTCCAAACATGCCGAGATGGATTTTTGACCGTTCAAGGGTTTTATAAACTATTGCCAGGTTAATTTGAGCCGCTCATTTTCTAAGAAGGAAGAGATATTGATGGACATGTTTTAAAATGATCGGCTAGCCGTTGGTATTTAAATTTGAATATGTCTGCAAAGGGTTTTTCCAGTTTTTGATTCAATGGGATACATCGGCGAGGTAGCTCAAGGAGATTAATGTCTATAGGACATTTGTAGTTAAGGAAGATGATGAGAAAGGCCTCGGTAGCCATCATGGGTCGAGTCTTGTCCCTATGAGGTACCATTCTTGCATTCATGGCAAGACTTTTGTGTAGTAGGGTGGGTAAATCCGGGTTGCTTGTCCATGAGTTGATGTAGTACAGGGTTGGAGACTCAATGATGAATATTTGATCAGTTGATTTTTGCAGAGATACATTTATGATCAGAGATGACAGACTTAGGGTTTGAAAATTTTATGTAAAATCTTGTAACCCTAGTTAAGTTTAGACTCTTGCCTATGTGCAAGAGTATGCATATATTGTTTTGGGGCCTTTAGTGCTCAATAGTTGGACAATTTGTAGAAGAAAATTCACCTTTTCTTAAAGGCCATCTGTGGTATCATTTCTACCCTCTGGCTCATACAGTTGTATTTCTCCCATTGATAATACAAATATTGCAGAAGTATTTTGTGACAATCCTTCATGTCCCTATGCTTCCTTGTTTGGATTATATCTTATTGGATCAAAGTATATGCATGTTTTCAATGATTACTTTAGGGTTCCTGATCCCTCTTTCTTTCTACAATTTTGTGTGTTACTATGTTTGATCTGATTTAGATGTTCTTGTGGGTATACCTTAGCCTCCTTAATAGTCTTGTCTCAATCCTACACCGAGTTGTAGAAGTGAATGTCTATTTGCAGGTCAAAAGTTGTGTCTTATTCTCAAGCCCTCTTATGAAATATTTATGCAAGCCTATTCAATAAGTTATGACCTACTAGACCTGAGCTTTTCATTGATTTCATTCCTACATATTGAGATCTAAACCCTAGTTTTGGTGCATCACCTAGTAGGTGTGTGTGTGAAAATTGTACCTGATAAAGATGTCGATTCGCAAGAGCTTTGATTCTTCAATTCCAATTCTCCAACGTGATTGTGAAAATTTGTGGATTGATTTGGCAAAGTAAGCTTGCAAAATTATGAGATGCTTGGATGCAAATTTGAGAGATGATTGGGAGATGAATTATGAAGAGCTGAGCCTTATTTTTATAGAAATCTAAGGCTTTGGAGGTTGTGAAAGAAAGCCATAAATCACTCAAATAACTCAGGTTGATTTTTGAGTTATTTTTAAATAACAGATAATTAAGTCACAAAAATCATGCAAAAGCATAGTTCAACTCGAATTAGAAGTTTAGATCCACTTTAAAACTCAAAAAGATGTTGAGTTTCAAAAAGCTAACAACTTGCATTGATTTTCCAATTTTGAGTTTAACTAGTCCTTGAATGTGCACATGGATAATTATGATTTAATAAATAAATAAAGTGATTTATTCTCAACTTAACTGCTTTTTGAAATAAAATAATTAATTTATGGGTTAATTAACTATTTTACCAAACTTTTATTAAAAATTATATTATTAAATAATGACAACATGCTTTAATTAATTAAATAAGAATTTAATCAATTATTCATATGATATTAGATTTATTGTCAAAATTAAATAATACAATTAATAATAGATAGAATTAAATTTAATTACATAATTAAGGGGCAAATATTAAATCTAATTAATTAAATATGAAAATATTCAATTAATCAAACTTTAGGATAAATGTGATTTATTGCCAAATAATTATAAAATTAAAGATAATTATGATGATTAGGAATATTACTAGGAATATTCCCCGATGCAAAATTTTAAGATAATCAATTATGATTTGATGATGTTTAGATGTGCCTTAGGTTAGGACTTTGATGTCGATTTCATTCGATATGTAGATGCAGGATATTAATGAACTTATAGCCCATTTTTGGGGTATTACATTTTGCCCCTCTTTGAATTACTGTGCGAAGCGCAGTGGTTCAAAGATAGTCTGTGTTTGATAAAGATATGAAACTGATGTTTGAAATTGATAATTGATATGAGATAGAAGCTGATTGATATTGAATTGATATGGAGATAATAGTTCCTGAATGACCAAAGATAATGTTCACTGTAACAGCAAATGAACCTATGATTGTAAAAAGTGTCAAAACACTTGATTCCAAACCTTAGGATTGCAAAGAAGTGAGTGACCCGTTCTAGACTCGATTGTCTTAGCAGAACTAGCAGGTATCACATCCGAATCCTTCAGTTGCTGAAGAACCAAGGAAAGAACACTATGAACCGATGGTTGCAAAAACTGATACAGTTTACAAGATTAGGAGAATACCAGATTGATATGGATCTTGATGAATCTGATATGCCCCAAGTGATGATAGATTTGCCCCGAGTGATGAGGTCTTTTGATGAATCAGTAACTAGACGTGGTTGTTGTCTTGATTACTGAGGAAGATATGATTGAATTTGATTTACAGACTTTGAATGATGTGCAATACCATGCCCCCTTCAGGATTAAAATTGAAATCTAACAAGAAAAGTCAGCGTTGAGAGCTCAGAAGCATGTTGATTGATGAGAAAAGTGGTTATACACGTTCAAGAACGCTTTCTGCATCATTAGAAGGTCCCAAAAGACCAAGTTTGATGAGGTTTGACCATGAGTTGACCATGGTTGACCAAGTTGAATTTTTGATAGTTTGATGGAAGATAATTAGTTAAGTTGAATTTTAGATTTCTGTGATGATGGAAGGTTGATTATGCAAGCAGTTAATAATATGAATGATCTCAGATTTTGATTTTGATCCTGAAAAAGGATTCTACTTGTTGTTTCATTGGAGGAACCTTCGTGTAAGATTTAGCTCTTGTTAGATTTGAAGATGCGAGTGGAGAATTGTTTAAGCATTGAAGTTTGTTTAGCCATTGTGAGATCATGCAACATGCAAAATGCAAAGAGACATGCAAAATGAAATGCACCCTAAGACCTACGACCTAGTCACTGATCATGTGTCAATTTGTTATCATCATTGAACTTTTAGGTAACTAGATAAATCAATACAATGCCCACTAGCTATGAAACCATAGACATATGAATATCGATTTGTATGTGCAAGAATCAATACAACATCCACTGGTCAAACAACCATGGATATATGAATATTGATTTTATTTTTGGAATGTCAGATTAGATATAAGCACCAAGGCACAAACACCAGGATGACCTAAATATCATGTCCATTTTGATATAGCAATTTGTAGAAGCATCAAAACATAAACGTCGTGATGACCTGAATATGCCTTACGTGACAAACACATCAAACAGTCAAGAGATCATCCTAGATCCACTATGAATTACCCGTAGTGACCTTTTATCATTCATAGCCTTAGGCAAGATCACTTTTCACAGTAGGAGAAAGAACTTACTCAAAAAGATAATAGTTAGATCAAACTTCCTTGAATTTTTTGGGTATCAATGGTCGAGGTACTCATGGCCATCCAATTCGAGATAGAGGCTCTTACAGTCGGACACCATTTCAATCTAGAATTTCCAAAGTTGTTAGATTTTCACATATAAGCAGAAAACAAAGAAAAGATTATGCCCCCAGTCATCACTCTCTAAATCCTATAAAGGACATCATCGAAGAGCTCGAAGGGACACAATATGCAAAAATCTCAATGCGAATCAGTAAGCATACAAGGAGATAAAAGCATGTAAAAAGCATAGATTGTTTTCAGTTGAGTTTTGATGTTTGATTGTGTTGTTGTAGATGCAAAATCCTTTCTGGAGACGAGACTAACTGACTGACTCACATGAAGCTTCAAAGGACTTTGACTAGATATGATCCATCTAAGATACATGGGAGACCATAGGATATGACATTGATTGCCCCCAAGTGTTAAGCATTGATAGGATACAGACGCTTGAGCTGGTTGGTGTACAGACCGACTTATTGAAAACTGGAAATGCAAAAACAAACCGAGAGATATGTACAAACTAAAGCAAGACTGAAAGCTGGGAAAGACCAAGATTGTGCTGATAGATGGAGCCTTTTGAACAAGTGGTGCCCGTTTGTTGGGTTTTCACCATCTTGGCAGAGATTCTATTTTTGCTACCAAGGAGCCTATTTCCAAGTTTTCACCAAGGCACTTTTTTTTCATTTTTTTGTATTTTTCATTTTTCAATTTTTTTTGTACTTTTGATATTTTTTTGATTTTTTTGCGAATCATCAAGGTGCCTATTGCTAGGTTTTCACCAAGATGTTCATTTTTTAGGACTTTTTCTAATTTTTCTAATTTTTTTTAGGACATTTTACCATAGACTGAATGCCTTAGGCATAAAATTTCTTCAGATGGAGAACGTTGATTGGTTCTCGGAGCTGTTCTCCTTCAGTCGTTGAGAGTTGATAGGCACCAGAGCCAAAAGTAGTAGTGATGACAAAGGGACCTAGCCAATTGGGTTTGAACTTCCCCTTGCATTCTCGATGGGATTGATTTTTAGGATTTTCTCTCAAGACTAGATCACCAACCTAAAATTCTCTATGTCTAACTTTCTTGTTGTAGCCTCTAGACATTCTCTTCTGATATACTCTGAGATGATCATACGCTGCTTGTCTACGCTCATCTAGTAGTTCCAGTTCTTGTAACCTAGACACTCTGTAGTCATCATCAGTTACTAGACCATGCATTCTGATTCTTAATGATGGGATTTCAACCTCAATAGGCAGTACCACTTCAGACCCATAAACTAAAGTGAAAGGTGTAGCCCCTGTAGGCATTCTGATACTAGTTCTGTAGGCCCAGAGAGCTGGATTGATCATTAGATGCTAGTCTCTTCCTATTTTATTAACTGTTCTGTGCAAGATCTTTAGGAGATTTTTGTTTGAAGCCTCAGCTTGTCCATTCCCTTGAGGATAGTAAATAGAAGACCAATGTTGTGTAATCTTGAATTTAGCACATAAGTCATCTAGATCCTTGTTTTTGAATTGTCCCCCGTTATCTGTGATTATAGAGTGAGGGATCCCATATCTGCAAATGATGTAGTTCAGGATGAACATAGAGATCTGTTTCCTCGTTGCTTGTGTTAGAGGAACTGCTTCTACCCATTTTGTAAAATAATCTGTAGCTGTGATTATATGGGTATTTCCATTGGAAGAGTGCGGATGGATAGCACCTATGAGATCAAATGCCCATTGTTGAAAAGGCCATTGTGTAGTAAAGGGAATCAGATCTCTCCCTGGAGCATGAATCAAGTTGCCATGTACTTGACACTGTTGATAGTTTTTAGCAAATTTAATAGCCTCTTTCTCCATTTCAGGCCAATAGTACCCAGCCCTAATAAGTTTTTGAGCTAACGTTAAACCATTTGAGTGTGATCCACATATACCCTCGTGGACTTCCTCTAATGCACATTGAGACTCTTCCCGTTCTAAACATCTAAGCAGTGTACCATCTAGACCTCGTTTGTACAGATCATTACCAATGATGACATATTGGGATGCAGATCGGATAAGGTTTCATTTCTCAAAATGGTTAAAGGACTCAGGGATGATTTGGTCATGGAGATAGGAGAATAGATTTTTGTAGCGAGATAAGTCATAACCTACAATAGTGCAGATCATGCGGGTTTCAGGGGAGTCATATGCAGGATAGGATAGGGCTTCCACCAGGAACTCATAGTGTAGCTCATGCTTGGGCTGCTATAAGAGAGTAGATAGTGTCACCATTGCATTGAAAGCCTTATTCTCCGTTCTGGGTATTTGCTCAAATGTGATAGAGATGAAGTATTTCTTTAAATCATCTACCATTCTCTTGTAAGGAATGAGCTTTTCATCTTTGGTTTGGTACACATCATTGACTTGATGGATAACCAATTGTGAGTCTCCATGGATGTGCATCTCTGTAACTCTCCACTGTATTGCCATTTTCATACCATTGAGAAGTGCCTCATATTCAACAATATTGTTTGTGCAAGGAAACTTTAGTCTGAATGCTTTGGGTATTGAGTATCCTTGAGGAGTGATGAAAAATATGCCTGCTCCAGATCCATTCTGTGTATAGGAGCCATCAAAGAATAACTGCCATGCGCTAGAAGAGAGGTGCATGATAGAGGAATCAGGAAATTCCATTTGCATGGGTGTATCATCAAACAGTGGTGCTTCAGCTAATTGATCAGCAATGACCTATCCTTTGATAGCTTTTCTTTCAATATATTCAATGTCAAATTCACTCAAGAGCATGACCCATTTAGCTAATCTACCTGTGAGGGAAGCTTTGCTTAGTAGGTACTTCAGTGGATCAATCTTAGCTACCAAATGAGTGGTATGAGCTAACATGTAATGTATCAGTTTCTATGATGCAAAGATCATAGCTAGACATGCCTTCTCTATCATTGAGTAGTTCTTCTCATAGGTCACTAAGGTTCTGCTGATATAGTAGATGGCTCTTTCCTTCTTGTTCTCATCATGCTGTGCTAGTAATGCCCCCAGTGATGTATCTGTTGCGGAGACATATAATATTAATGGCTTCCCACGGTGGGCACCAGAAATGTGTGTGAAAATTGTACCTGATAAAGATGTCGATTCACAAGAGCTTTGATTCTTCAATTCCAATTCTCCAACGTGATTGTGCAAATTTGTGGATTGATTTGGCAAAGTAAGCTTGCAAAATTATGAGATGCTTGGATGCAAATTTGAGAGATGATTGGGAGATGAATTATGAAGAGCTGAGCCTTGTTTTTATAGAAATCCAAGGCTTTGGAGGTTGTGAAAGAAAGCCATAAATCACTCAAATAACTTAGGTTGATTTTTGAGTTATTTTTAAATAACAGATAATTAAGTCACAAAAATCATGCAAAAGCACAGTTCAACTTGAATTAGAAGTTTAGATCCACTTTAAAACTCAAAAAGATGTTGAGTTTCAAAAAGCTAACAACTTGCATTGATTTTCCAATTTTGAGTTTAACTGGTCCTTGAATGTGCACATGGATAATTATGATTTAATAAATAAATAAAGTGATTTATTCTCAACTTAACTGCTTTTTGAAATAAAATAATTAATTTATGGGTTAATTAACTATTTTACCAAACTTTTATTAAAAATTATATTATTAAATAATGACAACATGCTTTAATTAATTAAATAAGAATTTAATCAATTATTCATATGATATTAGATTTATTGTCAAAATTAAATAATACAATTAATAATAGATAAAATTAAATTTAATTACACAATTAAGTGGAAAATATTAAATCTAATTAATTAAATATGAAAATATTCAATTAATCAAACTTTAGGATAAATGTGATTTATTGCCAAATAATTATAAAATTAAAGATAATTATGATGATTAGGAATATTACTAGGAATATTCCCCGATGCAAAATTTTAAGATAATCAATTATGATTCGATGATGTTTAGATGTGCCTTAGGTTAGGACTTTGATGTCGATTTCATTCGATATGTAGATGCAGGATATTAATGAACTTATAGCCCATTTTTGGGGTATTACAGTAGGTAGTTTTCTTTCAAGTCATTTCCCTTACAAGCATTCTTTCTATAACTTTCCCTCAAAGGTTTTACTTTCATGTCTGAAGCAAATTAAGGTGATTATCCAAGAGGAACCAGCCTAGAACTTGGAGGTTTCATCTCAGTTAGCAAAGGTCCCACAACCTAGAGATGATTCCCATGTTATACTGAGTTATCAAGACCAAGAGAGCTTGAGACAAAGGTGCAGACTCAGTGTATAATAGTATTATTAGGGATCGTAAAGGGTCATAAGGGGTCCCAAGACACAAAAACTAAGAAACATAAATGTAGGCATCATGGTCATAATTTTTTGGAGACACAACATAATTGAGTGGTATACCTAGATGATGCAACACAACCACTACTACTCCACTTCCAAGTTGACACTGCAGGATCTAAAAACCATAGATAAGGAACAAATTTAGAGAGTGGAGGAGGAGGGCTATAAAAACCAAAATAATATAGGGGCCCTATATTATTTTGGTCATTACGACCCTCCTCTAATCTCTAAATTTATTCCTTATCTATGGTTTTGGGATCCCGTAGTGTCAACTTGGAACTGGAGGAGTAGTGGTTGTGTTGCATCATCTGGGTATACCATTCAATTATGTTGTGTCTCCAAAAAAATGTGACCATGATGCCTAAATTTATGTTTCTCAGCTGTTGTGATATCTAAATTTATGTTTCTCAGCTGTTGTATTTAGGTGCATGTTCTTTATGTGTTTGGCTTCTCTCCCTCACATCCAAAATAAGATTTTCCCACTTTGAATTGTGAATGCACGTGCAACAGGTATGTATGTTTTATGAAACAACTATCCACAACATAATGGGAAGACATCTTTCTAGCTTGGGCTTGGATCCTTTGATAATTAGCTTCATAATAAATGAAGTAGATGAGAGATGAGTAATTAGCTTCCTAAGAAAAATCTCATAAATGAACTATGTGTACCCCAATTCCTGTGCCCTCTATGCGTACCTAAATGATATATTTGAAACAACAAGGGTAAAGCTTAAAGAAGTTAATTTTGCATCATAGTCTATAGTTGTTGCAATAACAAAGCATTAGGCGCCACCTTCAACACAATATGATCACCTATCCACAATGACCAAACTTCATAAAACATACAGACCTATCTAGTGATCATATTGTGCTGAAGGTGGTGCCTGATGCTCTGCTGCTCCAACAACTACAGACTGTGATGAAAAATTAACTTCTTTAAGCCTTACCCTTGTACTTGTTTCAAATATATCATTTAGATAGGCACAGAGGGCACATGAATTGGGGTACACAGTTCATTTATGAGATTTTTCTTGGGAAACTAATTACTTAGCTCTCATCTACTTCATTTATTATGAAGCTAATTTCTGAAGGATCCAGGCCTAGGCTAGAAAGATTTCTTCCCATTATGTTTAAGCCATATTCCTTGTTCTTGTCAAACTTCCTTAGTCATTGCAACTCACTTGGGCATTGCAACATGAATCCTATTGAGACAACTACTGATATTCTTTGACTTCATCTTAATTTCCACTCTCTTCTCCAACAACCTCTCGCATGCTGTATTCTTCACCGCAATCACCCCTTCTTGCTTCAAAGCACTCATAGAGAGTAGCATCTAGTGGTTGCAAATCTGCACCCATATTTTTCCCAGCCTCATATCTCATCTTTGCAACCAATTTTGAATCCTCCTTCGGTAGTGTCTCTAGTGGTTGCAAATCAATCTTATTACAAACTAAAATAAGAGGCTTATTGGCAAACACAGGTTTTATGTTGTGAAATAGAGCTACCTATTGTGCAATACTATAACCACAGGACCCTAAAACATCAAGGAAAAACAAAACAATCACCTTCAAATGAGCCAAGACAATAATACTGAGCATCTCAATGGTGTTCCTGTCCTCCAAGGGGTGGTCCAAAATACCAGGGGTATCAATAAAATGATACCTCAAGTACTTATAATCAGTATGCCTGTCAAATAGAGACTTAGTAGTAAAAGCATAAGGTTGCACATCCACATCCACCCTAGTAATCTTATTAATAAAAGAACTCTTGCCAACATTAGGGTAAAGAGAATCCCCATATTTTATCAGCCTAACATAATATTTAGCCACTTTGGCAATGAGATTGCGAGCAATATTGATTTGGCCAAGGGCCAACTTGTTCATGAAATTACACTGCACCATTTTTCTCTCTTTCTCTTTGCCTGCGTTGATTCTTCCCCAAATTTGATCGCTTAGTAAGAAAATAGAACGAGCAGGGACCCGCTGGCAACAAGAAACTGTCGGGATGTTTGTAGTGGTCTTGAGAAGTTTGGTTTCTTGGATCCTTAGTTAAGCCCTTGATGCAGAGGAAAGGGTGGTGGACTGGTAGACAAGATAAGTTACTCAAATTTGGTTTACAAATGAACTATTTCCCACAATGCCAAATGACTCTAAAAAGGTTATATCAATGATATAAAGGTATTATGGGTCTAATGTTGTTAAAGTTGAAATTTTTTTGTAGAGGCCCTAGGTGGACTTGCAATCAGTCATGTTATGAGGGACTTCACAAGTGTTTCTACAACACCAACCAAGCATCTTCATGAGGATCCTTCTCATTGATCCTATCAACACCAAACCTTATCAGAGTGCACACTATGTTTTGTGCCACTAGAGGCTCTACATCTTATCAAAAACACCATTTTCCCTCCATCTAATCAGTGGATTCATCTCAACAATCCCATCAATCCAATACCTCACAATCGGGTACTCACTAGGCTTAGTTTCCTAGTAGCCTTCCCGACTGGTTTTCTAAGGTTCTTGCCAAAATTTCCCAAAGGAATTAGGGAAAAAATACATATTTGGATACCCTTTTGGTTGTGCAACATATTTGAAATTAAGGTATTACTCTTTTGGACCAACTTCCCGAACTAAGACTGGTGCACTGTGACTAGCCCTTTATTAGGCCTCCCTTTCCAAAGCAACCACTAACTCCTTACCAAACCAGAACTTCTCCACCATATACAAAGTTCTTAAACCATCCAAAACCAAGGATTTTCACATTTTTAAGAACCATCAACAAGTTTTAAGGTTTCATTCACAAAACCCGCCCTTTAAGGCCTAATAACCTAGGGCTTTCCCAAACATCCACTTCCACACCTTCCTAGGTCCTTCTAGTGGATCAAAAAAAATATTATGACCATATCATGATCATTCATACAAATAAATAGGGTCCTCCAATGGCCCAATCATCCGGACCTTGACTATCCCCTCAATCAGTGACCCTTCAAAATCGGGTTATCATGCAGTGAGTGATCCTTCATTCTCCTGGTCTACCCTGTATCCAAACATATTGGAAATACACAATAAAATGATAAAAAGTCTTTCACAATCCCCCTCCCCTCAAGGAACACTATCAATCATCCCTTCCACATAGCATTTCACTGTTGTATGAGTGGATTGTGCAAGAACAGTTAACATTAAACAAGGAGCAACTCCTCAACACATCTTGGAAACTATTGAATTCAATAATAAATGAAACCTAACACAAACACTATTCCTTCCATTCACTTCTACCAAGAATAAAGCATTTAATCCATTCAACATTACATATAATCATCAGACAGTTACATTTCCTGACTATGTAGAGGAACAATCATGACCAAAATGATCAAAAGTACTTTCACCCTTGTAGAAGATATTCCAAACTTCAAGTAAAATGAGAAATATGCTATATCAAATCATTCATATTCATAGTAACCATTCAAAGGATCATTTTTTCAATGAACCCTCTGACTGTACCCTTACAATAGAGAAAGGAAACTTAGTAAAACCAGTCTATGCAGCTATTTGTGAGGGTATAGTCATGACAAGTGCCTCTCAAAACTAACCAAACATGTAAGATTGTCTTTAAATACTTTATTGATCTCTTCTAAACATTAACCAAATCAAACCTACATTTTAATCCACACACAATAACCCAAAATAAAGGGTTTTGTATCCTTTAATGAATCTCAGTCATTGGTAATGCATGAATAGTCAAACTAGTAGTCTCCAAAGCATTCAATAAGTGAATATGAATGTTTGAAAACTTTTCTCTCAACTTCCCCAACCACTCATAATCGGTTAGAGGGATTAGTTGAGTGTTTAGACACTAAAACTTCTCATGCAACTCCCAAAATTTCACATACAAAATAAAATTAAATCCATTTATGAATTAAATCCAGTATGCCAAAGGACCACTCCCAACAATTCTTAAACATACTTTATCTAATATGATGAATTGTTAATAAAGGTCTAATTATGTAGACTGCTAGAACGAAGGAAGATTTGACATAGCCAAATCTTCCTTGTACCACACAAAAAACATGCCATTGGTTTAGTTTTGTAAATTTGTTTTTTGTGTTAAATGCATTTAAGTGGAACATTAAGCATAGTAATAATATGCTTAATCTATTAGTAATTGGCAGATTAAATGTAGATAACACCTTTATCAGTTTAGCATGTTATTATAAGATACTAAAGAAGACCTGCTATTTGTTAGACAAATCTTCAAATTACAGCACACCTAACAGTCTACAGAATTAGACAAAGCTACAGTTAGAGGTCTAATTTTGTAGACTGCTAGGTCAAATCTTCCTTCATGTTAGCAGTCTACAGAATTAGACCTTTATTTTAAATGCATTTAACACAATTTTTTTTTACAAAATTGAACCAATGACATGTTTACAAAAAAGAAATAGAATGATAATAATATGCTGAAAATTCTATTATGTTTAATACACGCAAAAGGACCAGTGCCAACAATTCTTAAACATACTTTATCTGATATGATGAATTCTTAAACAATTAAGGTTAGAGTAGACATAGTTATCACACAATTTTTTGTGTGGTACAAGGAAGATTTGGCTGATTAAGAGTGAGGCCTTCTTTAAAATGTCATGAGTTTTTTTACTACACATGCAACATATTGTGAGTTTGAAGAGAGTCTGTGCCATGTGTGATAGAACCTACTTTATCTAATATGGTGCATTATTAAACAAATTAAAGGTAGAGTAGTTATTACTTAGTTTTTTGTGGGGGACAATGAATATTTGTTTGACAAATAGTAGGTCTTCTTTAGTATCTCATGAATTTTTACCACATATGCATGGTTGTGGAAGTTATTAACAAAGTTAGGGAACTCTACTTAATCCTTGAGTTGAGGCCAATTCCTTGAGTGGATTCCAAGTTACTTGTTGAATCCTCGAGTTGAGTTGGTCTCCTTAAGGTGATAGTAGAGGGCTCTGCATCAAGATGTATGAAACAAAGAAAAGGAATGTCAATAAAAGATTAAATTCTCTGCAACTCTGGTAATCCACTATCCCATGGAACAATGAATCCATATGTGTGTTTGATCATTAACATAAGCATTACATGTCTTTGTACAAAGTTTATTCTAACACTATATTATATCTTATTCTAGTTGAGATTTTTAATTGGGAAAAAATGTGTTTAATAAAATGGAAGTGGTCTCAATAGCATAGAGATATAAAAAAGAAAATAAATTTAGAGTTTAGCCCAAGCATTGTGGAATATAGTTTTTGTCATTTCTATACACATTGCTGATTTCATTGTGTTACACAATGCATATTGCATAGTGCATGAATAATGACTATAGTGCATGAATAATGACTAGATGCAAATAGTTTTTAAATTTTCAATTACAATCTACTTTGTAGAAAGTCAACCTACAAACTAAGTACAAACTTCTAAGAAATTTGACGTATCCAATGACTCTTATTGCTATGAAGATAGCTACAAGAGGTTGTAGAGCTTGATGATGAAGCTCTTGGGTCAAAGTCTCTCTTAAGTCTTTCAACCAGATCACTATCCTTTGAGTGCAAGTGCTAGTATTAATTAGGTTGAACCTTTCATTTTATAGAAAGATTATTTTCTTTACAAATGAGTTAGAATGCTTCTATGTTCTTGTCACTAGGGTTAAAAGGTCTTATTACAATGTTCTTTGTTGTGGGGCAGGAGGTCAATATTCATTGTCTTCATTGTGGGGGACAATGAAGATTTGCCTGACAAATAACAGGTCTTATTTAGTATATTATAATAACATGCTAAACTGATAAAGGTGTTATCTGCATTTAATCTGCCAATTACTAATAGATTAAGCATATTATTACTATGCTTAATGTTCAATTTAAATGTATTTAACACAAAACACAAATTTACAAAATTGAACCAATGGCATGTTTACAACAAAGGTGTAATAGAACTCCCAACAATTCTTAAACATACTTTATTTGATATGATGAATTCTTAAACAATTAAGGTTGGAGTAGACATAGTTATCACACAATTTTTTGTGTGGTACAAGGAAGATTTGGCTAGGTCAAATATTCCTTTGTGCTAGCAATCTACAGAATTAGACCTTTATTAACAATTCATCATATCAGATAAAGTATGTTTAAGAATTGTTGGGACTGGTGCTTTGGCGTGTATTAAATAGAATAGAATTTTTAGCATATTATTATCATTCTATTTCTTTGTTGTAAACATGCCATTGGTTCAGTTTTGTAATTTTTATTTTGTGTTAAATGCATTTTTCCAAACCAATTGTTAAAGAAGAAAGCAGTAGCAGTGAGGAGGGGTCTTCTTCTGAGGAGATTGATGAAGATTGTGCATGTCAAAAACTAATTCATAAGGTACCAATCATGTTTTCTATTCATTTATATTTTTGGATTGGTAAATCTCTTTAGTTTCATGTCCTTTCTTTTGATTACTATGGATGCGATATATATCTTACATTTAACATTCAACTTCTTTACATTTTAGAACATGTAGTGTGTTTTCTGAGGATTTTACCAAATCAACTTTTAACATAAATCGAAAACACCAAACTGATTTCTTGCCCTTTCAACTTGACAAAATATTTTCATTTGACCAATAACCACAAGAAACTAAATGATAAATCCACATACCTGTATCTTTGTAAAATAAATGGAACATCAAAAAGATGGCTAAGTGGCTGCTGCCATGATTTTTATCTACTGAATATGGGACAAAAAATCACCAAAAAGAATCGTGTTCTATTGTAGCTCAATATACTGAAAACCCTAGTGAAATTCCCAACTAAAATTCTATCAAAATTGCACTCAAAATAAAAATCATGGTGGTAGCCACTTAGGGATCAAAATAGAGAAAATAAATCAAAATCATTCTTTGTCCTATTTACTTTTAACAAAGTCTCAACTATCAATGATACAATACATTTGATGCCCTAAGCTATCAATACAAATGGCACCTAGCTAGAAGCTCATGGATTGTCCATTTGATAACCACACTCAACACTTCAAAATAGTGAATCAATATCCTTGAGCAAAACACCAATAACATCAAATAATGGAGATAAAGCACAGGCTAGGGCACGACACCAGTAGAATGTAGGAATTTCAGAGAGCATCTCAGTAATATACAATGGTCATGCCAGTAATATCAACAAAGGTGAATCGAAACATTTCAAAATAGTGAATCGATATCCTTGAGCACAAGCACTAATAATGTCAAATAATGGAGATAAAGCACGGGCTAGGGCATGACACCAGTAGAATGCGGTCATTTCAGAGAGCATCTCAACAATATACAATGGTCATGCTAGTAATATCAACAAATGTGAATCCAAACATTTCAAAATAGTGAATCGATATCCTTGAGCACAAGCACCAATAACATCAAATAATAGAGATAAAGCACGGGCTAGGGCATGACACCAGTAGAATGCCATCATTTTAGTGAGCATCTCAACAATATATAATGGCCGTGCCAGTAATATCAATAAACGTGAATCCAAACATTTCAAAATAGTGAATCAATATCCTTGAGCACAAGCACCAATAACATCAAATAATGGAGATAAAGCACGGGCTAGGGCACGACACTAGAAGAATGCGGTCATTTTAGTGAGCATTCACGATCAAATAAAATGCAATGCATTTAAAATTTGCAGTCGAATATGATGCTAGAGGCTCGAAAGACGTTGTCCATCAAAGATACCAATCAAATATGAATAAATCACATACCTTCTCTCGCGCTCAGCTTTCACCCACTCATTTTCTCTGCAATCGAAATAAAAATGATTTGGCCGTTTTACTTTTTTTTTTCATCTATACCCTGAAACTGTCAGAATTCTGATGGTCCATTTAAAACCCATTGGAATACCAACACCATCAGGGACTATTACAAAAAAAAACACCAAATTCATAAAAAAATAATTATCCATCGGAAGTTTCTGTCAAAATTTGGCCCCAAATGTAGCAGTGTCTGTCTCAAAGTCTATAATTGTCTCTGCACTGTTCATTAGGAACATTGATTATCAACCTCTGTCATACAAGAAAATAATTTTCCAATATCCAAATCATGATCTATCTGAGATGAGAACATACATTCATGTTCTAAATTCACCACTAGGTTAGCAACCAAATAGAATTTCAACACCAATTGACCAAATCAGGGGCATTCTCATCAATTAACCAGTCAAATCATTATTGGAAATGAAATGGAAGTGAATGAAAAATTATTAAAAGAAATTGATCAAACACATAATATTTCACCAAAATGTATTCCATTTCATTTTCGAGGGGGCATGCAATCGTATCATCCTTGATTCAATCAAAATTTGTTTCAGGATCATCAAGCATGAACATTTTCAAATCATCAGTGGAGGATCAAAATTAGTGAATCATTTTAGATTAGACATCATATCCAAGAGTTATTATTGTATGGACTAGTGACATTATCAATCAATTAGGGTTTCACTAGGGAATATGCATCAATCATCAAGATTGAATCTGCATCAGGACATCAGATATTCTTTGAACCAATGTGCTTTGCACATTGATTTAAAGAGGGGCATTTGTAGACACCTAAATTTTTTCAAGTTGATCCAAGTGAGTAATCAAGGAAAAATCAAAGATTAATTGAAATCAAAGCCATAAAGGATTAAATAAATCAAATAAATCATTTAATTATGCAATTAAATCAAATCAATTGTATAGTTGAATTTAATTAAATCCAACCCATTCAAGGGGTACACATGGCTAAAATAAATTAAATTAAATAAATTAATTAATTCCTAATATTTCAAGCAATAGGAATTATCTCAACCAATAGGAATTGAGAATGGATCTCACATGGATCAAAGCCACATTAAATCTCAATCACTCGCTTGAAGAATGCATTTTGACCACTCATTTTATCTCATTGTCCCAAGCTTTGAGGAAAAAATATTTAAACTATCTCAACATTTGAAACCATGGAATTAACCCAAACTCAATCATGATTAAATTGACTCCACACCCTATGCTTGGAGAAATCTATAAATAGAAGACAAAAATAAGGAGAAAAGGATCTCAAGAGCATTTTAGAATTGCATCATTACTATAGTGAAACTGATTTAGAAAGCATAATTTAGCTTTGTTTTGAGAAAAATAGGCTCTAATGGATGCTTGCTGAGAGCATTATATTAGCATCTTTAAATAGGGATCCATGAGATGTTTATTGTTTTAAGCTTTTAATTCATCATGCTTTAAAGTTTAACTAGCTCAATTTGAATTTATTCTTAGCAAACTAATCTTATGAAGGTATTTCTTATCACACTTATCAATCTAGCATCTTTCAACTTACGCTCAAGAACAATAGGTATTCTTACCCATCTGAATGACTCTGTCAACAAAATTTCTATCACCGATTAAAAAAATGAGTTGTAGTCGCAACCATACTTTACTTTGGCCATGTTGATACTAGATATGTGACTGCACCTCATAGTTCTTTGACTGTCACAACCTCTCCCATATTATTGAACTCTATATACCGATCTTTTGAACTTAATGATTTTCTTGCATAACTGATTATTTATGCTTCACACCGATTGCATCTTGTACTTCACTAATTATGATGTATGACTAGGGTGGTTGCAAGAAGTTGAGTCCCACTTTTGGGCAAAAAGTGGAAGTGTTTTCCCTTTTTTTCAAATTTCATGTCAATTGATGTCTAAATTTGAGGCACTTAGAGATTGAATCTAAAAAAAATTTAGTAATAGAAAATGTAGTTCTCGGAGTCTACTTTTCAAATATGTAATTTATTTAAATACCCACATGTTATAAATTTATTTTTAGTAGGAATGTTTAAAAACCATGTTTTCAAAAAGCCTGTTTCAGGACCATACCATAGCCATGTATGACCAATATATTTTGACTTAAATAAATGGATTTTTGCAAATCCTTCTGGGGAAATATACCTAAGACACCAAATGTTGATGAGCATATTTTTTCTTATTTTTTTTATTGAATATATTTTTTTATTATTAATTTTTAATTGACTATAAAACACATTTTCAAAACCTCTAGTGTACGACCACCATAATTTGATGAGAATTTCATATTTTTTCAAAATTCTTTTTTTTATCTTCAAGAGAATTGTATCTAGATTGATTTTTATATAATTTATTTTCCAAAAAACCTAAAAACAAAAAAGTTATTAAAGTTTTAGTGAACCTCGCTATTTTATGTTTAGGTACCACTTTTAACTAATAAATAATGCAAAAGTAGTAAAAACAATCACATCACTATGCAATTTATATTTTTGAAATCAGGACAATGAGAACTCTAATGGGTTTTTGTTTCGTAAAAAGATACAATCAGGAAGGCTCTCAAAAAATTATGGCAAGGCAGAAATCTGACTTTCTAGTGCCTCAACCAAATTTTTGGAGGTCAAGGCATAGGCTTGGTTCTACCAAGCCTAAACCAAACTGATTTTGGAACGAAATCTGAGGCGGATGTGTGTTTCCCACTCATGTCTTAAGAAATAGGCACCCGTTATTTAAATTCAAAAAATGGGTGTCCATTTAAAAAAAATAAAATCAAAGTGTTAAAATGCATTTTTAATTCTATATAAAAAAAATTTAGAAACGGGCACCCATTTTTTGAATTTAGGATTGGGCGCCCGAACCTAAAATGGGTGCCTGTTTTGAGCGACATCTTTCATTTCTACAAGACTTTCGTGGAATTGGTACCCGACTTTGTTACCCACTAAACTGACTTAGTTTCCATCAATGGTCCAACCAAACCAATTACTTCCAATTATTGTAACCTTGCAAACTCAACACAATGCCAACAAAGAACTAATGACATGAGATCATACATCCTACACACACAAGACGTGCAATAACTATTCTTATAGGATGAGAAAATAATGTTCCCTTAAGATTATAAGTACCCAAGATCATAATGAGTATGCCTAACAAGACAAATTTATTTAAAACATGAGCTTTAATCAATCTAAATGCAGAGAAAAACAAAATGAAAATTTGTGTGCTAACATACATCACATATATTTTTCTTCCACACATGGAAGTAGCCATGGTGGATATCATATTGAGTGACTCAATGACGTTGTCACATTGAAAGATTCTATGATAAAGATGTTTTCCACAAATGGGTGTAGCCATTGTGGGTTTCATGTTGAGAGATTCCATGACATGGATTTCTTGAAAGATACCTCCCTAGCTAAGAAGGAGTGTTGGACATATAGCTTTGGGAGATATCTTTCTCCCAATTTCTGAGATAGTTGTCTATGTCTTATATAGTTATTCATTTTGAGGTTGCTAATTCTGCGTTCACGTGATGTGTTTCTTATTCATTCTCTTCTGCTATAAATATTAAAGTTGGTGACGTCTGAACTAGTATATGCTCCATCAGAACAAGAAATTGATTCAGTCACCATTTCATATACATATATGTTGGAGGTATTGAATGGATAGTCGATTCATGATATTGAAGTGTCCCTTCTTGTGTAATGGTAGCATTTTTATTTGACACAATAGTCTTTCAATGAAGTGCCCATCTTTTGTATGGCGATTGAGTTTAATCTTGTATAATATTTGAAGATTGTGGGATGGGTGGTCTGGGAAGTTATTTAATCTTTTGTATGTTCCTTGTGGTGATGAACGGTAGTAGTATCTAGTATTATTAGTGGAGTAATATATCACACGTCTAATATTATTATGAAGTGTATGCCTTGTAAATTGGTTATTAAGTGTTTGCAAAATCAGATGAGAATTTATTATTGTTTCAATTTGAGGATTGTAAAATTCAGATACCTATTATTATTCAATAAAGTAATATTTTTTGGTGTGGCTAGGGTTTTTGCCCTCAAGTTGGAGGGATTTTTCAGAGTAGTTCTACTATATATTGTGTTATCTATTCTTTGTATTGTTCTATTTCTGCTATAAAAATCAACATATTAAACTACGATATCTTTAAATATCCCTTGAAGTTTTGAGTGGGTGAACTTATGAGCCTATATAATAAGCCAGTAACTAGATATTTTTTCCCTTTAATTCATTGAATAAGCTTCCATTGTATCACTACAAAACTCATAAATAACCGATAAACTATTAATATCATAGGTGATTGTTGTCCACTGGAACTGCAAAGTAGAAGGTAGGAAATGAACTAGGCTAAATCACTTGATTTATTACAGAATATAAAGTAATCTCATTCAAAACAGATCTATGTGGCTATGCCTATTGTGAGTTAGGATATAAAATACAAAAGAGAGAGACATGTCTTTCTAACTAGGACTATCTTTTGCATACCAAACCTTTGAATGCAATGATGCGCAAGTTTGTATAAAATATTGTTAAGACTTAATTTTTGTTCTCTTTTAACCATACTTCGTATTTCTATAATTTTAATCTATCTTATATTAAAAAAACAAAAAGGGAGAACATGATCTACTATCAATAGCTATCACTTAATTTCATTAGTGAGAGTGGTGATTCATTTTTAGCTTTTGCTGATGTAAACATAGATAAAAAATATGGTATGTTTTTGTTTGTTTGTTTCTATTTTTTTGAACAATTCTATTAAAATCAAAATTTACATATCATGAGAGATCTTCATATGATTTTTTACTGATCTAATCCTCTAATCTACTTGATGTAAGAATATAAAAACAAATGAAAACAAATTATATTATGAAAATTTGTTGTTTTATATAAAAATAAAAGATAAATACAAATATAAAAATAAAAATAAAAATAAATAAAAATAAAAATATAAAACCAATAAAGATACAAAATCTTTGTTTTTGTAATTATATTATTCTATATAGAGAATAAGCAGAGCTCGATTATTCTGATTCTTTCTACCTTACAACCTTTATTTTGCCTCCAATCTTTATGGGGCAACGTCTAAACAGCAAAATAAAACGCATATTTTACCCAGGGGGACACTTGGTTTTTTTTTTCAAACTTTGCTTATATATTTTACGGTTTAGTTTGCTGGATAGCCACGGGTTCTTTATGGCATTACACGTTGATCTGACACGCCATCTTGTCAATTTACGACAGCTTGTATATTTTGACACAATGGCCAGTCATGCAAGAAATCAGGAGTATATTTATTATTTCTATTGGTAGTCAGAGATATTAGTGCCTGGGCATACATGTTCTGTTATTCCAGGGAATTCCAGTATGGGCTACAATTCAGAGAGAATTCTACAGAGATAATAAGGGTTGTCATTTGTCTTATATGATGGGAAAAGCTACACTCTTTGGAGAACCAAATCTACTACTACGCTTTCCATTTCTTTAGGGCTGACGTCAGACATATTTTAAGCGATTTTGTCACAATGGCCAGTCATGCAAAGAATCAAGAGAATATTTATCATTTGTATTGGTAATCAGAGTTATTTGCACATGGGCATCCATGTTCTATTATTCCAGGGAATTTCAGTATGGGATACAATTCAGAGAGAATCATACAGAGATTATAAGGGTTATACTTTCTCTTAGATGATGGGAAAAGCTACACTCTTAGAGAACCAAATTTACTACTACTAGGGCTGACGTCAGAAATAAACCACAAATTTACACCACCGTTGAGTTGCATAGGAAAGAGCAATATTGGAATATACATGGTCAATAGAATATGAACAATTCTATCAATCCTACGAAATTCTTTCAGACCCACCAATTGAAAGGGTTCCTTAATTTGATAAATAACAATATGGATTTCCATAAGCGGCTTAATATGCCCTCTATTTAAGTAAAGCATTCAGGCGTCTACCAATATGATATTTCAAGCCAACAAAATATTCGTAGTATTCGTCATCTAAAGCCTCTTAACCGTCTCTTCCGATTTGGTCAAGCCAAAGTAAACATCTGAAATTTTATTGCCCTCCTCACACGAGCTGCCCCCTACCTTTGCCCTTTGCATCTGAAATATTGTACTAGAAGCTTTTAAGTGAGTTATATTTCCTGATCTAATGTTCCTTAAACCACAGCAGTAGATAACACAAGATATTAAAAACTGGAGAAGATCCATTAATTACGGTGCGTTTTTATATTTGTATAGCCGTCATTTATATAGATTGACATTTGTAAAATAGATTTGGCACTTGTTTATATTCAAAATCTTACAATATCTAAAGATTTCTTCCCTTCCAACTTGTTGGTGAGATTGTAGCAATTGTAGTCTTCATGTTTGTAGCTCTTGTATTAATTGAGGCAATGGAGCATGAATGTTACAATCGATAATCTTTCTCTGTTTCTGTTTGTTACTGCTCTGTGCTGAGGACTACTGTATTCTCCTTTTGCCATAACCTGTGAACATTCAAACAGTCAATTCAATTTGGATTT
Source organism: Chamaecyparis obtusa (assembly GCA_027943335.1). Classification (NCBI taxonomy): domain Eukaryota; kingdom Viridiplantae; phylum Streptophyta; class Pinopsida; order Cupressales; family Cupressaceae; genus Chamaecyparis; species Chamaecyparis obtusa. Next base: position 3,557,333 of record BSBK01000537.1, read on the forward strand.
ATTGCACTTCAAACTCCATGTCTAATGGAAACATTTTCTGGGCATACCTCTAGAGTGTCCCCTAAGTTGATTACTAGAGCATCTGGGATTGGCTCTACAGAAATCTACTGGTTCTGCATATGAATCTGCAGATCACTTTAACCTCAAGCCTGCGCACTTTCTTCAAACATCTCCTCAAACGTATTTGGCTTTAGCCCCAGGATCTCAGCTATGGCACTCAGTAATTTCCCACAGAGCTTAAAAAACTCGATTTAATAAGCCTCAACCATATCACTGCGCAACTCATAAGTAACCCATGAACTATTAATATCCCAGGTGATTGTTATCCACTGGAACTAGGAAGTACCAGGTAGAAAAAGAACTGGTCTAAAATCACTTGATACATTGCAGAATATAAAGCAATCTCATTAAGAATAGATCTCGTTGGCCGTGCCTATTTGTGAGGTAGATTTCAAGGAGCCATATAAGAAATCTAATTGATCGAAAGAAAACACCTGAAAAGAAGGGGCATGGTTTTCCTTGCGAATGGATTTGGGCATGGTTGCCAAGGCCATCATGTCACACCAGGACCATGCCAATGGGGAATTAGTGTACTACTTCCATTCCTCTCTTTTAGAGATCCAATATATCTCTCTGGCACGTCTTCACCATTCCATTTTACAAGCTCTTGCACGTCATCGATTTTGAAAGAAGTGCCCATCTTTAACATTGAATTGACCAGAATACTATTTTACCCTAAGTAATATGTTGGGTAAAACGAATACAAGAAATCTATGATGTTGGATAAAACGAATGCAAAAAATCTAAGATGTTGGGAGAGGTTGCTTGGTGTTGATCATTTGCAATCGATGAAATATAAAGAGGCAATTAGACATTAGTTTTGAGCAGGAAAGTATAGACATGTACCCTGCATATATTCCCATGCTGATTTGATGGGTAGATTTGTCCTCCACCTCCATTGACAACGCCCTTTGGAATGCGTGGATAATATTTCTGAGCTTATTTTCATCATGTGTTGCTGCACCTTTTAAATGAGTTCATTAACCATTAGTTTATTATCAAACTGTACTTAAAATAAAGTCGATAGAAAAGAATAATTTTATAGTTTTAGTAAAAATTATTTACAACAAATAATGATATTTTTTATTTAAATTAGTTTGAAAAAAAATCTTTCTTTGTAATGATGAAAATTTTATGCATAACATTTATCATTTTATATTTTAGTTTATTTTAACTTAATAATTCTTTATGTATTTATTAGAATAAGTTGATTTATTTTTTTATGGAATTTGTTAAAAAATTTCATCTTTGTAGTGTTTTGGTTGAGTGTTGTCCTATGGTTGCGTTGGTTCTTCGATTTTTGTTTCTTCAATTGGTTGTTGCTGCTAAGATCTGGATTCAGCTCTGTGTGGTTCCTATTGAGGTGAAATTAATCTCTATTGAGGTGGGGTCTTTTCATGTGGTTGCAATTTGGTGGTTTCTCATTCTTCCTTTGTTGTCCTCATTCTCTAGCCTCATTGAGGTGACGACTGATCCTAAGATAAAATGTTTGGGATCATATAGAGGTGGAGAGTTTACTTTAGATGTATTCAATTCATATTGCGAAGAGCATGAAATGCAAAGACATACATCTGCTCCTAGGCTAGCAAAGCGAAGAAACATAATAATATTGGATGCTGCTAGGACAATGTTGCTAGAAGGAAATGTATCTCATGTACATTGGAGAGAAGTTGTTGGGATAACCGTATACACATTGAACATAATTAAAATTAGAGGAGGTACAAGTAAGACTTGTTATGAATTATAGTTTAATCATACTCCTACTATAAAATATTTCAGAATATTTGGAAGTAAATGCTAAATCAAAAAAGATGATGAAATAGGGAAATTTGATGCTAGAAGTGATGAAGGAAGTTTTCTTGGTTATTCTACTAAAATCAAGGCTTACAAATGTTTTAACCTAAGATTGAGAAAGATGATTGAAAGTAATAATGTGAAGATAGATGAATATTTTTAGATACAAGAGAGAAAGTATGATTGTTATCAGAATACAAAAATCAAGGAAGTTGCTACTACAAAAGAAGAACATGTTGAGATTGACTGTGAGAATGAGATTTGTGATGATGACACAAATGAAGTTATTGAGACTCCTAAGACTCTGAGGTATGTTAAGAAAAACCATCTTAAAAATCAAATTATTGGTAATTGAGTCAAGGAATGATGACTAGATCAAAGATAAGGGAAGAAATTTGTTTGATTTCTCAAGTTGAACCAAGGACTACTGATAAATCTTGTAGAGATGAATCTTGGATCAAAGCTATGAAGGAAGAGTTAGATCAGATAAAGAAAAATAACACTTGGGAATTGGTTCCTAGACCTAAAGACACAAATGTAATAGGACTTAAGTGAGATTTCTTAAACAAAATGAATGAAGAAGGAATTGATGTAAGAAACAAAGCAATAATGGTTTGCAAAGGCTATTAACAATAAGAAGACATAGATTTTGAAGAGAGATTTTCTCCTGTTGCTAGGTTGGAAGCTATAAGACTATTTTTGGCTTATGCTACACATAAAGACTTCAAGGTATATCAAATGGATATAAAATCTACATTTCTAAATGCGGATCTTGAAGAGGAGGTATACATAGAACAACCTGATGGATTTCCTCTGACAGAAGATGAAGATATGATTTGCAAGTTGAAAAAGGCACTATATGGACTGAAGCAAGCACTAAGAGCTTGGTATGCAAGGTTAGACACTTTCGTCTTGGATTTAGAAAAGCTATTTGCTGACAACAATTTGTACTTAAGAACTAATCAAGATAGAATTTTGATAATAGAAGTTTTTGTTGATGATATTATTTTTGGAGGCAATAATGAGATGTGTAAGAAGTTTTATAAAGAAATGGAGAATGAATTTGAGATATCCATGATTGGCGAGATGAAATTCTTTCTTGGACTGCAAATAAATCAGAGCAAGAATGAAACTTTTATTTTTCAGACTAAGTATCTTAAAGAAATGTTGCAAAGGTTTGGAATGGAAGGTTGTAAACTTGTTGGTACACCCATGGTGACTGGCTATAAACTGACAAATACTGATAAGACCAAGAGTATTTTTAAGACCAAGTATAGATCAATGATTGGAGGATTACAATATCTGACTCACTCTAGACCAAATATTGCTAATGCTATTGGAATTGTGGCTAGATATTAGGAAGATCCTAGAGAGATACACCTGGATGTTGTGAAAAGGATATTTAGATACTTGAAAGGAACATTGGAATATGGCTTATGGTATGGTAAAAATGATGACTTTGAACTACATGCTTATACTGATGCTGATTGGGCATGAAATATTGATGACAAAAAGAGTACTAGTGGAGGTGCATGTTTCCTTGGGAAAAGGTTGGTTTCATGGTTAAGTAAAAAACATGATTATATGGCTCAATCTACTGGTGAATCTCAGTATGTTGTTGCTGCTATTAATTGCACTCAAATTGTTTGGATGAAATAAATGTTGAAAGATATTGGAATAAATTTTCTTGAACCTATGGTTATCCGTTGTGATAACACCAGTATAATGAATATGTTAGAGAATCTTGTGATGCATTCTAAAACTAAGCATATTTCTATTAAGTATCACTTTTTGAAAGACAAGGTAGTAGAAAAAGAAATAAGGTTGGAATACATTAGCACAAAGGAACAGATAGAAGACATCTTTACAAAGTCATTGCCAAAAGATTCCTTTGAGCATCTCAGAGGTATGCTTGGGGTGTAAGCCTATCCTAGTGATAATTAAATGATGTAGGGATGCATCAGGCCAGAGGTCTTCAGACCTCTATCATTTTCTAGACTTGATGTATGGATCTACTCCTTAGTGGGAGTGATTGATGGAACCTTATAGAATATATTTGGGTGATTCAACACCTAGTTGATGAACACTATTTAGAGAAGAGAATTGATGACTTATGGCACCCTTTTCCATTGTTGTCAAAGGGGGAGAGATACTATGAGAAAATCCTTATTGTATGGGGAAGAGTTCACTGTTTGGGAAGAGATTATGTTGAGGATATTGAGAAAGTTGTACTGAGAAAGTATTTTTGGGTTGATGGATTTTCCCATATGTTTCCATAAATGCCAAAGGGTGAGATTATTGGAATTGGTTACTAATGCTATTTTCATTCATGTTTTGTGATTGATGTCAACACATGTTTCTATGAAGAGAACATATTGGTTATTATAGTGTACTGATACTGTATGGTTGATTTAGAATGAGTGAACACAGGTTTGTGTATAGGGAGGTGTTGTGATCTTATATCTAAGATCACGTGCTGTCATATTTCATATTGGTTGAGTAACAGAAGATTTGGTGAAGATTGGTTTTTGGACTGTGACAATGGAATTTGATAGAGCTAGTCTCTGTGTTTTGAGTGTATCTTACAAGTGATGTGGATTCAATGTATGCGAGCTTAAGGGATGTTAGATAACATATTGATGAATGTTCTTTGATCTTAGCAAGTTGTGAGAAGCATGATGACATAAGCTATGGTGTGTGCTCTGGAGGAGACCTATTTGGGGTTGAATTCAATGTTGTAGTGTGTATTATAGATAGCGAGCATTGATTATGGATGTTAGAGCTTAATTGTTAAAGTGTAACTATTGTATACTTGTTATAGATACCGTGTGTATCTTAGCAAGGGGTTATGTAATTATTTTTATATTAGGAAAGCCTAATTGGCCAACCTAATCATTTATTGTAATAAGGTATATATATAAGATGTTTTATTTTGAAAAGAGGGGTAGTGTGTAAGAATTTTAAAAGAGGAAATTATGGAAGTTGCGAGCTTGTATCTGCTGGATGTAGAGAAAATGATAGTTTATACTTAATTGGAACTAGTAAAGCAAAGACAGTTGCTATCAGATAGTTCACAAGGATTGTGTATTTCTTTTATAAACACTTGCGTTGTGAACAATGAGCTCTAGAGGTGGACATAACCTTCTTTGGGCAGTGAGTGTACATTTCTTTGACTCCTAACATGGTCTGTCCATTAACAGGGATTGTGTACTGTAATGTTTTAATAAGATCCTAACATGGCTAGATATTTTAATAAGGATACTATACTCTTAGTACATCATTTATGGGTGCTAATTCCTATTGGGCCTTTTACCTTTTATAGGGTTTCCTTGACAACAAAATATTGTGTTATTGTGTTGGCATTTACTGTGTTATCATTTGATTTGGTGTAGCTGCTATTTAAAGTTTAAAGTTTAATAATTTGTCTCACAACTGATTCACCTCCCCTTCTTAGTTATGTTGGTGGACTATAATTCGTAAAAATAGGTTTAATTGAAGTCATCTAGAGTCATGTGGGTAAGTTTGGAGAAAGTTGTCAAAATCTTACAAAAGTTGCTTGACAACTTTGCAGGTTTGTAATGTAAAGTTGTGCAACTTTGTAACCCAAGGATCATGACCTATATGAAAATTGGCTAGGGACCATTGGGAATTAGTTCCCACATGTTTAAAAATCCTCCCTATGGTTGATGCAAAGTTGGTACATTTTTGTGAGTAAATAATACAAAGAAACTCTAATTTTTCTAATTTCTCGTATGTTTTTCTCTAATTTTATGATTTGTACATATTTCCATTGTATTATACAAACATAGAATTCACATGGATGAATATAGGAATAAATTATCTCTCTTTTGGAATTAGTGTGAAGTCATTTCATCAAGTATCAAGAGAGATATAAGCAATTTATTGAAAAATTGGTTTAAAACACTAACAAACATGGCTTTTGACACAAAAACACTAATAAATCCCTATTCCACTGTGGAAAAATGCTAAAACCTGGTTGAATGGCATTTTTACACATTTTTTCAATGTTCTGATTGGTTTTAGAGTGTAATAGCAAGTTTGAAGGGAGAACAAGGAGGCCCTAGGTATAGTATCTCTATGTGACAAGCCTAATATGAATGCCTGTGATATATAATTTAAAAAAATGTTAAAAATTATGAAGTTTGTGTGCCTAAACCATATGAAATGATTGGTTGGGAGGGTGAGAGGAACATGTTGGTGTCATTGGTGAATTTGTGGAGTGCAAGTTTGGGGTACTTGCTTTGTTAAACAAGGCTAATTGGGCCTACAAAATAATTACCAATCAATTATTGGTTAGCATGTTCCAAACAATAAAGAGTCACTTTGAGATATGTTAGATAAATTCAAAATGTCTGTCTCAATATTATTTCATTTTTTTTTATCAAAGGTAAATGGTCTAGGAGTTAAGGGCCAAAAACCTAATCAATAGGGCTACTGGGATTAGGTGAGCTTTGAGAAGGAAGAGCCATTACTAATTAATCAAAGCTGTTACCAAGGGAATTAGGGTGTTGATTGGTATCCTCTCAAGCACAAAATTCCTTCAAGTTAGTTGTTCCATTGATGTTTCATAATCTCCTTGCCCCCTAGTTGTTAAGGTGAGCAAGGTATGGGATCCTAGTTTTGAAACCAATACACTTGCCCCTTTGCATTGAGTCTTTTATAATTTTCATCCACTTCATAGTCCTCTACATCACATATAGGAAAAAAAGGTTAGGCTAGTGTTTCATTCAACCATGTCAAACTCTTTTTGGCTATATTTCAAAGAGAAAGACCTACATGAACACTTGAGTGTAATTTATAATATTTCTGTGCATATACACCATTCATATCACAACACCTTCAAACCATGTCTGATATTTTTGGGTCTAGTATATAGCTAGAAGTTCCTTTTAATATCCTCTTTTTAGGTCTAAGTTATTGTATCACTTAAAACCTAGTTCAATTGCACACAATTCATAATATCTTACCAATCATAAGAAAAAGGAAAAAGGTTTAAGTTCTTAACTCTCTTATTAGGATTGTAGTTAATCCTATTCACTTTTAAATGATATGCCATGATGACTTGAGATATTAGTTGCATCCATTATCCTAGGGTCTCATTCCTCTCATATCACTGTAATTTCATCATCCATATTTATGCTCATAGAAACTACCTAGCCAATTTATGTATTGAATTCATTTTAATGGGTTGACACAATTTCATCTTCCTTTATCTTAAAATTATATAATTGATTCATTAAAAAATTATATTTGAAGCAAAAGCCATTTCATACATGTCAATAAATAACTTGAAATAACTTTTGTTTTCTTCCTTATTGCAAAATTGATCATCACATTGTTGGAGAGGAAGAGAACTATAGCCATCGTCGCTAACTTGTCTAATCTCTTCCACTATTCATCATATAACATAGTTAAGTTCTTTTCTAGTAGTAGCTCTAATTCTAATGTTTTATTTTGCGTCGGAGAATTTTCTAGTAGTAGCTCTACATTCTAATGTTTTATCTTCTGAGTTTTTAAGTTCTTCATTTATCTATTTCTTCCTTTTCTCTTTCATTTCCTCACAATTTCTTGTTGGATCTAATATCAATGGTTGCGTTTAAAGAACGTATAGAATATTCAAGTAAAATAAAAATATTTTGAAACCAAAATAGACACAACACAATGACTTACATGATTCAACATCAAATTTAAATTATAATAAATCATTTATTTTGTATAATTAACTCCTATCGCTAATGATTGCGATTAATAATACACGTGCTACAAGAGACCACTAATGTCAAATAATTATGCAATTAAAAAATCATTACCCACAAATAATTATGACAAACAAATGTGATTACTAACATTAGCTTAATGTTTTATGACATAATAAAAAAATAGACACAACACAACAAATTAAATATTTCACCGATAAATTTAAATTATATAATAAAAAAATATTTAAATATTTTAACTTAAACTTTTATTTCAAAATTTAAAATTTCCTCTTTAATTAGCAATTATCATAGAATCTATAATTTATTCTGTCCTATAGTAAATGATTATGATTACACATGTACAACAAGAGACCACTAATGTCAAATAACTATGCAACTAGGATACCATTACTTACAAATAAACGTGAGTAGTAGCATTAGGTTAAACTATTATGATAAAATATAATTATTCTCCCTGTCTATTCAAGAGCCACACAATAGTTCAAAGATTCTTGGCGATGGTGCTGGAACACAATTCTCTGTCCCAAATCAGCATAGCATTATACCTTTTGTTGGTAGATGCTCATTCTTGTTGGCCTATATGTACTATCTCCTGCCCATGTTTATCAACATGCAGCGTCTGTGAACATTATAGAGTATTTGTGTCAGGTATACCAAATATAGTAATTAGGTCAAATCAGTATTCCCAGTTCGCATCATGGCCAGTTCAACCCCCAAACCGGGCACGTCTTTGAGGGTTGGCGACGTGCAGGAGCTTGCAAAATCGAAGCGTGAGGACGTGCCAGAAAGATACATTCGACCTCTACAAGAGAGGATTGGATGTACTGCACTGAGTGCTCCCCCCGGCCTTCATGTCCCTCTCATTGACATGGCCAACATATTCTCATCAAACCATTCCACTAGACAGCATCAGATGGACAGGCTTGCCAGTGCTTGTAAAGAATGGGGCTTTTTTCAGGTTTGTACGTACAAATATGCATCGCTTTCCTTTCTACAGGAAACATGATGTCTGATTTCTGCATTATTATTTTATGAGGTTCTTAGCTAACCCGCTAAGTATTTCAACTTACATGAGATTCTTGGGTTAGCATCACTTTCGTTTTACAGGAAACATGGTGCACTATTAACTGTATATTCTTGGTTTAACATAGCTTTTTATATTCATACAAATGTTAAAGTGATCTCTACATGGCGGTATTCTTTTGAAATACTAAATATTGATTGTTGATTAAGAATCATTGTGTCTTCTTTTCAGGTATTGAATCATGGAATTGACCGTGGGCTATTGGACCTAATAAAGAAGGTGGCGAGGGAATTCATCAAGTTGCCACTTGAAGAAAAAGAGAAGTATGCAATGATTCCTGGCACAATCCAGGGATACGGTCACGCTTTCATTTTGTCAGATGAACAGAACTTAGACTGGTCTGACATGATGGCCTTGGGAACCATGCCCAACTCTCTTCGCAAGGAAAACCTTTGGCCCTCGAAGCCGCTACTGTTCAGGTTAGCTATTGCAGATTTCATTTCCTTTTCATCAAAAAGATTTTTTCTCTGGAACACAAATTGGTACAGTCACGGATGAATTCTGAATTTCATTTGCCTTAGTTCTTGGACCCAATTCACTCAAGGGCAAAGAAATGGTAATCATAACCTGTGATAATCATAGTGCATGGTTTTTCGCATGATTTTGCAGTGACACAGTGGGGGCTTATTCAACGGAGGTATTTAAGCTCTGCAGGAAATTACTGAGTACCATAGCTGAGATCCTGGGCCTAAAGCCCAATATATTTGAGGAGCTGTTTGGAGAAAGTGTGCAGGGCGTGAGGATGAACTTTTATCCTCCCTGCCCTAGGCCTGATCTAGTTCTAGGTTTAAGTGCACACTCTGATGGAAGTGCTCTTACTGTGTTGCTCCAAGATGACGACTGTGTAGGTTTGCAGATTCTTCATCAGAGCCAGTGGATTTCTGTAGAGCCGGTCCCAGATGCTCTAGTAATCAACATAGGGGACACTCTGGAGGTATGCCTATACAAGTTTCCACTAGACAGAGAATTAGAAATGTTATAAATCCATATTGAATTCACTTTCTGAATATTGGCAGGTATTGACAAATGGAGAGTACAAGAGTGTTGAGCACAGAGCAGTAACAAACAGAAACAAGGAAAGATTATCAATCGTCACATTTCATGCTCCAAGCTACGATGTGGAGCTGGGTCCATTGCCTCAACTGATAGATGAGGATCATCCCAGGATGTACAAGAACTATATACATGCAGACTACAATAGCCACTATCTCACCAACAAGTTGAACGGGAAGAAATCCCTAGATTTTTCAAGGATCTTAAATGGTAATCTATAGTAAATAAATAATGGGAAAAAACATTCTACGATTAGACCTTTGTTGTGTCTTTCAACGTCTTGTAATGTGAAATCTATATTCTAGTCATACAAAATAATTAAAAAAAACAGGTGTTTGTTCCATCTTTGTGTCTTGTATGGTCAACTGTTGTTATTTAGGGGATAGCCAGAAGGTTCCGTGCACTTAATTAGATAAATTATGGCTTTCAACACAAATTTTAGACTTCCTAAAGACCGATGAGCAGTGTTTATTGGAAAATAATTGCCAATGCATGCTCTGAAATCGTCTACGTTCTTTTAATTTTTTCATAAGTTTTATATATTATATTCATAGATAATCCATCCGAGTTTATCATCATGATTTGTTTAATTCTCTTACGTTCGATCACACTTGTCCTCTATTTAAATTTTTTTTTTAAATAAAAAAATGGTATGTCCATTCTAACGAGTTTGAATGACATTTTACACATAATTGACAGGAAACCAACAAATAATATCATTGTAAAAGCATTAATACTCTTAGCAATATCAAGGTCAAAGCCTCAATACCTTATGAAATTCTTTTAGCTGAAGCTGGTATTTTCCCATTGGGGGTTGTAGCGATTATCGGGTTAATAAATTATTTAAAGGAACTTGAAAACATGGATAACAAACGATGCCCTAAAATTGCAATGAAAGAGGGTTTGGTTTGCAGGAAGAAGACTTGGATGAAACAAAACATAAAGTGGTTGAATAAGTGGAACATCAAGCTACAAGATTGTCCGAACACAAATATGGAAATAAAGAAGTTTGTCATGGATAAATTCAGATTGTTATGTGGAAATAAAGGCCCATTATATAGAAGTGTTCAACCCTTCCCTCGAGCATAGGGATAAGGCTTATCTAGGGACAGCTATTAAAGGTAAACCTAGAGTGTTGTTGGCTTAGTTGAGGATGGGCTCTCACCATCTGAGATGCGAGACTGGTAGATGGAAAATGCCCAAAGAGGAGTGGGAAGAGAGGATTTGTAGGTTCTGCGAAAAGGGTGTGATTGAAATGGAATGACACTTTCTCTTTGAATGCATGGCTTATGATGACATTCAGGTTCAGTACAAGGACATCCTGAAAGATGGTAGTATGTGCAGTTTATTTGAGGAGGATAAGATCAAACATACGGCTAGTTTGATCGTCAAGATTCGGAGTAGAAAAGCAACTATAGAAAAAACTATAGAATTAGTTTAGGGCTGTACTCTTGTGATCCCTTAGACTGATAGTTTCGTAAGTGTCATTAAAATTCTTTATTCATGTTTATGTTAAAATACCATTACTAAACATGATCTTCCACCAATAAACAGGACAGAATAATGGCATCCCAAAATGTTCTTATCAATGCGGCCAAACCGAACGATGCAGTTGTACGCTGGTATTTCGCTCGCTCCGTCTCACTTGTCACTTTACCTTGAACATTTATTATCATTTAGGACCAATTCAGTTAACATGGCAATTGTTTTCCAATTGTACAATTGCCATGGACACCTGTAATTAAACTGCACAAAAAACGTTCTCCCCATAACTATTCAGCAAATGAAACTCTGATATTCTGTAAACGTCACCTTTTAGAATTGTCATAGTAACCAACAGGACTTTTTCGAACCATAGATACAAGTCTTTGCCCACCAACATTTCCCCAGACACTACTACCAGATGAATTTTGACTGCTCTCACTTGCTGAAAAATCAGATAAATTAACAAAGCAGTCTATGTTGTTCTAGCTATTAACAATTGTGTTATAGTTTTTATTTGTATTTTTTATTATTATTATTTTATTTTCTAAATTATATTTTGGGGAATATATTAAAATAGATTTTATAAAATAGAGATAGAATGAAGAATAACAGTCTTTTTACAAAGTCATGAACAATTCAAGAAAACCTCCCAAATTTTCTTTTGAACTTATAAATAGATTTTGAAAAGTACCCATACCCACCCCTAGATCGACACAAAGATATGACACGAATCAAGAAATGTAGTTACAAAATTTTGGTACCTCCCAGCCACTTGGAATATGCAGAAACAAAGACTTTAAAGAAGCTTTACCCAACTTCAACAAACTAGTAGAAGAGACTACATAAGATGTTTGATATGTAAAAAAATAGCAGAGAAGACTAACCTCACAAAGGAGAATAGTAAGAAAAATGTGGTGCAGCAGTGGACAGTAAAAAGGGGGCTGAAGAGTTACTAAGAGTCCTCATTATGTGTCGGTACATTGTACTATAGACAGCATGGGTTGGTACCGGTCTTTGGAGGAGTGTTCTTGACTGGTGATAATCTCAGCAAAGGCTCTTGAGCTTGTTTTTGTTGCATTGCCAATTTGTAGATCCCTTAAATCGGTCCAGGGCCATGTACACTATAGGATTGGTCCTTTGGTTCATGATTTCTTCAAATCCTGAAACAACATCTTCATGGTACTCACACACTAGACCGAACCTAATAGCATAGAAAAACTCAACAAGGTGACCATCAGTAAGGTCAGTAAAATTCACACAACTTTTGAAAGGGCATAGTCCAACATTGATATGATAATCAGAAAAGGCTTTTTTACGTTTAGAGAACAAAATCAAATTATCCTAAAAGTAAGTCTCGGCTAAGCTTTCCACCACAGGACATCCTACAGGAGATCTAAACAAATTATAAAAAAAAATGAGATGCAATGAAGAGGAAATGGAAAAGGATTCCCTGACATCCAATCACCTTCAAGAACTTGAATTATAGTCTATTTTCAATTTCAGGACATAAAACATTAAATTTTTTACTCAAGTTATCATGCTTAGTGGATGGGAGCTTCCTGTTAGAAGATTCTAGTAATTTCTACCAACAACTTTGCGGGTAAAGCATATATGCCAGGAGAAATAAGTGTTTGTGAGAAAATTTATCTGTCTAGATATGAAGGTTGTTGTCGTCAAGAAGTGGTCATGAAGATTTGAATTCAGAAAATTTTGAGAAGGAAAGTGCCTTATTTATTACAAAGAGTTAAATCATTTAATTCTAATGGGAAAAGCTGGTAGAGTTAAGAAAGAAAAATCAAATAATTTAAAAGAAGAATTAATAAAGGTGAAGAGAGAAAATATAAATTTAATATGTGAAAAAGGTCTTTTGGAGGAGGAATTGGCAAAATTAAGAAAAGAAATGGCTACGCACATAAGAGAGGGGTTAGCAGAAAAATGTAAACTTCAAGAAAGAATTTGTATTTTTTATGACGAATTAGACAAAGCTGAAAAGAAAAATGAAGAGCTAGAAAAAAAGTTAAAGTTGTTTGATGATACTAAGAAAATAAATGATGATTTAGAGGAAAAAATGAAGAAGCTAGAAGAAGAGAATAATACATACAAGAAGGAAATCACAAAACTAACAGAAGAGAATGAATGTTTAAAGGAAAATAAATTAGTGCATGATGTTTCATGTAGTACAGAGGATTTGAATTTGTCAATTGAGAAGTGTGATTTTGCTGAAGTTATTTGTAAAAAAGAGTGTGATGATGAAAATATAAGTTGTAATGATAATGAAAAAGACACTAGTTGTTTTGATGGCAACATTGGTTTGAAGATTATGAAAAGAATGGGATACAAGGGTAAAGGACTAGGAAAGAATGAGCAAGGAATGAGGAATATAATTGAGCCTAAAATTAGGCCAAAATATGAAGGTCTTGGATATGCTACAGACAATGGAAATATGCATACAGGTACAAGTGAATCAACTAAAGGAATGAAGTCTATGCAGTGTTCGCATTGTAATAGGAAAGGGCATACAGAGGATAGATGTTGGGATCTACATCCTTGCAGTATTTGCGGTTTGAAGAGTCATTGTGAAAAGACATGTTGGAATAAAGTATCAAAGAATGCTTCTATGAAAGGTTACATGAAAATGGATTGTGAATGGAGCTACGGATCAAGTTGGCAAAAAATTACAGGTATGATTAAGAATTTGTTCAAGTATAAAAATTCACATGTGAAAGCTAATGGAAATGGAAATTATAGCAAAAGTAAAGACATAAAAAATATTTATGGCAAGACATCTATAGATGGAAAGATTCCAGGAAGTTCCAGATCCAGGTTTTGAAGAACTATCGCAGCAGTTGGACAAAGACAAAGGCATCAATAGATATGAAAAATGACATTTTGGAATAAGGAAAAAGAAAGGCATTGGCATCAGGAAAATGAAATGATGTTGATAGTAAGAGAAGACAAGAGGGAAGAGAAAAAAGAATTTGAATGCCGCAGCATTCGTGGACAAAATTCAGGGAATAAGATCTTGATGTATAATTATAGATTTTGATGTAATTAGTGGTAGAAATTAGGGGGGAGTGTTAGAAGATTCTAGTAATTTCTACCAACAACTTTGCGGGTTAAGATGAAATTTTCCAGAATAGTAATTATTTAGTAGTTTCTGGAAATTTACACCTTCTAGAAGGGTTTCCAGAAATTTCTCAAATGCAAAGTCCAAAATATTAAGTGAATTAGATTATTCTAGAGGCCTCCAGCTGGATTAGGGATTAGGTAAAGTTTCTAATATTATATTTAGAATGTTCTAAAAATGAATGTCCGGTATGAGAAAATATTCTAGAGTTTTCTATGTAACTTCTAAGCCTTCTATAAAAAGGCATTTTGTAATTGTGTTTCATGCAAGCAATAAAAATGGTTTATGTGCCGTAGCACATTTATAATATCTGTGTATCTTCTAAATCTGTGTTTGTATTTTTGGTTTGAGGAGTGGATTCAATCCATCCTCCCCTACACTTCCACCTTTCCTAGTGGTTCCTTGGGATGTAGACTCTGTAATCTATTAACAATCTTTATTGTAATTGTGTCACTGAAATGAAACATAGTGGATGCAATCAATCTACCGAAATTGCATGCTCTAAACAACACAAGAAATGCAGCAAATAAGTAGTGCTTGAGTATATATACAAGTTTTGCACAACCACTAGAGATGAGTATTTTATGTATTTCACATCAAGGTGTGATCAAGCTTAGCTATCATAAACTTATTTTTTGCTCCACACACCAAGGGAGAAATGTACCATACACTAAACTAGACTAATCATACAAAGGAGACATCACATGCTTAATACAAACTGAGAGTACATGTAGAGTAGAGGCAAGAGTATCAATATGAAATTTGAAAGAAAACATTGTATCAACACTGTAAGATTTGAGCAATACAAATCCACAAAACTTGAAGATCACCTGCATACAAAAATCTGTTACAAGGAAGTAGAGACAAGAAGAGGGCAAGGGTTTGACTCAAAAATATGAAGAAGAAAATATCCTCAAATAATGAATGAATTAAATGTACAATGGATCATCCTTATAAAGGAGATCAAAACCTTTGAAAGGCAAAGTCTAGTGCATGTAATAATCAGTTTAACTATTACATGACTAATGCATGAGTTTAGAACAACTAGTGCATGTGCTTTTAACTAAAGCAAAAGGAAGTTGACATCTTAAGAAGGGAGTAAGTATTAATTAACATAATTAGTACTTTACTCTAACACCCCCCCTTAAGATGAGCAACGATGCATCTACAAACAATGCAAGAAGAAAGCAAATGGGTCCTGACAACATGGCCTGATCAGGTACCCAAGTACAAAAGAGAGTCTCTGAAAAGTGAAGAAATAGAGAAAACCACATGGGAAAAACTCTACTTCAGAAAGAGACAAAGACTAGTATGAAGGACTGAAGAAGCCTCCAAAACTAGGAATGTTCCAGAAAATAGGAACAAAGATGAACATGTACAACATCACTGAAGCATGAATCTGCAAACTCTATCAAGAAGAAACTGATGATCTGAAGATTCTCCACAAAAATATGACTAGGTAGAGAAGACTGTAATCTGCATGAGTGCCCTCAAATAATACTACTCGAATCAGAGGCAAACAAAGGCAAACACCTGAACTCAAAGATACAGATGACATAAACACTAAAAACCTGAAGAGTTGATCAATCAAAGTTGGAAGAGTGCATCCAAAAAATAGGAAGGAAAAGAGTGTCCATATGGTAAATGATCCATCTCATCGGAATGCATAGGTACTCAGCCACTGCAACCGCCTAGTACATAGGATCAAATACTGAATACATAGCTCACACTATCAAACCAAGGAAGTAGTAGAACCAATAGTAGAAACCCCCCCATACTGCTGACAAGGGAGTAATGATAGGTACACTGAGAAGGTTGTCCACTATGAACTGCATGATGAAGAAGAATCTGGAACATTGAATGTGCAGAGAGAGTACAAACACATATAGAGATACTTGAGGCTAATGTCATGGAAGGAACACTCACTTGACAAAGGTAGATGGCAAACAAAGGCAAATATCAAAACCACCCTAGCACTTTATAATGGAGTGCGAGTACAAAGAGCACGAACATGTGCAAGATCCCATACATGAAATAGAATGGCACTTTATCTCAGTGTGTATGCATAAAAGAATGCTACAAAAGTGAAGTATACACTACTCAAAGAAGATCAAAGGTTGCTGAACCAAAAGAGCAACCTAAGACGAGCCATCCCTCAAAGGGAAGAGATCCCAGGACTTGAAACAACTAAGATATCCACTAGACTGCAAAAAAGCAAGAATCTGAATAAAATGAACCCGGAGTAGAATCTGGGAAAATGACTCACAACATTGAAAATCTCTTTGAACAAGTTTTCCAATGATATATCATTTTCCAAAAATGGAGTCCAAATGTGCAAGATAGAGCTCCCAGAGTGCAGAACTGAAGATCTGGCTTTGACAGAGAAAAAAAACTATCAGAAAAATAAAACTAGAAAAAATAACTTTCAGATTTGGAAAGATCTCGAAATCAGCTTTCCGACGATGTCTCATTTGCCAAATTTTGACACTGTATGCTCAAGATATGAGCAAAAAACCAACAGCTGCGCTGGAGAGCCTAAAGAAGGTGTCTGCAAGGATCTGAGGATGGGTGACATCAAAAAAAGGACAAAATCACACATGAAACCATCAGATCTGATAAAAGCTCACAAAGATCTTTCTGGCAATATCTCATTTGCCAAAAATGGAGCCCGAAAGGCAGGAGGTCTGAAACGCCACGATCACAGAAAATATTTAACTTTGACAAAAAAAAGAGCATCAAAATGGAAAAATCACAAAACCATACCAGCAAATTTGGATCGGGCTAAGAATCAGCTTTCCGATGATATATCGCACACCCAATTATGATCCCATATGCTTGAGATATCGCAAAAAATGCCCAATGACCCCTCAAAAATGATGCTTCAAAACCATGCAATTAAAAAAAATGTAAAAATCTTTGCATGTCGATGATGCGTGCTAACATCAACATAGGCCTGGGGGTTGAAAAAAATAAGCCCCTGGTCATCCACATGACCAAGGGCTGGACGGAACAGGTTGGGCAGCGGCGGCGGAGCAGCCGGAGGGCGGTGAACCGGGCGGAGCGCGGGCTGCGGCGGAGCTGGCGGGAGGGCAGCGGCCGACGGAGCGGCGGACTGCGAAGGGCCGATGCTGGTGCTGCGGTGGCTGCTCGGTGGCCGCCCCAATAATTTTTTTTATTTTTTATTTTCAAAATCACTGACTGTACCTTGCACCTCGTAGTGCATGCCAGGGCCATACGACCCTGGTATGCAAAAAAAATTTGCGACAGAGGCCAACTTGTCAAAAATGGACAAGTCTTATATGGATTTTGACTATTTTGGGCCTTCCAAATGCAACCGTGAGGTTTGTTTGGGCCAAAAGTGCTCCAAAAAATATTGATCACCTCAGGATCCGTGCCGGGGGCGATTGCAATTTTTTTTCTCACAGATTCTAACTTTGTCCAAATTGGACAAATTTTATATGGATCTTAGGGTTCTTGGATGCTCTAAATGCAACTGTGAGGTCTGTTTGAAGCCAAGATGATCAGAAAAATAGGTCCCCCCTAGATTTGACAAGAAACCCTCTCTGTAAAAAGTGCTAAATTTTTTTTTTCTTTTTTGCAGGCAAAAAAAAATAAAAATAACACCCTACAGAGAGTACCAAACCTCTCAAATCAGAAAAAAAATCTCTAATTTGAATCCTTCAAATGTGAACAAGCTGTAGTAGATTAGGCTCTGATACCATGTAGGATTTGAGCAATACAAATCCACAAAACTCGAAGATCACCTGCATACAAAAACCTGTTACAAGGAAGTAGAGACAAGAAGAGGGCAAAGGTTTGACTCAAAAATATGAAGAAGAAAATATCCTCAAATAATGAATGAATTAAATGTACAATGGATCATCTTTATAAAAGAGATCGAAAGCCTTGAAAGGCAAAGTCTACTGCATGTAATAATTAGTTTAACTATTACATGACCAATGCATGAGTTTAGAACAACTAGTGCATGTGCTTTTAACTAAAGCAAAATGAAGTTGACATCTTAAGAAGGGAGTAAGTATTAATTAACATAATTAATACTTTACTCTAACAAACACAACTTATGAGGAAGATTTGAAAATCAATGACAACAATCGAAGTAGAAGATAGTCTGTTCATTGACAGAAAGGGGTACCCAAGTAGATCACCATATCTAATCAACTAATGCCTTGAACTTTGAGGGAAAAAATGATTAATTTTAGTTATCTATGTTTATGCATGGCATATTATGTTGTGATTTAATTTTTTTTTAAAGCATAATACAACATGTATTTTAAATTTATTTTATATATTTTAAATTGATAAATTTTTTTTTTAAAATAAAATAGTAAAATCTATTAAATGAATATTAATAATAAAATAAGAGGAAAGGGTGTTGAATTATAGCTTCAATATGATTGACTTATATAATTGAATGAATTATATTTATCAAACTCAATATACAACAGTTAATGCCCGATTCAATACGGAATATGCAATTGACTATTATATATATTAATAACCATGATAATATATATATATATATATATATATATATATATATATATATATATATATATATATATATATATATATATTATCATGGTTATTAATATATATAATAGTCAATTGCATATTCCGTATTGAATCGGGCATTAACTGTTGTATAAATTGGAATCGACTTAGTCGATATTAATACTGTGTAACAATATTGTTACGATAACTATCAGATGATAGTTATTCGTAACTACATTATTAAACCAAATACATTGCAAAGTTTAACATATGTTTATCATGCAGTCATGTCTCTACATAGACATGACTCCTTGTTAATGTTTGTAGCTTCAGTCGTCTGATCACTTAGAATACATATAATACTTAGCTATTGATTAATAATAATATATTGTATTTGTGTGTATATATATATATATATATATAATTAATATATGTTATTCTAATATATGATTGATTAATGAAACATTATAAAATGAATAGACATGTCTCATGAAGGGACATGTCTCTCATAGCCTCATTCCCAATATAAATAAGAGAGATTGTTGCATTTGGAAAATACATACCATATACAATCATGACATTGCTATTACATTTGCAATGATCTAGTTAAATCAACATGGTATCAGAGCTAGACCTACAAATGTAAGAAAATCAAAGACAACAATAATATTATCATGGACATTTGTTAATTATTGTTGGAGGATGGGCATGGCCTCTATTCGTGTGATAACTCCATGGCATAGTTGATATGTTTTCATTTTTTTAACGAGCAGTTTATTGTGGGTTTCTTTGAATCCCTTATTGAAGAAATTACACAATCGATACGTATGAAGATTTATCACTGTTGTGAGGAGATTGAGAATTTTGTAACTTGCAGGCTCCATCGATATAAAGAGCAATGCATAATGTTGCTTGGGCGGCATCTCTCATTGCTGAACCATCAACCTAAGATGCGTCCAATGCAGTGACCGCAAATATTGACTTTGAAAAAGTCCATCCACATCAATTTCATCTAAGTCAAAGAAAAATAATTCAAGTTTTAGTGTGAGGTGCATTGTGCAAGAATGATGTGTGAAACTGCAAACATAATGACATTGCTAACAATATAATGTATGCACCTTGATAAGATTTGAGGAGTACTCTATGGAAATGTCTTCTGTTGTAAAATATTGGAACCATAATTATTATTGGTTGAGATTATTGGATAAATCAACACTTGTCATTGGAAGGGTATTTGTTCAACACAAACTAAGATCATCATGCTGCAAAAATATTTATCGATGCCATGCTTATAAAAAATATGTGTGTAATCATTTTCTTTAATATGACCATTGGGCGATGATACAACTATCAAGCACCACAGAGTTTTGAAAGGTGGCATTAACAATGTTTATCAGGTCACTGTATATTTGACCATATGTTTAAGGGATGTCGTTGAAGAAAGTTTGACCGTTCCCAGTTGGTAGTTTGCAACCAAATAATTATAACGTCTTCCTACACGGTCTCATATTTTATATATATTCCTTTTCAAATGGTATGAAGTGTGGATAGCATTGTGAAAAATGATGTGAAGAAGATATGTTTCTATAAGACATGAAGAAGGTTGATGCTATTTATGCAAAAAACTTTTGTCATTATACAACAGTCTAGTATAGCATGTGAAAAGATTCATAAGTACAATACTCAAAGGAAGTGTGCTATGAATGGTAACATACGTAAGTTGTATGAGGACTCAAGTGTTGGGGAATGAAGATGCTGTTGCAAGAGAACTTTTTGTACAAGAGTTAGTTGAAGAATTCTCAGGTATACAAAGTGCTTCATTTTGATATTCAGTAATTATACTTCAATTACCACAACATATTTATCAAAATAAATTATTAAAATGTTATGATAATTAAAAGGCTCAACTACAAATACCTGAATCGATAAACATGTTTTGAGTTATATTTTATTGCTATATATATTCACATGAAAGTTAGATGCAAAGAAGTAAAATAGTAACTGGATATATTTGTATAGTTTAAGATTGCAACATTCAAAAGAAGTTTGACATCTGAGATGAATATGTACTGTGTTATCTCAACAAAATTCTTGGTAAACTTATTGAATCTGCAATGTGCTCTAAGCGAATAAATTAGTTTGTATTAGATCTGTTAAAATTACATTTGTAGATATTTTCTCAAACAGTGTTCAGACTATAGAGGAGTTGGTGTAATTTTTTTTTGATATAACTTGTATTTTGTAACTAAGTTGATGCTCAAATTGGTTGAGTGGGTGCTCAAATTGTAAAAGTTGGTGCTTGAGAAAAATTGAGTAATTTCTCATAGGAGTTGGTGCTCTAAGAGAGAGGTTTGATGACTCCTTAGGGTTGAAGCCCTTAAATTTTGTAATTGGATTCAGATTCGTGAGAGTGGATCAGGATAGTAGATCCTAGCAACATTACTCACCGTGGTTTTTCCCATACCAGGTTTCCATCTCATATTCTTGTGCACAGTGTACTTGATCTTATGGTGCTTCTTGTGTCTTTATTTGATGCTTTAGTTTTACTTATGGGAGAAAATGATGATAAATAATTCCAGTGATATGAAGATGCGTTGGAAGACATGTAAAGACAAAATAGTGAAACACTTAATCAGTAATAATAGAATTGATATTATGAGAAGGCAGTGACGAAAATGTGATGGTTGACTCCTACATTGATGAGGATGATTATGTGGAAACATTATATTTCAACTGACAAGCTGAGCATGGAGAGTAGGCCTGAATTCAAAGCAAAGTGCGTGCTCTTGCTAAGACTTTTTGTTTCTCATGACTCAAGAGTTAGAGAACTTATAAGCACACTATATGCTATAATTTTCAAAGTATATGAAAATGGAGGTTATTGTTCGGAGGGTGTGCATCTATGGTAGTAAGAGAAGTTGAAGAATAGTCTTTAACTACATTAGATCAGAAAAGAAGGTCAGAAGGTTGATATCACATTCAGAAGAAGTCTGATGAACCATTTGAGGAAACCTTGGACGAGAAGGTTAGAAGGTTGATATCACATTCAGAAGAAGTCTAATGATATCAGAGGAAACCTTGGATGAGAAGGTCAGAAGGTTGATATCACATTCAGAAGAAGTCTAATGAACCATCAGAGGAAACCTTGGATGAGAAGGTTAAATGTTGATGTTAGTACTCAAAGATTCAGAGGGAGTTAGTACAACATCTAGAGGATATGCCTTATTTGATTTCCAAGGATCTTGGTCATATTAATTCAGATGGAGTAAACCATATCATGATGGTTTCCCTAGTGACCAGGAAACTGTGAAAGGAAAAGAATTACGATTCAAATGATGAAATTTCATGTATGTGAACTAGAAGGATTTTATGTAGATATCTAGGTCATGATATTCCTAGATAGATGGTTGGGAATTAAAGAAAAGAGCTTAATGTAGACTAAAGAAGAAAGACATGACTTTCTTGCAGAAGGTTGATATTAGATTCAGAGGGAGAATGATAGTTCATCTAAAACAACCTTGGACAAGAAGGTGAGGAGGTTCTTACAAGACCTTAAAGGAAGCATCCAGAGGACTATGATAATGAGATTGAGTCTCATGTGTTCTGGCTGAAATGCCTTTATGCTATCTCCTTAAGGTGATGCAAACTATATAAGAGAATATCAGTATGCCATTCAAGGTGCATTATCCCTATAGAACATATGGCTGATTTTCTTACCAAGTTTCTTGCTAGAGGTAAGGTTGTGTATCTTCGAGATAAAATTGGCATGTTGGAGAATGATGCCTTAGATGAAAAAGAGTTTCATCTATTATCTTGTATGTTATTGCATTCTTCTCCTTGAGAGAGAAGTCTAAGGTGAAAGCCCTTGTTTCTACCCTTTGGGATGAGCCATGATAGATCCACCCTTTGAGATAAGTCAAGGTGGATTTCGTGTGTGTGACTCCAGGACTTATGGGCCCTCCTGTGAACATTGGAGAAAGGTGATGAATTTTTGACAATGAACACTTGTATTTGATATTGCAAGGTGACGATCTTGTAATAGAGATTCGTTATGGTAGACTTTTTGTTTGTGCACATACCATAATAGGGTTATATGTAAATGGAATGTAATGTTCTTATTTACTATATCCTTGTATCATGATTTGAGGTGATATGAAAATTAGGTATCACAATCTAAGGTGATTCCTCATATCAAGGTGGTATGAAAATTAGATATCACAATCTAAGGTGATTCCTCATATCAAGGTGGTATGGAAATCAGACATCACATGTTAGGTGATTCCTCATATCACATTTTAGGTGATATTGAAAACTGGATATCACATGTTAGGTGATATTGAAAACTGGGTATCACATGTTAGGTGATTCCTCATATCACATGTTAGGTGATATTGAAAACTAGGTATCACATGTTAGGTGATTCCTCATATCACATGTTAGGTGATATGTAAAGCTTGGTATCACATGTTAGGTGATACTTCATATCACAAATTATGTGATACTCTATGTCACATGTTAGGTGATATTGAAAACTGGGTATCACATGTTAGGTGATTCCTCATATCACATGTTAGGTGATATGTAAAGCTTGGTATCACATGTTAGGTGATAATTCATATCATGAATTATGTGATACTCTATATCATAAGTTAGGTGATACTTCATATCATGATTTATGTGATATGTAATTTCTTAGTATCCATATGAATCATATTAGGATCCTTTTGAACTTAGTATTACATATTGATTGGACCCTATGAAACATATCACATAGTGACATGTCTCTACGTAAACTTAGTATCAATATGATAGACATCATGAGACGTATTGTCATTAGATATACCATGGATATTTATGAGCTATGGTGAACATCACGTGACTTGATATGCTTGCATACACTATATCTCCTGATATCACAGTGGGGTGATATCCCCTCTCTTTCAAAATTAATGATTTATTACCTTGATGGATTTTATCTTCTCTAGCTAAGAGGGAGTGTTTATGTTTTGTATGGCTATAGTTAGGGTCATATGTGTTGACAAGGGAGACCACAACACATTTTGTTTGATCTTCCTCCCTAGCTAAGAGGGAGTGTTAATGTTTGTAGCTTTAGTCATATGATCACTTAGAATACATATAATACTTATATATAGATTAATAATAATATATTGTATTTGTGTGTGTGTGTGTGTGTGTGTGTGTGTGTGTGTATATATATATATATATATATATATATATATGTTATATTATATATATTATTATTAATATATATTATTCTAATTTATATTATTCTAATATATGATTGATTAATGAAACATTATAAAATGAATAGACATGTCTCATGAAGGGAGATGTCTCTCATAGCCTCATTCCCAATATAAATAAGAGAGATTGTTGCATTTGGAAAATACATACCATATACAATCACGATAGTGCTATTATATTTTCAATGATCTAGTTAAATCAACACTCCTCATATCATATATAATATCTTTCATGTGTATTGAGGAAAGAAATCAATTACAATGTGCATTTCTTCTCGTCCCAGCATACAAATATATAATAAATAATAAATATATACTTACATAGACATTTAGATATTATGAACAGCACAAAAGAACAACATACATTCTCTATAGGTGATGATCTTGATTTAACAACATGGTATCAAAGCCTAACCTATAAGAGAATAAAATATATTCACAAGCATCGAATAGGGAAGAAGATAAAATGGCTATTGACGAATATATTCCGTAAAATGTGTATGCCTGGCATCAGTTTGGAGTTATAGAATAGACTAGAGATATGGAAGGATGAGTATAGCATTGGGAATTGATCGAGCATTAGACTTTGGCTTATGGTGAGGTCATCTACAATATCATCCATTCTCAGCTAGGGAGATTTAAGGGAATAAGACTATTTACATCGTCGGTATTGTATAATTACTTGGTAGCCACTTGCACTGGGATTCGATATGCAATAAGAATTATAAGGGGATATTATAGATTGACTTGGCATCTAGGTGGAAGAACGACTATCTGTCCCTCCATATTGGACTATATAAAAATTCATCGGTAAATGTATATCTCATATGCATAGACAATTGCACTCCACTATATCACATCTCCATTCAAGGATTGAAGGGGGAAAAAGGATATGTATGCTACTAGGGATTCGAATAGAAGAGTTCAACTCTAGGAAATGAAGGCAACAATGCCTAGATACTACACACGTTAATAACATAGTTAGCATTGATTGTAAGTTTATCCATACTCATCGGAAAAAACATAGATTACTAAGTTTAGCGAATACAAATGTCATTGATGATAATAAATTTATCAATGGGTTCATAGTACCATTCGGATCAGGTTTTCCTTTAGGACATGTTATATTGAGTTTCATGACATCAAGAGTCATATATTATACAAGTCAGACAATTGGTTAAGACATAAAGGATATTGATAATATGCAGAAGGCACCAATTAATAATTGAGGAATTAACTACTAGAATTTCATTGACAACCGGTAAACAAATGATAGACATATTTCCAAAGTAAAGATTGGTCAATCCTTGACTTTGATAAATATTACAGAAACTACAATTCGACCCAAATAAGTCGACTAATCAATAACTAGCTTTGACTATCAATAACCATTCACGACAGTACTTGAATCATCCATTCATCACTCAAAAATATTAAGTGTAGGGTTGATTAGATGGAGATCATTGCATAATGTTATAAAGAAGATATCCAACCAAAGAGATTTACCAATGTTCAAGTAAAAGCTTCATCTTTAGACACATCATTATAAGGAGATAAATTAGAAATAACAAATACACAAAAGTTATTAATATTTCAAATATAGGAGAGAATAAACCCAAAATATGGAGGAAAACATAATGGGAGAAACAATTTGATCTTGACAGAGACTGACATCACCTTCGTATGCATACAAATCAAATCAGATTCTATATCAAAACTCAAGGAAGTTACAATCATCTATGGTTATTCTATAAGCTATTATTCATTTCAAATTTTCACCTACTAGATATATTGTAATTGAGTGGATATAATTCATTATCACTAACAAGGGTCATTATAGTGGTGATACAAATCCACAAGAAAGGAGTCTAGATTGGTCAGAATAGAAGAGCGGAGATCGGTTAACATACAATCTTACTTAGATAATTATTGAAATGACAGAACATTCAATCAACATATTTGCACATTTGAATTGGCATAGAAAAACATTGTTGAAAGCATTATAAATTGGTTACACACACATCATAGCATCATTCGATGAAGTGAGAAGGATAAGTTAAGGTAATTGTCCCAACTATCTAAGTTAATCAAAAAAGGGGATAGTACAAGTGGGATAGTAGCCAATGATTAACATAATCAAATACTGATAATGTATGAAGTCAACATCTACTCAATAGTTATCAAAATGAGATGTGATTTGTAAAGAAGAAAATTAACATAAGGATCAAAATGAAACCAATATGTTATGAAGAAGGATGATGGGTACGAGTATCATATTAATGGACTCACCTTAAAAAAGGAAATACTTGAAAATATTTGAAAAGAAGTATCTCATATTTTATTAATTCATATGAATTTGCAGTTTGTAATTCATTAAATAATAAATTTTGTACGCTTCTATCATTATGTTTGGGATAGTTTAGCCTTATGAACTATTCATAATCTATCTCTAACATCTTCAGAAAAGTCAATAAGTTGGCAAAATTTAGCTTCTAAGGAAACATATGATTCAATAAACTTGGGCAAACTTGATCATATTGATTGAGAGGGAGTTCACTATTGAAGGTAAAACAATTTTGAGATTATAGTAGTAGGAACTCATGGATAGAATCACCAATGAGATGCACATGGATAAAATCCCTGATTAAGGCATTCCATACATCATAAGACTACAACTCATTGAGATAAATATCTACTAGAGGACTTTATTATCTTCCCTCAAGTCTAAGAGGGAGTGTTAATGTTGTGGCCTTGGAAAAGATCAAAATGCATCTTATGCTAGCTGATGTTACCTTATGACTATTTAGATTATTTGTATTGGTTCTGTCAGGAAGGAAGGTATAAAGTGACATCCTATAGTGACACTGAGTTGAGTATATAAACAGGGCATGCCTTCATGACATAGGGAGAAGCCAAAGGATCTGCATCAGTGGACATTCGAGGATCTTGATTCAGAGGGAGTAGACCATGTTTTGTTGGTTCTCTAGTAATCAAGAAATTTTAGGAGAGAATTATGATTATTACCATGTGAGAAGGCTATATGTCATAGGAAGAAGCTAGAAGATTAAATTAAGTTGGCACCCTAGGATCTTGGTCATATAAATTCAAAGGGAGTGTACCATGTCAAGATGGTGTATACTTTGTAAGTTTGGAATTCACCAAGACTATGAGATAGTACAAACAAATGCAATTCAGTGGAGAACTAATGGTTGATATTCTTACCAAACCCCTTGCTAGAAAGAAGATTGTGTACTTTCAGTTAACCTTGGTATGTTGAGAAGTAAAGCCTTAGTTGAAAAGAAGGTTTCAACTTCAATGATCCATCATTTTGTATCTTAAATAATTCTTGTCTTTGATAGACAAGTCTAAGGTGGAAGTATTGGTTTCCACTCTCTGGGATGAGCCATGGTGGATCCACCCTCTGAGAAGAGTCAAGGTGACTTTATGGGTCCATTCATTTTGTGTCCAAGAAGATGATGATCTTCTGTGTAAATAATTGGGGTTACTATTTCAAGGTGACGATCTTGACAATAGTTAACCAAGCTTCAAGATTGACACCCGAACATGGTTGTCTTGGACTGTGCCAGATATCTTGATGCTTATGTTATTACTAGATTGTGTAATAACTACTATATCATGATTGACACCCTAATAGGGTTGTCCCAGATTGTGACAGATATCATGATATTGAGATAATAAGTATTTATCATGACTAATGACTTCTTTATGTTGTTTTGAATTGGTCAGGGATCATAACAACATGTGAATCAAGATTAGACTACATTAAGTGGTTGTCCTAGAATGTTCTAGATATCTTGATTGTTATCGCTAAATCTAGTTCCGAATTGGTCAGGTATTGTGATAACTCTTCTATCAGGATGAGTACATTATATGAATGTCCCGAGCTATGTCAGATATTTTGATATGAAGTTATGTTTTAGTTATCACTAAAATCTAGTTCCGAATTGAGTTGGGGATTTCTATAACACTTACATCTTGTGATAATCAATCCTCTCTTACTAAGAGGGAGTATTGAATTATAGCTTTGATCTCATTGACTTATATAATTGAATGAATTATATTTATCAGAATCAATATGATATTTGACTATATATATATTATCATGGTTATTAATATATATAATAGTCGACTGCATATTTTGTATTGAATTGGGAATTAACTATTATATAAATTGGAATCGACTTAGTCAATATTATTACTCTGTAACAATAGTGTTATGATAACTATATCCTATAGTTATCATAACACATACAATGTATTATGTTTTACAATAACTATCGGAAGATAGTTATTCGTAACTACATTATTAAATCAAATACATTGTAAATGTTAACATATATTTATCGTGTGGTTATGTCTATGTAAAGACATGGCTCTATGTGACTTAAGCCATGTAGAGTCATGTCTCTACATAGACATGACTCCTCATATCATATATAATATCTTTTGTGTGTGCTAAGGAAATAAATGAATTACAATGTGCATTTCTTCTTGTCTGCAACATACGAATATATAATCAATAATAAATATATACTTACATAGACATTAAGATATTATGAGCAGCACAAAAGAGCAACATATATTCTCTATAGGTGACAATCTTGATTTAACAACAAAGGGTACATAATGTAGAGCTTAAAATCTAATACCAAATTGTGAGGAATCCTCCCAACAACTTTTAGAAACATTAAAAAAAATTAAAACAAAGGTCCTATGCTGATAACCTCTAGTAGATGCTTAAAAGCAAAAGCAAAAATTTATTTTTCACAAAAATATAAATATTTGAGAATGCATAAGCAAAGAAAATTTCCTTCAGCCAATACCAAAATGATAAAACACTAAGAGTGAGTGATCTGTATTACATTTCATTATCATCCTAGAAGCTTCTTATTGTTAAAGTTATACCAGGTTAATATGAAGACAAAATTTAACAAGTTACATGAAATGAACTTGTTTAGATTTATAGTATTCTCAATGTTGAATGTTTCATTTAAAATAATTTCTATCATAACCTTCTAATCTATTGCATATGTTGTTGAACCAAGTGCCTCCATCCTACTCGAAGGATCATAAACAAAAAGAGTTCTATAATATTCATATATATGTGTTGCATATCAAGGCTTGAAATACTCATCAACAACAAACTATAGTAGGAGCCTAAAATTATATATAAGTGTCTAAGAGAGAGAGATAATAAACTCTAGGGCTTCCACCTTGACACTTTCCTTCACAATGAAATTAATAGCGACATAGTTCACCTCATTGATAAGTAGGAGATATTTTCCACAACAAGTCAAATTGTGATATTGCTATCAGGATTCAACTGTGTAGTTTTTTTGAGTCAAAACCATTGACCCATGTTTCATGAGTAGTGGTTCACACAAACACATACTTCAGCTTAGTTCTAGCCAAGGTTTTTAGTACCTTGTTTGGGTCGTGTTGTGGCCCTATTCTATTTTACATGGATCCCCAAACTCTACCCTATAAGTCTAATATATCAAATTAATTTTGAATTTGATTGTGGATAGACTCATAATAGAGCTATCTAAAAAATTATTTTGGTGGCCCATAATTATTAGACGGAGGATGGTCAAAATCCATCCACCATTTATACCTAGAGAATTTCCTTATACTTTGGTGGTAGGAATAATGGATAGGGAACCACTTCCATGCATTGTGTAAGGTCTCAATATTTCATGGGCCATTGAAGAGTAAAGAGAAGTTTGATTTTAGAATTTTGTTTTGTTTAACATTCTCAAGATTGATAGTTTATTTATAGAAAATTATATTTTTGTTCTCTATTACTGATACAAGTATTGATTTTCTCACTCATTTATATTAAATGAGAGACAATAAATTAGCATTATTCAATAAGGTTCATCCTATGAGGTGTTGAACTACAATTATCACCTCAAGTTTTTTGTATTATTAATTTTTTTTGTAATAGGTTTTATTGTATTCCTAGAGGATATCTATAAACTGCAAGATTTGCTAATTGTGGCTACTATTTAGCATGGTTTTCATGAGGAGATTATTGAATAATTTCATTAATTTGTGGTGCATGATCAATTTATTTAAATTTAAAATTTTTTATTTAAAAAGCCTAAATGCATCTAACTTTTTAATTCAAATTTAATACAAAACAACAAATCTTTACTTAATCAACCTCCCTTGTTCCTTGACAATATCTAAATGGTAATCTATAGTAAGTAAATAATAGAAAAAATATACTATGATTAGACCTTTGTTCTATCTTTTAATATCTTGTAATGTAAAATCTATATTCTAGTCATAATAAATAATAAAATAAAATGTACTATGATTAGATGTTTGTTCCATATTTGTCTCATGTATAAACAAATGTTGTAATTTATGGGATAGTGAGAAGGTTCGGTGCACTTTAGAGAAAGTAAGACTTCAACAAAAATATTTAGTCTTCTGTAAGATCATGAAGAAGTGGTTATTGGAAAATAATTGCCAATTCATGTTCTAAAATTGTCCATGATCTTTTATCTTTTTCATAAGTTTTATAAATTATATTCATGAATAGATAAATCCATCCAAGTTTATCACCATAATTTGTTTAGTTCTCCCATATTCAATCACACCTGTGCTCTATTTAATTTTATTCTTTTAATTATTAACAATTATTTTTTAAGGTTCTTGGTACTAGTAACAATATATGTGAATCAATCTTTATTATCCTTGATCCTACAACTTTGGATTTTCTATGGTTTTGGATTTTCTTTGTTTTCATTGCTACTTATAGCACCATGTATGGGGTCGATGGAGGGAAACCCAAAATAGTTCTCATTGTCCTCTCCCATGATTTAGGGAGGACATTGCCTCCCTACCCAGGCCTTTGGGACCACCTATTCTTTTCCTATTTTTTAGCTAAAAATTTGCAAAATGGTACAATCAAATCTGTTGTGTCTAAACAATCTTTTCTCCAACATTATAAGTCATCTTCCTTCATGGATAAGCTATTGGGTGTTATCCCCACAAAGATGAAGTACTCTAATTCTAGGAATGTGCATGTCATTGCCTACAACATTAGTGGTACTACAGTGTATGTCCCAAATAGAATAGTGAAATAAACTATGGTTTAGTTCCTCTCCTCTAGACCTTCTATTAACCAACTAAGTAAGTTGGTTTCCTCCCAATGGAAGTTAATAGGTAGTTTGAAAATCAATGTGATGCCAAATAGTTTATTTCTTTTTATCTTTGTGAACAAGGAAGATCTTCTCTATGTTCTTACTAATGGAACTTTGACTTATGGTAGCAACCAAAGGAATATTTTTTTTCTTTGCAAATGGAAATTGGGTTTCAATGCCTAGGAAGGCTTGGGTGTATTGAATCCTACCTAGGTTCACCTCCCCGCACTACCCCTTGAGTTCTAGAACTTTGAGTTGTTTAGAGGTATTACGGAGTATTTTGGCTACCTCTTGGCTATGGATAAAATTACCCAATAGACATCTCACATTTTATTTGTAAGAATATATGTGAATATTAGGTTACATATGGTTCTTCCTTCCTAAATCACTCAACAATATTGTATTGTCCTAAAATGGATGCACTTCCATCTTGATAGGTTTAGCACCCTCATTTAGTGCATTTTTCATGATAGATTTTCATTTAGGATACATTTGCACTTGGCTCTTCAGTTCTAGGTGAAATTAGGGTTAGGATCCTGAGGATTCTCCTTGATTTTCCTTCTCTATGGCTCTATTTTCTAGGTAGGATCTAGGTATTGGTCCTCCTAGTCCTCATCACATTCATTCTAGGTCTTTGTGCCTTTTTTTGACACTTTGCCCTATGTTCTCATCATTCCAAGTCTCTGGCTGACCCCAAGACTTCCCTATTTTCAAAGTTGACTGGGCCTGAACCTTTGGGTCAAGGTCAAGGTCAACATTGACCTAGGTCAAGGTTGAGGTTGACCTTGACCCCTATCAGGTTTTGGTCCCCTTTTCAAATTGTGGTCACAACGGGCCCCAATATTAATGTCGGGCCTTCAGATCTGAATGCGAAAGGGTTTTAATTTAAAATTCATTTAATTATTTTCCCTCCTTAGTTGGTGATTGTGATTGGACCATAATTTGAGGTGAAATTTGAATTACAAGCCCTTACATTGCCTGAGGAGCCTTGCTTTGAAATCTCTATATAAGCACTCTCTTTTGCCTTCATTTTCACCAAGTATCCATCAAGTGGACACACAATCGATTGAAGCAAGCAAGCGATGGTGAAGTGATGATGCAAAATTGCAAGAGGATGATATAGAAGATCAAGACATTGCTCATATCAAGCATTTTTGTGGACAAACCATTGTGGACATTCCTTTGGAGCAAGAAAGATCCCTTCTTCCTTCATCCTCCATTTTCAACATTCAAGCATTCAAAGATACAATCATGGGGTAGTAATTATAGATTGTGAGTTTGGTAGGAGTACTTTAGCCTTAGGGGCTTGGTATGCTTTCTTTATCATAATAAAATCTATGCATTGCTTTCTCATATTAATTCATGCTAGGGTTTTTAATCTAGAGGATTAGATCTTCACATTGCACATTCAATACACACACATATTATATTACATTTGACTATTCAAGGAGGTGGAGATCACCAAAATGAGGGTTTGACTAAGGAAAAACCCTATATGGTCACCCCAAAACACCATTTTTAGATATCCAAAGTCACTGTTTTGGGAGTTATAGGGCAGATCCGAGTACCCTTTTCAGAAAACTTTCAGGATCTGCGAACAAAATTTCCATCGGAGCAATGCAAGTCAAGGTCGACATAAAGGGGTAAGATTGTGCCCTGAGGCAAGATTGTGCCCTTGTATTTGGGTCAAGGTTGACCTTTCTTAGAAAGACAAAAGGTTTCTAGGTTTTTCAAATCTCTATATTTCCAGGACGGATACAGTTGTAGAATTTCCTAAACTTGAGAACAAACACCAGAGAATAGGTATTTCCAGATCAACTTTATTATGATGTATGTATTTCATCTTATCTAATTTTAATATTGTTTAATAGCTTTTCCAGATTTACAATAATTATCATTTCAATTTATATGTTTTGTGGTAAATGTTGGTTTATGATCTCTATTAGGTGCATTGTTAAAACCCTACCTATCCATCACATTTTCCACACTACATTTTGGTGAACCCATTTACGACAACTCTTTCTTTTTGGTGTTAGATTTTCATTTTGTGTTAGATCTTACATGCTTATAAAAGTAGATTTATTTTACGCTCTTGCATTTATATTTCAAAAATACAAAAAAATTGCAAAATTTATTTGAAAATACAAAAATATTTACATTTTTCATACGTGTAGTGTTACTTTGTGTTCAGTTTGACATGTAAGATTTTTTTTTAAATTAATTTGATGAGGCTTTTACTACACAAAATGATAGATCCCTTAATGAGGTACATGAAAGTGAGGATGAAAATTGTTCGAATGAGATTGCCATTGATCCTATTTCACTCTCCTCCACAAGCTCTTCAATTGACCTTTACCATAGGGTGTGTGCATGGTTACCTTCATGTTCCACTATTTAAAACATTGAGACACCTAGAATTATATACCCTAAACTTTTGTTGATGGTAAAAGGATATCCTCAAATAAATATTAAGGGTAAACGTAGAGATCCTTTGGATTTCTTGGATAACATAGATTCCGTTTCATTTTCTTATCGCACACGGAATAAACCTCAACCTAATATTCTAGTTTCTTTACCACCTTCTCAACCTGTGCTTCCTCAAGCACCTAGATTTCCATCTAACTTTAAGGAGTATGACTTATTAGAACAGTTACGTGCTACTCTTGCTAAGATATCTTTATGGGAATTACTTCAAACTTCCCCAACATATCATGAGGCATTGCAAAAAGGCTTTATCTACTCTTTTTGCTTCACCTCCTAATCAAGAGAACATTAATTCCTTTTTGGAATACATGCATACAATTCCTTCTATACCTCCTATTTTGTTTACTGATGGTGATTTACCTTCCGTTGAGGTGCAAAATCAATATGATGCTCTTATGGTTGTTGTTTCTATTAATCAGAGTATCATTCACAAAATGTTAATTAACAATGGATTTGGGCTTAATGTTTGTAGCATGGATATGCTTAAGGAAATTAAGGCTGATCTTACAACTATTCAACCTGATAATGTCCCTATTCATGGATTTGACAATATTGCAAAGAGAACTTTGGGTATTATTACCTTAGATGTTAAAGTTGGTCTGGTTATACTTAATACACCTATTCATGTTATGCATGGACCTCTCAATTAAAACCTTCTTTTAGGTAGACCTTGGTTACATACTAAGCATACATTTCCTTCTACTCTTCATGACAAGGTTAGGTTCATTTATAAAAAATTGATGTATACATTACATGCGGATGATGTGCTGAATCCTTGCTTAAATGCAAAATATGTTAAAGTTTCTGAGCCTCTCCAACCAAGAAATATGAGATTAAACAAACTGAAGCCCCATCTTCTTCTTTGACTGAGGATGATTAGGGATCATTGGACTTTAATTATTCTTTCATTGGAGAATATAAAGTCTCTGATTTTGAATTCATGAAACAACAAAGTGAATTTGAAAAATAAGTCTTTACTCCTTCCCCTCTTTTTGAGGAATTTAAAAGTAACTTTGTTTTTGCCTCGATTGAAGAAACAATTGAAACAATAAAACCTAATTGCTATGATATCATGACATATGTCACTCCTTATACTCTATTTGATATGGCCGATAGATATGGTTCTGGTTATCATCTAATCATGAAATTAGGATTTAATGGGAAAGGATGTGGTAAATACGAGCAAGGTATACAAGTACCTTTGGATAAAAAAATTTATGATTATATATATGGATTGGGGTTAAATCCTTACAAACAACCATCAGATTTTCCTCTCAATGTTAATCATATCTATGGTGGACATTTGAAGTTGGTTAACCCGCTCATCCTTGACATTAATCAAAGACCTACCTTGGATGTTTTTCCTGAAGATGAATCCTTAGCAGATTTTTTAGGGGCTTATGAGGATTTACCTATGTTTCATCACAAACGACGGAAGCCTTATTGTTTAAGTACAAAAGCTTATTTTGGAGAACATCATGAACAAAATATTTCTTCTTTATCAATGGATTCTTTGATACAAAGTGATTTGTTAATAACTAAGACTGTTGAGATTCAAATGGATGAAAATGATTCTAAAAAGATGATAAAAATTGGGAAATGTTTGAATCAAGATGAATGTGATCAGTTGGTTTCCCTTTTACTTGAATTTAAGGACATTTTTTCTTGGACATATTCAGATATGCCAGGTATAGATTCTAAGATTGTTACTCATAATATTGTTCTCAAACTAGATGTTAAACCTGGGAAGAAGAAAATTTGAAAGATAAATATGTGAATTGCTTTATTAGTTTAGGCTGAAATTGAAAGCTTATTGGATGCTAGATTCATCTACTCTATTGATTACTCAGATTGGATTTCAAATATTGTGCCTATTTCAAAAGGAGAAAACAAGATAAGGATGTGTATTGACTTTAGAGATTTAAATAAAGCATCCTTAAAAGATGATTTGCCATTGCCTAATATTGATATGATTATGGATTTGACAGCGGTTCATGCTTTATTATCTTTTATGGATGGCTTTTCTGGCTATAATCAAATTTTTATCCCTCTTGAAAATCAATTTAAGATCGTATTTATAACACCTTGGGGAACATTTTGTTAGGTCATGATGCCTTTTGGATTAAAAAATGTGGGAGAAACTTATCAACGGGCTATGACCTTGATTTTTCATGATTCCATTCATAAGATTCTTGAGGATTATGTGGATGATATCTTGGTGAAATCTATACAAAGAGAAGATCATGTTATTATTTTACGATAGATATTTGAAAGGATTAGAAGTTACAACATGAGGTTGAATCTTAAGAAATGTGTCTTTGGAGTTGATTCTAGTAAATTATTAGGATTTATAATCTCTAAGTGAGGCATAGAGGTATATACTGAAAAGATTGAAGCTATTATTAATATGCCTCCTCCTAAGAATATTTCTCAGTTACAAAGTTTACAAGGAAAAATCTAAGCTATTCGTCACTTTGTTTCCAACTTAGCTGATAGAACTGTTCCTTTTACTGCCTTGCTTATAAAGGATACCACTTTCTCTTGGAATGATGAATGTAAACAATCCTTTGATAAATTTAAGGAGTATCTCACCAATCCTCCTATTTTGCAACCCACTCAATTTGATAAACCCTTTCATCTATATACTTCAACCACTTTGAAAGTGGTAAGTGCATTATTAGCTTAGTATGATAGTGAAGGTAAGGAAAGACTAGTGTACTACATTAGTTGAACTTTACTTGATTACGAAACATGATACATAGATTTGGAAAGACAATGCTTAGTTGTAGTTTATGCTTGTTAGAAACTTAGGAACTATCTCTTAAATGTTGAAGTCAATGTGATTGTTAAATTTGATCCTTTGAAACATATTTTCTCAAAAACTGATCTCTTTGGTCGTTTGGCAAAGTGGGTGATGTTACTTATAGAATCTAATCTTAATTTAATTTCTCAAAAGTTGATAAAAGGACAAGCTTTAATAGATCATTTGGCTGAAGCTCCTTGTCCTCATTCCGATACATGTGTTACTATGATAGAATTCCCCGATGAAAAAATTCTAGCTATTAAACATGATGATGTTTGGGAGTTATATTTTGATGGATCTAGATGTAAGACATGTTCTGGTGTTTGTATTATCTTGATCCCTCTATCATATAAATTGAGTTTTCCTTGTACTAACAATATTGCAGAGTATGAAGCTCTTATAGCTGGCTTACGAGCTGCTTCATCCCTTAACATTAAAAATTTGGGAATTTATGGAGATTTGCAATTGATTGTAGAATAGATTATAGGAGGTTATCCAACTAAGAATAATAAAATGACACAATATAGAGATTTGGCTCTTGACGTGCTTTCATAGTTCTCTTCTTATATGATTCAAACTTTACCTAGGAAAGATAATTGACATGCAAATGCCATGGCAAGCACAACCTCTTTGGTTTGTCTTGAGAATAATGCTGAAAAATTTCAATTTACTATACAAACTTTTAAAAAACCTATAATTTCTAAGAAGGTTACCTTTGATTGTTTCAATTTTCCTTTGGATGAATGGTATTCTCATATCTTTCATTTCTTGAAAGATGGTACTTTTCCTGAATCAGCAACAAGGACCATGTGTAATCATGTTAGGAAGCTTGTAGCGCATTATATCATTTTAGGATACACTCTTTACAAATTCTCTTATGAGGGTTTACTATTAAGATGTCTTGGTAGAACTGAAATCCCAGTAGCTTTGGTAGAAGTTCATTCTGGTTCTTGCGGGGGCCATTTTGGTGGAAAATATCTAGTCAATAAACTTCTTAGAATGGGATATTATTGGAAAACAATGGAACATGATTTTTTTCTGTTGGTTGAGAAGTGTCCTCAATGTCAGTAAAATAGTAATTTGTTTCTTGCTCCTACTCATGAGCTTTGTAATCAAGTTTCTTCACGACCTGTTAGTATTTAGGGTTTTGACCTTATTGGAAAAATCTCACCAACTTCTTCTCAAGGACATATGTATATGCTGACTGCTATAGATTACTTTACAAAGTGGGTGGAAGCTGTCCCTCTTTGTTCAACAATTGTGGATGTTATTTGTGATTTCATCCTTAACAATATTATAAATGATTTAGTATTCCTTCGATGATAGTTTCAGATAATGGTACCTCTTTTAAGAATAAAGAAGTCACAAAATTCTTGGAGAAATATCAAATTCAACATAGATTTTTGACTCCGTACTATCCTCAATCTAATGGTCAAGCTGAAGCATCAAATAAAATCATTGAACAAATTTGAAGAAAAATAGTTAATAAGCATGCGAAAGATTGGCATACCCAACTTACCTATGCTTTATGGGCTTATAGGACTAGTTTTTATACTACCATGGGTACTTCACCTTACAATCTTGTTTACAGTACTAATGCTATTATGCCTTTGGAATTAAAGATACCTTCTTTACATTATTTTTTTCATGGGATAATAAAAAAGGATACATTTCGAGAACAACAATTATAAGAATTGGAAATGTTAGATGAATGATGAATAAATGCTTTGGAACATATAAAAGATTATCATAAATCACTTTAGAAGTAGTATAATTATAAAGTAATTGAACAATCAATTTTAGTGGGTGATTTAGTATTATATGAGATTCAAAGAAATGTGAATTCTTTACCAAGTGAAAAAGGAAAGTTTAGCCCTAATTGGCTTGGACCTTTTGTTGTAATTAAGGACTTTAGTTCAAGTGCTTATAAAATTGCTGATATGGATGGTGTTTCTTTTAAGGAACCTATCAATATTATGCATCTCAAATGTTATTATCCCTAATTTATCTTTCTTTCCATGTGTATTTATGTATTCCTTATAAAATAATTATGTTATTTTATAGGTTATGTGGTTTTAGAAAATTACATTTATATAAATTTATACACATTCTTTCTTTCTATTAAGTTTTATGTTATTGATGAAAATATAGTAATCAAACACATAAATAACTAGTAGAGAAAGTTTTTCATTTATAAAATCTTCTGAGTTTTGATACATATGTGCCACAAGGCTCTATCTATCACTTTGTCCATCTCTATGCTCTGATGGTTGATGAATCCCAGATCTCTCTGATATATGATAAGAGGATGTAGATTTGTGTTCGGTAGTTTGTGAGTGGCTCCTTGATATGATCATATCATACATGTTCTCCTAGGCTCTCTATAAGTCCACCATTAGTTTCTCTTCTCTCTCTCTACACAACCTCAACTCTCGCTAGACACATGCAAAGATATCGACATGTCTACCAGGATCTCTATGACCAATAGGAGACTCTCACTCACTAGTTTGTAGTTGGTAGGATATACATGTATCCTTTAGAACCTCAGATACAAAACTCCTCCACTTTGCCATGCTAGCTGCAGAATGAAACCATATTTATCTTTTAGTGCTTTTTCTTCCTCAAACTAAGTTAAAATTTTCAAATCAAATGGATGTGTTTTACCTGGATCTCCCTCCTGGGCATCACTGAAGGATCCAGATGGTGGGGGCATGGAGTGACTTCTCTCTCCACACTCACTGTGTCTAGATCTTAGAGGTGGTGTCTCTGTATGGGCATGTGGAGGTCATCATGATCTTAGTGGTGATGCATGAAAAATATGCACATCTGAACCTGTACTACTAGCTAGGGGCATCTCCTCTTCTCTCTTAGCTGGTCTATCCTCTACTCTCTCCTCCTCCATGGCTTCTCCCTTAGAGATGGGCTCCTCCTCATATCTATGATCCTCATCCTTCTCTGATGTTCCACCATCTTGGTGTGTCCTCTTTGAAAATCTTGGATCATCGGTGGGATAGTCATTAAGGAAGATGTAGTGGGTTCCCTTCAGACTCGAGTATCTAATGTAGTCTCAGCTAATGATTGAATAGGCCACATCTGGTGATATCTCTATATCCTCTATCTCATATGTATTACTATGTACAATGTTAGCTACCAATGGTTGATGTATGGCATTGAGTCTTTGATAATATTTTGTTAGATGTGCATATTGAGGTACTGCTTTAGGGACCCCCTGTACTAGGCCAAACTATCTCATCACTTGATCATAGTAGTATGGCATCATTGTATGAATTTGATGACCCTCTAGTAGCTTGTGCTACTATGAGTGCCTCATCTAGTGTCATGTATCTTGCCACTCTGTCATGTGGTAGTAGGGTCTCCATATCAAATCTATGCCTAGAATACGGTCTAGACATACCCTCTAATAGAGGATATCTCTGTATTGCCAGAAATCTCTTAGTGGATAAGAAAAGCCTCTTAGTGTGTTAGCATCCACCATCATAGGAACACCCTGTGGTCATGTAAAAGTGAAGTACTCAAAAAACCAAATTTGCAAAAGTGTACATATCGTGAGACTCTCTCATTGATTCCCACAACCTGACATAGATCATGGTATAAGTGGGCTAGCATGCTATGGGCCCACGTGAAGATAGTCCTATCACTCTCCATCCTGTGTACAATATGGGTAAAATATGTTGAAAATATTGAACCCTTTGTGTTGGGTACTACAACCAAGGATAGTATACATAGCATCACTCTCCGTACCAAGGGTGTAGGGCCTGCTAGTATGACTAATAGAGTGATCTGAGCTTCTTGGGTTCACATTTTTAGAACATGTCCCAAGTAATACTCTTCATCTGTGTGGATATCCTCAAGACCATGCTGTACTCTCAGTCTAACAGGCTTGCCTCAGACTATAAGTCGTAGGATCCTGTATACATCCTCTAGTGTCAGTGGTCTCACTAGAGGGAAGATGAAAGGAGCATACATCCTCATCCCACCTCTCTATGAGAGCTGATAACATGGCTTAGTGGAGTTTGATCTATGGTAGGACTATTACCTAGTATAGTCCTACATCTTTCAATAACTATATCTCATCCCCACTCAGCTCAAACAATCTCTCTCTAATAACCACTAGTAACTCTCCAAAGGGATGCTCTCGGAGACAAACCAAGTCCTATAAGCACAAATAAACATCATATCAGCATTATAGAACAAAAAATATGTAAATCCAACTTGAATAGGTCAATTTTGATCTCAATTAGGTCAAGGTCGACCTTCTTGGGTCAAGGTCGACCTTCCTAGGTCAGGGTCAACCTTTTTGGGTCAAGGTCGACCTCATTCCAGAAAAGGTGAAGACCTTCCAGTTCATGTCAAACTTTCTAGGTCAAGGTTGACATAATTGGGTCAGGGTCAACCTTTAATACAAAAAAGAAGAAATTGATAAGTACAAAAATCAATAACAACAAACTCACCTCGGGAAGTGGTCATTCGATAGCCATGCACTGTCTTAGGAGCTCCATACATGTCACTCAAAGTTCTTCTCTTCTTGGCTTTATTCTTTCTCTCTCCAAATCTACAAATGGTAAGAATGAGTAAGTATGAGTTCTCTTTCCTTATTTATAATCAAAATTAGGTTTTTCGTTAGGGTTTACTTGTGTTAAACTTGAATTTCCCTTCATATGCATTTAGATAGACATTCACTCTTTTCATCATAGCTTGAGTTTGGTAACTCTATTTTCAATGTCGTCA
Source organism: Chamaecyparis obtusa (assembly GCA_027943335.1). Classification (NCBI taxonomy): domain Eukaryota; kingdom Viridiplantae; phylum Streptophyta; class Pinopsida; order Cupressales; family Cupressaceae; genus Chamaecyparis; species Chamaecyparis obtusa. The sequence goes on from BSBK01000537.1 coordinate 3,598,664, forward strand.
GTGGTGTTGGAATCATGATTTAGATACTTAACCCCTTGAATCAGTTTAGAAAGGTTTTGAATCCTTCTAATTGGTTTACGAAAATACTTTCTCAACAAAATGCATATCCAGTGTATAAGGTTATCCTTATCACCCTATTTCACCCTTCAAAAGTCGAATGCCAAAATAGGGGGGGCATAAGGGGTTCTATGCACTTCTCAATTTCATTCTAGTGAGTCTTATGTGATTTATGGATTTTCATTAACCTTGTGTGCTGTAGGATCTCTACATTGAGGACTTCGCTATATCCTTTTTATTTACTATGATATTTTCTTACTTTAGCTTGCATATTCATGTACTATCATCTCTAAGATAAAGTGAGGGATAAATGTATCATCTTAAAATGGAAGGACTTCCATCTTGATAGGTTTAGCACCCTCATTTAGTATATTTTTCATGATAGATTTGCATTTAGGATGCATTTTCACTTGGCTCTTCATTTCTAGGTGAAATTAGGGTTAGGATCCTGAGGATTCTTCTTGATTTCCCTTCTCTATGGCTCTATTTTCTAGGTACAATTTAGGTATTGTTCCTCCTATTCCTCATCACATTCATTCTAGGTCTTTGTGCCCTTTTACAACACTCTACCATGTTTTCTCATCATTCCAAGTCTCTGGTCGACCCCGAGACTTACCTATTTTCAAAGTTGACTGGGCTTGAACCTTTGGGTTAGGGTCAAGGTCGACCCTAACCTGGGTCAAGGTCGACCCTAACCTATGTCAAGGTCAAGGTCAAGGTTGACCTTGAACCCTATTGGGTTTTGGTCCCCCTTTTCAAATTGTGCTCACAGCAGGCCTTGGAATTAATGTCGGGCCTCCAGATCCAAATGCGGAAGGGTTTTAATTTAAAATTCATTTAATTATTTTCCCTCCTTAGTTGGTTATTGTGATTGGACCATAATTTGGGAAAATTTGAATTATGGGCCCTTACATTACTTGAGGAGCCTTGCTTCTAAATATGTATATAAGCACTCTCTTTTACATTCATTTTCACCAAGTATCCATCAAGTGGACACACAATCGATTGAAGCAAGCAAGTGATGGTGAAGTGATGATGCAAGGTTGCAAGAGGATGATATAGAAGATCAAGATATTTTTAATATCAATAATTTTTGTGGACAAACCATTGTGGACATTCTGTTGGAGCAAGAAAGATCCCTTCTTCCTTGATCCTCCATTTTCAACATCCAAGCATTCAAAGATACAATCATGGGGTAGCAATTACGGATTATGAGTTTGGTAGGATTAATTTAGCCTTGGGGGCTTGGTATGATTTCTTTATCATATTCAAATCTCTGCATTTCTTTGTCATATTAATTCAAGCTAGGGTTTTTAATCTAGAGGATTAGATTTTGGCATTGCACATTTAATACACACACATATTCTATTACATTCAACTATTTGTGGAGGTGGAGATCACCAAAATGGGGGTTTGACTAAGGAAAAATACTATATAGCCACCCCAAAACACCATTTTTAGATATCTATAGTCATTTTTTCGGGAGTTACATGGAAGATCTGAGTACCCTTTTCGAAAAACTTCTGGAATTGGTGAACAAAATTTCTGTCAGAGTAGTGTAGGTCAAGGTAAACATAAAGGGGTAAGATTGTGCCCTAGGGAAAGATTGTGCCCCCATATTTGGGTCAAGGTCAACCTTTCTTAGAAAGACATAAGGTTTCTAGGTTTTTCCTATCTCTGTGTTTCCAAGCCTGATCCAATTGCAGAATTTCCTAAAACTAAGTACAAACACCAGAGAACATGTATTTCCAAATCAACTTTATTATGAGGTATGTATTTCATCTTATCTAATTTCAATATTCTTTACAATAATTTTTAAATTTACATTAATTTATCATTTCAATTTATATGTTTTGTGGTAAATGTTGGTTTAGGATCTCTATTAGGTGCATTGTTAAAACCCTACCTATCCATCACATTTTTCCACACTACAAATATAATTATCGATCATGGGCTCAACATCTAGAGTATGAGAATGTCTTTATCTTTTGAAAGATATGTAAGAAACATGGATACCTTAGTAATGTTTGGAGATTCGAGAAGGGTGAGAATCAACAACAAATGGATTTAGAAGAAAAGAATGGTATGAATGATAATGTGATGCCTCTTTCCTTTCTCCCTTTAGCTAGATATAAAGAGGAATCCCTCCACTTAAGAAAGAATAAGAAGGTTGATGATCTAGAAGCTTCTACCTCTATGATTCATCGAAACCATTCACCTGATTAGGAAGCTAGGGAAATACCCTAAAAAAATGTTGATCTTTATGTCCAGAACAATCTAGATAATAAGGATAAGGGTTACACAAATGAATATATTATAAAGAAAAGGACTTTGGAGGTGGATGAAAAATCAACCTCACAATTTACAGAATCACTAGAAGAATAACAAGGAGAGATAACAAATAGGATGGTTGTGGACCTCAATATTTCAAATGAAGAAGTAGGGAATTAAATTGGTGTTTCCTCTATATGTCTTTACCCAATTGGGTTTGTAGGATTGATGGATATAAGAGGATAAAGATTGAATGAAAATTTCCAGAATGATAAAGAAAATTTTGATCCTTTAGCTACCCTAAGATCTACTAACCAACTTATCCTTACTTGGGTTTTTCCTCTACTCCTCCACATTCTTGTAAGGTAGGGTTTGATGAAGATGGTAAGGATTATGAGTGGAAAGTGGTGAGAGAAAAAGGTAAAAATAAGAAGAAACCAGTTGCTGGATGTGACCTTAAACTTGGAAGTCAAACATAGAAAGAAAATAGAGAAAAATAAATAGAGAAGGATGTAGTGATTGGTAAATAGAGAATGATTGATGGATTTTTTGATATCCAAAAGAAAAATAAATGAAAGGTACACTCTTTGTTGGAAATTTGGCTAAGTAGGATATCATAATGTTGTCATTATGGAAACATATACTTAGCATTAAGAAAACATGATCGAAGGAAAAAGTTCTGTATGAGTGCACTTGAAAATTGTCTAAATATAACAGTGATTACCAGTCTTCACAGAGATAGTTTTTGGTTTGCGATGCTCACAGAAGTAGGTTCAGTGCATGGAAACTTGAACATAGATCATTCTATGTAGATCAAAGCTACATCTGAGAGTGCAAGTCTATACCACATGTACAAAAGAAGATATTAATGTTTTACAAAGACAATGTTGAGCCGACCAGATTATAAAAGAAGACAAAATATGATTATATTGAGTTAAGGGATTATTTTTTTTTATCAAAATAATGACTTAACTAATTAGGGATGACATCGTATATGTTAACCCTAAGGAAGCATAGAATGAATTTATATTTTGAGGAGAGTATAATATATTGTAAGCCAACAAGAATTTATTTTGTACTAGCTTGTATATAAGTAATAATAATGTAAAGAGAAGTATTAAGAACTATGATAAAAATTGTAATAAGTTGATATATGATGCAGAATTGTATGTTGTAAGAAGAAAGGAAGCTAGTACTATATATGAGAATGAAGAGCCTACAAAGCTAGATCATAATAATAAAGTTATTCGATAGCAGTAAAAGGTTTTTGTATCTTACCTTTGTATCTAAAGCTATCATTGTATATTGCATGTTTGGGTAGTGAGCTCATCTTGCAAACATCTTGTTTTGTAATAGAAAATCCTAATAGGGTTGAGGCTTCTAACAAGGCTTAAAGTCCTTTAACCAGGATAGAGACAATATATGTATGCAATAGACTCCTAATAGGGTCAACATCCTTAACCAGATGCTTTTTATTAGTGGATTCATTGTATGTATCATCCCCACCAAGGTTTTCCATTGGCCAGGGTTTCCTCAAGAACAAACACGATGTTATGAGTTCATTCATTTTATTGTTATGTTTGTTACTCATTTTACTTAGTTTATTTTCTTATGCAAGCTTCAATTTAATTTCATATATCCATAATTGGGAAACCGTAAAAGTTTGTGAAATACTGATTCACCCCCCTCTCAGTATTTCCTATTTCCAACAATTGGTATCAGAGCTTAGTTACTCATAAAAAAGTTATTCAGAGAAAGCCTAACAACTTGAGTAAGATCTCTATGGATATGGATAAGTTGTAAAAAAATCTTGATGAAGCTCTTGAACAGATTGATATTCTTACTGAAGAAAGAGACACACTAAAGGAGAAATATGATAATATGAAAGACTACATTGAGAAAAATAAAGAAAAGATAGAAGATCTAAAATCAAAGAAATAACCTACAAGTCAAGTCAAGGACTATGAGGAAGTTTCAAAACTGAAGAAAGAAAAAGAGATCCTTAAACATGAACTAAATATTGTATATATAAAATTAAGCTTGAAAGATGATAACAAAAAAGATGAGTGAAATATAAAAATATAGATCTAATATGTGAACTTACCAAAGTGACATCTGAACTTGAGACTACAAAAGTGAAGTATGCTGTGTTAATATGATTTAGAACAACAAAGAGGGGGGGTGAATCAGTTGTTCTCAAGTCCTAATGTATAAAATAACTTAAAAAACTTTTCTTTAAATCAGATCAAGCAACCAAAACAAAATTGGTCATCACTGATTCAATAATAGAAACATATAACACTGCACTCCACTACCTAGCTGTAACTAACTTGTAAAACATAGAAATGTTCAAACCAAAACATTCACACAAGTATTGACACTAGGATTTATAGTGGAAACCCAATATGGGAAAAACCACTTTGTAACATTCTACTATTATTTTCACTCTTCTGAAGTGAGCTCAGTTAAAAGCCAACCCTATCAAAGGTTACAATACACACTGTCAGGTGTGACCTGGTTAAAGGATTTCAATCACCCTATTAAAAGTGAGCCTTGTTATAGGACTTACATACACTCCATTAGAATGCAACCTTGTTCAAAGGATTTAACATATGACTATTAGGTCAACCTCTGTTAAAAGGATTTTGACTGTTACAATGGTTAGAAAGTAGCAGTAGTATTGATCTGAAAAACATACAACTCACTTTGCAAATATCAGATCCAATTCCGTACACAAATGCTGGTTTATTGACTTTGAAACTTTTCCATCTCCATCTTTGATCTACTCGAAACTTTTCTTAAAGAAATCACCACACTCCTCCTTTAACCTTTTTGCTTATACAATCAATAAAACTTACTATTCTTCTAGCATCTACTTCACCCATGCATACTCATACCTAATGTTTAGGTTCCCTTAATACTTTTCTCTGTTAGGTTAACTTATCTTTTGCTTCTTAATCTCCTTCGTAGATCTTAGGGTTAGGTTAGATTCATTGAATCTACCTGCTTCATGTTCTTTGTCTCCTCTTCTAGAATCATCTCAAATCTCATAAAGATTTACAATAAAATGTTTTACAAAGCATTAAATGCTTCCATACAATCAATAAATAAAGTCAACACATTTTACATAATCCAAGAATTCAACAATGTCGGCTCCAAATCTGAATTCTCTTCAAATATAAAAATGCTGATGCTCGGTCAATACTGTGATCATCCACTCGGTCTTCATGTAAAACACTCGGTCACTACTAAAACTGTTTCCTTGGCATATACTATCTTCCTCGGCAATTAACTAATACTCGGTTGACACTAGATATTTACTCAGCATACACTAACTTGGTCGACACTAACATAACTCGGCTTAAACATGATTTCTTCATTTTTTCTCAGTTAAGCCTACCAGTTTAGTCCTCAATCTTTACTAAGATAAACAATACATTATCCCATCATTGTACAACATAGTCAAGTAAACTTTGCAGTATCAAGATAACTCAACCTTTCCCTAGGTGCTATTGTTACCATCCTTTCTTTCCCTTCTCACAATAGATATAGTACTTTCCTAAGTAGCAATAGTCTTACTAGTTAAGGTTTGACATCAATGACAATACAAAAATTGCTTCAATTGCAGTTTCCAACAATCTCCCTCTTTGGCATTGATGGCAACACCATATGATATCACCTGATAACACATGGATTACCAACCAATCCAAAAACTTATCTATCCATTAGAGAAAATTTATAATATCCTTATCTTCATACTGATTCAAAATCTATAAATCTCACTTCTGTGACCGTCAGAAGTATCTAGATCTTCCTCTATCCTAATCTTTCATTTCTATTCATCATCCCTACTCTTCAGTTCATGTGTTATAGTATCATTTCAGTTCAATCTCCCTCTTTGACAAAAATGCCAAAGCAACAACTAAAACTTACATCCAATAGATGTAGATATATTTGTGCAACTCAGTGTTTCTCCCTTTGTCATCTTGCTTATAACTAATTAGTTGTCTTTTCTTCTTCTTCATAGCTCTAGGACAGTCCTAAAGTGTGACAATCTTATGTATCAATTTGTCAATTATTCTGCTATAGCATATTTGATACAGTGCTCCTAGCTTGACTAGGCAGCCTCAGTTAAGGGAAGGACCCCTAATTGACATCTCAAATACTCATGAGCTTCCTTAGGTAAAGCTTTAGTGAATATGTCTACCAGTTGCTCTTTTGTATTCACATATTCCATTCAGACTTCCTTGTCTAGTACCAATTCCCTCAAATAGTGATACTTTATTGCTATATGCTTGGCCTTAGTGTGCATCATTGGATTCTTATAAATATTGATGGCACTTGTGTTGTCACAGAAAATAACAACAGGTTCAGTGATTTCTTCTTTCATGCCAATCAACAACTGTTTTATCTATATTAAATTTGAACAGTTTACTGCAGCAACAACATACTCGGCTTCAAAAGTAGATTGGGAAATGCAATTTTGTTTCTTGCTTGTCTAGGAGACTAATCTCTATCCAAGAAAGAAAGCTCCACAACTAGTGCTCTTTTTGTCATCTACATTTCCTACCCAATCAACATTAGTGTATACTCTAAGTTCAAATTTGTCATTCTTCTTGTAGTATAACCCATAGTCAGCAGTTCCTTTTAGGTATCTCATGATTCTTTTCACCACCATCATGTGTGTTTCCTTAGGATTGGCAGAGAATCTTGCCACAATCCCAACAACTAGTGCAATATCTGGTCTACTATGTACAACATACTACAATTTTCCAATCATGGATCTGTACAAAGTCTGGTTAACTTCTGCAGCATCATCATTCTTAGATAACTTTTGTCTAGTAACCATAGGAGTTCCCACTGGTCTAGCATCTTCCATTCCAAAGGTTTTCAGTATTTCATTAACATACTTAGACCGTGTAATGAAAATTCCTTTCTTCATCTGATATACTTGTAAACCAACAAAGAATTTGATCTCACCAAACATACTCATTTCAAATTTAGTTTGCATTTATTTTGAAAAAATTTTACACAATGCATCTTGTCCACCAAAAATAATGTCATCAACAAAAATTTTGGCCAATAGAATACCTTTACCTTCTTCATCTTTCATGTACAGATTGCTTGTGTCATTTGTTCAGGAAAATCCAATCTGCATCAGATAGTTATGCAACCTCTCATACCATGCTCTAGGAGCTTGTTTCAATCCATACAATGCTTTGTTCAGTTTGCATACCATGTGTCTTTTGTTTGGATCAATAAAACCTTCTGGCTATTCTATGTAAACTTCTTCTTCTAGTACACCATTTAAAAATGTAGACTTGACATCCATTTGATATACCTTGAAATCTTTATAAGCAGCATATGCAAGTAGAGTTCTTAATCCTTCCAATCTAGCTACAGGGGCAAATGTCTCCCCATAATCTATTCCTTCTTCTTGTGTGTAACCTTTGCATACCAGCCTAGCTTTGTTCCTAGTGATTTCACCCTTTTCATTCAACTTGTTTTGAAACACCCACTTTGTTCCTATAACATTCTTATCTGCAGGTCTCAGCACTAGAGTCCAGGTTTCATTCTTCTCAATCTGGTCAATCTCTTCATTCATTTCTTGTATCCAATCTTCATTTTCTAATGCCTCTTTAGTTGTCTTAGGTTCAAACACACATAGTAAGCATGTTGGATCCTTGGTTTTGCTTCTGGTCTGAATTCCAGTGTCTTTATCTCCAATTATTTGTTCAGGCTTGTGATGTCTTCTTACATATTTTGCCAAAATAGGTTCAACATTTTTCTCCTCTATTTCATCAGGTTCCCAAACAAGATTGTTAGATTTACCTTCTGAATGCTCGGCAACCTCTTCCTGATACTTGATAGCATTGTCTTGTAGCATGAAATGTTCTTGTTCTCTCTTGGCACTATTTTCCTGATGCTCGACAATCATTTCTTGTCGCTTGACATTGTTTGCGTGAGACTCGACATTAGGTGCAAGTCTGTTACCCACCTCTTCTATTTCCTCAATGTACATAAAAGATCTATAATCTTCTAGTTCTCTTTTGTTGTTGGCTTCATTTCTTTCTGCATACTCATCAATTTTTACATTCACACTTTCCACAATTTTGTTAGTGTTAGAGTTTAAACACTTATAAGCTTTACTTTTTGTGGAGTAGCCTAGGAATATGCCTTCATCACTTTTGGCATCAAACTTTCCATTCCTATTGTCTTTCAATAAGTAACACTTGCTTCCAAAGATTCTAAAGTATTTAACACTCGGTGCATGCCCATACCATAATTCATAGGGTGTCAAATTTTTAGCTTTCTTGATCTATACCTGGTTAAGAGTGCAAATAGCTATACTTATAGCTTCTTTCTAGTATTTTTGTACCACATTATTTTCAATCAATAATGTCCTTGCACAGTCCAAAATGGATCTGTTCCTTCTTTCTGCTATACCATTATGTGGAGGTGTCCTAGGTGCAGACATCTTGTTGGAAATATAGATGCAGTAACTGAGAGGGGGGCGGGGGGGGGTGAATCAGTTAACCACAAAAATATTACCACTGATCCCTTAAATATCTTAACAAATTATTTACTGTGCCACTCGGTAAATATACAGAGAAATGTTGAAAACTTGATCCTTGAAGTGTGTAATAATTAAACTGTTCTTAAGTATTCATCATTGATTAACATACATGAATAAAGAAAATAACATGAACACAAGAGACACCAGATTTACCATGGAAACCCAATATGGGAAAAACCACCAATGTAACTAGTTACTATTTTTCACTCTTCTGAAGTGATGCCCGGTTAGAAGCCAACCCAGTAAAAGGTTACAAAACACACTGTTAGGTGTGACCTTGTTAGAGGATTTAATCACCCTACTAGGAGTGGCCTTGTAAGAGGTCTTGAAACAATTCAATAGAACTGTTACCTTGTTAGAAGATTTACAAAATGGTTTTTAAAACAACTTGGTTAAGAGATTTTGATATCACTGCTACAATTGCTAGAGAGTAACAATGAAATAACCTGCAACTGAATTGCTGAATATAGATCTCTGTTCTGTTTCACTAGATACTTACTGATCAATTAAATCTTTGCCGCTCCTCAAGGATATCTGACCATCCTTCAAAATTCACACACACCTTTCTTCAAAAATGATTTCTACATGCTGTATATCTTTTATCCACCATTTGACCTTCTATATATATATGCCATTTCATAATCATTTATATTGACAAGTCGGCACTAATAATTATTGAAACAGTCAGCTGGGATAAACAAACTGTAATAACAAAATTCTTTGAAAGGGCCTACCTTGCTCGGTAAACATTAATCCTGAAAAGATTTCCTTCGGTGACCGAGAGAACTCGGTAACCACAGTGAATTCTGCAACATCCTTTGGAGACCGAGAGAGCTCGGTAACCACTAATTTCCTTCGATAACCGAGGAGGCTTGGTTAACATTGTTATCATGTCATGTTTCCTTTAGACACCTGAGAGAACTCGGTAGACACTAAAAACTGCCTAGCTGACCGACTGAGCTTGGTAGATACTGAGAACCGCTTAGCTGACCGACTGAACTCGGTAGATACTGAGAACCGCTTAGTTGACTGACTAAACTTGGTAGATACTAAGAACCACTTAGTTGACCAACTGAACTTGGTAGATACTGAGAATGATAATTGATATGACATTTGTGTGACATCAAAGACAACACATAGCTAATCCAACAATGTCCTTCAGACAATTGTATCCAACAATCTCCCTCTTTGGCATTGATGGCAACACAACATGTCATAGCACAATGAAATTTCACAGCTAAGCCAAGAGTAAGAAATATATCCTTAGCTTCATTCTGATTCCCATCATCTTCAAACTTCTTTCTTTGATCTTTCTCTAACTGAGAACTCTCCCTCTTAACTTCTCAAGTTATTCTTCTTAGAAATTTCTTGAAATGACAGCAAACTCTCCCTCTTTGACAACACATGCCAAAGACAACTTACACAATTTCGGTAAATATCAATGTACCTTATGTATTGATTCATATGCAATGATTCCTTGACTATGCTGCATCAACTAATTGATCTTCAACATGTTCTGGTTGATGCATCACTAAAACTTTATTTAGTGAACCTCGGATAGGGGAGTGACCCCTAACTTGCCTCTTAGATACAAGAATGCATCCTTAGGTAGTGGCTTGGTGAAGATATCTGCAATTTGTTCTTTTGTATGAATATATTCCAATCTGATTTCTTTGTCCTACACCAATTTTCTGACAAAGTGATATTTAATTGCAATGTGCTTGGTTTTGGAATGCATTACTGGATTCTTTGAAATATTTATTGCACTTGTATTATCACAAAACATAACAACTAGTTCTTTGATCTCAACCTTCATGCCTTCCAAAAGCTATTTAAACCATATAATATTATAGCAATTTACTGTTGCAGCAACATATTCTACTTCTGCTATGGATTGGGATGTGCAGTTTTGCTTTTTACTAGTCCAAGATACTAACCTCTTGCCAAGAAAAAATGAACCACCACTTGTACTCTTTCTGTCATCAATGTTTCCTGCCCAATCAGCATCAGTAAACACTTTTAAATCCAGATTGCCTCCAAATTTATACCACAAGCCATAATCTTCAGTTCCCCTTAAATACCTCAAGATTCTTTTGATTGCCATCATGTGATTTTCTCTAGGTTTAGCTAAGAATCTTGCCACTATTCCAACTGCTAAGGCAATATCAGGCCTTGTGTGTACTACATACTATAATTTTCTAATCATTGATTTGTATAAGGTCTGATCTACTTCTTTTGAATCATCATCTTTGGTAAGCTTTAGTCCAGTACACATGGGTGTACCAACTGGTTTTGAATCTTTCATACCAAATTTCTTAAGTATTTCCCTGATATATTTAGACTGAGTAATGTAGATACCATTTTTGTTCTACTGAATCTGAAGTCCAACAAAGAATTTTATCTGACCAAACATAGACATTTCAAATTCTTTGTTCATAAGCTCTAAAAATTCTTTGCACTGATCATCATTTCTTGTAAATACAGTATCATCCACAAATATTTCTGCCAAAACAATTTTGTTATCTGATCCTTCTTTGATGTATAAATTGCTGTTGTCATTAGCCCTTTTGAAATTAATCTGAGTAAGATAGTTATGTAATCTTTCATACCATGCTCTAGGAGCTTGTTTCAGACCATATAATGCTTTGTGTAATTTGTAGACCATATCCCTTTTGTCTGGATCAACAAAACCTTCAGGTTGCTCAATGTAGACTTCTTCCTCAAGAATACCATTGAGAAAAGAAGATTTGATATCCATCTGATATACCTTAAATCCTTTATGTGCTGCATATGCAAGTAAAGTCCTCACACCTTCTAATCTTGCAACAAGAGCAAAAGTCTCTCCATAATCTATTCCTTCTTCTTGAGAATATCCTTTACATACCAATCTTGCTTTGTTTCTTGATACTTGACCATCTTCATTCAATTTATTTCTGAATACCCATTTTGTCCCAATTACATTTTTGTCTTTAGGCCTAGGTACAAGAGTCCATGTCTTATTTTTCTCTATTTCCTCTATTTCTTCATTCATAACCTCAATCCAACTTTCATTTTCTAATGCATCTTTGACATTTTTAGGTTCAAAATCAGAAAATAAACATGTACCTTTTAGTTTACTTCTTGTCATAGTACCATCTAATTTGTTTCCAATAATCTGATCTAGTTTATGATGCCTTCTGACATACTTGGCTAATACAGGTTCCTTGCTTCTTGAATGAGTTACATTGTCATCTTCTTCATCTTTAGGTTCAGATTGCTCGGGCTCGGTAGATACTTGCTCGGTAGCTTCAGACTGAGACTCGGTACTTTGTGACTCGGTCTGAACTTCTTCTTGTGACTCGGTTATAGTACTGGGCTCGGTAGATGTAGTCTCCTTACATGTATCTGGCCATGTATTAGGTTTGATGTAAACAAATTTTCTGTAGTCCTCTGGTTCCTTTTTGCTTTCTTCTTCAATCTTTTCTGCAAACTCATCAATTCTCACATGTGCACTTTCTATGATTTTGTGAGTAGACAAATTTAGACATCTATATGCCTTACTTTTGCAAGAATATCCCAAAAATATTCCTTCATCACTTTTTACATCAAATTTTCCTTTTCTAGATTCTTTCAAGATGTAACGTTTACTACCAAATACTTTTAGGTAACTTACATTTGGTTTGTAGCCATACCATAGCTCATATGGAGTCTTGAATGTGTCTTTTCTCAGCTGTACTTGGTTCAAGGTATGAATTGTAGTGCTGATAGCTTCCTTCCAGTATTTCATAGCAATGTTCTTTTCAATCATTAGAGTCCTTGCATAGTCCATGATAGATCTATTCCTTCTTTCAGCTATTCCATTCTGCTCAGGAGTTCTCGGGGCTGATACCTATCTTTTGATTCCTCTTTCAATGCAGAAATTTTTGAATTCACGGGAGATGAATTCACCACCTCTGTCTGATCTCAAGCATTTTATTCTTTTTCCTGTTTCCTTTTCTACTCTTGCTAAATACCATTTGAACTTCTCAAATGCTTCAGACTTTTGTCTTAAATACATAATAGTCATCATTCTAGAATAATCATCAACAAAGACAATAAAGAATTTTTCTCCGGTATAGCTCTCAATTCCAATAGGTCCACATAAATTAGTATGCACAATTTCAAAAATATCTTCAGATTGATAGTTTTTACTTTTGAAACTAGACTTTCCCATTTTACCAATTTGACAATTCTTGCATAGACCAACATTAGGTTTCTTCAAAATAGGAATACCTCTTACTTTCTTTGCTTTTCTTGTTTGGACACCTAGCTGCAATATGATGAATTTCTTCACATGAAAAATAGATTAAGGGAGTTTTACCTTTGTATTTTCCTCTGCCTCTTGAATACTTCTTTGTAAGTAATGCTTCAATAACTTCAAGATCGCTATCAGAACTTTCCTCTGATTGTTCTTCACTTTCTGATTGGATTTTCTTCCCTTTCTTGAGTGAAAGTTTGGCCTCAAAAGCTGATTCAATATTTTTAAAAGTTGGAACATAGTTGTCATAGTTATCCAGTTCAAAGGCTGTCAATCTTCCAACTAAGGCATCCAAAGTTATATTGTGATTTTCTTCACATCTTCTTTCTTGAATAGTAGAAACTCTTATTGCATAAATAGGGAGTAATGTTTTAAGAACCTTAATTATAACTATTTCATCATCAATTTTCCTCCAGAAGCTCTGATTGCACTAACACTTGTCTTGATCCTTTCAACGTATTTTGCAATGTTTTCTTCTTCTCTCATTTTCATTTGATCAAACTGTCCTCTTAGGCTCTCTGCTTTGGCTCTCTTCACATTGTCATCACCGCCATAGATTTTCTTCAGCTTGTTCCACATTTCATGAGCAGTTGTGCAGTCTTTGATTTCATCAAATTCTTCATAGCTAAGAGCTGATGCAATGTCTATCATCATAGTGTTATGGTTCTTCTTCTTTGCAATGTCTTCAATAGTTAATGTGCCAGTAGGAATTGTATATTCTTGATCAATATATTTGCATCCTGAATCACCAATGGAAGCCAGATGTAATCTCATGAGACCTTGCCATGCTGAAAAGTTATTTCTGTTAAGCCTTGGAATTTCTCTTTTGTAAGACATCCTGATCTTTAGCTTAGGTCCTTGAAACCCTTCCTGCAAGCACCAAAAGCTCTGATACCAATTGTTGGAAATATAGATGCAGTAAATGAGAGGGTGGGGGGGGGGGGGTGAATCAGTTAACCACAAAAATATTACCACTGATCCCTTAAATATCTTAACAAATTATTTACTATGCCACTCGGTAAATATATAGAGAAATGCTGAAAACTTGATCCTTGAAGTGTGTAATAATTAAACTGTTCTTAAGCATTCATCACTGATTAACATACATGAATAAAGAAAATAACATGAACACAAGAGACACCAGATTTACCGTGGAAACCTAATATGGGAAAAACCACCAATGTAACTAGTTACTATTTTTCACTCTTCTGAAGTGATGCCCGGTTAGAAGCCAACCCAGTAAAAGGTTACAAAACACACTGTTAGGTGTGACCTTGTTAGAGGATTTAATCACCCTGCTAGGAGTGGCCTTGTAAGAGGTCTTGAAATAGTTCAATAGAACTATTACCTTGTTAGAGGATTTACAAAATGGTTGTTAAACCAACTCGGTTAAGAGATTTTGATATCACTGCTACAATTGCTAGAGAGTAACAATGAAATAACCTGCAACTGAATTGCTGAATATAGATCTCTGTTCTGTTTCACTAGATCCTTACTGATCAATTAAATTTGTGCTACTCCTCAAGGATATCTGACCATCCTTCAAAATTCGCACACACCTTTCTTCAAAAATGATTTCTGCATGCTGTATATCTTTTATCCACCATTTGACCTTCTATATATATATGCCATTTCATAATCATTTAGATTGACAAGTCGGCACTAATAATTATTGAAACAGTCGGCTGGGATAAACAAACTGTAATAAAAAAATTCTTTGAAAGGGCCTACCTTTCTTGGTAAACATTAATCCTGAAAAGATTTCCTTCGGTGACTGAGAGAACTCGGTAACCATAACAAATTCTGCAACATCCTTTGGAGACAGAGAGAGCTCGATAACCACTAATTTCCTTCGATAATCAAGGAGGCTCAGTTAACACTGTTATCCTGTCATGTTTCCCTTAGATACCCGAGAGAACTCGGTAGACACTAAAAATTGCCTAGCTGACCGACTGAGCTTGGTAGATACTGAGAACCACTTAGCTGATCGACTGAACTCGATAGATACTAAGAACCGCTTAGCTGACTGACTAAACTTGGTAGATACAGAGAATCGCTTAGCTGACCAACTGAACTTGGTAGATACTGAGAATGATAATTGATATGACATTTGTGTGACATCAAAGACAACACATAGCTAATCCAACAATGTCCTTCAAACAATTGTATCGAACACATCTATCTTTTGATTCCTCTATCATTTAAAAAAATATTGAATTCATTTGATGTAAATTATCCACCTCAGTCAAATCTAAGACATTTTAGGTTCCTACCTGTCTCCTTCTCAACCTTATCCAAATACCATTTAAAAAATTGAAAAGCATCAGATTTTTCTTTTAGAAACATTACATGCATCATCCTGGTATGATCATCAACAAACAAGATAAAATATCTAGCTCCACAGTAACTTTGCATACCCATACGTCCACAAAGGTCAGTATGAACCAAATCTAAAATGTGTTTAGAAGTAAAGGTTTTGCTCTTGAAACTTGACTTGGTCATTTTTCCTAACTGGCATTCTTTGCACATCACATTCTTAGGTTCTTCAATCTAGGTAGGCCTCTTACTTTCTTCTTCTTACTTATCTCTACTAGATTGTCAAAGTTAACATGACATAGCCTCTTATGCCATAACCAAATGTCATCAAGTTGTGTAATGATACATATTTCTTTAGATAGGTCAAGATAGAACAAATTACCTCTAGTCTTGATGTAGGAGCATCCTGGGTGTAAGAGCAATCTTGCATCACCCAAAAATATTTCTATTTTTGTATTCAATAAGGGCTATTTTGTGCAGAGCTGCTATTTATGGAAAGTTACTATTTTTGGTAATTTTCATATGTGCTCAGAATGATCTGATTTCTTTCTTGGAGGTTCATTTTGGTCATATAAGTCTGCCAGTAAAGTTTCATTGCCATATCAAGTGTATATTGGAAGATATTGAAGATTTTCGGTTTTGGCAGCAGGGTACAGAAACTTTGAACTCAGTTTTGAAGGCTTTAGAGGCCCCGGATGAGGTCAAAAATTTGGGTGACGGGCGCTTGTGCCAGTCAAGCCTGTAGAGCGCTTCGTGGCATTTCTGAAATGGGGTTATAATAGCCGATCGGGTCAACTGGTGATGACTTATGGTCTTCGGAAGTTGGGCCACCTGAAATGGCGAAAAATAATTTTCTTCAAAATTTCTGTTCGGGTTTCAAAGGTTATCTTGAGCTGACTATGATGTAATAAAATGTAAAATAAAATAATTCTAAGTTTGGTCGGCCTTATTGGCTAAAATTCTGGAACCTTCCCAGGCGGTGGAAAATTGCCTATATAAGGAAGGCTGTATTATTGTCTTAGGCAGTTCAGAATAGTTCTGGGTAGTAGATCTGAGTAATAGTTCAAGGCTTTGTCCTACATAATATTGTAAGGGAATGCCCATGTGGCTTTGCATATTGTAATTCTGAAAGTTTGTAATTCCACATTTGTGGAGATAATAAGAAGCCAATTTTTTGTTCTTGCATATTGTTGTTGTTTCTCTATATCTGTAATGTGTTTGTGGTATTGAGGGGAGCAACCTTCGTCAAGTCTACTCATGACTTCCAATCAGTTCACTAGTAGCATCAAATATCTTAGCTTTCTTGTGATGAAATTCCACTCGGTAACTAATTCTATTCAGCTGAGAAACACTTAGCAAATTATAATTCAATCCTTCAACCCAATAAGCATTTTCACAAGAGATTTTATCAGTCAGTTTAATCAATCCTTTTCCTCTAACAAGACATGGTACATCATTACCAAATGTTACACTTTTACCTTTATAATGATGTAAGGTCTCAAACTTACTTTTGTCACTATTCATGTGATGTGAACAACCATTGTCTATAATCCATTTGTCATTCTTGTTCACATAGGAAATCAATGCAGTTTTCTCATCCTCATCAGATTCATCTTTCATTGAAACATAGACTACCTCAATTTCAAAATCATTACTATCAGTGTCAGTCTCTTCTTCAACAATGTAACAAGATTTCTTACCTTTTCCTTTACAGTCTTTGTACCTTCAGTAGCCTTTGTCATCTCTTCTGTCTTTGTGTCTGGTGTTTCTTTCTTCATCTTTATCCTTCCTGTCAAGACATCTAGCAGTTATATGACTGACTTTATTACATGCAAAACATATAATAGGGAGTTTACCTTTTTATTTTCCTTTTCCTCTTCTCAGTCTTCTAGCCATAAGAGCTTCTAGATCTTCAAGATCTTCATCAGTAGTGTCACTTTCACTTTCACTTTCTCTTTCACTTTCACTGGTGCATCTTTCTTTTTCTTTCTTAGGCTTGTTTAGAACTAATTGTGACTTAAAAGTAGATTCAACATTTCCAATACTACCAACAGTGAAATTATCATAATTAGACAGTTCAAAAGTAGTTAGTTTGCCAATCAAACCTTCCAAGGTAAGCACATTTCCAGAGTTACAACATATATAGGACGCAGAGTTCTTAGGAATTTTCCAATTACCGTCTCATCATCAATAGTTCCATTTGCTCCTCTAATAGCATTCACAACTTCTTTTATTCTACCACAATATTATGCAATGTTTTCATCTTCATTCATTCTCATTTCATCAAACTTACCTCTGAGACTCTTAGCTTTAGCTTTCAGCACATATAGATCACCACCATAGATCTTTGCAAGAGTGTCTCACATATCTTTAGCAGTTGTGCAGTCCTTAATATCCTCAAATTCTAGATAGCTTAGGGAAGATGCAGTTTCCATCATTGCTTGATTATGTTCTTTCTTAGCTCTCATTTCCTTGGCAGTCAAAGGTACAAAAGGTGTGACATAGTCATGCTCAATGTAGTATTTTGCAGAATCACCAATACCGGCCAGATGCAGCTTCATCAAGCTTTTCCATGCAGGGAAGTTTTCCTTGTTCATCTTCGGTACCTCCTTCTTATACATCTTGATCATTTGCTTCAAGTCCCTTTAAACTTGTTTTCTATAGACACCAATAAGAAACACAACTCTGATACCAATTGTTAATATGATTTAGAACAACAAAGAGGGGGGGGGGTGAATCAGTTGTTCTGAGGTCTTGATGTATAAAATAACTTCAAAAACTTTTCTTTAAATTAGATCATGCAACCAAAACAAACTCGGTCATCACTGATCCAATAATAGAAACATATAACACTGCAGTCCACTACCTAGCTGTAACTAACTTGTAAAACACAGAAATGTTCAAACCAAAACATTCACACAAGTATTGACACCAAGATTTATAGTGGAAACCCAATATGGGAAAAAATACTTTGTAACATGCTACTATTATTTTCACTCTTCTAAAGTGAGCTCGGTTAAAAGCCAACCTTGTCAAATGTTACAATACACACTGTCAAGTGTGACCCGATTAAAGGATTTCAACCACCTTGTTAAAAGTGAGCCTTGTTACAGGACTTACATACACTCCATTAGAATGCAACCTTGTTCAAAGGATTTAACATATGATTGTTAGGTCAACCTCTGTTAAAAAGATTTTGACTATTACAATTGTTAGAAAGTAGCAGCAGTATTGATTTGAAAAACATACAACTCACTTCTCAAATATTAGATCCAATTCTATACACAAATGCTACTTTACTGACTTTGAAACTTTTCCATCTCCATCTTTGATCTACTCAAAAATTTTCTTCAAGCAATCACCACAGTCCTCCTTTAGCCTTTTCACTTATACAGTCAATAAAACTTACTATTCTTCCAGCATATACTTCACCCATGCATACTCATACCTAATGTTTAGGTTCCCTTAATACTTTTCTTTATTAGGTTAACTTATCTTTTGCCGCTTAATCTCCTTCATAGATCTTCGGGTTAGGTTAGATTCATTGAATCTACTCACCTCATGTTCTTCGTCTCCTCTTCTAGAATCATCTCAAATCTCATAAAGATTTATAATAAAACATTTTACAAAGCATTAAATGCTTCCATACAATCAATAAGTAAAGTCAACACATTTTACATAATCCAAGAATTCAACAATGTCAACTCCAAATCTGAATTCTCTTCAAATATAAAAATGATGATGCTCAGTCAATACTGTGATCATCCACTTGGTCTTCATGTAAAATGCTCGGTCAGTACTAAAACTATTTCCTCGGCATATACTGTCTTCATCAGCAATTAACTGATACTCGATCAACACTAGATATTTGCTCGGCATACACTAACTTGGTCGACACTAACATAACTCAGCTTAAACATGATTTCTTCATTTTTGCTCGATTAAGCCTACCAGTTTAGTCCTCAATCTTTGCTAAGATAAATAATACATTGTCCCATCATTGTACAACATAGTCAAGTACACTTTGCAGTATCAAGATAACTCAACCTTTCCCTAGGTGCTATTGTTACCATCCTTTCTTTCCCTTCTCACAATAGATATATTACTTTCCTAAGTAGCAACAATCTTACTGGTTAAGGTTTGACATCAATGACAATACAAAAATTTCTTCAATTGTAGTTTCCAACATGATGAACTTGTGAAGTACAATACAATTGTGAAAGGAGAACTAACTCAGTCTAAACAACATCTTAAGAAACTATATTCCAGTAGTGAAAATATTGATGAAAACATGTCTTATTAGAAACTATCTTACGATAAAACTTGTCTTGGATACCTTGAAGATAAATTCCCAAAGAAGATTAAGGAGTGCAAAGAATTAGATCCCAAACACCCTGAGAATAAAGATGAAAAGAGGCCCGATGAATGTAACAAATCTGAAGATATATCTAACTCACCTAAGAAAGATGAATCACCTAAAGATATGTGAAGAGAATTAAAAGGTATATATTTTTCATGTAATTCTTTTGGACACATGAAAAGAGATTGCACAGGTAAGCAATTCAAACCTATCTTTGGTTATTGTTATAATTGTCATGGTTTTGGACATAGATCTATTCATTGCAAGAAACCTAGATCTAATGATAAGGGTAATAGTAGAATGTTTAGAAATACTAACCTTGCAGATAAGAGACTTATTGGAGACATGAACAAAAGAAATAGAGTTATGTGTTATAGATGCAACAAATTTGGACACATTGCTAGAAATTCCAGATCACAAATCAGTTAGTCAGGACCGAGATATGGAAACAATGGAATATTTTGTCATATATGCAATAACATTGGTCACACAATTAGGTATTGCAGAATGAACAACATGAGAAACCCTAATCCTAGAAGAAATGCAAACTATACCAGAAGAAATGTGAACACCATCAACAATCATACAGAAAGTTGTAGTAACTTGGAGAAAATTAAGTTTGTTAAAGCTATAGATCAAGTGAGAACACTCAGTATACCAAGAAATAAGATAGGTGAAGTATTTGAGACTAAGTGTGAATCATTTCCTAATTCATCTCAAAGAAATTAAGCATTTATTTCATGAACTATGGATTAGAGTATTTAAGCATCAGAATAGTGTAGAATTTAGAGTAAGCTAAATTAAGCCTTGCGAAGTTAATATGAGGTAGAATATGATATAAGGAATCTATGGTTAAGAGCACATGAATTTATGAACATGTATGTGAGTACATGAAAAGAAAAAGGTTTTTCAGGTAACCAGGAACAACTTTTGGCATGAAAGCACTTAAGAAATTTAATGCGATGACAATATATTGAAAGATTTAAAGGATAAAAGAAGAATATTGACATCATTTGATCATTGAGGTGTTTACAAGAGATATGGAGAGCTATCCAATGGAGATTGAAAGTAGTTTGCAAGATTTGGAGATAGATTCTTTGCTAGATCTACGCAAAGCCCTTAATCATGATTCTGAGGTATTTAACTAAGTATTCATTATCAAAGAAGTTACATTTTGATAGAATCATAGATGCATGACTATTTCACAACATAAGAGACTTGGCTAGACCTAAGATGAATAAGGAACCAATAGAACCCTTAGAGGAAGACCCTAGTTTGGTTTTGTCAACCATTCTAGACGGAGTTTTGCATTTGGAATATGTGAAAGGATATCTGAATTATAAGTTTGAGACTATAGGAGATGGTAGTTTAACCATGGATTACAGTAAGATTAACAAGAAAGACATGACCTATAAAGAAGTTTTTGAGCATTTAGGTCAAATATATATCATTACATAAATATTTCATTATGAGTTTTAGAATGATGAATGCACCAAGATAATATTGAGTAGAATACATGATGGAAATTTTTGGTTAGATGATAGAGTTATAGACATCATTGCAGATCTTATACATGAGGTAATAGGACTATCTAAAATAGGATCAATTCCCTTGAATGAGAAGAATGTTAAGAAAATAGTGTTGGACAACACCAAGTCTTCATATAATGGAAGAGGAATAGTTATAAGTAAAACTGAGCTAGATGATGTAAGATATGTGTGTAAAATCTTGACTTCAAAATTCTATGTGAGCTCTAGGGAAGATGACATGGCAGTAGGCATTATACATGAAGCCTACCTTATGTGTGTTGACAGAGTAGATGTATACATGTGTGAGATTCTGAGGATATAGATGATTGAAAATCTTGAGAAGATCAAGAAGACTAAGAACTCATAGTTTAGATTCTCATCCCTAATCACTTACATGTTTTTCCACCTTTTAAGAAGATTCCCTTACACCATAGGATCTGATTGGAATGATAAAAGAAATTAAATGGAAAAGATAAAAAAGGTATACTTGAGACATCCTATTGATAAAGTGAATGAGAGTGCTACTCTTGTCATAAAGACCTTTCAGAATGAAATGAGAAAAAGATCAAGAATTCCACCATCTATTGTTGAAAAATATAAAGATGAAATATGCTTCTTAGTGGACAAAGACTTTACTTACATTGAAGCAGTTGAGCCAAGAATAGAGTTTGTAGATCCTCTTGAGTATGAGGTATTTGAAGTAAAAATTGAAGGTTATATGAGCAGGTTACTTAAAAGAAATTTGGATGTAAAGAGTTCTAGATTTGGAACCTATGAAGAAAACTTCAATACAAAACAATAGTCACAGGTGCAAAAATTAGCAAAGAAGAGAGAAGATAAAAAAATTAAGAAAATATTAAAGGATACATGCATGATCGAACATGAATTTGTCATTGCGAAGTAGGAAACATCAACAATTAGGGATATTGGACAAAAATAAGTGTTGTCAGTTCCACCCTTGACAACCCATGTAGCCCCTGCTAAAGATATTCAGGATATTGATGAAGAGATTGTAGAATTGGATGAGCCAACGGTAAGGAAATCCACCAGATCCACCTCCACTACACCGACTAAGAGAGTTAAAGAGATGGCAAGTGGACCGAGTAAGAGGCAGAAAACTATCTTTTCTCCAACAGAAAGGATAATGACATCAGTAGAGAAGCCACAAGAAGATGAAGAGGCATGCAACAAAAAAACAAAATAATGGAAGCCTAAGATAGACAAAATGAACCCTTTGATCATAAATGAAGGGGATTTCACAAAAATAAACAAATATTATGAGATGTATAACAAATTTGAAAAGATGAATCTTGAAAATGTAGTTGTCAGACATATGATTCTTGTTGACAAAAAGTTTGAAGATATAAAAGGAAAGATTCTTGATAACTTATATGAGAAGCTAGTAAACAAGAAGAGGAGAGCTATAGAAGAGGACAAAGGCATAAGAGAAAGGTATGTAAGGAAAATTTGTGAGATTAAGGATGAAGATCACTTTAGAGAAATCATGAACCTAAGTACACATCTGAGAAGGAAAAGAAGGAAACTACTAATAATAGGAGGTAATTATGAAGAGATAAATAGAGAAACTGAGGAAGTGGTTGTAAAGGTTATGACCTTTGGACCAGGAGAAATAGTCAATGAATATGAACATGCAGTAGAAGTAGAACATCAAGCTGAATCAACAAAAAATCCTCCACCCTCCATCAACATTGATGATGAGTCTATGAGCATAGAAGGTATAAACATTACCTTAGACATAGAAGAAAATCTATTTAATGATCAAGGAGCCGATTTTGGCAATTTGATAGAAGTTGATGAGAAGAAGGATGATGCAAAAAATAAAGAAGTTATAGAAACAAGATCAGAAGAGAAGAAGAATAAATTCAGATTAAAATAGGAGAAGAGGAGCACGTGGTGCAAGATGAAAAAACTAAAATTGTTACACAGACTAAGAGCACAATAGGAATTCCATCTAGACCACCTATTGAATCAATTTTTGCAAGCCTAGGAGTTGAAGTGGATGATGATGATCAAATAGAGTTGATCTCATCCCTAAATAAGATAATTGGAAAGACTAAAAAGGTAAAAATATTTGAAGGAATGTTACTTGAAGTAACCAACAAACTTCAAGGAGTGATATCAACTCAATTCAGTGAGGTTGGTCTCCAAGCTAAAGCTAAAGAGGTAATAAAAGATTTTGACACCGAATTCACAAATTTTTCAAACATTGCATCAGTTAAAGCTCAAGTAGCCCATGATGCACAATTATTTCAAGTTGTCAAAACATCAGAAATGATTTGGATAACTTGGATATATGCATAAAAGAGTGGATAATTGTTTTAGAGAGAGGAAAAGAATTGTACATCTAGTGTACACTACCCCTTAGCCACACATCAGAAATATCAGAGAAGATGAAGAATAAGGAAGCAGAGTTGCAAGTGATAGTAAATAATTTGCAAAGTCCTAATGTGAAAATTATAGATATTGAGAAGAAAGAAAGAAAAATCTTTGATGAAATAAGACTTCTTAAGGAAGAAAAAGAGAGGAAATTGAAGAGATTCTCTCTACCTAGAGAGCATCTATCACTGAAGATCAATAATGTGGAAAATCAACTGGAAGAATGTCTTTCATCAAAGACATCATATAGAAAGTTCACATATGCAAACCTTAAGGAAGTTGAGATATCATCTTATGGACTATGTGCATTACTCAATGTTTTTGACTTAGTAAAGAAGACATGGGACAAGGAAATAGAAAATTTGAAGGCAAATTTTGCAGATTGTGTAGCAAGTCTTCCAACCTTGTAGCATTAAGATCAAGGAGGTAAAACAAATTTTGACATACTCATATTTAATTGACACCTTTGTCATTGTTGCCAAAGTGGGAGTAATATAGTATGAAAATTGAATACATATAGAAGATATAGATATGAGGAATAGTATGAAGTATACTCTTAGAGGAAGTATCATTTTGGAGAAATAAGTAGACATGTATAGACATGTATGATCCACAAATTTTTGTAATGGCCATATGTTACAGTTTTTGAAATTTGTAATAAAAGTTTTTGTGACTTAGCCAATTTTCCCATATGTTGCCACCAATGACAAAGGGGGAGATTGTTGGAAATTTAGCTAAGTAGGATATCAGAATGTTGTCATTATGGAAACATATACTCAACATTAAGACAACATGATTGGAGGAAAAAGTTCTGTATGAGCGCACTTGAAAATTCTCTAAGTATAACAGTGATTACCAGTCTTCACAGAGATAGTTTTTGGTTAGTGATGTTCAAAGAAGTAGGTTCAGTGCATGCACACTTGCACATAGATCATTCTATGTATATCAAAGCTACATCTGCAAGTGCAAGTCTTTATGACATGTACAAAAGAAGATGTTAATGAATTATAGAGACAGTGTTGAGCTGACTAGAACAAAGTGGAAGACATAATATGATTATATTGAGTTAAGGGATTATTTTGTTTGTCAAAATAATGACTTAACTAATTAGGGACGACATACTAGATGTGGACCCTAAGGAAACATATAATGAATTTATATTTTGAGGAGTGTAATGTATTGTAAGCTGTCAGGAAGTTATTTTTTAATAGCTTGTATATAAGTAAGAATAATGTAAAGCAAATTAATAAGTACTATGATAAAAATTATAAGTTGATATATGATGCAAAATTGTATGTTGTAAGAAGAAAGGAAGCTAGTACTGTATGTTAGAGTGAAGAGCCTACAAAGCTAGATCAGAATAATGAATTTATTTAGTAGCAGTAAAAGCTTTTTTTATCTTACCTTTGTATCTGAAGCTATCATTGTATATTGCATGTTTGGATAGTGAGCTCATCTTGAAAACATCTTAATTTGGAATAGAAACTCCTAATAGGTTTGAGGCTTCTAACAAGGCATAAAGTCCTTTAACTAGGACATAGACACTATATGTATGTAATAGACTTCTAACAGGGTCAATATCCTTAATCGAATGCTTTTGATTAGTGGATCAGTTCTGGGTATCATCCCCGCCGGTGTTTTCCCTTGGCCAGGGTTTCCTTGAGAACAAACATGGTGTTATGAGTTCATTCATTTTATTTTTATGATTTTTATTTAGTTTAACTAGTTTAGTTTCTTATGCAAGTGTCAAGTTAATTTCATATATCCATAATTGCACAAAAGTAAAAGTTTGTGAAATACTGACTCACTCCCCTCTCAATATTTCCTATTTCTAACACTCTTTTTAGGAGTGGGAGTACACCCCAAGATGTGTTGTGCAAAATATCTAAGTAATTATGAAGATATTGTCTTGGAGCCTAAGAGGCTTAATAGTCACATCAAACATCAGATACTAAAATGCATGATCATTTATTACAAGGTTTATATTATGATTCTATAGGAAATAATAAATAAAAAGGAAGGATTTAATAAGATAGTGGGTCATATATGGCCTACTTTTGAATGTAAGTCTATTGATGTGATAGGTATTTTTGGTGGGTTGGAGACCCTCATGAATCCTAATAACCTATTTCTTGTACCTTATATCATTCTTCCAATTATAGTTTCATTACCACTTTCAAATCTTTGAGCTTTGTTGTCTCTTAGAATCTGATTAATATAATATTAAAATTGCTAGAAATTCCTTATGATTCTTTCTTTCTCTCTCTCTCTCTCTCTCTCTCTCTCTATTGATGGTAATGGGGTTGTTAAACAGATGATGAGAGGTGATTTTAATTCCCTTTTGTACCCCTTAGATAAATATTAAGTTACATAGTTCTTTAATGATAGTATTCTCAACCTGTATAATTTCCTCTCCACTATTAGGATAATAAACATTGAGCTCCAAGGATCAACTTTCACTTGGTCTAATATAAGATAAGGGAAAAGTTTAATTTAAGTTAGATTGGACACATTGATGCTATCCTCTCATTGGACTAATCTGGCCGACTTCTCCCTATCCTCCCAAACTAAGACTTTCTTTGATCATAATTCCATTGTGTTAGATTGGAATGAAGGAAAGAAAAAAGGACACTACCCTTTCATATTTGAGATCATGTGGACATCTCCTCTTTTTAGAAGTTTGGTTAAAATTTAGTAGAGTACTCAATACAAGGGCTCACCTATAGTCTAGCTCAATAAAAAACTTAAAATTATCAAAAATAAAATGAAGGCCTAGAATATAAAATCTTTTGGGAATATATGTAAAAGAAAAGAATGGGTTATTTCTGAACTCAAATAAGGACAAAGAAAAATAGAAAAAGGAAAACAAGAAGAGAATATACACAAAGAGGAAAGAACCCTAAGATAAAGATGGATCAAAATGAATAAACAAGAGGAAGTGTTCTGGAAGAAGAAGTTAATAATTTAGTGGCTTACTTAATGGCAAAACTACTAAGTTATTCCACTTGTCTACACTTAAACAATAGAGAAAAACTAAAATAAGGAATATTAAATTGTCCAATGGTGACTTTACTGAGGAGGAAGAAGAAATTGGTGATGAGGCTATTAGATTCTTTAATGATCCCGCACAGTAATGGGAATGCTAGTTTCTATGATCTTGGAGGTTTACTTGATGTTATCCCCTTCCCGATCATAGTAGTAGACAATAAAAAATGACTAAAAACTTCACATTCCAAGAGATGGAAGAGGTTGTTTTCTCCTTTGGGGCATTCAAATCTCTAGGGCCCGATTGTTTCCCCATGAATTGTTTTTTCAAATCTATTAGGATATTTTTGGTGCTAACAAAGAAATACCAAAATTACAAAACACTAAGACTGAGTGATGTGCATTACATTTCATTACCATCCTACAAGATTTGAGAGTATTTAACATCTCTTATTTTTAAAGTTATACTATGAATATTAGGTTAAAAATAAGACATAAAATTTAAAAACTAACATTAAATGAACTTCTTGAGATTTATAATATTTTCAATGTCCAATTTTTGATTTAGAAGAATATCTATCATAACATTCTAATACATTGTGCATGTCTTTTAACTAGGTGCATCCTGACTAATCAAAGGATAATAAACAAAAAGATTGTTTTATGATTCATAGAAATGTACATTACATATCAATGCTTCAAATACTTGTCAAAAATAGACTATACTAGGAGTCTAAAATTTTGTATAAGGGTTTAAGTGCAAGTGATAATAAACTCTATGAATGAACCACCTTGACACTCTCCTTCACAATGACATTATTAGCCACAAACTTCACTTTAGTTCTAGCCAAGGTTCTTTGTACCTTGTTTGGGTCGTGTTATGCCCCTAGTCTATTTTACATGGAGCCCCAACATCTATACTAGAAATATAGTATGTCAAAGTAATTTTGAATTTGGTTGAGGATAAACTAATAATAGAATTGTCTAAAATATTATTTTGGTGGCCCATAATTATTACATGGAGGATGGTCAAAATCTATCCACCATTTATACCTAAATAATTTCCTTATCCTTTTGTCATAGGAATAATGGATAGGAAACCACTTGCATGCATTGTGTAAGGTTTCAATAATTCGTGTGTCATTGAAGAGTCAAGAGAACTTTTATTTTAAAATTTTCTTTTGTTTAAATTTCTCAAGAGTGATAGTTTATTTATATATAATTATATTTGTGTTCTCTATTACTCAAATAAGTATTGATTTTCTCACTCATTTATATTACATGCGAGATGATTAATTATGATTATTAAATAAGGTTTATCCTATGAGGTATTGAACTACAATTATCACCTCAAGTTATTTTGTATTTTTTTCTATTTTCTCTAATATGTTTTATTGTATTCCTAGAGGATGTCTATAAACTACAAAATTTATTAATTGTTGCTACTATTTAGTATGGTTTTGATGGGGAGATTATTAAAGAATTTTATTATTTTGTGGTACATTAACAAGTTCTTGAAATTAAACAAATTTTATTTAAAAAACCTAATTGCATCGAACTTTTTAATTCATATTCATCACAAAAACAAAAAACTTTTTACTTAATCAACCTCCCTAATTTCTTGACAACATCTTTATGGTAATCTATAGTAAATATATGCATAATATATGGTAATATGTTATTAATAAATAATGGAATTAAAAACATACTATGATTAGACCTTTGTTCTTGTTGTCAATCAGGATTGCACATATAGGTGAATGTGAAATTTAGGTATCCTGAAAAAACATGGAAACACTCTCAAGTATGTGAGTTTACCTATAATGAAAGAATATCTTCTAGATTACAAGGCCTGATCCTTTATGGTACTCACATCAAACTAAATGATCTTGGGAAAGGGATAAAAGGAATTGCTTGTGAAACTAATAACTAAACTCAAAAAGGCATTGCACCAAAGTAATATGTGATTTATAGCTGAATTAAATTCACCAAAACCCTCAAAAGACACTAAAAGCTCACAATCTCAGAAAATTATGTTATGCAACAATGATTCAAATGATGGGACCTAGTATTTTTGTACCTTGAAGGGAAAAGAATAATGCATTCTCAATTTCCAGCCTAAAATGAAGGACACAATCATAAACCTGCATGCACATATATAAAATTTTACATATTTAACAATAAAAGAGCCTACTTAAATGGTGTAAACACAACATTCAAGAGAAAACCCACAATAGTTCTCAATACAAAATACGTAAGAATAAAATCTGTATCTCTATAAAATTGATAATGAAAACTATGCTACAATATGCAGAATACAATAGGCCAAAATCTATAATATGCAAAAAAACCCTAAAAAAGTACAAAATATTAGACTTTATAGGAAAGTCATGCAAAGAAGGAACTTTAGCTAAAATGCACTCTCAAAATGATATAAATTGAAGTTTGAATCCGTGTGCAAGATAAAAATATGCAGAAAAGATGCCAAACTCCTCAAATCTACATAATGATGCTCTCAAAACCTCTGCCATGCATGCACATATAAACTGAAGTGTAAAACAGAACCCAATGAGAACAAAAAAGCTAAAAAAAGCTAAAAAAATCTCTCAATTAGCCTATAATTCATGGAAAAATGAAAACTCCCCTGAGTATATACATATCTCTTGTGCAAGGAAAAAAGCCTCCAACCACTACAAATCAAACTCCATGTGAAGTTGAGGTCAAAATTCATGTCCTGATGCAAAACTAGAATCAAAGTCATGATTACCTTAATTCCACTTAACCCATGCAAAAGAGATCTCGAGTCTATTACAATTTTCACTCAATTGCCACCTTAAAATCAATATTTAAATGTGAAATAACATATGGATATAATTATATATTTAACATCCTAAATATTTATTTTAAGTGGTCCAAGGGACATGCATACCCTAGTTACAATGTTGAGGTACATAAGATATCACATATTATAATGAAACTTAAATCTCATTAAAATACATATGCACAGGAATCCATAATTACCACAAATGGGTTTTGAAACCCTAAATTTTCTCATTCTTAATTTCATTTGGTCTTTTGCAATTATTTTGAACCTTGAAGGTCGATTACAGTTTCTGGAGTTCTTGGAGATATCTACAAAAAATCCCCTAGACATCATCTCTCGTATACAGGTATGTATTTTACGGTAGCATATGTGAAATCTACATTTTCTTGTATATTTGGCTTCCCTCATATAAAATCAATATTTTACAAATGAATGATCTCATATCCATTCCAGCATTGCATCTATCTATGTTGTCCTTATGGCTGATTATAACCTCATTCCTTTCAAGTTTGTATTAAGAATTTTACATTGCTTTGACAATATATATATTTGTATATACTTGCATGTCTATGGACCCTATATTTCTCTGTGTATTTAATTATTACAAACCTCTCTATGGGTCGTGGCTCTATTTTTGATGATTCTTTATATATATGAGATCCTAAAGCTTAAGGGTTTTGTAAAAAATGTGGGTTCCACTTATATTTATCTCTAAAACTTATTTAAAACAAATAGACTCCTTTCTTGTATATATATTCTTAAATATTTGAAAATTTATTTACTTTTACTTCTTTTAGTTTCTAGATAGGAATGTTTTGACTTTTAAACTAGAGGGTTTCTATATATTAATGGTTCTTTTATTTCATTAAAAATGTGGACATTTTCTTGTTGTATGCCAACATCTTCAAATGGAGAAAACAAAGGTTTAACCATGGAATAAAACTATGTATTTTGACATTCTAAGACTCAAAATCATTTCTCTGTATACTTTGACCCAAGATTTGTTGGAAACAATAGGTACTAAGAGGGGGGGGGGGGGGGTTAATTTGTACTTATAAAATTTTTGAAACTTTTTTTGATTCCTTTAAACAACAATGAAATAAACTTCCATAACATCAAGTATACAACTGAAAGAGTAAGATAAAAATGTAATAACTCCTCTAAGATTACATTAAAAAATATAACACCTGAATTTGGTATCGTAGAAACCCTTGGTTAGAGGCAAAAAATGTGGTGGGGATGACACCCAAAAATCATCACTATAGTAGAAATTTTTTTCCTGTTAAGAGCTACACATTTCCCTTTCTAGGCAACTTTCCCTATTATAAGTGATTGATATATTATTAGATGTATCTATAAGTTGTATTATAGACTACCCTACTAAGGGATTTTATCCCACTATTATAGTGTTCACCCGGTTAAGGGATTTAAAATAAAGTCCTATAAAAGACTTCCTTGTTAGAGGATTTTCAACTTGCCAAAAACTATTAGGAATACAACAAGAATAAAGGACCTATTATTTGCACTTGATTATGTTGATTAGATCCTTTATGCTCTATACTTGATTTTTCCTTTCTTATATAAAATCTTTGTCTACTACTCTTTAATCGCACCTTCAACTTTTCATCAACAACTTCAACCTTTCCTTCTTAACAACTCCTCTCTCTTCTACCAACTTTGTCTTCTTATACAGTTTTCACCACCAAATGTTAACCATTTTAGGGTTTCCAATACATTAAATATATTACTCCAATATCAATATATTTTGCACAAAGACACAAATTCAGAGCACTACAACTTGGTGCAGGTTTGACTTTGTGATTTTAACATTTTTTCAGGTTTTAAGAGCCTAAAAGTTAGATGTTATTTTTTTTAGCACAAATTTGGGCATACAGAGTCAGATTTTGGATTTCAGATAGTCAACGAAAAGATCTTGGAGAGATCTACATATTTTTTCAGATTTGGTCTAGGTTTGGAATGGTTTATTTATTGATATATTGATCTAAATAGTTTTATGGGTTATTTTAACTATGGTGACATTGTGAGTTTATGACATGGTTTATTTTGGAGATTTGGATTTGATGTCATTGTATACTCAAATTATATGTTTTTCTGGTCTCATGATGATATGGTTATAAGTGTTTAATTTGGATATGTATGATGACTTTTTGGATCTACAAGTTGTGCAGTGTTGTAAGAGGTCTATACTTATAGGTTGCATTTATGGCTTGGATATGGGTTGTCTATGCTCATTGATATTTCATTATTGGTACATATTCAGATTGGTGGCATAGTTTTGTCACATGATTTTTTGATTTGTCTTCATATAGAGGGGATGAGATGATCTTACCAGGTACAATCATGGTGGAAGATTATGTTTGACTATTTTATGTTGACAAGTTGGACATTTTGAGAGTTAGATGCTTGGTTCATGGATGTGATCATGGTGCCATGGATTTTGGCATGACATGATTGGATATACAGTTAATTAATTGGTGCTTATTGGTTTGGATTCATTATTTATTTATTGTGGTATATCTTCTTGGTTAAGGATCATGGTTATTTGGTTTCTTTGAGGAGTTCATGAGGTGCACTTTGAGTTCTTTGATAGGATGATGTCTTTATTGATTCTCATGGTTAGAGGATGGTTTTTTCATTATGATGTCATGGATAGTTTGGATACACGATTCAGTGGGATCTTGTGATAGTGATGGTGTGGAAGTGCATGATTGGTTCTTGGTTTGTTTGTTGGTAGTTTTGTATCTTCTTGTTGTAGAAGATGGATATGATGATGCCATGGGTGACTTGGTACCACAGTTGAGTGGGAGTTGTTGGAAGTGATATGGATTTAGTACTTGTAGATGTTGGAGGGTTTCTTAGATCCTTTTTCTACAGAAGCATCTTTGACATTTGCTGGTGCACTTATAGGTGGTTGGTTATCTTCATGGTGTGTGGATATGGTGACATCTTGAGGACTCATGGGGTCCTTGGTAAAGGTGTTGTTTATGCTTTAATTTGACATGTTATCCTTGGTTTTTAGGATTATTTCATTATTATGTCATGGTATAAGTTCTTGATACATGTTTAGAGTTTTGGCATGTTATAGTTTGTTCATATGGAGCATGGTATCTCTTTGGTTAACATGGTTTAGATCACGGTTGTCATGTTTATGATCTTTATTCCTAGGTTAGATTTGTGACATTGATCTTGGTTTAATTTCTTGGTATTGAGTATATTGATCATTTGTTGGATACTTTAGGATATTTCTATGTTGCATTTGGAGTTGGAATAATTTATTGGTTATAGGTTCTCATAGATACTTAGTGACAGAGGTGATGCTTTTTTTCTCTTGGGATTTAATATGTATGTTTTAGGATGGTTGATGGTTCCAACAAGAAGACCGAGGAGCATTCACCTGATATAGACTTGAGAGGAGTGTGTTCTTAGATTAGTCTTGGTTGAAGCCTTGGATATACTGATGGACATTCTCATTCCCCACCCTTGGTCTACTCAGCAGTTTACTACTTGAGAGGTATATCCTTTTGTTTCTTCTCAGGTGCATTATGTTTATGCTTATCTTTCATGGATATGGATCTTGAGCTATGGTGTGAGTTAGTTCTAGAGGGTTCATTTGAGAGATGATTTGGCATTGGCTATCTCCTTGTACATATGTTGTTATTATGATATCATTAGGGTTGATTTTAGGAGATGGTTTTATTGGGCATGTTCCTTATATTAGGAATGGTTATGATTTTGATCTTCTTGTGAGAGGCTTACATCCATGATTGGCTATATGGTATGGTTTGAGTGTTGTTGTGGATTCTTGTTTTGGGTTTCATGGAGGAGATCATACTTGGTGCAGTTGGCATCTAGAGGTGTGTGTAGAAGGACATGGTACAAGATATGATTTGCATGGTCTCTTTGGTATTGGTTATCTTCCTGGATATTTGGCTTTACTTACATTGGTTTTGAGAATGGTTGGATTTTGTGATCAGTGGTTTGTGTTCATGTGTGTCATGTGAGATATGGCATGGTTATTCATTTATCTCTTTTCTTTATTGGTTGTGGAGAACTTGGGAGAGTATTGGAGACTTGTTATGACAGTTGTTCTTATAGGATATTGGTTTATATGTTGCATATTTTTGGGGATGTCCTTGATACTACATGTGTTCACTTCTATGATTTGTTATGAGTGGATTGATTTCTAATTTGACATTAGCTTTACAGTTTATGTGGCAGGTATTTCTCTTGAGGCTTTTGGTTGCAGGTTACAGGTTGGATATGTTAATTTAGGATTCACTTGGTATACCTTATAGGTATGGATAGCTAGATGGGTTAGCACTTATCGTGGGTGCTATTCTAGCTATGATTTTGATAGCTACAGATACATGTAATACCACTTGGTGGTTTTGTGGGATCTTGTTTCTATAAAAGAAACCATAAGGGTAGTTGTTGAGGTAAGTGTTGGTTCTTGGTTTAGCAAGATTTTCACTACCTTTATTAATGCAGAGATATACATATGGGGTAGCTTACTTCCCACAATCAGTACAATCATACAAGAACAAGGAATAATGAACAAAGCACTAAGGCTTTCTACACTTTGAACTCTGCAGAATTAAGGTGGGTACACCTAGGATTAGGATCACTTAATCTCACATTTTCACTAATCCTCACAAAGCAGATATGTGCCCATAATACTTCTTATTATTTGTGACGTAAAGGGATAGGATATGAAGCTAAGCACACTATCAAGTTACTCACAAATAAAGTAGGGGCTATTTCTATTAAGTCCACAACTATTGACTTAAATATTTAGAATTTGATTTATTTGTCTTGGGGTAGAACTGTTAGACAAGAAAGAACATCTATTTTGACAAAATGTCTATGATCAGTCCCTTATCTATTGGGCATATTTATAAAAAATACTCACTGTATTGTTGATTCTTATCATTCACCTTGAAAATGAAAATCAAATGATAATCTCACTACTTACCTATATCCTCAGCAATACTCTGAAATTGTGTTAGGTTATATCAAGCATTTTACTTAAATTTTCAAGTTAACAACAAAACATATCAAAACATACAACACTTATGTCTACAACTATTGATCTTGAAGTCATTAACTCACAAGATAATAGGAAATAACAAACCATCAAAATTTAAATGTAAATCGACAACGGTTAATTTATCAAGTTTAAAACATGGTTGTCAATCTTGTTCCTTCCTAGCACATTAGACGGTTCTCACAAATCATCATAACAGTCAACTGAGCTTTGAAAAAGTCTAGCCACATCATCTATCTCAGCAACCAATCGCAAACAAGCACATCAGCAACACCTGGCAACTAGACCCACCGTCCCATCTTCATCGACCATTAAATCAGGACCATCGATGTTTACTTAAGAGAGAATCAATGGGTGTCACAATGTCACAATGGTTAAAACCTCATGCATCTTTTCTTCTCGGCAATGTGAAAACCGTTAGATCAAGAAAGATCTATGGTGGTCTGAAAACTTTAGTATCTTGGACCCACCTGACAACTGGACCTATCATCACCGTTAGATAGAAGATTCAACGGTCGATGCCTTTAGTATCTTTTGACTATCTTTAGAGCATATTTCCTTTGTGGCAACATGACCACCATCAAATCAAAAGCAAGATGAGTGTTTTTTTAAAACACTGAAACCCTTGACCCCACTGACAACCTACATGTCACCATCCTTCATGACCAATGAAAATTGAACATGTCTGTAAAACTTGGCATCAAACCCACTTTCTTTTTACCATGGAAAGCACCTTAACCACACTAGATCTAGAGAACTAGAAACTAAAGGCATTCTCCCAGTCGCTCAATGTTTTTCTTAACCATGGCTTGATCAGGAGATCATGTGAACAAAGAATTCATATGATCGCTGAGTCTTTTATTAACTCTGGGTTTCATTTGGAGAATACGCAACCACTACTTGATCAAAACTACATCAATGGCTCCCACTAAGTCTCTAAGCTTTAAACCTTAACTCAACCTTGATCATGCAATCACGTGACTCAATTATTCACTAGATCTCAGAACATTTCTCTTAACCCTAGTTACATTTGGAGAACACGAGATAGCCTTTAGTCACCAAGTTGCTAGATCTTTCCCTTAACTCCAATCACATCTTGAGATTAGATGCTGACCATTGATCTTGTCCTCATCCTATGGATATGGCTAAATGAATAAAGCATGTGCAGAATGGGGACTTAAGTGGCCTGAAAAGGTAATGAAGAAATAGAAATGGCTAGGGTTTTTGGACTTAGGAAAATTTTCAAAACCCTTTGCATGGATAAAACCCTATTTCTTAGACCTTCAAATAGCCATATCTCTCTATTTTCTATATTTCAACACATGTGATCTTAAATGAGGCTTGGTGACCTCTTGAACTATCGCAGGCTAAGGGCACAAGCCATGAAACATCATAAATCTTCTTCACAGATCAAAACTATGTTGTAGCATGATAAGGCAACTCCCTTAGGGTTTTTGCACATTAGGCCATGCAATCTGGAATGGAACTTGTATACATCTTTCTCTATCCATGGTTAAGCTCATAGGCCATAAGATGTTACACATCTTCTTCACTGATAAAAACAAGCTGTAGCTAGGGGAAGACAATTTTCTAGGATTTTGCAAGGATAGACCAATTTATTTGGATTTTGCATTTTATAGGAAAATGGGTTATCAATGGCTCTAATTGGGGATGCATGCCTCTTGCAAGCATGACAAGGATTCAAAATTTTTGGAGGAAGTAGACCACCCATTGGACAAAAAACTTATAGGGAACTCATTCAAAAAACAAGTAGAGCTAAAAGAGGAAAGGGGGAAAGAAACACATAATTGAAAGTGAAAACTAACCTGCTGTTCAAGGATAAAGAGAGTACCTTATGAAAAGTACAACTTCATAAATTATCCATGAACTGGAAATTATAAAACATTTCCAACCAAATCCTTCAAGATATAAGAATCAAATCCCAATTTTGCATCAATTAGATAGGGTCCAAACCATATTGGATCAAATTTACTATGATTAACCTTGTCTTCCAACCTAACATTCCACATCAGAACCAAATCATTTATGCAAAAACTTCTAACTATGGTCTTTTTGTCATACATGCTCTTGTATTGCAACTATAAGTTGATATTCTTGTCATGAGCCCCTCTTCTTGTTTCATCCAACTATATCAGATCTTCCAATCTGATCCTCATCTCATTATCCAAATCATCATTATATATTTGGATGAACTTATACATCTGAAGTAGATTATTTTGTGGTAACCTTGCATGAATTCCATATACTAAATCAAAAGGAGCACAACCAATTACCTTTTTTACTATCACTCTATTAGCCCATAGAGCCAGCTGCAACTTGGAATCCCATGATTTCTTCTTTTTATCAAGAACTCTTTTCAATATCTTTATCAAGCTCTTGTTACTTGATTCTGCCCAACCATTACCTTGGGGGTGATAAGGGGATGAATATGAGACTTGAATCCAATATTGTTGACAAAAATCACCAAACTCTTGAGACCTGAAACACATTGCATTATCAACTACTATTGTCATAGGACATCCAAACCTAGTCAATATATTTTGCATCATAAAATTAGTTACCACCTTGCTAGTAGCCTTTCTAGTGGGAATTGCTTCCACCCACTTAGTGAAATAATCTGTGGCCACCAAGATCCATGAATGACCCTCACATTATTTATTTGGGATTTCCCCAATAAAGTCCATATCCCACTTCTGTAAAGGGGCCATCATTGCAACAAGTTTTAAAGGAAAATTACAATTGAATTTTAATTTTCCTGTGAACCTCTGGTAGGCATTACACTTTTTGACAATAAAATGTGCATCTTTGAAAATTGTAGGCCACCAAAAACCAGACCTTAATATCTTATGCATGGTTTTCTTAGCCATGTAATGGCCACCACACACACCTTCATGCATTTATTGTAACAAGTGTTCAGCCTTTTCATGATCAACACATTTGAGAAAAACACCTTCATTTCTCCTCCACCATAATTCACCTTTTAAAATCACATACCTTATAGCATGCAATTTGATAGTCCTCTTTTTATTGTCATCCATTTCAGGAGGAAGAAATAATCTCTGCAAGTATCCAACAATATCTTTATACCAATCACAACAATCCAAATCACATAAATATGGCCTCTGTTCTTCTTCAAGAACATTTATATGATTAGCATCTAAATTTATTTGGGCCATGAGTTTAGCTAATCCCAGTCCTCTGACTAGTTTTATGATTTGAATGTCAATTTTGAATTTATGAATCATGTTAATTCATATACAACTTCTTCCTGAAACCTCTTGTTGTACTAAGATGTCTTTCATAGAAGCACTAGGCACATATGCAACTATAGTTTCTCCAACTAAGTAGCATCTAAATTTTTTAATAGCTTTAACCTTTTCATAGGCTTGTTTCTCATTTATATCATATTTCAACTCTACTACTTGTAAAGACTTGCTGAAAAAAGATATGGACTGCTCAAAACTGTTTGTGTTCTTTTGTAACAAGACTACACAAATAGTATGAAAGGAAGAAAAAGAAAATATTTGGAGAGGCTTACTATAATCTGGTGTCCTCAGCAGAGGTGCATCCTTGATTGCTTGCTTGATTTCAGAAAAATCCCTCCTAGCTTCTTCAGTCCAGTCCATCTTTGCATCCTTTTTCAACATCTTGAAGATAGGGACACTAGTCGTAGAAAAATTTGGGATAAATCTTCTAACAAAGTTTATCTATCCAAAGAAATATTGAATTCCTTTGACATTTCTCATCAATGGTACTTTGTTAATTGCAATTACTCTCTCAGGGTTAATTCTAACTCCATCCTTAGACACAATGTGACCCAAAAGCTTACCTTTTGTTTCCCCAAAAGCACATTTCTTTGGGTTCAAAGATACTCCATACTCCAGAGCTCTCAAAATTTGTTTTTCAAGGTGGCCACAATGTTGATCCTCCCTTGTTGAGTAGGCTATGAGGTCATCCTGATATATCACAAGAAACTTATTGATGAAATCTGCAAATGCCACATCCATGGCTCTTTGAAAAGTAGCCCCAACATTTGTCAAACCAAAAGGCATCCTAACATATACATATGTACCCCATGGAGTAGTAAATGCAGTTTTAAATTGTTCAGTATGCTTGACAATAACTTGGTTATACCCTGAAAACCCATCCATCATAGACATCAGGTCTGAACTAGTAACTCTTTGTAACATGGCCTCCATATTTGGTAATCCATAGTTATCTTTTAATGAGTTCATATTCAAATTTCTGAAGTCAACACAAAGCCTAATGTATCCATTCTTCTTCCTTAAAGGGACCAAGTTGGAAACCCATGTCGAATGCCTGATAGGTTGAATAATGCTTGCATCACTCATTCTCTATAATTCTTCTTGCATTTTTGGTGCCAAAGTAGGGTTCATAGGTCTTAACCTTTGTCTGAAAGGCTTTGTTCCTTCTTTCAAAGGAATCTCACGTTGAAACAAATCCTATCTATAGGCTTTCATGTCATCATAAGACCATGCAAAAAAATGCCTATATTTCCTAAGAAGATCAATCGGGGACTTTCTTATTTTGGGAGATAACATTTCCCCAATATATATATATATATATATATATATTTTGGAGTTTCAACCATCCCTAACTTAATTTCCTCTAAGTTCTTTGGATTATCCACATTGTTTGTTGAAAAGAACCTATCATTATTATCAAATAATCTCTCAAGAACAACCAAACCCATTGGGAACTTGTTTGTTTTTAATTGCAAGACTTCCCTACCAAGAACAATATGCTTACCATCTGAAGTTTCCACATACCCACTGAAATTTAGTTCTCTATCCTCAAGATTGGCCTCAGAATGTAAAAACCTTAAGTTGTCCAAATCATCTTCAAAAACTTGCCAATTTTCAATGTTAACTAGTATGGAAGGTCTATATTGAATCTCAATTTTGGAAATTCCAGCAAATGTAATATCCTTTGGTCTTAAAGCAATGTTTGCAAGAAGGTCAGCCATTTTTTTTTGACCTCTATCCATCCACTCAATACCAAAAGCATCAAAACACTCTATCTCATCCCAAACTGCATTCCTATATTATTTCAGTATATCATTCTTTGATGCATATTTGGATCTTACGTGAGATATCACAAGTTCTAAATCTCCAATCACTCTAATGTTTCTGATTTTGTGTTTTGAAACCAACCTTAGCCCTATTAATAGAGCCTCATACTTTGTAGTGTTGTTTGTACAAGGGAACATTAAAGTAAATGAATACTTAAATGTCCTTCTAGTAGGAGCAATTAACAACACACTTGGACCAGCTCCCTCCTTAGAGCTTGCACCATCAAAGTACATGGTCCATAAACCATCTTGATCTGTCAAATTCTCCTTATCATCAGATAACAGTAAATGATCATCTTTCCCTTCAACCTTTGGGCTTTGCACTTGAAAAGAATTAACATCAGTGTTAAGGAAACAATTCATGTTTTCATTTTCTGTTTCTTCTTCAATCATGTGGGAAGTTCTATTTTCCCTAGATACCTTAACATTTTGACCATAAATTTTGAAAGTTGCAAAAGATAAGTCACACTGTATACTACCTCCCATTGCTACACTCCATTTTCTTGATAATAACTTTCCATATTGAGGTGGTATGTCAACAAGTAGCACACTCATAGTTAGTTGTCTGTTAGGATAAGTTTCAAGTTTGTAAGGAAAGGCCTTAATTGTACCAATGATAGGTACCTCTATGGAATTCATGGCTTGAAATATACCATGAGGTTTATCCACTTGAAGTCCCATTGTTCTCATGACCTCAGCAGGCATAACTGTATTGGATGCTCCAGAATCTATGATGCAATTTTAATTTTTTTTTCCATTTATGACTAGAGTCAAGAAAAAAGGATCAACAGTTCCCATAGAAGTACTGAGAACATTTGTATCTAGATAAATCTAGGGTATTTATGAAACAATTTATTCAATATCATTCCCCTTATGTTTAGATTTACTTTTTGTCCCCCTTGCCGTCTCAGTGTTTTCTATCTTTTGAATGTTTGTTGAAAGAACGCCATTTATCCATGTAAGGGCCTTCTTTTTGTGCTCACCTATTCTCATAATTTCCATTAATAGAAATTTAACTATTATCTTAGATAACAACTGACTCATATCAATAGGTGTGTATTTGACATTAGATAAATCTTGCCTTCCCTAAAACATACTTTCATCGTCAACCTGTGATGCAAGATGTAGCTTGTCTTCCTTTTTTTGCCTACTCTCAATTTGGGGAATAGGGATACTTGTCACTAGTGTCTTCACCTTTACTCTATACATATTGTTTGAAAGACCTAGTTTTTCTCCCCTCTTTATATTCATCTTCCTGTCACTATCACCATCCTTACTTTTATCTTGTGCTTGCTTAGTGTCTTCTTGACTTTTCTTAATAAATACACTTTTTGGCCTACCATCTACATTACCAACTATTCTATTTCTCAGAGAATAATTACCCCTAGTTTGTGTAACCTTGTCAGAAGTTATTTGAGCTATGTCTTTATTAGAAGGCCTCCTTAATACAATAGGCTGATCACCCTCCTTAGTATTGCAAATTACATTTTCAATATCTTCTTCTTCATCAGAAAAGACCCGCTAATGATATATCTCATTTCTGCCTTGGGAATATGATGCATCTTAGTTTTAATCTTCTTTTGCAGAATTAACTTCCTCCCATATTTGTGAAATATTCATAGCACAACCCGGGTCATCATAAGATTCATCTTCCTCCCCATTCAGCTGCTCATTTGTATCTATATTTTGAGAAATTGCACAATAATCAGGATCATGTGGAGATTGTCAAACTATGCACCATGGGAAATTGTATGTCATCCTAATAGAGTACCTTTGCAAATGATCAGGGGTCTTATTATTTGGTTTGTCCTTTCTTTCTGGGATTGTAGGCCTCCCATCCGTCCATTGGGTATGGTAAGGAAAATTCTACAACCTAGGTTTCCTATCAAAGTTGTTGAAAGGAGGTTTACCATTATTTTGTGACCTATTTCTATTTTCACTAGTCTTCAAATCCTTCAAAGCATTCAAGATTTTTTTCAAATTGTCCTCCTCCCTAGGCTTCACATTTGAAGCTTTATCCAATTCTTTCTTTCCAAACCTAGGAGGTTTAGGCTCCTCTCTCCTACCTATCTTTCCTGATACCCTCATGTCACTTTAAATATTTACAACAAATATCTGGGCTTCCCTAATGGTTCTAGGATTTTTATCGCTAAGCAGGTAACCCATTTTTGCATCATAAGCATTGAGATATATTTCCAAGAAAACTTTCTCATCTAGTCTCATAACTTGGAAGACTTTATGCATTGCCTTTTGAAATCTGACATTAAACTCAAGGACCTCCTCATTTTGGTTTTTCTTAATATTGTTGAATTCATT
Source organism: Chamaecyparis obtusa (assembly GCA_027943335.1). Classification (NCBI taxonomy): domain Eukaryota; kingdom Viridiplantae; phylum Streptophyta; class Pinopsida; order Cupressales; family Cupressaceae; genus Chamaecyparis; species Chamaecyparis obtusa. The sequence goes on from BSBK01000537.1 coordinate 3,640,750, forward strand.
TAGCATAAACCTTCATTTATTTTATCACTGTATTGGTCCTTAAAAATTTTTATAAAATCATCCCAAGAGCCAATACAATCATAAGGGAGTCCTCTAAACCAGTCTCTGGCATCTTTAGTTAATGGTTGAACAAATAATTTCATAATGACATCTTCATGTTCAATTTCATAATCATCTATTATATGAATGAAAATTTTTAAATGTTTCTCACATGTAACAACATTATTTCCAGTGAACTTTGGAAGTTTTTCTCTAATCTGTTTAGGAATCAAATTTGGATAACAAGGAATACCATTAAAAAAGAGTTGTTTGTACCTTTCCATATGAATAGGTCTTCTTTGTAATGATCCATCATTTTGAGAAGTAGATGCTTTATTTGATGTGTCGACAACATTTTTAATAACTACTGGTCTAACAACAACATTCTTGTTGTCATGGTTTCCAGAGTTAGCACCAAGAATAGTATTTTGAGGCCCTGAGGATTGTTGGAGAAAGCTGATCTTCTTTTTCATCTCTAAAGCAACATCTTCAAGTTCTACTTTCTCAAGTTCCTTGGCCACTATTTTGTTCTTTATCCTGGTATTTTCAAGGTCAACCTCTAAAATTGAAACCCTGTCCAAAGGATCTTTATCATTTATAGGTTCATTGATTGTAATCCCAATAGCCTTTTGTTTGCCTCCATTCCTGGGTTTTCTTACCTCACATACCTTTTAGATAAAAGGTTGTTATTTTTCTCCTTCAAGCATTCAAACATAATTTATTGCTTCCATGTTTACTATCTTCCTCTTTAACTATTCAGCTCTTATCATGTAGCTTGTCTTATTTTATCTTCTTTTTCCTTTTGCCTTTATTGTTTAATGGCAGCTAGTTCCTAGATTCTTCTCTCCAAATCATAAACTTCTTCAAAGATCTCTTCAGATTTTGGGAGATTTGTTTTAGAGTTTGAATCTTCATCTTATTTTTGTTCAAGGATATGAAGGCCCAGGGTACTGAAGCACCAAGGGTAAAAGGAGGATAAAAATCTTGTTTGCTCCTACTTTTACTTCTTGACCTTCTATCATTTTCAAGAGTTTTATTTGGGACCATGCCCTTATTTTACTGTGATCTTCCCTCCCCTTTCTCTAGAGGGAAATCATAGTCCTCATACTGACCTACTCCCAAATCCACAACCTCTTCATATTTTGACATATTACCATCTTGGCTGGTGTGGACTTGATCATCTTCATTTGTATTTTTTTGTTTCCATGCTTGAGGCATGTTTTCAACATTCCTATCAGCTCTTGGCTGATGAGGCCTAGAAGCACTTGGGAGTTCACCCTCTAACCTATCTTTAGGATGATCCTTCCCTCTAGCCCTAGTAATTATTTGATTCATATCTTAATATTTTAATCTTCTCAATACTGGTATAGAGATTTCTCAGAGTCACCACTCACACTTAGTGAGAAGATGTGAAACTTTTAGATTTTGACTTTACTCTTCAATGGTAATTACTGGATAAGATAAATAAGCCGGCTAGGAGTCTATCTCTACTTGTACCCATGTTATTTTAGCATAAATTTGTAATACAAGAGATCTTCAAACTAGATTTATCATGACTATATCATCTCTATTCCCCAGTAGAGTCATCATTTTGTTGGCTCTTGGTTTAGCAAGATTTTAACTACCTTTATTAGTGCAGAGATATACCTATGGGGTAGCTTAATTCCCACAATCAATATATTCATACAAGAACAAGGACCAATGAACAAAGTACTAAGGCTTTCTACACTTTGAACTTTGCAGAATTCAGGTGGGTGCACCTAGGATTAGGATCACTTAATCTCACATTTTCACTAATCCTCACAAAGAAGATATGTTCCCATAATACTTCTTATTAGTTGTCACATAAAGGGATAGGATGTGAAGCTAAGAACACTATCAAGTTACTCACAAATAAAGCAGGGGCTATTTTTATTAAGTCCACAACTATTGACTTGAAGATTTAGAATTTGATTTGTTTGTCTTGGGGTAGAACTGTTAGACAAGAAAGAACATATATTTTGAAAAAATGTCTGTTATCAATCCATTATCCATTGGGAATATTCAAAAAAAATTCCTCACTGTATTGTTGATTCTTATCATTCACCTTGCAAATGAAAATCAAATGAGAATCTCACTACTAACCTATATCCTCCTCAATACTCTAAAATTATGTTAGGTTATATCAAGCATTTACTTAAATTTTTAGGTTAACAACAAAACATATCAAAACATACATCACTTATGTCTACAAATATTGATCATGAAGTCATTAACTCACAAGATAATAGGAAATAACAAACCATCAAACATGAGACAAGACTCTGAGCTATTATGGATATCCTAATATTAGTTTCCAAACTGATACAGGAGTGAGTTACTAAACATAGAATACTCCACAAATGAATAAGAAAACTATATATTCATTAAGATATTTGTAAAATAGAGAGGTTGCAGACATCTTCTAGTAATCCTTGGATGCAAGCCTATAGAACCGAGTCTATCTTTGGTCTCTTGCAAATGATTCTTATTTTCAACCCCCCCAAAAAAACTCCTAAATGACCTTGGGAATCCTTTTATATGAAAAAAGGATTGCTATAAGCTTAGGGTCATTTAGGTAATAATTAGGGTAACAATTTATTAAAGAAGTGACAAGGAAGCAACCCTAATAATAATCAAGAAATATCTGAGACAAATCTGATATCTTTACATTATAGAAACCCTAGCAGTCAAACTACAATTAGAGTATGATCTCATTATCCCTATGACAAGTAACTCATCACTAAAAATATCTCAACTACCTTGGCATACTAGGAAAGTGAATTCTTTGACAACTTGGTCCAAACATTAATGCTACATCTAGAAGAAACCATCTGCAAAATATCAAGCTTAGGGCGACAAACAAAATTTGATCATATTCGGCCCAACCACCGCAGAGCTCATTCAATTCTCAACTACAAATGTATCATTTATGGCACATGAAGAAATCATATTTGATCATTTGTTCTTCTAGCGCATGGTCATTTCTATTTTCTATAAACCTTAGCTCAGAAAATTCAAATGTAAACCGAGAACGGTTAATTTATCAAGTTTAAAACAAGGTCATTGATCTTGTTCCTTCTTGGCACATCAGATGGTTCTCATAAATCATCGTAATAGTCAACTAAGCTTTAAAAAAGTCCATCCACATCATATATCTTGGTAACCAATCAAAAATAGGCACATCAGCAACACCGGGCAACTGGACCCATTGTCACATCTTCGTCAGTCACTAAATCAGGACCGTCAATCTTTACTTAAGAGAGAATCAACTACTATTGCAATGATTAAAACCTTGTGCATCTTTTCTTCATGGTAATGCGATAACTGTTAGATCAAGAAAGATCTAAGGTGGTTTGAAAACTACAGTATCTTGGACCCACCTAACAACTGGACCTATCATCACTGTTAGATAGAAGATCTAATGGTTGATGCCTTTAGTATCTTCTAACTGGACCCACTATCGCATCTCAATGGCCTGATACAAAATCGACAGTTGTCACAACATCATGATGACTATCTTTAGAGCATATTTCCTTTGCGCAACAAGACCACCATCAGATCGAAAGCAAGATGGGCATTTGTTTAACATGGTGAAACCCTTAGCCCCACTGACAACCTCCATGTCACCATCCTTCATGACCAATGAAAATCAAACATGTCTGCAACACCTAGCATCAGACCCACTATCTTTTTACCATGGAAAGCACCTTAACTACACTGGATCTAGAGAACTGGCGACTAAAGGAATTCTCCCAATTTCTCAATATTTTTCTTAACCATGGTTTGATCAAGAGATCATGTGAACAAAGCATTCGCGTGATCGCTGAGTCTTTTCTTAACTCTGGGTTTCATCTGAAGAATACACGACCATTACCTGATCAAAACTACATTAGTGGCTCCTGCTAAGTCTCTAAGCTTTAAACCTTAACTCAACCTTGATCACGAGATCACGTGACTGAAGTATTCTCTAGATCTCAGAACATTTATCTTAACCTTGGTTACATTTGGAGAACATGAGATAGCCTTTATTCACCAAGTCCCCATATCTTTCACTTAACCCCAGTCATATCTCTAGATTAGATGTTAATCATTGATCTTGTCCTCACCCTGTGGCTATGGCTGAATGAATAAAACATGTGCATAATGGGACTTAAGTGGCCCGAAAAGGTAATGAAGAAATAGAAATGGCTAGGGTTTTTGGACTTAGGCAAATTTTCAAAACCCTTTGCATGGATAAAACACTATTTCTTAGACCTTCAAACAACCATATCTCTCTAGTTTTTGTATTTCAGCACATGTGATATTAAATGGGGCTTGGTGACCTCTTGAACTATCCTAGGCTAAGGGCGCAAGCCATGAAACATCATAAATCTTCTTCACAGATCAAAACTGTGTTGCAGTAGGACAAGGCAACTCCCTTAGGGTTTTACCACATCAGGCCTTGCAATCTGGAACATAAATTGTATACATCTTGGACTATCTATGGTTATGGTCACAGGCCATAAGACCTTACACATCTTCTTCACTGATAAAAACAAGCTGCAACTAGGGCATGACATTTTTTTAGGATTTTGCAAGGATAGACCATTTTCTTTGGATTTTGCATTTTACATGAAAATGGGCTAATAGTAAGATAGGTGGAAACAAGATAGCTAAAGGTAGTGTTTGTGAAGGTTGGAAGCATGGGATGGGATGTGTGGATTCATGCTTGTTCACATGGATTTCTTGGTTGTGGCTAGGACTTTGAAGGCTTGTATGGTTGTATTACAATGGTGTTTTTCTAATTAATACATGGTGATGGATGCTTTTGGAGGCTAGGTTTTTTCCATCATGATGGTTTCCTAGGTTATATCTTGTCTCACATTTTGTGGCTATGTTGTCTATTCTCTTGATGTGGATTTTAAGTGTTTATTTTCTTCAGATCTGTATTGGGTTATGTGGAAATGTCATATTTTTGTATGCAATTTTCCTTTCAATAACAATATATGGGAAACATATTACCGAGTATGCTCAAATATTACTGATTACTCCCAAAGGTTACCGAATACTCCCAAAGGTTTCTGAGTACTCCCAAAGGTTACCAAGTACTCCCAAATTTTACTGAGTACTTCCAAATGTTACTGAGTACTCCCAAATGTTACTCAGTACTCCCAAGTGTCACCAAGTAACCCTAAAAATTAGTTACGAGTTAGTGAAGTTAGTTGACATGTGGAGGATGAGCATATTTAAGGTCTGCTCTAGCATTGTATAAGGAGTTCACATCATTTTTGGCATGAATTCCAATACTAAGCATTGTGACAGTTCTAAGTTAATTTGATAATATTTTTATTTTTTGTTTTCATTCAAGCTAAGTGGATTGAACCAATGAATCTTTCCTTGTAGATATTTTATATTTTTCATTTTATCACTTTGTCTGTGCTGATTTGAGTTCTTGTTTTGGTTTTTTTATGTAAATAAATTCCTAGTTTTGAGTCATTGAACTAGACATGGTGTACATAGTTCAAATGGCTCCCATTTGAGTTCCCACTATGGAAAAAATTTAGCCCTTGGGAGAATGAAAATTGGGTCTTTTTACAATAGTGTTCTTTTTTTTAGGATTCTAGAAGTGGTGCTAGTGAATTTTAAACTCTTTCTCTAGGCGAGATCTTCCATATCCCAACTAGGAAGCAACAAAATTAGAGGTTTATAACTTGTATGAGTTGATTATATGAATGAATCCAAGTACAAGGATATGCTAAATAGGTTCATATAGAGCCTTAGTTTTGATTTGGAGGATTTTTTAATCTATTTGAATGGATTTTGAGGCAAAAGATTAAAGAATGGTCTATTTCATTACATATTAGCCCTATCAAAGTTTGAACAATGTATGAACAGATTGACTATTGAGACCAACAAAATATTAAAGGTCTTTTAAAAGGGTATCTAGATTACCAATTTTTTTAAGGGGTTGTTTGTAAGTATTCTGTGTGAAATCCCAAAAATCTTGAACATAGGGCTACTAGAGATCGAGAAGCCTAAAAGGTCTAAAAACTAGGAATCTTGGAAGCGATGGAAAAATAACTTAAAGAATGGTAAAAAAGGAATTGTTTGGTTATTAAAATGAATGTTTCACAAGCCCTGGAATCCTATAAGGTGATTATGAAAGGGCTATAAGGTGGTAGATGAACTTACCTTTGTAATTTCATGGTGGAAGAATGAGTACTTTGAATTGGTAGAGAAGATCTTAGTGTTTAGGATACTAATGGAAGGAATCCTCCTAAAGTAGTAGGGAATAAGGAGAGTAAGAAGCCCTAAGAAGTCTTGAAGTGATTTAGGAAAGAACTAGGATCAGTTCTTGAAGAGCCTCCCTATCAACATCTTTTTAGTAGATAATTTCAACATAATTCTTATGATAAATCTGATATTATGATCCAAACTTTCAATGGTTTCATTTATCCTTCCCATGGTTCCACTTCATTTCTTATTGAAGTCGGTGGTATAAATTTGGATATTACCTTTATTCTGATCCCAACCTCTGATCAATTTCAAGTCAAACTTGGTCTTCCTTGGCTCACCTCTATGAAAGTTGTGGCCTCTCCTATTCATAAATATCTTAAATTTCCTCATAATGGAGAATTCATGAATGTTAACCATATTCTTTATCATCCTTCAGTGCCTTGAGACTCTGTTGACCCTTATTTATTTTGGCCTTCCATTCCTCAAACAACTCTAACTCATCATGATAATCTCTTTCTATCTTATGAAGCTTACAAATTCCAAAAGATTTGTCAACTTAGAAAACTTAAGGATATTCCATCTCTTTTCCCTAGATGTGGACTTCTTCCTACACTTCCTACACCTCCTATATATGCTTATGTTCTATGTGCTATATATTATACACATTCTTGTCATGGTATCTCTTATCCTACTCTGGTTCCTTCCATTATTCATCGTCAGAAGAGGGTTCATTGTTGATTGATCCTGAACCAAACCCAATTTATAAAAAACAAAATGTAGTCATTATGATTGTGATCACCATCACAAATATTGTTCTAGATATTACCAGCATGCTTCCCAAAACATTTCTTCACCTCATACACCTACTGATGCTTTGATTCCCTTTGACCAACCCATGATTGAGCAAAAGGATGAAGTTAACTTGAAAAAGATGAAATTGAGTAAACATGAGAATTCTATTTGAATCTTGGATTCGATTATAGTTAATTCAGATGAAGAAGATACTCTTGATAATGATTCTTTTGATGCTAACAATGATATTCATTCTACTAATTCTGATGACATGTGTGAGATTATTGATCTTGATCATGATTTTTCCAGAGCTCTATGTTTTCACAACAATTAGCTATCACTCCAAATGACAAAAGAAATAACCTATCATTAAAGTATGGTATTTTTTTGGAACTAACAATTGTTTCATCTATTGTTCTTGATGTTTCTCCTCTTACAATTTTCCTACCTTCCCTAAACACTAAAGACCAAGATGGGGGGAGAGGGGGGAGGGGGGGGTGCAGGTGATACACTTTAATAGCTCCTCTTGTGCAATGGATTTTCTGTATTTTCCTATTGTAACATGATTCCCTTGTGATGTGCTTCTTGTTAAATATTTTTTTTTATTTAAATGAACTTTGTTGCTCCATTGGTGCATGGTGATAAAGGAATCAAAATATTATAAAAATTCTTCTATTTTTTTTTATCTTACTTCTTATATTTTTTGTTACATGTTATGACGTGCATGTGCCACTATTCATAAATGTGCCATTGTATTTTCTAATTTAGGATGATGTAAAATGGTAGCTACCTATTCTTTTCAATTTCCATGATATCGACCCAAAAAGACTCTTCTTTGTAACTCTTACATGCTATTCTTCCATTGTTCTTGTAGTTCTACTACATTTGGAGAATGATGAAAATTAATTTTGATATAATATTTCATGTATTATGATATGATCATACTAATCATAAAGTTAGTATATCCCTTTTATTCTCTCTTTTTTCATGTTCTTATTTTCCTTGGTTTATCCCTTCTTGGGGACATATCCTACCAAAAATGTTTCTCACACGTGCCTATTTTCTTTGTTAAATCTATTTATCCTGTTAAGGCATTTGAAATCTCTTTAACATGGGGGCATACACTCTTCCGTGTATTTTATATTTTTAACACACATACACAATGGTTTGATGAAACCTCTCTTGTGGATAACCAAGAAGACAATTTTTTCCTTGTGTTTATCATTTTCATTAGATCCCTTAATAGAAAAAAACCTTCCTTAAGGACTAATCCTTCTTTTTTAATCCATAAGGAGCTAATTCCTTCCTTAGGCCTGATCTCTTTTTCCTTTGATCCCTAAGGAGACATTTCTTTCCTCAAGCCTAAGCGTGGCTTTTTTGGATCCCTTAATAGAGACAATAATTTCCTTAATGTATGATCCTTTTTGATGTCCATTGACTAGCATAACACATCTTTCTAGACCTTTCAATGCCATCTTTTATGGTGATTTTCCTTTTGTGTGGTCCATAGTAAGACAATCTCTTACTAGGATAGTGATCATAGTTTTTCTCTCTCTTTTGAGTGATGCCTCTCTTGTTCTTTTTTGGGATTTGAGGAAGACCTCAACCACTTGGGAGATTTATGTTTCGTTGTCCCTTTGACATTGATGAGACCATCCTTATGCATTCGATCTAATTTATCATGAGCATGAGTTTGTATCATACTCCCACTAAGGTGGGGGCTAAATGTATCATCCTAAAAAGTTATCACCTGTAGATGGAGGTTATAGGTCCTATTCAACCCTATTTTGGTGATTTTGATGTCTGAATTTCTATTATGCTTGATCCCAACAACCTTCATTTCCTTTTCCAACATCTTATTACCTTTCTTGACATCCATTGGAAATATACATTTTTTCTACCAAGGACAAGTCAACTTCTTAACTTGTCGCTAGGGTACAAGTCAACTTCTTTACTTGTCCCAAGATTTTTGAGCCTAGATTTTGCCTGGAGCCCGATGTTGAGGATTTATTGTGAGGGTCAGATTTGTGGTTGACCTTGATCAAATTTGAATCCCAAAATGATTGTAAAATTAAATTATCTCCCCTTATATTGGTATCCATAATCCATTATTTCAAAGCATAATATTAATGAAATTCAAGTGCAAGCATCCAACCATTCAATCATTCAAGTTGTGCACTCAAGGACTTGGAATCAATATTTGAAGGCAAGCATCTAATTCAAGATCCCTAAGTATCCATTTCTTCAAGATCCATTCTAGAAAAGGAAATATTCTATATAGTTTATGCAGGTTTCTCTCCCATGATGGACAAGTAGAAGAATTTATAATCAAGAAAGAAGATCCATTCATCCATTATTCTTTCTCTCTCCTTTCCAAGTAGATATAAACCATACATACATTCAAAATATATTAGTGACAATAATAGATCCATAAATTTGTGAAGGAATCCTTGATTTTACATCTCATTTAAAGCATACTTAAAAGAATCTTCATGGATTCAAGTGATTACTACATCTATTCATGAGGGTTTCATACAAGGTGAATCAACATTTACCTTTTAGTTTACATGCTACTTTATGCTATGCAATTTAAATTCAGTTTCAAGATTGGTTCTTAAAAGGGGGTTGACCAAGGAAAACCCCTTTCCACAACCCTTTTCCCCAATGTTTTGGGTGTAAGAACAAGATACAAAGTTGCAGTCTTAGATTTGAGAAGTATAAGTGTAGACACGGGATCCCAAAAATTTTCATCAGATTTGGCTCTACTAAGAACAAGTCGACTTCTTGACTTCGTCTAACACTTTTTGGCTGAAAATTGTAGATGGACAGTGACAAGTCTCAGTTTCTAGGATTTGGAGTTACAACTAATTTTGACATTTTGGAGATAGTTAAATTTAGATCCTTAGTTCAAATATCCTCTTCTTGTTTTAATGTATATGCATTCATTAATTTTTCTTGCATTTACTTTCATAGATCAGATCTACTATCACATGCTTCATCATATACTTTATTATTTATCAGATCAAATATCATCCTCCCTTTTATGAATACCCAATACCCATTTGGTCTAGATCTTGTATTAGCACCCTTCTTCCTTTGGTTGTGCTAATCATATTTTTCTTAAGGGTTGGGCTTCTATTCCAATGTACGAACAATCTTGGTGAGTGATGTACATCCTAGAATTGCTCAACATTTTCTTCTATATATATATATATTGATGAAGGGTGCTCCCCTTAATACCACAAACACATAATAGAAATAGAGAAACAATAACAATATGTAGGAACAGAAAATGGGCTTCTTATTATCTCCACAAATGTGGAATTACAAACTTTCAGGATTACAATATGCAAAGCCACATGGGCATTCCCTTACAATATTCTATAGGACAAAGCCTCGAATCAATACCCAGATCTACTACCCAGAACTATCCCAAACTGCCTAAGACAACACTATAGCCTTCCTTATATAGGCAATTTTCCACCGCCTGGGAAGGTTCCAGAATTTTAGCCAACAAGGCCGACCAAACTTAGAATTATTTTATTTTCAAATTTATTACATCAAAGTCGGCTCAAAATAACTTTTGAAAACCAAACAAAAATTTTGAAGGAAAATCATTTTTCTACCATTTCAGGTGACCCAACTTCCGAAGACCATAAGTCATCGCCAGTTGACCCAATTGACTATTATTACCCCATTTCAGAAAGGCCACGAAGTGCTCTATAGGCTTGATTGGCGCAAGCGCTTGTCAACTAAATTCTCGACCTCATCCGGGGCTTCTAAAGCCTTCAAAACTGAGTTCAAAGTTTCTGTACCCTGTTGCCAATACCGAAAATCTTCAATATCTACAAAGCTAGACTTGATCTGTCATTGAAACTAACCTAGCAGGATGATATGACCAAAATGAACCTCCAGGGAAGAAATCAAAACATTCCAAGATCAGATGACCAACTTACTAAAAATAGCAAGTTTCCATAAATAGCAGCTCCGCACAAGATAGCCCTTACTGAAAAAAAAACTAGAAATATTTTTGGGTGATGCAAGATTTCTCTTACACCCAGAACGCTCCTGCATCATATACATATCTATATGATGTAGGGGAAATCTAGGGTACTCGATAAATCTGCATGGTGGTGTGTTGAATTGCTTATGTGTTACTCGGTTGCAGCTTTAACTGACGGTCTCAATTATTGAAGGGAACTCGGTCGCTAAAGGAACTTGGTGAAACCTCTGGTGCTCGATGGAACTGATTCTCGGCAATGCCTGTGGTGATCGGTCCATGTGCTTTCTCGGTGATGTTTGGCGTGCTCAGTTGTTTCACTAGTGCTCAGTTGTTTCTCTAGTGCTCGATAGTTCTAGTTTACCGACAAGATTTCTTGGAGATTTGGTTGGCCGACTTGGTGCATTTATTGTTGGTAGCTTTTGTTGTATTATCGTATGTAGATCTAGAGGCCGACATGGAGAATTAATTATTTGTAAGGCTATTTGAGAGCCGACTGTTTTTGCATTTAATATTTGATTGTAAAAGAAGTTGACTTGGCTTAGGAGTTAATTATTTCTTCCAGCCGACTTGTGGTTGAGGAAATGTATTTATGGAGTGTTTGGGTAGATTTTTAGGAGTTAGTCAGGGGTAGTGAAGGATAGCATTTGGATCCTACAAGGTCTTGAAGATCAGATTGTTATCTGATAGTTGTAATAGCAGAGCTAGTGGTTTGCATGTTTGGAGACAAGGAGATTGCCTGGAGGCTTGCGAGCTCAAGTTTAGATCTGCCTTAGTGTTTCCATCAGTTGTTGATTTGTTTCAGAGTTGGACTAGCTAGAAGATTGTAGAAATACTTTGTGATTGTATTTGGCCCTAACTTAGAAGGCCTTACAACTAGGCATGTTAATGAAAATTTTGTTGAAACATTGTCTTGTTGTGTTATTCCGCATTGTTGGTGTTTGGATGCAAGTTTGGATTGTCCTTAATTGGATTCTCCGACCTTGTACTACGTCACTATATATAGGTATAGATACACATACATATACCTTGGTATGTATGTATGTACATATGTGTGTGTGTGTATACCAAGGTTACCTATATAAAAATATAGTGTAAGTTAGTAGCGTTTCATTGCATGTCATATATGTATTTTTTATTAAGTACCTTCTGTAGCTGGGCCTTGAAAAAGGTAGATGGTTTATAAGTTAAATCATAAATCATAAATGTAGAAAACAAGATTAATTTAAAATTGTATAATATAATATGAGTTCATCAAGTGCTAAAAGATAAGTAAAATTTTCTTACTCGGTTAATATAATTAGATTAATATATTTAAGCCATGCATATATTTAAGCATGAATCAACCTAAATTTTAAGTGATGTAAATTGAGACTAATAATAAATAATAATTCAAGTAATATTAGCTAATTTATAAAATTGTAATTAAAGTAATCAGTTTCACTTATCTCCTTGACCTTCAACAATGCTTATCTATAGAAAATGAATATGGAATTATATCTTAAGACCTATATTATCTCAAAAAGTATTTTTTAATTAATCTAAATAAAAATTACAAGCTTTACATATACATATTCTAAATCTACTTGATCAAGTTGCAAGTTTAGATAAATCCACATTTTAAAGCACGACCTCTCATAAATTGTTAAAGTTTTTTACAACTAAACTATCAACTCTTTTAGTGATTGGTCTATGCTTTTTTCAGATACACTTCATTTTATAAAAATGCCACTTGAGTCACAGTATAGATACTCTAGAATCATAACTTAACCTAGATCTGATATCAAATGTAATATTGTTCATTTCCAAATAAAGATATTACAATATTAAACACTATGAACTGACTTTTGCTGCATGCTTACTTTTAGGTATGAAATGAAATAGATAAAAATACAAAATCGTTAAAATTCTATTTACTCACCTTCCCACTATTACTTGATCCTGTAAACCCCCTACTTTTTATATATAAATAGTGTACATCATCTCTTATTAATCAAAATGGCTACTATTCATTGAAAAAAAAATATAGACGCAAAGTAACTATTAATTTTGGAGAATAAGCTCATACCAAAGCTTGTCTAATTCATGCTGGAAGTCACGGACAATTACAAAGCACAAACATCTAATCATATTCCATCGGAGCTGCTTGCCTGAGTTGTAACGTCTAACTATTTCTGATCCACCTGATTTGATTTCTTAATTATTCAAAACATCTAATCACATTCGTTTCCACTGATAAATGGTGTCTCAATCAGGCTATCTTAAGTTACAACTTATGTCCCATCGTTACCATGCTTTTGTCTGTCTGTCACAATATTCTTTGTCCAGAATATTCTTTACAAGCCATTGATTGACTAGGAAGTTAATATTACATATTTAAATATGCTATATTAAAATAGAAGCCATTGGAATGTGAAAGAGATCTCAGGTGAAGTAAAATTCTCCAACATCCTCGCAAACATGGAGATTAGGATTGACGATTGTGATGCCGGTTTGTTTTTGCATATTCGATATTATTAGGTATGTTATCATGCTGTTTTTCTTGGGAATTAGAATAAATTGAAAGAATCAGTATAAAATCATCATGCTCTTATAACTTTCCTGTTCTTTCTCTATAATCTTTTTTAGTATTACAATTTTTTTTTAAGGCAATCAATAAGTATTTAATATGAACTTCATGATAAGTATGACCATATGTTTCACGATTCATGGGATATAAATAAATGGAAAGAATCAACATAAAATTATGATGTTTTCTTAATATCTTAAATGTTTATATACTTAGAAATGTGTTCTCTCCTTTCCATTCAAAATCTTATGATGGATAAGAATAATCTTAGAATAGTCAAATTATGTATTTATATAAAAAGTTGGGAGATTATAAATTTTTATATGATCTTTTCTTTCTTTTTACAATCTATAGTATTGTCTAAATCATGTAAAATGTAAAAAAATGTTGGTCAGATTTACTTTCTTTTTGTTGAGCATTTACTTATTAATTCTAATTTATATTTTTGTTGTTGGTTTTTATTAGACTTAATACATAAACATTGAGTGTACAATTCACTATATGTTATTATTTCTTTGTCTACTCTTAGCTTTAGAGAAATTTCATTCATTTTTATGGTGATTTTCTCATGTATTCTATTCTAATGATCAATCCATTCATCTTTTTTGGGCCATTATGGAATAAATAGAGATTTAATAAAAGATATGAGTACATGTTTAAGATCATTATTAACATAATATTTGGTGGAATTAGAATAAATTGATAGGATTGACATAAAATTATTCTATTTTTAATGAATATAGGATCTATACGATTATTAGTTTTTCTTTTTATTTTTTCTATCCCTTTTACAATCATTTTTTTGACATGAATATATTCATGACTTTGCGAGTAGAAATTTCAGAAGATGCATAAAAAATATTGAAAGCATTACTATTTAATCTTTAATACAAGTAGAATTTATTGAAAAAATCAACGGAAAAGCACCATAAACATCTAGTATAATAAGAATAAAATTTGTGTAGGGCTAGGAGTAGACAAAGGAAGAATAACACATAGTGAATTGTACACTCATTGTTTATATGTTAAGTTGAATAGAAAATAACTAAAAAATATATAAATTAGAATTATTAAGTGGTCAACAAAATGAAAGTAAATTAAGACACTAATTGTTTACAATGTACACATGTACATACACACACACACACACATATATATACACATACATACACACAAACATGCATACATACTTACATACATATATACATACATAGACTAATGCACTATCTCAATATTCATATCAACCAAGAAAGTGGATAATTATACATAATCATAATTACACTTATAATTATAATTATAATTATAATTATGCTATATAACTATAAGAATATATTTTCCCAACATTTTTTATTTTATTTATAGTCCATCACATTGTATAAACTTACTATATATTATGTTCCTTCTTAACTCATTGGAATTTTATAATGCTTTCATCATCTAAGATAAGAGTAATAATCATCTTGGTACTATCATTCAGTTACCTTGTTTCAATATTCAATACAGCAAGTAATCATTTAATTATAAAGAATATTTTTTAAATATCTATACAAAATAGTTATTGTTAATTATAAATGTGTCTATGTTTCATGGAAAAGATATTATTATTTTATCAAATGACAAAAAATAATTTCTTTTGATATAATTATATCTCTACATGAAGAAGTACTTATTTTACAACATAACATATTTAAAAATAGGTTCCACTTGAAATGAAGTAACCCAATTAGATAGCAACGCATATGCACCCAAAAATTTTACAAATAATTTTTTTTCATATATGCAAAAATAACCAGAAGAGTGATTTTTTCATTATTTACGAATACATGAAAAATAAAATATTTGTAAAACTTTTGGGTAGTTATGTGTTACTATCTAATTATGTTTCTTCATTACAAGTGGAACCTGTTTTAGAATTAAAAGTAGAAAGGAAAATAATATGTTGGGCATTGATGTTATGTTGTAGATAAGTATAGTTGCATATAAGTTTGAATCATGTAGCTTGGATATAATTATATATTAATATGTATTTTTTGTCACTTGGTATGTCATAAAATAATAATATCTTTTTTCTGAAATATAGACATATTTATAATTGAGAATAACCATTTTCTATAGATATTTAAAAACTATTCTTCATAATTAAATGATTACTTGTTTGACTGAATATTGAAATAAAGTAATTGAATAATAGTACATGAAGATAATTATTACTCTTGTCTTATATGAGGAAAGCATCATAAACTTTCTATGGGTTAAGAAGCAACAAGTTTATACAATTTGATGGACTATAACTAAAATAAAAATGTTGGGAAAATGTATTCTCATAGTTATACCTTATAATTATAATTATATGACTCTTCATGTTGGACAAGCCATTTAAATGAGTCAATTAGAAATCTTTCACAAAGGAAAGACTATTGGAAACTGCAATTGAAGCAATTGTTGTATTGTCATTGATGTCAAACCTTAATTGGTAAGACTGTTGCTACTTAGGAAAGTACTATATCTATTGTGAGAAGGGAAAGAAAGGATGGTAACAATAGCACCTAGGGAAAGGTTGAGTTATCTTGATACTACAAAGTGTACTTGACTATGTTGTATAATGATGGGACAATGTATTGTTTATCTTAGTAAGATTGAGGACTAAAAGGCTTAACTGAGCAAAAATAAAGAAAATCATGTTTAAGCTGAGTTATGTTAGTGTTGACCAAGTTAGTGTATGCCGAACAAAAATCTAGTGTCGACCGAGTATCAGTTAATTGCCAAGGAAGACAGTATATGCCGAGGAAATAGTTTTAGTAGTGATCGAGCATTTTACATGAAGACTGAGTGGATGATCACAGTATTGACCGAGCATCAACATTTTTATATTTGAAGATAATTTAGATTTGGAGCCGACATTGTTGAATTCTTGGATTATGTTAGACGTGTTGACTTTATTTATTGATTGTATGGAAGCATTTAATGCTTTGTAAAATGTTTTATTGTAAATCTTTATGAGATTTGAGATGATTCTAGAAGAGGAGACGAAGAACATGAAGCGGGTAGATTCAATGAATTTGACCTAACCCTAAGGTCTATGAAGGAGATTAAGCTGCAAAAGATAAGTAAACCTAACAGAGAAAAGTATTAAGGGAACCTAAACATTAGGTATGAGAATGCATGGATGTAGGAGATGCTGGAAGAACATTAAGTTTTATTGACTATATAAGCGAAGAGGCTGAAGGAGAAGTATGGTGATTGCTTGAAGAAAAGTTCCCTGCAGATCAAAGATGGAAATGGCAAAGTTTCAAAGTCAGTAAACCAACATTTATGTAGGGAATTGGAT
Source organism: Chamaecyparis obtusa (assembly GCA_027943335.1). Classification (NCBI taxonomy): domain Eukaryota; kingdom Viridiplantae; phylum Streptophyta; class Pinopsida; order Cupressales; family Cupressaceae; genus Chamaecyparis; species Chamaecyparis obtusa. The sequence continues at coordinate 3,657,715 of BSBK01000537.1, forward strand.
CTAATATTTGCAAAGTGAGTTGTATGTTTTTTAGATCAATATTGCTGCTACTTTCAATCTATTGCAACAGTTGAAATCCTTTTAACAGAGGTTGACCTAACAGTCATATGTTAAATCCTTTAAACAAGGTTGCATTCTAATGGAGTGTATGTAAGTCTTGTAACAAGGCTCACTTTTAACAGGGTGATTGAAATCCTTTAACCGGGTCACAGCTGATAGTGCATATTGTAACCTTTGATAGGGTTGGCTTTTAACTGAGCTCACTTTAGAAGAGTGAAAATAATAGTAGCATGTTACAAAGTGGTTTTTCCCATATTGGGTTTCCACTATAAATCTCAGTGTTAATACTTGTGTGAATGTTTTGGTTTGAACATTTCTATGTTTTACAAGTTAGTTACAGCTGGGTAGTGGATTGCAGTGTTATATGTTTCTATTATTGAATCAGTGATGACCGAGTTTGTTTTGATTTCTTGATCTGATTTAAGGAAAAGTTTTTGAAGTTATTTTATACGTCAGGACTTGAGAACAACTGATTCACCCCCCCTCTCTTTTGTTCTAAATCATATTAACAATTGGTATCAGAGCTGTGTTGCTTATTGGTGTCTATAGAAAACAAGTTTAAAGGGACTTGAAGCAAATGATCAAGATGTATAAGGAGGTACCGAAGTTGAACAAGGAAAACTTCCCTGCATGGAAAAGCTTGATGAAGCTGCATCTGGTTGGTATTGGTGATTCTACAAAATACTACATTGAGCATGACTATGTCACACCTATTGCACCTTTGACTGCCAAGGAAATGAGAGCTAGGCAAGAACATAATCAGGCAATGCTGGAAATTGCATCTGCCCTAAGCTATCTGGAATTCAAGGATATTAAGGATTGCACAACTGCTAAAGATATGTGGGACACTCTTGCAAAGATCTATGGAGGTGATCTATATGTGTTGAAAGCTAAAGCCGAGAGTCTTAGAGGTAAGTTTGATGAAATGAGAATGAATGAAGATGAAAACATTGCACAATATTGTGGTAGAATAAAAGAAGTTGTGAATGCTATTAGAGGAGAAAATGGAACTATTGAAGATGAGACCATAATTGGAAAAGTGCTAAGAACTCTGTGTCCTATATATGCTACTAAGATCTCAGCTATTCAGGAATCTATATGTAACTCTGGAAATGTGCTTACCTTGGAAGGTTTGATTGGCAAACTGACTGCTTTTGAACTATTTAATTATGATAATTTCACTATTGGTAGTATTGGAAATGTTGAATTTTCTTTTAAGTCATAGTAAGTTCTGAACAAGCCTAAGAAAGAAAAAGAAAGATGCACCAGTGAAAGTGAAAGCGAAAGTGAAAGTGATAGTGACACTTTTGATGAAGATCTTGAAGATCTAGAAGCTCTTATGGCTAGAAGACTGAGAAGAGGAAAAGGAAAATATAAAGGTAAACTCCCTATTATATGTTTTGCATGCAATAAAGTCAGTCATATAGATGCTAGATGTCCTGATAGGAAGGATAAAGATGAAGAAAGAAACAACAAACACATAGATAGAAGAGATGACAAAGGCTACCGAAGGTGAAAAGAATACAAAGGAAAAGGTAAGAAATCTTGTTACATTGCTGAAGAAGAGACTGACACTGATAGTAATAATTTTGAAATTGAGGTAGTCTATGTTGCAATGAAAGATGAATTTGATGAGGATGAGAAAACTGCATTGATTTCCTATGTGAACAAGAATGACAAATGAATTATAGATAGTGGTTGTTCGCATCACATGACTGGTGACAAAAGTAAATTTGAGACCTTACATCATTATAAAGTTAAAGTGTAACATTTGGTAATGATGCACCATGTCCTGTTAGAGGAAAAGGATTGATTAAAATGATTGATAAAATATCTTGTGAAAATACTTATTGGGTTGAAGGATTGAATTATAATTTGCTAAGTGTTGCTTAGCTCATCAGAACTAGTTATCAAGTGGAATTTCATCACAAGAAAGCTAAGATATTTGATGCTACTAATGAGCTGATTGGAAGTGGTGAGCAGACTAGAGGTAATTTGTTCTATCTTGACCTATCTGAAGAAATATGTATGATTGCAGAACTTGATGACATTTGGTTATGGCATAAGAGGCTATGTCATGTTAACTTTGACAATTTGGTAGAGATAAGTAAGAAGAAGAAAGTAAGAGGCCTACCTAGATTGAAGAAACCTGAGAATGTGATGTGCAAAGAATGCCAATTAGGAAAAATGACTAAGTCAAGTTTCAAGAGCAAAATCTTTACTTCTGAACACATTTTAGATTTGGTTCATACTGACCTTTGTGGACCTACGAGTATACAAAGTTACTGTGGAGCTAGATATTTTATCTTGTTTGTTGATGATCATACCAGGATGATGCATGTAATGTTTCTAAAAGAAAAATCTGATGCTTTTCAATCTTTTAAGTGGTATTTGGCTAAGGTTGATAAAGAGACGGGTAGGAACCTGAAATGTCTTAGATCTGACCGAGGTGGAGAATTTACATCAAATGAATTCAATCTATTTTGCAATGATAGAGGAATCAAAAGATGGATGTCTACACCTAGGACACCTCCACATAATGGTATAGCAGAAAGAAGGAACAAATCTATTTTGGACTGTGCAAGGACATTATTGATTGAAAAGAATGTGGCATAGAAATACTAGAAAGAAGCTATAAGTATAGCTATTTACACTCTTAACCGAGTACAGATCAAGAAAGGTACAAATCTGACACCTTATGAATTATGGTATGGGCATGCACTGAGTGTTAAATACTTTAGAATCTTTGGAAGAAAGTGTTACTTATTGAAAGATAATAGGAATGGAAAGTTTGATGCCAAAAGTGATGAAGGCATATTCCTAGGCTACTCCACAAAAAGTAAATCTTATAAGTGTTTGAACTCTAACACTAACAAAATTGTGGAAAGTGTGAATGTAAAAATTGATGAGTATGCATAAAGAAATGAAGCTGACAAAAAAAGAGAACCATAAGATTATAGATCTTTTGTGCACACTGAGGAAATAGAAGAGGCAAGTAATAGACCTACACCTGATGTCGAGTCTTAGGAAAGCAATGCTGAGTGACAGGAAATGATTGCTGAGTGTCAGGAAAATAGTGCCAAGAGAGAACAAGAAGATGCCGTGCTACAAGAAAATGCTACTGAGTATCAGGAAGAGGTTGCCAAGCATTCAGAAGTTGAATCTAACAATATTTTTGGGGAACCTGATGAAATAGAGGAGAAAAATGCTGAACCTATTTTGGCAAAATATGTAAGAAGACATCACAAGCCTAAACTGATAATTGGAGATAAAGACATCAGAATTCATACCAGAAGCAAAACCAAGGATCCAACATGCTTACTATGTGTGTTTGAACCTAAGCCAACTAAAGAGGCATTAGAAAATGAAGACTGGATACAAGCAATGAATGAAGAGATTGACCAGATTAAGAAGAATGAAACCTAGACTCTAGTTCCGAGACCTACAGATAAGAATGTTATAGAAACAAAGTGGGTGTTTCAAAACAAGTTGAATGAAAAAGGTGAAATCACTAGGAACAAAGCTAGGCTGGTATGCAAAGGCTATGCACAAGAAGAAGGAATAGATTATGGGGAGACATTTTCCCCTGTAGCTAGATTGGAAGGAGTAAGAACTCTGCTTGCATATGCTACTTATAAAGATTTCAAGGTATATCAAATGGATGTCAAGTCTGCATTTTTAAATGGTGTACTGGAAGAAGAAGTTTACAAAGAACAGCTAGAAGGTTTTATTGATTCAAACAGAAGACACATGGTATGCAAACTGAACAAAGCATTGTATGGATTGAAACAAGCTCCTAGAGCATGGTATGAGAGGTTGCATAACTATCTGATGCAGATTGGATTTTTAAGAACAAATGACACAAGCAATCTGTACTTGAAGGATGAAGAAGGTAAAGGTATTCTATTGGCCAAAATTTTTGTTGATAACATTATTTTTGGTGGACAAGATGCATTGTGTAAAAGTTTTTCAAAAGAAATGCAAACTAAATTTGAAATGAGTATGTTTGGTGAAATCAAATTCTTTGTTGGTTTACAAGTATATCAGATGAAGAAAGGAATTTTCATTACATAGTCTAAGTATGTTAATGAAATAGTGAAAACTTTTGGAATGGAAGATGCTAGACCAGTGGGAACTCCTATGGTTAACGGACAAAATTTATCTAAGAATGATGATTTTGTAGAAGTTAACTAGACTTTGTACAGATCCATGATTGGAAAATTACAGTATGCTCTACATAGTAGACCAGATATTGCACTAGCTGTTGGGATTGTGGCAAGATTCTCTGCCAATCCTAAGGAAACACACATGATGGCAGTGAAAAGAATCATGAGATACTTGAAAGGAACTGCTGACTATGGGTTATACTACAAGAAGAATGAAAAATTTGAACTTAGAGTATACACTGATGCTGATTGGGAAGGAAATGTAGATGACAGAAAGAGCACTAGTGGTGGAGCTTTCTTTCTTGGATAGAGATTAGTCTCCTAGACAAGAAAGAAACAAAATTGCATTTCCCAATCTACTGCTGAAGCCAAGTATGTTGCTGCTGTAGTAAACTATTCAAATTTAATATGGATAAAATAATTGTTGATAGGCATGAAAGAAGAAATCACTAAACCTGTTGTTATTTTCTATGACAACACAAGTGCCATCAATATTTCTAAGAATCCAGTGATGCACACTAAGACCAAGCATATAGCAATCAAGTATCACTATTTGAGGGAATTGTTACAAGACAAGGAATTTCGAATGGAATATGTGAATACAAAAGAACAATTAGCAGACATATTCACTAAAGCTTTACCTAAAGAAGCTCATGAGTATTTGAGAAGTCAATTAGGAGTCCTTCTCCTAATTGAGGCTGCCTAGTCAAGCTAGGAGCACTGCATCAAATATGCTACAACAGAATAATTGACAAATTGATGCAGAAGATTGTCACACTTTGGGATTGTCCTAGAGCTGTGAAGAAGAAGCAAAGACAACAAATCAGTCATAAGCAAGATGAAAGAGGGAGAAACATTGAGCTACATAGATATATCTACATCTGTTGGATGTAAGTTTTAGTTACTGCTTTGGAATTTTTGTCAAAGAGGGAGATTAAACTGAAATGATACTATAACACATGAACTGAAGAGTAGGGATGATGAATAGAAATGAAAGATCAGGATAGAGGGAGATCCAGATACTTCTAATGGTCACAGAAGTGAGATTTACAGATTCTGAATCAGAATGAAGTTAAGGATATTATAAATTTTCTCTGATGGACAGATAAGTTTTTGGATTGGTTGGTAATCCATGTGTTATTTAGGTGATATCATATGGTGTTGCCATCAATGCCAAAGAGGGAGATTGTTGAAAATTGCAATTGAAGCAATTTTTGTATTGTCATTGATGTCAAACCTTAACTGGTAAGACTATTGCTACTTAGGAAAGTACTATATCTATTGTGAGAAGGGAAAGAAAGGATGGTAACAATAGCACCTAGGGAAAGGTTGAGTTATCTTGATACTGCAAAGTGTACTTGACTATGTTGTACAATGATGTGACAATGTATTGTTTATCTTAGTAAGATTGAGGACTAAAAGGCTTAACTGAGCAAAAATGAAGAAAATCATGTTTAAGCCGAGTTATGTTAGTATCGACTGAGTTAGTGTATGCCGAGCAAAAATCTAGTGTTGACCGAGTATCAGTTAATTGCCGAGGAAGACAGTATATGCTGAGGAAATAGTTTTAGTAGTGACCAAGCATTTTACATGAAGACTGAGTGGATGATCACATTATTTGTCATGTCCCCATTCTGGCTGACATCATTTAGCATGCCGGATCAGTCTATCACAGGCTCTCGTAGACTGGTGGCGATGTGGAGAGAGTCATTTTGTAGATTAGTGGTCGTATTTGCTCTTGGAGAAGTGATTTAGAGCTTATTTTTATTATTATGAGTTATGCGGGCCCCACATGTTATAATTTTAAGTTGAGTTGCACTTTTTATTTTATAAAGTTATATTATTATAAAAGTGCATTATAATGGGATTTTATAATGGATGCTTCTAGAAGTTCTTAGTAACTTCTCAAAAAGTGAATAAATAAGGGGCTTGGGCATTCATTTGGACAAGCTGATTTGAGGATTCTTCTACTTTTCCATATTGGAGCAATTTGTAGTCATTTGGTCTACAAATTTTCATTAGATCTTTGGGAATGAAAACTCCCTTGGATTTGCATAACTGAGGAAGTGAGATATCTTCTGAAGGGTTGCACATTGGAAGTGGTATTCAACCATTTCATGTTGAGCTTATTTGGAATCCTCAGATTTATCTGAGGGTTTGAGTTTTGGTTGCAAGAGAAAGAAAAAGAAAGTCCGAAAAAGCAATCCGAAAAAGCAAAATGAAAAAGCGGATCCGAAAAAGCAATCTGAAAAAGTAAAATGAAAAAGCGGATCCGAAAAAGTAGTCCGAAAAAGAAGACCGAAAAAGCAGTCCGAAAAAGCAGACCCGAAAAAGAAGACCCGAAAAAGAAAAGTGAAAAAAGCAGTCCGAAAAATTATTGCAGCCATCTACAATCAGCTGTAAATTGGGATCAATTCGGGTGCAATTGGAGGTGTCTACATCAGCATTCCGTCAACAATAAGTGCAGCATTCCAGGTTCTTTCATATGATTCAGATGTTGATATTTGATGTCAAGGTTGTGTTGAAAATTGCATATAAATAGGCACTACTGTGACAGTCAATACATAACTATAATTCAGTCACTGTTATTCATTTTTGGATTGTCATAGTGAATGAGAGTGGATTTGATAAGGTCTGGTCATCACAAGAGTTTCATTGTTCATGTGTACTGTCATAACAGTCCATAAAATCTATCATTGCTATATTGTAATCAGTCTCTGTTATCATTATGGTAATTGTAATGACATAGCAAGGAAAGAGCATTGGGTATCATAGTAAGATAGTGCACTGTATGGAGTCATAGAAGAGCATGGAATGAACTTGTTATTGCCATAGTTTATTGTTCATGTGTGACAGTTCATACCTTTTTCTCAGAAGTTGTAAACAGTCATTTATAATCAGATTTCAGTCATTATCATTCATGTTATAAGATGATCATATGTCATATTTGGTCACTGAAGTTGTACCCAGCTGTATAAGGGATTCTAAGGGAAGGGTTCTATGGTATTTGCATATCTAAAGTAGAGTTTCATATTGTGCCAAGTCTTTGTATTCAGTCCATAGTAAGAAAGGATTGTAATTGCATCTAGTTTCATATTGGATGTCAAGTTATCTTGTAAAAATCTGAATCTATTATTGAATGAATACATTGGCACTGATTGCATTATTAAGTTGAGTGGATTTGTTGCTCAACAATTTCTACATTCAGACTTTTCACTTTCAGCAGTATAATTTGATTGATTACCAAGTGTTTGATGAAATATCATAGTACTATATCAGTGGCTTTAGTGATCCTATTAGTAAGGGTCATTACATTATTGACCGAGCATCAACATTTTTATATTTGAAGATAATTCAGATTTGGAGCCGACATTGTTGAATTCTTGGATTATGTAAAACGTGTTGACTTTATTTATTGATTGTATGGAAGCATTTAATGCTTTGTAAAATGTTTTATTGTAAATCTTTATGAGTTTGAGATGATTCTAGAAGAGGAGATGAAGAACATGAAGCAGGTAGATTCAATGAATTTGACCTAACCCTAAGATCTATAAAGGAGATTAAGCATCAAAAGATAAGTTAACCTAACAGAGAAAAGTATTAAGGGAACCTAAACATTAGGTATGAGAATGCATGAATGGAGGAGATGCTGGAAGAATAGTAAGTTTTATTGACTGTATAAGTGAAGAGGCTGAAGGAGAAGTATGGTGATTGCTTGAAGAAAAGTTCTGAGCAGATCAGAGATGGAAATGGAAAAGTTTCAAAGTTAGTAAACCAACATTTGTGTATGAAATTGGATCTGATATTTGCAAAGTGAGTTGTATGTTTTTTACATCAATACTGTTGCTACTTTCTAACCATTGTAATAGTAAAAATCCTTTTAACAGAGGTTGACCTAAGAGTCATATGTTAAATCCTTTGAACAAGGTTGCATTCTAATGGAGTGTATGTAAGTCTTGTAACAAGGCTCCCTTTTAACAGGGTGATTGAAATCCTTTAACCGGGTCACACCTGATAGTGTGTATTGTAACCTTTGACAGGGTTGGCTTTTAACCGAGCTCACTTCAGAAGAGTTAAAATAATAGTAACATTTTACAAAGTGGTTTTTCCCATATTGGGTTTCCACTATAAATCTTGGTGTCAATACTTGTGTGAATGTTTTGGTTTGAACATTTCTATGTTTTACAAGTTAGTTACAGATGGGTAGTGGACTGTAGTGTTATATGTTTCTATTATTGAATTAGTGATGACTGAGTTTGTTTTGGTTGATTGATTTGATTTAAGGAAAAGTTTTTGAAGTTATTTTATACATCAGGACCTGAGAACAACTGATTCGCCCCCCTCTTTGTTGTTCTAAATCATATTAACAAAGACAACCACAACTTGGACAGATTTGTGGGGGATGGAATTGGATAGAATGATAGTATTAATGGTGCAAGGGCTCATGCCTCAGCAAGTGAAAGAAATTTTTTTTGAATTTGCAAGACCAAATGTGAAATAGGCCAATCTATGTTTTTGATTTGTAGGGAAAAGTGTGAATATGGTCCTTGATGTCGAGTCAATGAATGTAGAAATTGTTGGATACAATTGTCTGAAGGAGATTGTTGGATTAGCTATGTGTTGTCTTTGATGTCACACAAATGTCATATCAATTATCGCTCCCAGTATCTACCGAGTTCAGTCGATCAGCTAAGCGGTTCACAGTATCTATCGAGTTCAGTCAGTCAGCTAAGTAGTTCTCAGTATCTACCAAGTTCAGTTAGTCAGCTAAGCAGTTCTCATTATCTACCGAGCTCACTCGGTCAGCTAGGCAGTTTTTAGTGTCTACCGAGTTCTCTCGGGTGTCTAAAGGAAACATGACAGGGTAATAGTGTTAACCAAGCCTCCTCAGTTATCGAAGGAAAATTAGTGGTTACCGAGCTCTCTCAGTCTCCAAAGGATGTTGAAGAATTTTCTATGGTTACCAAGTTCTCTCGATCACCGAAGAAAATCTTTTCAGGATTAATGTTTACCGAGCAAGGTCGGCCCTTTCAAAGAATTTTGTTATTACAGTTTGTTTATCCCAACCGACTGTTATAATAATTTTTAGTGTCGACTTGACAATCTAAATGATTATGAAATGGCATATATATATAGAAGATCAAATGGTGAATAAGAGATATACAGCATGCAGAAATCATTTTGAAGAAAGGTGTGTGCGAATTTTGAAGGATGGTCAGATATCCTTGAGGAGCAGCGAAGATTTAATTGATCAGTAAGGATCTAGTGAAACAGAACACAGATCTATATTCAGTAATTTAGTTGTAGGTTATTTCATTGTTACTCTCTAGCAATTGTAGCAATGATATCAAAATCTCTTAACCGAGTTGGTTTAACAACCATTTTGTAAATCCTCTAACAAGGTAACAGTTCTATTGAATTGTTTCAAGACCTCTTACAAGGCCACTCCTAGCAGGGTGATTAAATCCTCTAACAAGGTCACACCTAACAATGTGTTTTGTAACCTTTTACCAGGTTGGCTTCTAACCGGGCATCACTTCAGAAGAGTGAAAAATAGTAACTAGTTACATTGGTGGTTTTTCCCATATTGGGTTTCCATGATAAATCTGGTGTCTCTTGTGTTCATGTTATTTTCTTTATTCATGTAAGTTAATCAGTTATGAATGCTTAAGAACAGTTTAATTATTACACACTTCAAGGATCAAGTTTTCAGCATTTCTCTGTATATTTACCGAGTGGCACAGTAAATAATTTGTTAAGATATTTAAGGGATCAGTGGTAATATTTTGTGGTTAACTGATTCACCCCCCCTCTCAGTTACTGCATCTATATTTCCAACAGAAATATGGTGTTTGGGTATCGATGGTTTTGGATCCTGTTACAATCAGAATTAAAAAAATATTATTTTAGTTATCTTTTCTAAATATTAATATAATTTAAAATAAAATCTTTTACTGATAAAAAAAAAAGAGTTATTTAATATAAAATAAATAATGTCTATTGTGTGAAAGAGTTTTGTGCTTAAAGTAAGCAATTCAATAATTAATCAAACAAACACAAAAATTAAGCAAATATTCATTTTTGGAAAAAATGAAATTCAAAATGCACATAAAAATAAATAGGAAAAACATATGTTATACTCCTTATGGTACTCCAATAATGTAGTTGCTAAACTAATTTGCTTGATGTATTATACTTTTTTTTGACAACATGTCACATTCATATGATTGAGTGATGAGAATGGATGATTATTGTAATTATATAGAGATATTGGGAAAAAGAGGGAGGGATATAATGAGATAATAAGATAAATCATGGAGATGGCTTTACTTGTCTCAAGAAAAGTGTTTTTGTCTAGTAGCACAAGGAGATAAAATAAGAATATTAAGTGTACATGAGGGAAATAAGAGAAATGGGATGTACAATAGGGGAAAAAATGATTTAAAAAGTTTAAAAAAATACTTGGAGATGCTGAGAGTCATTCTATAGAGGAATTCCTTCATAGATCACCACTATTCCTTGTAGCCTTACAAATAGACCTATGTTTCCATAAATTTTGAAGTATACTTGATAACCAAAATGTAAACATAGTTTTAGATACCCTTTTTTATCTTACAACACATATCGAAAAATAAGGTAGGATTAATTTGCAATGAATGGGATGAATTTTAACTATCTTTGTTTGAATTAGGCCTAGTTTGACATTTAAACTTATGGAAACATGGGATTTATTCTCCAAATGATTCCAAAAGTATATTTAACCAATGAATTAGTTTAGATAGGGTTAATACAGTCCATTAAATATCTCATAACATTTTTAAACTACCTTTTTTTGGGTACAATGTGAATTTGGCCTTCTCATCAGTGGTTTTCAACCTGATAGATGAGGATATCAGACCTAGGATATCACTTTTACATGTGGAAACCTTATCCCTTGTACCTAAAAATTTAGAATATTACATATAATTTTAGTACAAAAATTTCCACCAATTTTTTGGATTTTTCATTGGTGGAATGACATTCTATGTATTTTTTTTTTATAGATCTAGCCTAGATGTGGTTTTTGACTTGCTAAAAAAGAATTGCTTGTATCTCCCTCAAAACATAATGTATTTGAGTTAAAATAATTGTAATGGAAATATAAATGAATGGAGATTCATCAAAAATAAATCTTAGGTCAAAATGAATTTGTACAAGGATGAAAAATTCAAGAGAACAATAATGAAAAGATTCAGAGTTATAGAAAGTCATGACTTTATTGATTTCTTCAACATCCAAATATTCATGCAACCCCTATATCAATGATACAAGGAATTTTACATGTTTTGAATTAGTTTACAATGTACCATGTATAAAAAATACTTTCATAGAATATTACATCAATCAAATCAAGCAAAACACTAAAGATTTAATGAGAATTCAATATTTAACTTGACATAATTGAAAGCTTCATATAGATCTCTAACTAAGAAGACAATAGGAATGCTCTCAGATTTGCAAAGCATTCCTAAACTAGCAATCCTTAGCATGAGAATGAAAATTAAGCTACATGATAAGAAAATTAAGCTATAAGCGTGAATTGTGATGTAAAATGAATTTATTTATGCTAAATCAAGACTAAAAGGCTCAAACATGTACTCAATTGACTATAATGATGATAATAAATGAGAGTGGATGATTTTTTCTAACAATTCATCCTATTTATAAGATTTTCTCAAAATTAGGAGGGTGAGTTTAATTAACCCAAGGCTAGAGTCAAGGTTGAGTTGTGTTTCAAATATTGAGACAAAGAGACAAATTGAGTCGCTAGGATAAAAAAGGAAAATTTAATGGTTGAGATTGTAAAGCCTTGGAGTGATCCATGTGCTCTTAATACTTATTCCTCAAATTGGTTAGTCCATTTTTTTTCCACATGTGATGAATGAAGAAAATTATGAGTTACTTAAATCAAATAATTAATTACTTTTTCCATGTCTTTGATTTTAATAAGTTGGCTTAAATTTGATTGAGCTATACAATTAATTGATTAAATAAATTACATAATTATTTGATAATTTACATTTAATTAATACAATGGATTGAATTGAATTAATTATTTAATTTCCTTTCCAATTTTAAGGTGTATACAAATGCCCCTCTTTGAATTAGCATGAAAAGCACATTGGTTCAAAGAATATTTGATTGTCTAGTTCATGGATGTCATTATTTGATGTCCAGATGTAGATTAGACTGATGTGGTTCTAATTTTATCTCAATATGATTCCCTAATATTTGATATGACCAATTTTTTTATGACCCACTAATAATGAACAAAACTTTGATATGAATCCTTTATTTAAATTATGATGTTGATATGATGTGTATGCCCCTTAGGGAAATGAATCAAAATGATTTTGGATGATTTGGTTGATTTTTGGAATTTTGAGTAAGATTACAATTTTGATTTGTTTCCCTTTAAAAATCAATTAGAAAAATGTCTTGGTTGAATTTTTGATAGAAATGACCTCGTTTGATGAAAATCAAGTGTGGTTGATGTGAGTCACAATCATTTAGTTCATTCAGTATTGATGTCAATCCAATAGGTTGAGAGGTTGATGGGTTGATTTTTTGTCCTCAAGATCTAGAGTAAGGAAATTTGATGCACTCAAAGATGAAAAAGTAGATGATAAGATGATTGATCGGCACTAGATGAACTATTTCAATGATGTTGATTGATTGAATTATGTTTTATTTCAAAATAGGTTTTCTTTGGAACACTGATGGTTTAAGGTCTATATCCATGGGTATTGGATATGATTGATGTGCACACATAGATATAGGGGATGTACATAGTTATATTTCCCCTAGTTAATCAACGTGATCGAATATTGATGATGTATATTAACATTGATTTAAATTTTGATGATGTACTCTTGATGGAAATTTGATTATGTACATTTCTAGACATTTGATGATGTATACTTTGATATCAGACCTTTGATGAAATCTTGATAGACTTTGGATATATTAATCAATTAATTTTTTCGTTAAAGTCCAATATATTCCATCTTAAGGAGGAAAATCTCTATGATGTACCCTTGATTAACTTTCTCCTCCCCCTTTCGATAAAATCCCATAACAACTATTATGCAAGTTTGATAGATATATGAATGTAAAATGAAACTGTGATTTTCACTTATCATAGGATAATGCTACCTTTTTTTTTTTTTTCTATTTTCATCATTGAGATTTTTGGAAGCTATAGTTGGTACAATCCTCACTCGTTTGAATTGTTTTTTTGACAACCATGATGATATGAATACCTTCTTCCTTTAGATTTCAGCAATTAAATTTGTTAAACTCTCACTAGTTTGACCATGGGAGTATGAATATCACTTTCATCTTTTTTCATGTTACAAATGCATTTTGGCATTAAGATATAGAAGATCTAAATGTCCAAGGTATCCTTTTGCGTTTAAATAAAAAGAGATTTGATCCCTTCCATATGTGAATTTCCTTAATGATTCTTTGATGAACATGTCATTATATGAGTTTGCATACTTGTATGAATCGGCCTTACTAGAAGACACATAGAAATAAAAAAAATATCATCATCTTATCATCGCTCATCTACTCAAAAGACATCATCAATTTTATAAAGGGTAATGATTCCAAAAAATCAAGTACCACATTTTTCTTTTATTTTTGGATCCATATTTTAGAAGAACTTGATGCATTTTGATCTTTATTCAAGTTTTAATCCTTCTTAAGGGTTTTAATTAGATTTGATGTTGTAGATTGGTTGTGATGTTGAATCTTGATCAAGTTTGGATGTTTGAAATTTTATATGGATCAAAGGGTTCAAGTGTCTCTACTTTTGGTTTAATGCAAAAATTTGTGTCAATTTGGGTCTTTCTTAATGAGCTTGTTGATTGTGGATTGTAGCCCCAGTTGGATATAACAATGATTTTGGACTTAGGAAAATTTTTAAACCATGATGAAAGCTTAGATATATGCAAATGTAGCTCTGTAAATTTATTATGACTATGTAAAAATGATAGAATGCAAGGGTATATGTACAATTATGGTGGAAAATTGATGCAGTCAAGGATGGTGGATCCAGTTAAGGACAGTCCAAACCTTACAGCCAACAGAACAACACAACAGATTACTCAACAACACAACAAAAAAGTAATTGTTTAACTCTAATTTTCATTAATATGCCCAGCTGTAAGGCCTTCCGGGTTAGGGCCAATTACAATCAAAAATAATTTTGCAAGATCCAAAAAGATCTAATATAATCTCAGCTAGTTCAGCTCTGAAGAAAATCAAAACCTGATAGAAACCCTAAGGTAGATCTAAACTTGAGCTCGCAAGCCTCCAAGCAATCTCCTTTTCTCCAAGTGTACAAACCACTAGCTTTGTAATTACAAACTATCAGATAACAATCTAATCTGCAAGATCATGCAAGATCTTTTCCACAACTTCGCCAACTCCAGCTTTCAAAACCTCAGATCTGATTCACTAAGTCTTCAAGTCATAAAATTCTATGATCTCTTGATAATTCTAAACATCTACCCCAAACACCCCTTAAATACTAATCATCAGCCACAAGTCGGCTAGATGAAACCATTAACTCCCCCCCAAAAATATTAAATTCAATACAATTTGGCATCAAAATAGCCTTACAAACATTTAATCCAACATGTCAACCTGTAACAACAGCTATCAACAATGAATGCATCAAGTTGGCCCAAAAAATCACACAGAACTCCAAGTTGGTAAACGAGAACTACCAAGCAGCAGTAAAATAACTAAGCATGCCAGGGATCGCTGAGCACCAGTGTTGACTGAGCACCGTAGGCATCACCGAGTAAAAATTTCACTAAGCACCAGAGATTACTAAGTTCCTTCAGCAATCGAGCTTCCTTTAATGATAGAGGCCATCGGTCAAGGCTGCAACTGAGTAACATCGACCAAAATACAAACACCCTATGTAGTTTCACTGAGGACAAAGAATTCCCCTACCTCAACCTTGGATGCCCCTGCATCAGAAACCCTAGGTTCCAAAAGATGTTCATATGTGAGAAGAACATCTTTTGGGATTCAGCACATAAACCCCGAACTAGTTCTTCACATACAATTCCTCAACCTTTTCAGCTTGCATATTCTTCCACTTTAGCTTTCTCTGTCTTTTCAAGTCTTTTCATGACAACACATAGGTTGGTTCTCCACACTGATCATTTATTTTCTCTTGATCCACAATCTCAACTCGGCTACCAATACTTAGGCTTCTCCTACTGAGTGTTGTATCTAGCAAAGGCATCGGGGAAAAATTCATGTGATCCTTCTCAATAGTAAACACATTTCTTACATAGTCATACATAGCTTTACAATCGTATTGCCAAGGTCTACCAAGAAATATATCACAACCATTCATCTTCACAATGTCACATAACATAAGATCCTTATACTAGCCAATCTGAACATCAATAAAGCATTGTTCTCTTACTTATAGAGCATGACAATCTTGTAACCAGCCAATCCTGTAAGGACAAGGATGCTTCATTCTATTCAACCCAAGTTTCTGAACCATGTCCTCAGCAACAAGGTTATCACTACTACCACTATCAAAAATAACATTACAAAGTTTACCTCCAGACTTGCATCGGGTCCTAAAAAAGGTACTCCTCTGACAAGGTTCCTCCTTTGTATTGAGAAATGTTTGCCGAAGCAGCAAGTTCTCATATTTAGGTTCATTCTCATTCACCACAACAGTTCATTGGTCAACAAGCTTCTTCTATGTACACTCAAAATAATGGTGTCCTTCCTCTCCATAGTTATAGCAAGTACCCTTAAAGATAACCCTTCTTGTCTTCCTCTTTGGTTCCATAGGTTTTTGTTCATCTTCTGCATCAGTTGGTTTATCCTTCAATGAGTGATCAATCTTTTCCTTCCCTTGGGAATTACTATGTTGTTTCCTCTCCAACTTATCTTTTGCCTTTAGAGCATACTGATAAGCATCTTCAACAGAATCAATCTTCAACATACCAAGCTCATCCTAAATATTGAATCTCAAACCATTCACATCCTGAGCTACCTTTTCCTTACCAAGCTCTTGGTGTCCAAACCAAATAGTAAGTTTGTATAACTCCTCGGTATAATCTTCCATAGATAGATCCTTCTGTTTCAAATTTTGGAACTTCTTAAACAAGTCAAGCTCATAGTCAAAAGGTGTGAACTTAGCTTTCAACTTAGTCACCATCAACCTCCACTAATTGATCTTCATTTCACCTTCATCTTCTCTATCTCTTTGTAGTTCCTTCCACCAAAGAGCAGCATGTCCTTTCAACTTTGTCTATGCTAATCTCACTCAGAGAGGATCTTCAATTTATTCCAACTCAAATAAATCTTGAAGTTCACCAATCCAATCAATCAGATTATCAGGCTTCAAAGTACCAAAGAAAGTAGAAACTTCCATTCGGTAATAATTACTGAACTGAGCTCCAGATCTATGCAACTGAGTAGTTCTGTCTTCACCAAATCTATCCCTTCGATCATCACCACTAGATCTAGTAGGTTCAAATTCTTCAGTAGCTTCTTCATAGCCATCCTCAGTACTAATATTCTAAGGTATACTAGTAACAACTCTCATGATCTCGATGACCATGTCATTCTTCATCAATTCCACCTCAGATCTAAAATTTGATTTCACCTTCTCTGTGATCCAGGATTCAATAGTATCACAAAGATTAGAAATAACGCTAGGGTCCAATCTTCTCAGAGGCATCCTTAAAGATATGCAAAAACCATCTGCAACAAACCCTCACCGATGACCTTGTGACAATCTCCAAGTTGTGTACAAGTCAAATCTCACCCACCACCTTGAACAAACAACTAGGGCACAATTTCACTAGTTCAGTAAAACGGATCTGCAATCAAGATCATACGATCCCTTCACCAACAAGATGAACTTTGCAAGATCAGCTTTGCTAGGTCAACCTTTGCTTCACAAGATCAACTCTCAGATCTAACAGGAACAAACTTCGCTCTGATACCACCTGATGCAGTCAAGGATGGTGGATCTAGTTAAGGACAATCCAAACCTTGCAGCCAATAGAACAACACAATGGATTAGTCAACAACACAACAACAAAGTAATTGTTTAACTCTGATTTTCATTAACATGCCCGACTGTAAGGCCTTCTGGGTTAGGGCCAATTACATTAAAAAATAATTCTGCAAGATCCAAACAGATCCAATACAATCTCAGCTAGTTCAGCTTTGAATACAATCAGAAGCTAATGGAATCCCTAAGACAGATCTAAACTTGAGCTCACAAGCCTCCAAGAAATCTCCTTGTCTCCAAGTGTGCAAAACACTAGCTCTACAATTACAAACTATCAGATAACAATATGATTTGCAAGATCATGCAAGATCTTTTCCACAACTTTGACAAATCCAACTTTTAGAACCTCAGATCTAATTCACTAATTCTTCAAGTCATGAACTTCTATGATCTCCTGATGATTCTAAACATCTGTAATACCCAAAAAATGGGCTATAGGTTCATTAACCTCCTATATCGACACATCAAACAAAATCGACATCAAAGTCCTAACCCAAGGCACATCTGCACATTATTGAATCCTAATTGATTATCCTAAATTCTGCATCGGGGAATATTCCTAGCAATATTCCTAATTTATCTAATTATCTTTAATTTAATGATTATTTGGTGATAAATCCTATTTATCCTAAAGTTTGATTAATTGAATATTCTGAATATTTAATTAATTAGATTTAATACTACCACTTAATTATTTAATTGGATTTAATTATATTTATTCCTAAATGGTATTATTTCATTTTGACAATAAATCAAATATCCCATGACTAATTGATTAAATTCTTATTTAATTAATTAATGTCAATTGTCATATTTAATAATATAGTTTTTGAATAAAAGTTTGATTTAATAATTGATTAACCCATAAATCAATTGTTTTATTTTTAAAATCATTTAAGTTGAAGATAAATCACTTTATTTATTTATTTAATTCATATTAATTATGCAGATCCAAAAAGTAGTTAAACTATAAATCAGAAAATCAATTCAAGTTGTTTTAAAAATAAACTCAACTCTCTTTTGAGTTAAAAGCTGATTTCAACTTTTGAGTTAAATCAAAAAGCTATTTTTACATGATTATTTGTGAGTTAACTATCTTTAATTCCTTGTTGACTCAAAAATCAACTAGAGTGATTCATGGCTTTTTCCATGCACCTCCAAAGCCATGGATTTCTATAAAATCAAGGCTTCAGCTCTTCACAAATCATCTCATAATTTGCAAACTTATGCTGGCGAATTGGTATTTGAAGAAACTTTGCGAATTAACCATGTTTGTGAGATCAATTTTGTTTTTCATATCAATTCTTAGAATCATTGCATATCATTTTTTCATATAGATTAGATTTCATATCATTTTTCATCTTATTGCATCTAAAATCCAAAAAAAAAAGATTAATTTTCATCTAATTCATATCTAGATTTTGCATTCAAATCTTTCATTTAGGTGTCATCAAGGTCACTGATCTCAGTCCAATCTGAGAATACATACTCGCATCTAGTAGAAGGTAGTAATCGCTTGGTTAGATTAGTTTTTATTTCACTGCGTGATTTTGATTTTAAGCTAACCTCTAATGTTTTACTGAAGTGTTGTGTCTACAGCTAGGTACAAAATTCACACACATTTTTGGCGCCCACCGTGGGGCCCTAAAATGGGTTTCCATTCAATTTCCATCAATTTCTATCATCTTCTTATTGTTTTCTGTTCCAAGCTATGATTTTTAATTTCTGTCTGTATAATTTTCATACGAGTTTTGTTAGAAACTCATACCAAGAGATTCCCACTATCGTACGATAGTTTATTTGATTGAGGATCATACCATCAAGATAACAGTGTCATTTGGAATCTAGATTGTCATATGATCTGGTACCTAGTGTCGTACAAGTTTCTGGACTATCATTTGGTAGGTAACCCACTATCGTATGAGTTTTAATGCTAGGTTTCAATTGTCGTTTCACTTTTTCAAGTAGTTTTCCACATTTATTTTCTTGATTTGGACTAACAGCTAACATTAACAATGAAAATTTTCTATTTCTGATTAACTTCTGCTGATTTTGATTGGGAAAAAGCATAAGAATTGCTAAAAAAAGGTAAGAATCTACCAAGCACATTACAAGGAATTTAGGTAATCTTTTCAGTTGATAACATTTTGATTTGGATTAAAAAGAACTCTTGCGTGTCAAGCTTGTGTGACCTTTATTGCTTTCGTATCACAAATTTCATTTTGGGCTATAAAAATGAATATAGATTTTCTTTTTAGTATCTTTGTTACACAATAAATAGGCCCTATGAACACTATTCATGGTTCTTGAGAGAGTGCGTTTCCAACAAAAATCTTCTCAATGAAGGAATCCTTGTAGGTAGGGAGGTTACTAAGAGAGTCTCACGTTCTACTAGATTTGTGCGTCTTCAGCTTCTAATTGATACATTCTCTCTCCGAAGAGGTTGATAGATCATGAGTGGTTGACATCATAGGTCTTTGTGAGATAATCTTGGTCTTAGCGTGTCAGATTAATTTGTTTTCTTTGTTTGGGTTAAAAGTGAAAAGGCTAGAGGATTATGCTCTACTCCCTTTTTGGGTAGTACCAAAAACTCAGATCCTTGAATCTAGAACTAGTCTCCATGTGGTATATTTTGTGAGTCACCTTTAGAGAGGGTTAACCATAGTGGACATTCCCTTAATTGGGTCAACCACGTTGACGGAACCTTAAGCGGTAATAGCCATTTTCATTGTGGTAGCAACACCCGCTATATAAATGTCCTTATGGAGGAAATCTTCATGGGTGTGGTCTCTTGTTGGGCTGTCAGATCTCCCTAGCAGCTCCTGATTGATTAAATTCTTAGACTGTGTCAAAACCATGGTGCGCTTGGATTGGAGTTTGCCCTCTTGAGATCACAAAAGTTGCAGAGTCAGACCATTACTAAAAACCTTAGTGAGGCCAAATTTTCATTTTCTAGGAATATGTGCATTATTGAAAAACTTTTTAGAACATACACTATTAACACTCCTAGGGATTAGTGCAATTTAGTCACTTGATTATTCATGCGTAGGGTTTCTTTGTCCCCTATTCATTGTTTTCAGACATGCTTGAAATCACTTGCTTGCTATTTTGCGTGCTTTTTTATCTATCTGGTTACTAAGAATGAATCAATCCGCTACAATCTTCAAATCTGGATAGACAATTTTGTGAACAATTTGAAACTAAAAATCTAAAAAATTGCAAAATCTGATGTCAAACACCTTTCTGGAGTCAAAAGTCATCTTGTAAAGTTAGAAAGTCATATGAATTTTTTCTATTGCCATTTGAGAACCCCTAGATTGTCATATGGTATATGGTATACTGTTGGACGAGTTTTGCTACCAGTCAATTCTAAAAAGTAAAAAACCCTGCTATCAACTGTCGTGCAAGTTTTGCAATAGTCATACGAGTTTGTCAATAGTCGTACAAGTTTGTCAATTGTCATTTCATGCTATACCCACTATTGTACGAGCCTGTAGAAAGTCATTTGAGAAATTTTAAAAAGTTGCCAGAAAGTTGTCCGAACTGTCAGAGACCCAGCTTTTCCAGCCTATTTCCAGAGTCTATCAAGAAAATCACTATGTCAGGAACAGAGCAACAATTACTAAGAATCGAATCATTTCCCTAAAGTGGCCTTTTGAATCTGATTTAGCCTTCTATTTAATTGATTTGAGTCTTTATCATCTTGTGTCAAAACCTTGTCATAACTATCAATCTTCAATCAATTATCAAAATGGCTAAGTGTTGTGAACTCATGTCCACTATCTTTTGGGCATCTCCCCATACATCCAGGGCACAGTCTCCTTCATTTACATCTAATCCAAGCTTCAATCAATCAAACCTTGACAAGGTTGCATCATTTGATCTTCTTGAATCAGATCTTTCTTCAGTTGTCTTCATCATATTCTTTTGTTTCACCCAAGGTTAATGGTGGAAACTAGAGCTTCATCTCACAAGAAATCTGGAGAAGTATGCCATCCCATACCTTTGAATACCCTCTAGGCTCCAACTCTTGTACAAATCTACAATTTTGGTCTTTACAAAGATGATGGTCTTGGAAATTTTTGATTGAAAACTGGTTACATTCCTCCTTCATCAACTCATGGAGGTAATCAATAAAATCCTCCCTAATCTATCCCAGGGAGAACTCCTACCATGTCTCAAGTAGGGACAAACTTTGGCTCTCAAAGAGCTCAAACTCAACATGGTGCAGATCAGGAACCCACACCTGAAGAAATTGGTCAATATCAAAATGATGATAACTTCAAAAGAATGATGAACCATTTCTTGAAAGAGGACAGAGAGACATGATTTTTACAATTAGCTCATCAAGGAGCTAAACTTCCTCCCAAAGTTATTATAGGGGTGGAAACCTAGACAACCAGGAGAAAGGAAATCCTAGAATGATCCTCAATTATGAAAAATTCTCTGTGAAGGTACTGAGAACCACAAAAAAACTCAAAATGTCAACCCTGCAACATGCCTCGAGCACAAAACCACACAATACAAACCCTGCAGACGATCACTTAACACCCTGGACCACACTGCAACAACAAGCGCCACCAAACCAATTGAAATCAACTGTTAAAACCATAAATTCTAGTACTTCCTGTCACTGGAAACCCTCTTCAAATTCAAATTTGAAATCAAATGACTACTTTATGGCGCTTGCAGAAAATCGGTGGTCAAAATTTAAATCTCCATCAACTTTAAGTCATGACCATCTGATCTTCATGCCTCGCAGGCTTTTAAATCTTAACTCAACCACCAAAAGACTGAGAAACTTTAACTAGGCCTACATCAGGAAGATCGACGGCCATCTAAAGTTCACATACCCATCCAAGATTCTATCAGATTACACACCCATCATTGGATAAAGAATCTTTCCCCATCTCTGAAAACCCACTGACAGGAAACAAAATCAACAGCCATCGCAAGATCTTAAGCCTCTGACAAAACCCATAAGATTATACGCCGTTCATCGATTCACTGATAGGATTAGGACCCACTAACACATCCAGAAACTAGGTCCCACTGACAGGATTCCAACTCATACAACGTGGATGAATAAAAAACCTCCAAATCAGCTCCACCTAACACCGGGACCACCACCAAAGATACGTTTGAGACAAATGAGATCAACGGCTGGCGTAAGATCTCAAGCCTCTAACAGATTCCATGAGAACTTACACCCATCATTGGATGGATTACGGATGTCAGGACCCCTTTGACCCATCAAAAAATTTGGTCCCACTGACACATGCTGAGTAAGATTCAAAATCAATGGATGGTGCATGATCTCAAAGGGGAAGAATATTCCTTAAGATCATGGGCCGACCATAGATTGAAAAGCCTTCACTATAGGCCCCACTGACAGGATCCCTCTCAGTAACACACTAACCAATGAGAGAATGCCAACTATGCCAACATGGCAGTGGACCCACTTGAAAAGAAAGACTACGTCATCAGGAAAAATCAACGATCGGCGTAAGATCTCAAGCATCTGACACAGTCTATGAGAACTTACGCTGACCGTCGAATGGAAATGCTGTCAGAAGACCAGGCCCAGAAAACACTAAGGCCAAAACATAGGAAAAATTAAAGCTCAAGACTTAGGAAAAATTAAAACCACTGGGCGTTGGGAACTTAGGGAAGATTAACCGGTGACTTAGGAAATATTTAAAGGGGACCCACCGACACATGAAACCTAACCACGAACATGGTAAAGTTGGTCATTTTACATGACACATGCAAAATATAAGGTTTTAAGTGACCCGCAAAAAGGTAACGCAAAAATTAAATAGGGCCAGGGCAATTTTAAATTAAGGACCCAACGACTAGAATTTTAAAAGAAATTTTGCCAAGGGTTTTAGCTGAAGACATGAAAAAAATTGCAGAGACCAAGGGAAGAGAGCTAGAGCCATGAAATTTTTTGCACGTGCTAACAGAAGCTTCATCTGAGTCAGTCAGTCAGTCTTGTCTCAAGAAAGGATTTTTCATCTACAACAACACAATCAAACATCAAATATAAACTGAAAACAATCTATGCTTTTACATGCTTTTATCTCCTTGTATGCTTACTCATTCGCATTGAGATTTTTTCATATTATGTCCTTTTGAGCTCTTCAATGATGTCCTTTACAGGATTTAGAGAGTGATGACTGGGGGCATAATCTTTTCTTTATCTTCTGCTTGTATGTGAAAATTTAACAACTTTGGAAATTCTAGATTGAAATGGTGTCTGACTATAAGAGCCTCTATCTTGAATTGGATGGCCATGCGTACCTGGACCATTGATACCCATAAAATTCAAGGAAGTTTGATCTAACTATTATCTTTTTGAGTAATTTCTTTCTCCTATTGTGAAACACAATCTTACCTAAGGATGTGAATGATAAAGGGTCACTACGGGTAATTCACATGGGATTTAGAATGATCTCTTGACTACTTGATGTGTTTGTAATGCAAGGCATATTCTGGTCATCATGACATTGATGTTTTGATGCTTATGCAAATTGCAATATCAAAATGGACATGATATTTAGGTCATCTTGGTGTTTGTGCCTTGGTGCTTATATCTAATCCGACATTCTGAAAATAAAATCAATATTCATATATCTATGGTTGATTGACTAGTGGATGTTGTATTGATTCCTACGCATACAAATCGATATTCATATGTCTATGGTTTCATAACTAGTGGAAATTGTATTGATTTATTTGGTTACCTAAAAATTCAATGATGAGAATGACCGACACATGATCAGTGACTAGGTCCTAGGTCTTAGGTTGCATTTCAGTCTACATGTTTCTTTGCATTTTTCATGTTTGCATGATCTCACAAATGGCTAAATAAAATTCAATGCTTAAAACAATTCTTCAATTGCCTATTCAAATCTAAAAAGAGCTGAAACCTAACTCGAAGGTCTCTTCATGGACTCACAAGTAGTTATCCTCCTGGGTTAAACATCCTTTTGACATAAGACTGAGTACTTGTCTTCATCAATACCTACAAAGCATATCATGTGTATTGTTGCATTTACATATCATAATCATCTATTACATTACAATTCATCCATGTACATAAGCATAAAATCATACATACATCTTTCCATAATCAACTACATTTGCATAACATCCATACATATGAAAGAAATCATTGCATTTGCATATATCCATACATGCATTCTACTCTACTCATAGCATAAGCATCACATGATATCATCATAAATGAAAACATGACAAGTACACATGAAGTCACAACCAAAATATCGATCTCATATATATATCAAAAATCTTGAACTAGTCAGGGGTGTACTACTAGCACAGTGTACAAAAGAATACGCTCATGTGAGCTATCAAAGTCAGAATAGTATATCAATGATAAAAAAGAGTACAATATATCAATGTATCAGAACAAATCAGCTATCAGCATGATCCTCTACATCTGGTGGAGGAGAAGGTGGTGCATCTAGTACTACCTCTACTCTAGGTGCTTTGGCTCCCTCTAATGCCATCATGTACTATGAATAGGAGGGAACTCTCTGCGTAGCAGGAAAAACTGTATAATATGTGGACACATAGTAAGCTACCCGTGAGGTCTGATGAATCACCTTTGCCTATAATATCTGTACCTCCACACATAGCTCAGTCTATTGTTTATCTGCCTCTATGTATCACTCCTCCCATCAAGCACTGCACACCTTGAGGTCCCTGACCTATGCATTGAGCCGTCTGATAGTCTCCTGTGGAGTAGGAGGAATAGTAGGATCAACGTCTGGCATCTCAATATCTGGGGGAGCCTGCTCAGTGGTCTCTGCTCTCTGCACCTTACAACATCTAATCTCAACACCTAAATCAAATCTAGTATCATCCTATAGGGGATCAGTATCTCCACCTACCACTTTCTTAGCTACTAATACCTCATCAGCTGCACCAACTCCACCTAATGTACTGCCCTCTCCCCTAGTTCATCTATGAGAACTAGGAGATTTGCCTATTGTAGAACTAGTGGGATGAGGGGGCCTCATCTGTCCTGATGGTCTTTGGGGTGGAGCCATCGCTCTAGGTCTCAGAGGTGTGGGATGTATCATGGGAGCCTATGTAGGTTTGGGATCTTGTCCCATTGGAGCACCTATAATGTCCATCACCTCCTCCATGGAGGGTATCAGCTTGGTCGGATCAGAAAATATATGAATGAGATGGTCAGTAAGCCAGGAAATGAATCCATCAGTAACACCAGCATCAAGTACATCTATTCTATACTCCCAATCCCTACTGACAATAGCACTATACTCCTGTGAACACAAAGCATAAGAGAGCCTCTATGTCCATCCAAGTCTAATGTCATGACCTATTCATGCATATGTAGCATAATCCTTAGGGGCATCCTATACTCGCCCATACTGCCGCCAGACCCTGGTAATAAGGAACCTCTTTATAGTAGAGGATGACCTCCCAATCAGTACATGGCTTTGGAAAAAGAAACTAAACTACTCTCGAGCAGTAGGCCAAGGCTCAATGGCTACATATGGTCTCCAGCACACAAATGTCATGTCATTGAGGCATTGCCTCTAGTACTCAGTGTGGCCCATCCATCCCTATATAACATATCTGGCATATATATAAATAACAAGCTCCTGAGGCTGACTCTGTGAAGTACACACAAGTCTCAACATTGGGATATGCTCCCAAGCGCATATCTGTAAAACTAGAGCTCCTATAGCAAAAGACTTGCTCTCCTGATACACTACCTCATGCATCTCAGAGAACATGTGAGCTAATAGACACTGAACCCATGCCAAATCAGAGGGAGTGGCCATCAAACATGCTACCATAGGGGCCCAACCCATCAAAAGACTGTTCTGCTAATAGTCAGACATGATAATACCACCAATCATCTCGACAATGATGCACTCTAGCCAGTGCGTCTGTCCATATCTCTGCACTAAGGTCTCCCAAGAAATGGAAGCATTCATCTGAGTATCATCTCCAAAGAGATGTCTAAAAGATAATAGGCCTGAGTTCCCCAAACTCACATACTCTGGTCGATGACCTACATGAAAAGGAATGCATAGTGTACGATACACATCCTTAGGGGTAATAGTGATCTCCCCTGTCAGCAGGTGGAATGTCTGGGTCTCTGCATGAAATCTCTCAATCAAAGTAGTCAAAAGTCTATGATTTACCCTAATCTCAGGTAAATGCATCAAGTGCTCAAATCCACAAGAAGCAAGGTGGACCCTCATAGGGTCTGGCAATGACACACATAATCTCTGCATAGTAAGATGCGAGATCTGTACATGTACATTTGGATATATGACCTACATAGCATAGAAACAGGGAATCCTATTAGTAATTTGGTCACATAATAGGTTACAAGGGCAGAAAAGGGGTAGTTCAGTATTTCAGAAGGTAGGTTAACAAGTTAGCAATCAGGCTAAGAGATCAGAAAAATAAAAAAATTGACCTAATATTGAGTTTTAAGCTCACTGTTTTCCATACGACACTTCAGACTGGCATGAAAAGTTGTACGAGTTTCTACATCATACCAAACAACAAAGCATAGTGACACAACAATGCATCCCTCATTGTACGAGTTATGAGGGACCGAATGAAATGTCATACGACTCATGGGTCCCTCTGATACGAGTCATAGGCGCTTATGAGATGACAACCTATCTACAGTTGAAAAGTCATATGAGTCCCGCTGGGGAGTCATACGAGTTTCCGTGCATGCAAAATTCAAAAATGGAAAAATGTATGAAACATTGCTAAAATCCTATAAAACATGGAAAAATTTAATTTTTAGCAAAGCATAGAGGTCCACCTACCGAATGTCCATACTGCCAAGGTCTCTGGTGTCTCTGGCTGCACTCAAATCGATGCGAACTCATAGGTACCTTTGGTTCTGCCACTTTTTTTGCCATTTTTTCTCAGAGGGCTCCACAAAGTTTTCAAAGTCAAAAGGTTGAAATGAATTGAAAATGACCCTTCTGGCCTTTATATAGCTTTTGACCTAATTTTCAAAAGTGCTCTGTTTTTCATGAAAATTGCACCCCTAGCTAATTTCGACATTCTGGATCCATTTTCAGGACCAAAATTAAAATTTGAGATCATTTACTATGTCAAAATCATGATTTAAAATTTTTGGACCTAGGACGATCTATTGCTTGCATAATCAACCTTTCAATCATCACAGAAATCTAGAATTCAACTTAACTGATTATCTTACATCAAACTATCAAAATTTCAACTTGGTCAACCATGGTCAACTCATAGTCAAACCTAGTCAAACTTAGTCTTCTGGACCTCCAAACAATGTAGAATGCATTTTCGAATGTGTTTAACCACTTCTCAAATCAATTAACATGCTTCTAAACTATCAATGCTGACTTTTCTTGTCAGATTTCAATTTTAATCTCGAAGGGGGCATGGTATTGTACATCATTCAAAAGTCTATAATCTAAAGCTTAAATCATATCGTTCCTCGGTAATCGAGACAACAACCACATCTAGTTGCTGATTCATCAAAAAGACCTCATCGCTTGGGGCAAATCAATCATCGCTCGGGGCATATCAGATTCATCGAGATCCATATCAATCTGGTATTCTCTTAATCTTGTAAAATATACCAATCTTTTGTAACCATCGGTTCATTAGTGTTATTTCCTTGGTTCTTCGTAACTGAAAGGTTCAGATGTGATACCAATGTGATTCTTATCGACAATCGGGTCTGGAATCGGTCACTCACTTCTTCGCAATCATTAAGTTCAGAATCAAGTGTTTTGACACTTTTTCGCAATCATCGGTCCATTGCTATTATAGTTAACATTATCTTTGGTCATTCAGGACCTAGTATCTTCATATCAATTTCAAATCAGTTTATGCTTCATATCAATTTAAATTTCAAACATCAGTTTCAACATCATACACAGACTATCTTTGAACCACTGTGCTCCACACAACAATTCAAAGAGGGGCAAAATGTAATACCCCAAAAATGGGCTATAGGTTCATTAACCTGCTATATTGACACATCAAATGAAATCAACATCAAAGTCCTAACCCAAGGCACGTCTGCACATTATCGAATCCTAATTGATTATCCTAAATTCTGCATCAGGGGATATTCCTAGCAATATTCCTAATTTATCTAATTATCTTTAATTTAATGATTATTTGGCGATAAATCCTATTTATCCTAAAGTTTGATTAATTGAATATTCTAAATATTTAATTAATTAGATTTAATATTGCCACTTAATTATTTAATTGGATTTAATTATATTTATTCTTTAATGGTATTATTTCATTTTGACAATAAATCAAATATCCCATGACTAATTGATTAAATTCTTATTTAATTAATTAATGTCAATTGTCATATTTAATAATATAGTTTTTGAATAAAAGTTTGATTTAATAATTGATTAACCCATAAATCAATTGTTTTATTTTTAAAATCAGTTAATTTGAGGATAAATCACTTTATTTATTTATTTAATTCATATTAATTATGCAGATCCAAAAAGTAGTTAAACTATAAATCAGAAAATCAATTCAAGTTGTTTTAAAAATAAACTCAACTCTCTTTTGAGTTAAAAGCTGATTTCAACTTCTGATTTAAATCAAAAAGCTATTTTTACATGATTATTTGTGAGTTAACTATCTTTAATTCCTTGTTGACTCAAAAATCAACTAGAGTGATTTATGGCTTTTTCCATGCACCTCCAAAGCCTTGGATTTCTATAAAATCAAGGCTTCAGCTCTTCACAAATCATCTCATAATTTGCAAACTTATGCTGGCGAATTGGTATTTGAAGAATCTTTGCGAATTAACCACGTTTGTGAGATCAATTTTGTTTTTCATATCAATTCTTAGAATCATTGCATATCAATTTTTCATATAGATTAGATTTCATATCATTTTTCATCTTATTGCATCTAAAATCCAAAAAAATAGATTAATTTTCATCTAATTCATATCTAGATTTTGCATTCAAATCCTTCGTTTAGGTGTCATCAAGGTCACTGATCTCGGTCCAATCTGAGAATACATACTCACATCTACTAGAAGGTAGTAAATCACCTGGTTAGATTAGTTTTCATTTCACTGCATGATTTTGATTTTAAGCTAACCTCTAATGTTTTACTGAAGTGTTGTGTGTACAGCTAGGTACAAAATTCACACACACAACGTCTACCCCAAACACACCTTAAATACTAATCATCAGCCACAAGTCGGCTGGATGAAACCATTAACTCCCCCCCAAAAATGTTAAATTCAATAGAAGTCGACATCAAAATAGCCTTACAAACATTTAATCCAAAATGTCAGCCTATAACAATAGCTACCAATAATAAATGCATCAAGTTGGCCCCAACAAATCACACAGAACTCCAAATCAATAAACCAGAACTACCAATAAATAGTGAAATAACTGAGCATGTCAGGCATCACCGAGCACCAGTGTCAATCGAGTACCATAGGTATCATCGAGTAACACTTTCACCAAGCACCAGAGATTACCGAGTTCATTTAGTGACCAAGCCTCCTCTGATGACCAAGGTTCTCAGTCAAGGCTGTAACCGAGTAACACCAGCTAAAATACAAACACCCTTTGCAGTGTCATTGAGGATAATTAATGCCCCCCTCAACCTTGAATGCCCCTACATAAAAAATGCAGATGCAAAAGGCTTGACTTAACATAGGGCAAGTTGCGCCTATTTAATAGGTTTTCACCACTTTAGTTTGTTGCATTTTTCCTCTTGATTTGATTTTTTTTTGGTACCAAGTCCTTGTTTACCAAGTTTTCAATACAATTTTTTTTTACTTTTCATTTTTTGTATTTTTTTTTTTTTTTCATTTTTTTATTTTATTTTTAGTTTTTGTATTATCAAGGTGCTAGTTCAAAAAGTTTTCATCATGATAATAATTTTTTTAGGATGTTTTCCAAATGTTTTAACTTTCTTAAGGAACTCTTTTCCACTATTTTTGGATATTTTTTCATTTTTTAGATTTTTCAACTTTTTTCAAGATCACTTTTTGACATTTTTGGATTTCGTCATGATTAAGTTTTTGTTGCACAAGGGGAGATCCTCTTTCATCTAATACTCTCTCATCCGATACCATTTCATTTTATATATACTTCGGTCTGATTAGGTATAAAACCTCTTTAAGTGGATGCTATTAATGGGCTCTTGAAATTCCTCTCCATCGCAATTAGCTAGTTTGTATGTTTCCATTCCATAAGATGTTACAACAAAAGGTGCCATTTGATTTTCCTCAAATTTACCTTTCTTTTCGCTATCTTACTAGTTTTTAGGGTTTTCTCTTCGGACTAGATCTCAAATTTGAAACTCTCTAGGCTTGATAAATTTATTGTAATATCTTGACATTGTATTTTGATAGACCTTGATATGTTCATAAGCTTGTATTTTATTTTCTTCAAGTAGCTCAAGTTGTTATAATATGGATAATCTATAGTACTATTATGTCAATGAGCCATGTAAAGAGACTCTCAAAGATGGGATTTCTACCTCTAAGAGCAAGACTATTGCAACCCCATAGACCAAAGAAAAGGGTGTTTCTCTCATAGATGTTCTGATACTTGTTTTGTAGGCCTATAAAATTTATAGATTCAATTAAAAGTACCAATCCATTCTTGATTTGTCGACTATTTTATCTAGAATTTTAAGGATATTTTTGTTTGAAGCCTCAACTTGACCATTTTGCTTGAAGATAATAAATTGAGGAATGGTTTATGATGTATAATTTCCCATATTATTCATCAATATCCTTATCCTTAAACTACTTTCCATTGTTTGCTATTATTGATGCAAGAGCATCTTAGGTTTATGGCAATCTTGGATCAACCAAAAATACGTTAGAGTTTGTTCGGTTGCTCGATAGCTTGTTTGGTTTTCTTGGTAGCTTCTTGGAGTTCTCGTTGGAGTGTTCTTGTTGTTTCCTGGTGAGCTCAGTTACTTCTTTGTTGTTCTTTACTAATTTTTTTAGTGTGTTTGGTGTTGTTTGGTTCCTCAGTTCACCGACTAGTGTAGTTAATTGTTTGATGTTGGCCAACATGTGTGGTTAATTTTGGTCATGATATTAATGTTGGAATCACTGATTGGGAGATGTGTGGACCTAAATATGGTTCTTTTATTTCTCCAATGTTGGATCTTATGGATCTTTTGAGCCGACCTATTTGGTGGCCTCTTGTATAAATAAGTAGAGCTATTCTAGGCTTAAGTAGTTGATTAGAAAGATAGAATTTGAAGTTTGGATACTCGCATGTATGAGGAATATTTTATAATTGAATTTTATTGTATTATTTGTAATGGGGAAGGCCTTACAACCTGACATGTATGAATTTTGATGAGTTAATGAAAGATATCTGTATTACTTCTCTCATTCCCTATGTTGTTGTTTCTGAGTTATTAATCTCCAAGTAGGTTTGGTATTTGAGAGTTCCCTAGGCCCTTGTATCTATCCCTCCTTGCATCAATTATGATATACAGGATACCCTATCTATAAATGATGTGGTTCAAAATGAGCATGGAAATTTGTTTCCCCATTCTAGTTGTTAAATTAATAGCTTCAACCAATTTGGTAAAATATTCAATTGTAGTTATTATATACTTGTGATCAATAGATGAAGGTTGATACATCATTCCTATTAAGTCAAACCCCTATTGGTAAAAGGGCCAAGGTGTGGTAAAATGATGCAGGAGCATCTTGGGTGTAAGATCAATCTTGCATCACCCAAAAATATTTCTAGTTTCTTTTCAAAAAGGGTTATCTTGTGTAGAGCTGCTATTTATGGAAACTTGCTATTTTTAGTAAGTTGTTCATACAATCTTGGAATGTTTTCATTTCACATGTGGAGGTTCATCTTAGTCATATCAGCCTACCAGTAAAGTTTCATTGCTAGATCAAGTCTAGTTTTGAAGATATTGAAGATTTTCAGTATTGGCAGCAGGGTACAAAAACTTTGAACTCAGTTTAGAAGGCTTTAGAGGCCCTAGATGAGGTCAAATTTTTGGCTGAATTTAGGTGTTGTAGAGATCCTTGTGCCCTTTTCAAAATGGGGTTATAATAGTCAATTGGGTCAATGGGTGATGACTTATGGTCTTCAGAAGTTGGGTCACCTGAAATGGCAAAAAATGATTTTCCTTCAAAATTTTTGTTTGGGTTTCAAAAGTTATTTTGAGTTGACTTTGATGTAATAAAATGAAAAATAAAATAATTCTAAGTTTGTTCAGCCCTTAGGGTTAAATTTCTGGAACCTTCTCGGGTGGTGGAAATTTCCCATATAAAGAAGGCCCATAGTGTTGTCTTAGGCAGTTTGGGACAGTTCTGGGTATTGATTCGAGGCTTTGTCCTACAAAATATTGTAAGAGAATGCCCATGTGGCTTTGCATATTGTAATTCCACATTTGTGGAGATAATAAGAAGCCCATTTGTTGTTCTTGCAAATTTTTGTTATGTGTTTATGGTATTAAGGGGAGCACCCTTCATCAAGTGGTATCAGAGCTAGGTTTTCCTGAGTGTGTAAATAGATCGCTAATTGTGAGGCAGATTGCACTAGGACCATGGGTTAGGGTTTCTATGTAAATAGATCATCGGCTGTGAGATAGTTTGCACTAGGACCATGGTTAGGGTTTTAGCACGCATCATGAAAATGCCTCACGAAGGGAATGTGGCGGAAGAGCTAGTGTTGTAACACCTGAGGTTAGAGCACTCCAAAGACAAGTGCAAGCATTGCAAGAGGATATTCACAGAGGAATGAATCTTAATGCCAGAGATGAAAGCGAGGATGAAGCTGAAGAAGAAGATCAAGAAGGAGAAGTCGAAGTTGTGAACCAGGAGGAAGAAAGACTTTTTTGAGCTATCTTGAAGATCGGGAAGAGACCTAAGATTGAGGTTCTAACATGTTCTAGAAATCTTAACCAAAAAGAGTTGATCGACTGGATCAATGAATGTGAAGAATATTTTGAGTATGAAGATATTGAGGATCCTGATCAGGTCAAGTTTGCGAAGGCCAGACTGAAAGGTCATGCGAAGATTTGGTGGTAAGAGATTCAGTTGGAGAAAAATCGAAGAGGACAGGATAAAATCACAAGATGGGGGTGGATAGTGGATAAATTGAAGTGATAGTTCATTTCTATTGATTATGAGCTTGACCTACTGAGAAAAATGCAAAGTTTGAAGCAAGCAGGAAGATCTGTTTAGGAGTATACAGAGGAGTTCTATCGAATTCTCATCAGAACAGGCCATGCGGAAGCTGATAAGGAGAAATTTTCCCGTTACCTTAATGGGTTGAGGCTGAGCATTCAAGAGTAATTAAATTTGGTTCGAATGAATAGTATTGAAGAGACATACTAGTTTTCCCTAAAAGTAGAGGAAAAGCTGAACAAGAAGTTTGAGAGTAGACAAAGCAGAAGAGGTCATGATGGAAGATCTAGTGGATGGTCATATGGAGATCGAAATGAAGATCCAAAAAAGTAGGATGAGGCTAGTAACAGTCAGAATCAAAGAGGAGATAATTTTAGTCATTTCTAAGATCAAAACAATAGAGATCAAAGAGGAAGAGGACAAGGTTCAGGAAGAGGAGGCTTCCATGGAACATGTTTTCACTATGGAGAAGAAGGTCATAGGACATTTGAATGTCCTTAATGCCAAGAAGGGAAAGATAGGAGGAACAAAGGCCAGGCCAGAGTTGCATATGTAGATGAAGATGCTGAAAGAGGAGAAATGATGATTAACAGAAGAGTCCTATTGAGTGGTGAAAATTAATCTGAGAAAAGAAGGAGCCTATTTCACACCAGGTGCAAGTGTCAGGGTAAGTGTTGTGATATGATTATTGATAGTGGTAGTACTAATAATTTAGTTTCAGAAGAGATGGTGACAAATTTGAATCTCAAGAGGCAGAAACATCCACATCCATATCGGGTTTCCTGGGTGCAGGATGACCACAAGGTCATGGTCAGTGAATAGTGCCTAGTGAAGTTCAAGATTGGTGGATACCAAGATGAGGTACTATGTGATATCATAGCTATGGATGCATGTCACATGTTGTTGGGTAGGCCATGGTAGTTTGACAAATGTGTGGCACATGATGGTCATGCGAATACCTATTCCCTGACAAAGGATGGAGTGCAACATAAGCTAAAACCATTGAAGGAAATAGAAGAAAAGGTATGTGGTAATGCAAGAATAACTTTTGTTGATAGAGAAAATTTCTCAGATGGTATGAGGCATGAGCATATGTGTTTTACCTTAATCCTAAAGGCTGGGAAAGAGGAAGTAGAAGATGTACCTGTAGAAGTTGTAGAATTATTGAATGAGTTTCAGGATATTGTATCTAGTAATGTGCATGATGGACTACCACTAGTTAGAAAGATCAGTCATCAAATGGACTTGATTGCAGGAGCCAGTTTTCCAAATAAGGCAACACATAGAATGATACTAGTAGGAAGTGAAGAGTTGAAGGTAGATTTGAAGTTTTGTTCATCACATCATCCACAGATTGTATATGGAAGTAGTCCTAGAAATGCATCTGAGTTGAGAAAGATAGATAAAGAAGAAATAAGTAGTGTTGAAGTTGAGGATTCTGTAGAACACTTGAAGAACATCCATGAGGAGGTGAGGAAGCATATTACCAAAATGAATGCATAGTATAAGGCTAAGGCAGATCAGAAAAGGAGGCATAAGGAATTTTAGGTTGGAGATGAAGTGATGGTTCATTTGTGAAAGGAGCGGTTTTCAGTTGGTACATATAACAAGCTAAAAATGAAGAAGTTTGGACCATGCAAGATTTTGAAGAAGCATGATTCAGGAAATGCATATGAGGTAGAATTGCCTACTGGGTTGAATATTTTACCAGTGTTTAACATTTCAGATTTGATAGAGTATCATGAGGGAGGTGTTGAAGATGACATCACAGTAGCACAGTGGAGTATTCCAGCAACTAGTTTAGATACCAAAGAGATTGAAGATATACTGGATAGTCATGTTGGTAGAAGATCGAGGAACAGGACATATGAAGAATATCTGGTCAAATAGAAAGGAGAACCTATTGAAGATTCATCATGGTTGACAAAGGAGGAGGTTAACCATCCCGGTTTTCCTCTGCAAACTTGAGTTGTGACAAGGTCACTTCTCAAATTACCCTAGGTGTCTGATGCAGGAGCATCCTGGGTGTAAGAGCAATCTTGCATCACCCAAAAATATTTCTGGTTTCTTTTCAATAAGGGCTATCTTGTGTAGAGCTGCTATTTATGGAAAATTGCTATTTTTAGTAAGTTGTTCATATGATCTCAAAATGTTTTGATTTCACATGTGGAGGTTCATCTTAGTTATATCATCCTGCCAGTAAAGTTTCATTGCTAGATCAAGTCTAGTTTTGAAGATATTGCAGATTTTTGGTACTGGCAGTAGGGTATAGAAACTTTGAACTCAGTTTTGAAGGCTTTATAGGCCCCAGATGAGGTTGAATTTTTAATTGAATGAAGCTTTCTTGATTCAAACATTGTAGAGCTCCTTGTGTGCTTTCTAAAATGGGGTTATAATAGTCAATCAGGTCAACGGGTGATGAGTTATGGTCTCTGAAAGTTGGGTCACCTGAAATGGCGAAAAATGATTTTCCTTCAAAAATTTTGTTTGGGTTTCAAAAGTTATTTTGAGCCGACTTTGATGTAATAAAATGAAAAATAAAATAATTCTAAGTTTGGTCGGCCCTTAGGGCTAAATTTTGGGAACCTTCTCGGGCAGTGGAAATTGCCTATATAAAGAAGGCCCGTAGTGTTGTCTTAGGTAGTTCAGGATAGTTTTGGGTATTGATTCGAGGCTTTGTCCTACAGAATA
Organism: Chamaecyparis obtusa; assembly: GCA_027943335.1. NCBI lineage: Eukaryota > Viridiplantae > Streptophyta > Pinopsida > Cupressales > Cupressaceae > Chamaecyparis > Chamaecyparis obtusa. Next base: position 3,693,938 of record BSBK01000537.1, read on the forward strand.
TTGTAAGGGAATGCCCATGTGGCTTTGCATATTGTAATTCTAAGAATTTTTAATTCCACATTTGTGGAGATAATAAGAAGCCCATTTGTTGTTCTTGCAAATTGTTGTTTCTGTTATGCATTTATGGTATTAAGGGGAGCACTCTTCATCAAGTGGTATAAGAGCCAGGTTTTCCTGAGTGTGTAAATAGATCACCGATTGTGAGGCAGTTTGCACCAAGACCATGGGTTAGGGTTTCTTGTAAATAGATGACCGATAGTGAGACATTTTGCACCAGGGTCGTGGTTAGGGTTTCAACATGCGTCACAAAAATGCCTCCATGAAGGGAACATGGTAGAAGAGCTGGTTTTGTAACACCTGAGGTTAGAGTGCTCTAGAGACAAGTGCGAGCATTGCAAGAGGAGATTCACAAAGGAATGAATCTTAATGCCTGAGATAAAAGCAAGGATGAAGCCAAAGAAGAAGATCAAGAAGAAGTTGAAGTTGTGAACCAGGAGGAAGAAAGACTTTTCTGAGCTATCTCGAAGATCGGGAAGAGACCTAAGATTGAGGTTCTGAAATTTTCTGGAAATCTTAACCCAGAAGAGTTGATCAACTAGATCAATGAATGTGAAGAATATTTTGAGTATGAAGATATCGAGGATCCTGATCAGGTCAAGTTTGCGAAGGCCAGACTGAAGGGTCATGTGAAGATTTGGTGGTAAGAGATTCAGTTGGAGAAAAATTAAAGAGGAAAGGATAAAATCACAAGATGGGGGTGGATGGTGGATAAATTGAAGGGATAGTTCATTCCTATTGATTATGAGCTTGACCTACTGAGAAAAATGCAAAGTTTGAAGCAAGCAGGAAGATCTATTCAGGAGTATACAGAAGAGTTCTATTGAATCCTCATCAGAATAGGCCATGTGGAAGCTAATAAGGAGAAAGTTGCCCATTACCTTAATGGGTTGAGGCCGAGCATTCAAAGGGAATTGAATCTGGGTCAAATGAATAGTATTGAAGAGGAATACCAGTTTTCCATAAAAGTAGAGGAAAAGCTGAACAAGAAGTTTGAGAGAAGACAAAGCGGAAGAGGTCATGATGGAAGATCTAGTGGATGGTCATATGGAGATCAAAAAGAATATCTAAAAAAACCAGATGAGGCCAGTAATAGTCAGAATCAGAGAGGAGATAATTTTAGTTATTTCCAAGGTCAAAACAATAGAGATCAGAGAGGAAGAGGAAGAGGACAAGGTTCAGGAAGAGGAGGCTTCCGTGGAACATGTTTTCACTGTGGAGAAGAAGGTCATAGGACATTTGAATGTCCTCAATGCCAAGGAGGGACAGATAGGAGGAACAAATGCTAGGCCAGAGTTGCATATGTAGATGAAGATGCCAGATCATCACATTTTGAAAATGCTGAAAGAGGAGAAACATTGATTAACAGAAGAGTCCTATTGAGTGGTGAAAATTAACTTGAGAAAAGAAGGAGCCTGTTTCGCACTAGGTGCAAGTGTGAGGGTAAGTGTTGTGATGTGATTATTGATAGTGGCAGTACTGCTAATTTGGTTTGAGAAGAGATGGTGACAAAGTTGAAGATCAAGAGGTAGAAACATCCACATCCATATCGGGTTGCCTGGGTGCAGGATGACCACAAGGTCATGGTCAGTGAATAGTGCCTAGTGAAGTTCAAGATTGGCAGATACCAAGATGAGGTACTATGTGATATCATATCTATGGATGCATGTCACATGTTGTTGGGTAGGCCATGGTAGTTTGACAGATGTGTGGCACATGATGGTCATGCAAATACCTATTCCCTGACAAAGGATGGAGTGTGACATAAGCTAAAATAATTGAAGGAAATAGAAGAAAAGGTATGTGGTAATGCAAGAATAACTTTTTTTGATAGAGGAAATTTCTCAGATGGTATGAGGCATGAGCATATGTGTTTTACCTTAATCCCAAAGGCTGGGAAAGAAGAAGTAGAATATGTACCTATAGAAGTTGCAAAATTATTGAATGAGTTTCAGGATATTTTATCTGGTAATGTGCATGATGGACTACCACTAGTTAGAAATATTAGTCATTAGATGGACTTGATTCTAGGAGCCAGTTTGCCAAATAAGGTAGCACACAAAATGATACTAGAAGGAAGTGAAGAGTTGAAGGTAGATTTGAAGTTTAGTTCATCACATCATCCATAGATTGTATATGGAAGTAGTCCCAGAAATGCATCTGAGTTGAGGAAGATAGATAAAGGAGAAATAAGTAGTGTTGAAGTTGAGGATTTTGTAGAACACTTGAAGAACATCCATGAGGAGGTGAGGAAGCATATTACCAAAATGAATGCATAGTATAAGGCTAAGGCAGATCAGAAAAGGAGGCATAAGGAATTTCAGGTTGGAGATGAAGTGATGGTTCATTTACAGAAGGAGCAGTTTCCAGTTGGTACATATAACAAGCTGAAAATGAAGAAGTTTGGACCATGTAAGATTCTGAAGAAGCATGATTGAGGAAATGCATATGAGGTAGAATTGCCTACTGAGTTGAATATTTCACCAGTGTTTAAAATTTTAGATTTGACACAGTATCATGAGGGAGGTGTTGAAGATGACATCACAGAAGCACAGTGGAGTATTCCAACAACTAGTTCAGATACCAAGGAGATTGAAGATATAATGGATAGTCTTGTTGGTAGAAGATCAAGGAATAGGACATATGAAGAATATCTAGTCAAGTGGAAAGGACAACCTATTGAAGATTCATCATGGTTGACAAAGGAGGAGGTTAACAATCTTGGTTTTCCTCTGCAAACTTGAGTCATGACAAGGTCACTTCTCAAATTACCTCGGGTGTCTGATGCAGGAGCATCCTAGGTGTAAGAGCAATCTTGCATCACCCAAAAATATTTCTGGTTTCTTTTCAATAAGGGCTATCTTGTGTAGAGCTGCTATTTATGGAAACTTGCTATTTTTAGTAAGTTGTTCATATGATCTTGGAATGTTTTGATTTCACATGTGGAGGTTCATCTTAGTCATATCATCCTGCCAGTAAAGTTTCATTGCTAGATCAAGTCTAGTTTTGAAGATATTGCAGATTTTCGGTATTAGCAGTAGGGTAGAGAAACTTTGAACTTAGTTTTGAAGGCTTTAGAGGCTCTAGATGAGGTCAAATTTTTGGCTGAATGAAGCTTGCTTGATTCAATTGTTGTAGATCTCCTCGTGCCCTTTCTGAAATGGGGTTATAATAGTCAATCAGGTCAACGAGTGATGACTTATGGTCTCCAAAAGTTGGGTCACCTGAAATGGTAGAAAATGATTTTCCTTCAAAATTTTTGTTTGGGTTTCAAATGTTATTTTGAGTCAAATTTGATGTAATAAAATGAAAAATAAAATAATTATAAGTTTGGTCGGCCCCTAGGGCTAAATTTCTAGAACCTTCTCGGGCGGTGGAAATTGCCTATATAAAGAAGGCCTGTAGTGTTGTCTTAGGTAGTTCGGGATAGTTTTGGGTATTGATTCGATGCTTTGTCCTACAGAATATTGTAAGGGAATGCCCATGTGGCTTTTCATATTGTAATTCTAAAAATTAATAATTCCACATTTGTGGAGATAATAAGAAGCCCGTTTGTTGTTCTTGCAAATTGTTGTTTCTGTTATGCATTTATGGTATTAAGGGTAGCACCCTTCATTATAAAAGGATGAAACTCACTATGTTGACAAGTGTATCAGGTTCCCATGATATTGGCACTTTTTTCATATCTTAACAAATTGAAAAGCATCTTTTTCCATAGTTGGCCCATAGTACCCCATCCTAAGAAGTTTCTTTACCAAGGTAAACCCACTTGAATGTGACTTGCATATTTCTTCATGAATGTATTGTAAATCAATTTTTGATTCCCCCCTCTAGACATATAAGAAGGTCAAGACCTTTATGATACAATGTGTCAGATATAAGGGTATATTTGAAGGCTTATTGGATGAAGTTTCTATATTGGTTTTTGGTATAGTCCATGAGCAAGATATTATCTTTGAGGTAAGTAGAAATGGGACCATACCAAGGATAATCACGACTGACAAGTAAGAAAATTATCTGGGATTCAGGTAAGTCATATGTAGATTTCACAATTCTTCCACCAAGAATTCATATATAGTATTTTGATCTAGAAGTTGTAAAAGAGAGGATAGGGTAGCCATTGTTGGCATTAAGCAGAATTGCCACTAGTGACAACACTTATTTGCATTCTGGGTACAAACCGAGTAGATAGTGCAAACTGAGCAGTCAGTGCAAATCGAGCAGTCAGTGCAAACCGAGTAGACAGTGCAAACCGAGCAGTCAGTGCAAACCGAGTAGACAGTGCAAACCGAGCAGACAGTGCAAACCGAGCAGACAGTGCAAACCGAGCAGACAGTGCAAACCGAGCAGGCAGTGGAAACCGAGCAAGTTAGTACAAACTGATCAGGACAATGTAAACTGAGTAACATCTTGTCTACCGAGTCACCAATGCTTACCGAGTTCAATACCTACCGAGTGATCAGTATGAACCGTGCCTTCACTTCTACCGAGTGCATGACGATGCCGAGTAATGCAGTGGATGCCGAGTATCAGAAAGTCACCGAGTCAGTTTGAAGGAACCGAGTAACCATATTTGGGCCGACTTAGTAGCACTTATGTTTATTTGTCAAGCCGACTGTATAATTGTAATTGTAATTAATTGTTTGAGACTTGTATATAAACAATGTAGTTGAAATAAAAGATGAAATACAAGTAATGAAATATATGATATAGAATATATGTGAAAGAGTAAGAAAGGCAGAAATAAGTGAATTACAGAAGGCCTCAGAAGTTTAAGATACAGCAAAGACAAATTCATCACAGAAGGTGATCAGTACATCAGCGAATCTCATTCAGCAATCCAGTTGCAAAGCAGAGATCTACTGTTTCATTCTAACAGGTGAATCAGTACTAAATCCTTTAACCGGGTAGACTTAAAAGTCTTTGTAAAAATCTCTTTACCGAGTACATACTTCACTGTATGTTTGTAAATCCTTTAACAGGGTGGATTTAGCAATCCTCATTGCTCCTAACAGGGCAGATCATCAGAAGTGATCAAATTGTAAGCCTTAACCGGCCAACTTTATTCTGCAGTATTAAAGCTTTGTGGGTTTCATCCCCACCCCAGTTTTACTTTCTTTTGGAAGGTTTCTGGGTAACCAAATCTATGTGTCATTATTGTGAATGCTTTTAAGTTTCATGCTTTCTGTATGCAAAGGTTAAAAAGTAAAATACATGTTAAAATTGTGAGAAAATTTGGAGTTACTGATTCACCCCTCCCCTCTCAGTAACTTGGTTAATTCTTGAATATTTCCAACAATTGGTATCAGAGCTGCATTGGTTCTCAAGACAAAGCTTAACTAGCTTGAGCAAAGATCCAGGACAATGGAGGTATTCAAATTGAACAAGGTGATTGAAAATGAAAAGCTAGATCTGGAAATGGCCATAGCTAAACTCAAAGAAGCAAAAGAACATCTTTCCCAATCCCTAAGAAGAAGGAAGGAACTTGCAAATCAGATGAATGATCAGAATTACATTGAAGAAAAGATTGAAGATCTTCTTCCCTCAAATAACTTAGATGAAGCAAACAATGCTATCAAAGAACTCCTAGAAAAGAATGGGTCTCTGCAGGAAGAAGTGAGAAAATTGAAAAGAGAACAAGAACTACACTCTACAAGATTCTGTGAGATCTTGGAACAAAAAAACAAGTTGAAAGATGAATTAGACGGAAGAAACATTGAAGTCCAAAACAAAACCCTTCAGCTAGAAAATCTAATTGATCAGATCTCTCATACAAATGAAGAAATTCTAAATCTAAGATCAGAAATAGAAAACACAAGAGAAGAACTAAGATCTGAAAAGGAAATCAATCTAAGATTGATGGATGACCTAAACGCTGAAAAACAAATCAATGAAGGAATGCTGAAAAGTCAAGAAGACTTGAATCAACTGTATGAACGAAATCTTCATAGGCAAAAAGGAAAAGCAGGACTTGGATACAAAGAAGAAGGGGAATCCTCTAAGCAAGGTACTAAAAGAAATCAAAAACCTACTTGTAATCATTGTGGTAAAATAGGACATACTTCAAATAAATGTTGGAACAATGAAAAAGTAGAATTCAATGGAAAATGTTATAGCTGCAATCAACCTGGTCATAAAGCAAATGAATGCAGGGAAAAACCTAGATTCAGAGGTAATTGTCACAAGTGCAACAAACAAGGTCACAAGGCATCCGAGTGCAGATCCAAGACATTTAATCCAGCAGAACAAATTGTGAAAGCAATGTTTGGATGGGACTACAACACCTGGTGTAGATGTCATTACTGTGGAGAATATGGACACATTGGCATGAATTGCATAAAACATCATCTAAGGAAAAGAGATACTACCGTAAGATGTTTCAAATGCACTAAACTCGGTCACATAGCCAGAAACTGCATGAATGCTAATGAAATTGAAGAAGGAAAGAAGAATGAAGCAACTAAGGTCAGGAAACAGGTGAGACAAAAATGGATTCCTAAAGCTACCGAGCAATCCAGTCCAAGTAATGGAATGGATGGCTCTATCGACTCAAATTAAATTTCCAAGGAGGCACTGGAACTGTACTCTCACAGATCAATCTCAAGCAGTTCCAGAACTGAAATTAAAAGAAAAGTCTAAATCAGCATGCAAGATGCAGTAAGATCACAGGGAGGTCGGTATAGTCTTCACCGAGCAAGGTCGGTATAGTCTTCACCGAGCAAGGTCGGTACCTGTCTTTACCGAGCGAGGTCGGAGCATTATGAATTCTCGAGTTCACCGAGTTACGAAGTCTTTTCTGAGCAATTAATTCTTAGTGGGTGACAGTCTGTCAGAATTCCTACCCTAATTTGAAATAAGCATTAATGAAAAAATTGTAAACAAAAAGCAAGTAATCGAACTCATTCTTCACCACGAATCTTTAGCACTTTAAGAGCAGAAAACTTCAAGGGAAACCCGGCGATTTAATACTCTTGCGAAAGGAATTTTCTGTGAGCTACCATGGCATCATCCAGCACTTCAGCGAAGAAAGGATCTGATATGTTAGTTCAAGGGGAGTGGAAAGCACCAAATTTTAAGATCGTGCCCGCAATTGCAGCAACCCTAGATCCGAACGGAGCTCAATCTCAGATTCCTCCTAAGGTACTGCTTATCAATGATATCCGTAATCATTTTAACTGTTCAATTCAAGAAATGGGAAACCTAGAACTAGACATTGTGCGTGAGGAACTATGTGTGGATGGTATTTTGAAACCCGAGCACAAACATCTGGAAGATAAGGGTTTAGTCCACATTGCACATCTTCCTCGAAACTTTTGAGATAAATGGGTTAGGTACATTCTCAGCCGAGTACATGATGGCAAGATTTGGCTTGAGCAACCTATTGAGATCACAAAGAAAATGATTCATCAAGTTACCGGTCTTCCCATGTTGAACAAAGCTAAAACTACCAAAACCCTAGGTCGGACGGAACTAGAGAAGAAAACCCTAGCCGAGTGGGATGGTAGAGGCATGAAGGTTAGCAGCATTACCGATGCTGAACTGAAGTTTGGTACACATATCATTGCACACAAGATTTACAGTTCTAGTCGACAGAACAGTGTCTCATGTGAAGCTGTTGACCTAGCATACAAAGTGGTCAAAAACAACTTGACATTTGACCTAGCAGACTTATTGTTGAAACAGTTCAACAAGAACATGGAAAGCATCAAAACTTCCAAAAACAATCCATGTAAGTTTGGATCCTTGTTAGTCTGTTTATTCTTCTATGTTCAGAAATTCTTCCCTTCAAAAGGAAAAGTTGTATGGAGAAAAGATGTGCCAGTACTTTATGAAATAAATGAATACATCGCAGAAATGGGTGAAAACTTTGAAAGCATCATGGATAATTATTTTAAGTCTTTCAAAGAGAAAATGAATGACAGATTCCGGATTCCACAGAAGTTGGTGGAAGATTACAAAGATGACATCTATTTTATGGTAGATTGTGATAATGTGTATATTCAAGCAGTTAAACCGAGAACTGTATATGTAAAACCTCTTCCTTATGAGGTAAACATTGATGAAACCAAGAACATCATTGAAGCTCTTCTAAATCAGCCTGTCAATCCCAAAGCCCCATATTTTGGAACATATGATGAAGCTAAGATGAGAATTGAACTAAGCATAAAGCTTCCACAGGCGGTAAACAAAGGAAAGAAAAGGATAGCTAAAATGCAAATGATAACCGAGGATAAAGAAGAAATAGGTGAAAAAGAAGAAGAAAAGGATGAGAAAACAGAGGAACCAGAACCTGCAAAGAAGAAAGGAAAAGTTTTTATCACTAAGGCATCTGTGCCTCCCACTGCTGTGTTTACAAGGAGAAATACAAAAGGCAAGGCAGACAAGGCAGAAAAGGCAGATAAAGACATAGTATTCAAAAGGCCTCCTCTAAGCCTTCAAGAAAAGCTCAAACTCTTCAGAGATGGATCAGGATCTGGAGTAAGTAACATAAAATCCCTGAGATATGAAACCAGATCGGAAGCAGAATAGAAGGAAATAGAAGATGCTGTTGTTGAGAAGATGGGACAGTGGAAATACTCTCCTGAAGAAATTACCCCACAGGTTCCAGCAGTTCTATTGAATCCAATAAAAATGAGATGGAGCAATGCAAGGCAAACTGTGATAGACATATTTGATCAAAACCTGAGACAGTTGATGCTGAGCCTGAGTAATGATGAAGTAAAGAAGGCACTAAAAGAAAATGAAAATAAGATGACATTGAAGTTCAATACTTGTTTGATTTTGATCAACAATATTGAATCGGTTGTGAAGGCTGCAAAAGCCACATGGAAGAACATATACCACCTTCACCAACCGAGCATTGAAACTGTAATAATAAAGGATATTGAAGATGACAGCGATGAGCAAGAAGAAGACACCGAGGTAGATGATACTGTAAGGATAGCAGCAGAAGTCATTGCATCCCTTCCTACCTCTCCAGTGAAAGTCTCTACATCCAGCCCAGAGACACCTTCAAGCATGGTTGTGACAACTTCCACATTTGTCCAATCATCCCTAGGAACATCAGAGGTAGCTACCATTTCTTCTACCGAGCTGCAGTCTCCTATACCAGTAAGTTTTCCAGCTTTTGAATCATCAAGTGTAAATATTTTAAGTTCTCCAGTAGAAAGTATACCAGTGTCAATAGCCAGCCCTACTTTATCTACTGTTACTACTACAAAAGCATTAAGTACAGATAAGCCTAAGGCTCTACCAAGTATAAAATTTTTGGGTAAAAATATAGTTGAGGATATAGACCTAGATGAAGAGATAGAGATTCCTACATTAGATTTTGCAAATCTCTCAGCAGACCAGATGCAGAATATAGGTGAGATCCTCCAAAGGAAAGCAAAACAAAAGAAGCTTAAAGAGGAGAGAGACAAAGAATATCAAATCATCAAGGATGCTAAGGACATTTTGTCTGATGCATTAGGCATTAAAGTAGACTCCTCCCAGCATGTTTTGTTACAATTGGCAGAAGCAGTTGAGAAATACAATGAGGACTCATCCGGGACAGAAAAGTTAGTTGAAAGAGCCGAGAAGAGATTCAACAATAAAGTGCTTGAGCACATTGCTCAGCACATAGCTATCAACCAAGTGGAATTGTCTTCAGTTTTGACTAACATAGAGTCTATTTATTCGAATGCTACCTCTCTTTTGGCCAGACTATGCAATTTTGCCGAGTTCACAAAGGATGTCAAAGATAAAATGAATAAAATGGATGAGGATATGAAGATTAGCATACAGAAGCTGCAACTTGAACCAAGTTCAAGCTCTGCTCATCACATGAAAATTTCACATCTATCTATTATGCAGTCTGATCTATTGAAAGAAGACTCAAGGATCCGGTCCACACTGCTAGACATCCAACACATGATCCTTCCCATCATGAATACAATGTACAAGCACATTGAACATTCCAGAACATTGATTCATGACAATCAGTTCTCCATAGCAGATCACATGATTGAACTCTCTGCAGAAGTCCAAATTGCTATACAAACATGTAAGATTCTGCAAGAAAGTTGGGACAGAACCCTGGCACTAATAATGAAGGTACATTCTGATTTCTTATCAAATTTTGGATTCTCTCTGTAAATAACTTGTATATGCACCTTTGGCATTATCGTCAAAAAAGGGGGAGATATGTATAGAAGGAGAGATATGTATACAGTTATAGATTTCTATAAGAAACAGTTAGCACATTGAAAGGGGGAGACAATGTATAAAGCCCTATAACAAAGACAAATTTTGAAAAATCAAAATAAAACTCAGCATGATTCGTGTATATAAATTTTGGCCAATAAGTGTTTTTATCACTAATGCCAAAGGGGGAGATTGTTGGCATTAAGCAGAATTGCCACTAGTGACAACACTTATTTGCATTCTGGGTACAAACCGAGTAGACAGTGCAAATCGAGCAGTCAGTGCAAACCGAGCAGTCAGTGCAAACCGAGTAGACAGTGCAAACCGAGCAGTCAGTGCAAACCGAGTAGACAGTGCAAACCGAGCAGACAGTGCAAACCGAGCAGACAGTGCAAACCGAGCAGACAGTGCAAACCGAGCAGGCAGTGGAAACTGAGCAAGTTAGTACAAACCAATCAGGACAATGTAAACCGAGTAACATCTTGTCTACCGAGTCACCAATGCTTACCGAGTTCAATACCTACCGAGTGATCAGTATGAACCGTGCCTTCACTTTTACCGAGTGCATGACGATGCCGAGTAATGCAGTGGACGCCGAGTATCAGAAAGTCACCGAGTCAGTTTGAAGGAACCGAGTAACCATATTTGGGCCGACTTAGTAGCACTTATGTTTATTTGTCAAGCCGACTGTATAATTGTAATTGTAATTAATTGTTTGAGACTTGTATATAAACAATGTAGTTGAAATAAAAGATGAAATACAAGTAATGAAATATATGATATAGAATATATGTGAAAGAGTAAGAAAGGCAGAAATAAGTGAATTACAGAAGGCCTCAGAAGTTTAAGATACAGCAAAGACAAATTCATCACAGAAGGTGATCAGTACATCAGCGAATCTCATTCAGCAATCCAGTTGCAAAGCAGAGATCTACTGTTTCATTCTAACAGGTGAATCAGTACTAAATCCTTTAACCGGGTAGACTTAACAGTCTTTGTAAAAATCTCTTTACCGAGTACATACTTCACTGTATGTTTGTAAATCCTTTAACAGGGTGGATTTAGCAATCCTCATTGCTCCTAACAGGGCAGATCATCAGAAGTGATCAAATTGTAAGCCTTAACCGGCCAACTTTATTCTGCAGTATTAAAGCTTTGTGGGTTTCATCCCCACCCCAGTTTTACTTTCTTTTGGAAGGTTTCTGGGTAACCAAATCTATGTGTCATTATTGTGAATGCTTTTAAGTTTCATGCTTTCTGTATGCAAAGGTTAAAAAGTAAAATACATGTTAAAATTGTGAGAAAATTTGGAGTTACTGATTCACCCCTCCCCTCTCAGTAACTTGGTTAATTCCTGAATATTTCCAACAGCCATTACATCTGCTACTTTACTTTTATTTCTTTGGATCTATTCAAAAGTTACCATGTCAAAGTATTCCTTGAGATAATCAATCATCTTCTTATAAGGTATTAGTTTCTCATCCTTTATTTGATAATTATCATTGATCTTGTTGATGACTAGTTGAGAATATCCATATATTTTTAGTTGTCACCTTCCACTCTAATGCTATCTTTGTTCCAATTACTAATTCTTCACACTAGGTTATATATTTTGTACATGGAAATGATAGTTTGTAAAATTTGGGAATCATGTAGTCTTGGGGTGTTATGAGGAGTATGTCTACCCTTGAGCCATGTTGAGTATATTACCCATTAAAATAAAGCTTCTATGTTTTGGCTTCAAGATTCAAGATTTTTGCATCTTTAAATTTTGCTTGAATAGGTTCATCACTTTTTAGTGGAGGCTCTACTAGTTGATCAACTATCACTTTCCATTTGATTTCCATTTGGTCCACATATTGAATATAATATTCACTTAATATCATGACCCATTTAGTCAATCTTCCAGTTAGGGCTATTTTTCTGAGAAGATACTTGAGAAGACCTATATATTTTCTATGAGTTTATCTTGTATGCTAACATATAATGACATATTTTATGGGAAGTGAAAACCATTGGTAAGCATTCCCTTTTGATGAATGTGTAATTTAGCTCATATTTTAGCAAAGGTCTACTAATGTAGTAGATGAATTTTTCTTTTCTATTTTGATCTTCTTGCACTAACAAAACTGCCAATGATTTTTCTATTTCTGAAATGTAAAGAAGTAATAGATTTCTTGGAAAAGATGGCATCAATATAGGTGGATTTATCAAGTATTTCTTCAAGAGTGCAAAATATTCTTCACATTGATTGTCCTATCTAAATGTTGTGTCCTTATGTATAAATTATGTGAAAGGATCACATTTCTCCACCAATTATGAAATAAATCTTCTTATTGATTGAATTCTTCCTTGTAGCGATCTTAATTGGCTTATATTTAAATAGGTGCCGCCATTTCCATGATACCCTTGAATTTTGTGGGTTCCACTTCTATTCCTTTTGTAGACACAATATAACAAAGTAAGTTTCTAGATTGGACACCAAAAGCACACTTCTTTAGGTTTAATCTAACTTTGAATTTTTCCAATCTTGTGAAAAGCTTCTCTAAAATGGAAAATTGTTCCTTCCTTGTGTGTGACTTAGCTAAGATATCATCAACATAGTCCTCTAAAAACTTATGCATCATTTCATGGAATATTGTATGGTAGCCTTTTGATATGTTTCTGTTGGAAATATAATATGGGAAAGTGAGATACTAAGAGGGGGGTGAATCAAATATCTCCAATATTTGACTTCTTTAAACTAATTCCACAAGAATACCATAAATATAAATTTTAGTATTGAAATAGATCTAACATTTTAACTTCATCAATGAAATGAAACACATAACACATAAATTTTGGTTACCCAGAAACCCTTAAAAGGTAAAACTAGGGTGGGCATGACACCCAAAAATCTTCACTACTGTAGTATAAAGTTTTCCTATTAGGGCTACAATGTTTCATCACTTGAGATGATCTACCCTATGAGGGGTCTATTAGGAATAGTCCCAAGAGATAACTGAGAGGGGGGGGGGGTGAATCAATTATCTACAAGTTTCAATTATTTATCTAATTAAGTATACTTAAACATAAAGCATAAACAAAATGAAAGAACACTTGAACACAACACCAATATTTTGGTTATGGGGAAACCCAAATAGGTAAAAACCTTGATGGGACTTGATACCCACTAATATTCTATACTAGTGTATAATGATCCTTGTTAGAAGATCCTTTACCTTAATAGGAGTAGCTTTACAATATATGAAGTATAGTAGACTTGGTTAAGGGTCGGACCCTGTTAGGATTCTTTTACAATTGTCCTTGTTAGGGGAGAGGATGCACTAACTGAGAGCTCATTGCTCAAAGGGGCGAAGGCTACAACCTTCTGAATAACAAATACACACTATATTTGGATCTTGGTGAACTATGCTTTGACTTGCTATCTGGATCAGTTCCAATGAATAGTACACATATTCTTCTTGTTCATATTGACCTTCTTTTGATGGTTCAACACTTCGCACACTCTGCTTTGCTCTGCTTAATTAACCATGAACTACACTTCAACAATCACAAATGAGTGCCTATAAATATCTTTCCTCCAAATGATATAATCAATTTGACCTATTAGAACCACCTTGAGATCATATTAGAGAAACCAGAATAAACTCCAACAAATATTTAGTCGGCTCTACTATGGGCGCAACACATTCTGGGACCTATTCATATAATATAATTGTAGACGCACGCCACACACTGTCAGCTCTACCAAAACAAATGAAAATTTCTATGTAAGATGAATTAACTTATGTGCTCTTAACCGAACATCAATAACACTTATCCAAGCTTAAATCCAAGGGTGCATATCCTCAAGATAGGCACAACTCACAAACCAATAAAATCTCTGTCGGCTCTGCTGAACAAACACAAGAAACTGCTATTGGTGAATAACGACTACATAAATTCACTTGTGGTCATCATTAGACTATGTGTTCATAACTAAAACATCACTAACATGTCTTCAACATATATCCTAGGGTGCATTTCCATAGGACAACTATATGGACAACCATACATAGAACATTACCTGTAACTCTGTTAGGAACACTGCTGACACAAGCTGCTATATAACTATCTGTACTTATAGTTAACCTCTGCACCCATGATATCATGCTAATATCATGTCCATGCATCATATACTAAAGGATTACTGCATAAGACTTCCATGCATGCTAATTTCCATATGTTGGCATCAATGACAAACATACAGTTAGTACTGACCTACTAGAAAATCTCCAACAATCTCCCCCTTTGGCATTGATGGCAACATGTGGAATGAAAAACCACCATCAACCCAAATGAACATTTCTTTTATAACATTCTCTATTTCCTCTACTAAACTGCTATCACAACTGAATACTGCTCCCCCTTAGTATATTACTCCTCTTTTTACCTTTTTTTTTCATGAGTCTATATACTACTCCCCCTTTGACATCAATGAAAAAGGGTGCCATTCATTTTAAGCTTCGATACTACTCCAGAAGTAGAATAGTCAACCTTCCATCAGTCCCAAAGGACTGATGCCATTCCTACTTCCTTTTAAGTAGAATTAGGGAAGGGAATTACTCCCAAATTCCCCTTGAGATACTCAAAAGTATCCTTAGGAAAGGGCTTTATGAATATATCTGCCAACTGTTCTTTAGTAATCACATAGTCCAACTTGATTTCTTTCTTTGCCACTTTCTCTCTTAGGAAGTGATACTTGATCTCAATGTGCTTTTTCTTTACATGCATCATAGGGAACTTTGACATATTGATAGTTCTAGTGTTATCACAGTGAATAACAATAGGATGATCAATTTGAATTCCAAAATCTTTTATCATCTGCTTGATCCAAACAATTGTAGAACAATTCAAGGCTACTGCAACATACCCCACTTCTGCTATTGACTAAGAAATATAATTTTTTTTCTTTCTTGTCCAAGTGACAAGTCTATCACTAAGAAACACTACTCCTCTTGATGTACTTTTTCTATCATCAACACATCCTACCCAATCTACATCAGTGTACACATGAAGCTCAACATTTTTTGAATTAGGATACCATAGACCATAATCTATAGTGCCCTGCAAGTATCTAAATATTATCTTTACTACCATGAGGTGACTTTGTTTAGGCTCTGCTGCAAATCTTCCAACTATACCAACTACATTGGAAATGTCAGGTCTAGTCTGAGTAAGATAAATGCGTTTACCAATCATAGACTTATACAATGTTACATCAACTGCTCGTGAGTCATCTTCCTTTGTAAGCTTGCATCTAGTAATCATAGGGGTTCCTATTGGCTTGCAATCATCCATCTTGAATTTCTTCAGTATCTCTTTAACATACTTTGATTGATTAATGAAAATCCCTTTTTCTATCTGCTGCACATTTAATCCCAAAAAGTACTTGATAGGACCAATCATACTCATCTCAAACTCATTCTACATTTCTTTGGCAAATTCAGCACTGATTTTGTCATTACCTCCAAAGATAATGTCATCAAAAAATATAGCTATAAGTAACAAACCTTCAAATGTCTCTCTAATGAATAGATTACAATATGCTTCTCCTTTCTTGAATCCAATCTTTGTTAAGTATCCATCTAGTCTCTTATACCATGCTCTAGGGGCTTGCTTAAGTCCATAGAGGACCTTCTTCACTCTACATACCTTATCAGGCCTATCTGATAAGGTGAATCCTTCAGGATGATCAATGTATACTTCTTCTTTTAAGTCTCCATTCAAGAATGCTGATTTGACATCCATCTGATAAAATTTGAATTTTTTAACTGTAGCATAAGCTAAAAACAACTTAATAGCTTCTAATCTACTCATAGGTGCAAATGTGTCTAAATAATCAATGCCTTCTCTTTGTGCATATCCCTTACATACTAATATTGCTTTATTTCTTACTACTGTACCATCTTCATTCATCTTATTTCTGAATATCCACTTTGTTCCAATCACATTCTTATCACTAGGTCTTGGGAATATTTCCCAAGTGCCATTCTTAATGATCTGATCAAGTTATTCTTTCATAGCATCATGCCAATCTGAATCATTACAAGAATCTTCAACACTTAAGGGTTCAATCTGAGATAATAAACATACTGCATCATTACTAGTTGAGTTATTTGCTTGTGGTCTTGTTAAGACTTTTCCGCTCTGATCTCCAATGATGTCTTTCTTGGAATGGTTTCTAGATGTAAACTTTGGAGCTTTAGCTATTGCTGACTCATCAGCCTTAGGAGTTTCTTACTCACTTGTCTTAGGATCATTGAATAACATATCAATGCTATCAAACATTTTTTCAATTACTGTCTCACTAGTAGAGGGTCTAGGTTCTTTCTCAATCATGGGTGAGTAATCATGATATCTTTCTTGAATCATAAACTTTTCATCAATCTTCACATGAGCACTTTCAATGATCTTTTTCAATCTTAAATTGAAACATCTATAAGCTTTACTTTTAGTAGAGAAACCAAGGAAAATACCTTCATCACTTCTTGCATCAAACTTGCCTATTGCTTCATCCCTCTTGATGTACCACTTGCTTCCAAAGATTTTGAAGTATTTTACTATGGGAACATTACCAAACCATAGCTCATAAGGTGTTTTGTCAGTGCTTGGCCTTAACTGAATTCTATTGATTGTATAAACTGTTGTATTGATCACATCTCTCCAATAGGTGTGTGCAAGTTTTCCTTCTATAATAATGGTGCACGTTGTATTAAGAATGATCCTATTCCTTCTCTTTGCAATACCATTCTGCCAAGGTGTTCTAGGTGCACTTAACTATCTCTTTATGCCATGTTCTTTGTAGAACTCATAAAATCTGTCAGAGGTGAATTCTCCTCCTCTATCAGATCTCAAACATTTTATCTCTA
The DNA here is from genome assembly GCA_027943335.1 of Chamaecyparis obtusa. Taxonomy (NCBI): domain Eukaryota; kingdom Viridiplantae; phylum Streptophyta; class Pinopsida; order Cupressales; family Cupressaceae; genus Chamaecyparis; species Chamaecyparis obtusa. The sequence goes on from BSBK01000537.1 coordinate 3,711,094, forward strand.
ATCTAGATTCATTCTCAACTTTAGATTTGAATATTTTGAACTTCTCAAAAGCTTCTGACTTTTCTTTTAAGAATGCAACCCACATCATCATAGTATAATCATCAACAAATAAAATGAAATACCTTTCACCATAGTATGATCTTGTTTGAGTTGGTCCACATAGGTTTGTATGAATCAGATCCAACTTGTTTTCTACTAAATTGTGCTTGCTCTTGAATGAATTCCTCACATGCTTCCCCATCACACATTCCCTACATATAGTATCAACTGGCTTTGCTATGCTAGGTAGATCTCTTATTGCTTTAACATTGCTTATCTTTACTATGTTATCAAAATTGATATGACATAGTCTTTTGTGCCATAACCAACTTTCATCAACTTTAGCAACAAAACAACTTGCTTCTAAATTGAGTTGAAAAACATTACCTCTTGTCTTTGCACCTGATGCAATGATAACACCATCTTTGTTGTTAATGATGCATTTTCCATCTTTGAACTCCAACCGATAGCCTTTACCAAGTAACTGTCCAACACTGAGAAGGTTATGTTTCAAACCATCAACATAAAGAACATCATCAATGTTGTTCTTTCCATCCAAAGTGATGGATCCTCTACCAACTATTGGTTTAGGAGTGTTATCTCCAAATCTAACCATACCACCTATTAGGCCATTTTCCTAGCATAGCAAAAAATCCTCAGAAAATGGTCTATTCATGTAAAATTTTGTGAAATTGCTATGTCCTACTGCAACCTTGTCTTAATGTGCAAGAAGGTTTTACAGGGTTTCATTGCATGGGTCCTTAGTCTATGATTCTTCATGGTGTCTCCAAGCTACATTCCAGGGCATGTGTTCATTTGTAGAAACCAAGGAGATATTCATGCTTTAAGGTCTGAGAAATAGGTTATTTTCCATGTCTAGGGTTTCATAAATTTGTTCAAGTCCAAAAACCCTAGCAACTTTCTATGCCTTCGTTACTTTTTCCAGCCACTTAAATCTCCATTCAGCACATGTCTATCTCCTTGGTGGGCTGTTATGTTTCTCTCAGCAATTGCGTGACCATGTGTTTGCCAGATCTCCTAATTCCCGAGCAGTCAAGATTTTTGTTTGGTGATTAGGTGACTGTAGTTGGTCGTAGAATCTCTTGATTCTTGCGGTTAGGTCCTTAACCTTCTATGATCTAGTGACATGGTCATCTCCTGATCACATGATGTAGTGGGTAAGTTGAGAATTGTATAGTGACTCAGCGAGGATCATGAGATGAAAGAATGATCAACGACTGGTATTTAGTCTCTTGATTATAATAGTATATTCCTTTCAGTCTGGTGACTTCCTAAAATACTTTGGTTGCACAGTCTCTCTAAGCCATGGGAATATTCTCTATCCTTTAGAGACTTAGTGATTTTCACTTAGTTACCGAATCTCCAGATGTGGCGATTAGTCTCTAGATCTCAAAAATTAAAAATGACATTGAGCGACTCCATTGGAGGTTAGTCACCAGGTCTCTGAGTATGCAGGTGGTTAGTGTTTTCATTCAGCAACTTGGAGTTTGCCTTAGTCATGCAATCTCTTGACTGGGGCAGTTAAAGGCTAAACATTTAGAGACCTAGCGAGTGGCTTATATCTTCTCTTTAGTCATTGAGTCATGAGATGGTTGGACCACTTCATGAGGATGGTATAGGTGGACCTGATGTCAGAAGATGCTGAGGTGTTAGTTTTCTATTGGTTGCTAGGAAGTGTGTTGGGGTGTTGTCAGTGGGCTTAGAGTTTTCATTCTGTGAAATGATAAAGATCGACATGATCTCATAGTTATTGTCATACCACTTGGATAAGATGCATGATATTTAAGTCAATGGTATAATGATAGCCATTGATCTCAGTATGCTCAGAGTTTATAAAAGATTCAGTGATTCAATGACTGAGGGTTGTCTTGCAGTCTCTTGAATTTAGTGGTTAAGTATTAAACACTCAGCAAATTTCTAGGTGGTTATGATTTTCTTCAGTCACCTAATCTTGTGATTCAATAGTTAAGTCTTCTAACATTCTAAGATTGAGCGAAGACCATCAATGGCTATAGGAAAAGTTTTATGGTCGGTGGTCAGATTTTAATCTCAGGATTTGACTCAGAGTTAAGAAATCTTTTTTCGATTTGGAGACTTGTCTCAGTCACATGTTCTCAGGACTTAACCCTAGTCAATAAATGGATTGTGAGACTCAGTGAAGCCTTTGGTTGTGATATCTCAGAAAGAAGTTTGAAAAGTCAAAATCTTTAGTGATTAAGAGACTCCTTGTTAGTCACTAAATCTCTAGGTCGGCTGATCACTGAATGCTTTTGAAAAAGTTAATAAAGTTCACGAGACCACGAGACTATAGTCACCAAATCGCTAGAGGTAACTAAGGTTAAATAAAGTGTCTGGTGATCTCATGACTAGGGAAAAATTTAAACCAGGATTCCTATAGAGTTAAGGTGTGAAACCTGGGAAGAGTGAGAAGATCTGATGGTGATGATATAAAGTAGATGTTAGTTTGAATGCTGGCTGTTGATGAGTTGTCTCACACCATGCAAGTAGCTATTTCTTTTAGATTTGAATATTTTAAGGGTTACTCAGTGACTAAGGATTGATTTTTAATGTTGAAGTAGCTGGATCTGGTAGATGTGATTTTGTCAACTGCTGCAGCGTGGTCCAGAGATTTTGATGATTGATTACAAAAGATTTGTACCGTGAGGGAATGGGTAGGCAGTTGTTTGAGGCATGTTGTAGGTGAGTGATCAGATTGATAAACATGGTGAATTCATGATCTTCAGTACATCACTCAGAGATTTCTCATTAATGAAGATCATTCTTGGATCTGACTGCCTGGTTTTTCTCCAATGTAATAAATTCCTGATTAAATTTAGTTGGCTTGGTAGGTAAAACCCTTGCCTTAGTTATCCAAAGCTTGTTGCATCCTGATTTTTGGGATTCCAAGATGACTAGTGGTATATATTGCAGCTATTTTTGCTTTTTGTGGTTGGTGATGTTATGTTGATAGTCAATGTAAAAGACTAAACAAGGAGAGCCTAGATTTTGGGTTTGTTTCCTAGCATTGTGTTGTTTTGGTAATGTATAGATTCTACAGATTTTAATGAGAATACACTTGAATTCCAATCTCAGATTTATGTTTTTCTTCTTGTTTTGATCTTGGGCTCATATATGTTAATGTCACAAAGTGAGTTAGCATATGGTAGACAAAGAATATTGTAGAATTATCTTTGAGTTCCTAACAAAGTTAGGATTAAAGTCTTTAAGGTAGTTTCAGTGAGTTCATGGTTGGATAGGAATTTGATGATCAGATTTGTGAGTGAGAGGGATAATAGGAAAAACACTTATTCTAAGTTCAAGAGTGTTTGAGTTAGGATTTTCAGTTGATATATGTTATTGAGTGACTCTATACCCTAGGTTAAGGCACTGATCCATTCTCTAGAAGCAGTTCATCATCATCAATCACACATTTAAATGATAAAATCTTTAAAATCAGTTTGTAAATGGTATAAATGCATAATATTTAGTGATTTCTTTCAAGAAATGAATCAAGGGTACACGCACCTGAGCATCTAGGCTCAAACTATAGGAGGATCCTTATTGATCCTTGTTAATTGGCCCTTTTCCTTGCAGACTTTGGAGTGGTGATAGAGTCAGTGACATTAGTTTGTCAATCATAGTGTAAACCTAGAAGTAGAAAGAGAAGGAACACCAACAAAATGGTGACTCTGCTAGGGAGAACATAACAAAGATACATCTGTTAGAATCTCTAGTTACAAATTACAAATTTCTATATCTTATTGACTAGATTGGTTTTCCCATCTGAGTCACCAAAAAAATGGTGACTTTGCTGGGGAGAGTCTGGAGATAGGAGTTATTAGTGGACTTTTTTGTTTCTCCTGTGTATTTAGTTTTTGTCTTTAAGATTTTAAAATATTTCTTATCTTTGGTGGGTGGCGACTCAAAGGCTTAGACCCAGTGCTATAGACTGTAGACCATGGACAAAAGAAGGAATACCAGGTCTTTTGTCAAGAAGCATCCAGAGGTTACTATGGAATAGTTACTTGGAAATGAAAAGAGGAGTTGGATCAGGAGAGACAGAGAATCTACTAGTGCTCCCATGAGAGAACAAAGAAATACTAGAAATAGAGCACCACATGCATCCTCTAATGAGGAAGATTCACAATACAAAAGTTCTAAATCAGATAGTGGCTGCTCTAAAAACAAATTTTATGATACCCTAGAGGTAGTATTTCAAGATAAAGGTTCATTACCTACTAGATAGGATGTACAAGCCAAAGAAAGGGGTTTTGGACCGAATTTAGATCATGATGAGGATATGTTCGGGAGGAAACCCATGAGACATAGACATGTCAATTTCCCATATCAAAACCTTACTGATATGGATGTTTCATCAAGTTCTAAGGATATTATGATAGACCCAGATGACCCGAGTGCACTAAGGTTATAGTTGGCAGAGTAGGATGCCATACAAAAGAGGTTACAAAAGGAGAGAGAAGCTGAGAAACTGAATACTCTGATAGAAAGAGAATCTCTTCTTAGAAAGATTAATGAGTTGAAGGAGAGAAATAAGATGCTTGCCTCTACTCCTAAGACTTTGCAACATGATGTCTTTGGGGATCTTGATGCTTTGAAAAGTGAGCAGGAACACTTACTAGAAGATCATGAGTTTGATAAAGAGGGCCCTGTGGTTAGACAGGTTCAAAGTTATGCTTCCCACCCTAAAGATAAAGATGGGCATGATATCACTAAGCCTACTATTGTTGTTGGTGAAAAAGGAAAGAAAAAGATGGTGGGACACCAAACAAGAAAACCATTGACAATACCAAAGGTCCCACCACCCATTTCAAATAAGGATACAAAGATGGAAAGAAGAAGAAAAGAGGACGAAGACCTAGCAAGAGAATTAGAAAGGGTTGAAATTGAAGCTTCTATTGTAGAAAAAAGAAGAAAGATCCAATTCTTGAAGGCTTCATTTGCAAATACTCTTATGCCATCCATTACTGATGAAATAGGTATGCCATCTACAACTTCTAATGATGTTCCACTTGGTAATGTTACTTGATGGGGAGGCTAGGATAGACTAGCTAGTCTATGCCCCTAATCCTCTCTAGGATCCAAGTGTTCTTCTGACACCTCTGATGGTCTATAGGATTCCTTATTCCTCTAAGGATCCCCTGACCTACCCTAACCTACCCACCAAGTTAAGCTATTTCATCTTCCAACATCACAAGCTTTGATCTCTAGCTACTATCCTTTACATAGGCTTATAAGGGTCTTCTAAGATTCAACTCCTTTCCCAAGCTCCAACAGAGGATTTCATGAGTTCTGAGATGTTTTCAGGGCATCTGACACCTTTTCATTGCATTGGCATGGTTAGGTCATCATCAGATTTGAGGGTTTCTTTGTAATTTAGGGCTACAAGGAGGAGGCCTAATTAGCCCTCCTTCCGGTTTTATAGGGAATTTGACACCCTTCCATCAAGGATTCACCACACCTATTCCAAAGAAAATTTGCTACTAATGACCCATTCTCAAAGATTTTTGGGGTCTCAAGCTTCCAACAGGCCGTATAGTACCTTTGCCAAATTTGAGGGTTTTGGAGGTTTCTTGGTCTCTTCACTGTCTTGGTCTCCAAAAACACCTTTCCAAGGCTCTTCAAACCTTATCCTTCACAACACTACACCTTCAAACACCCTTCTTCACTTCCTTAAAAGGATTAGTCTTGGAACTCCTTCCTCTGTCAACAGGAGCACTTACACTATTAACCGCTCCTAATCAGGCTATACCTTAGCTCGCCTAGGGCTTGGTCCAAAAAATGTTTGCAATTACATTCAAGGGCCCTACAGACATAGTTTTATAGAGTAGGGTTTTTACCTTTAGAATCCAAGGTTCCATGGGATTACCTTGGTGGAAACAAAAGTTACAGACCTATTTATACATGTCTCTCCAAACTGGCAGAGAGCTAAGAAAATGAAAGAAAAGAACAAAACACTCAACCAAACTTGTAAGAACTAATCTAATGCATACATATGAAGGGAAAAACACACACAAAATAGATACTCCAACAAAGTTTCACTCCAAACTCCAAATATTCACATTACAATAGTCTAACCAGTGACTATTTTGCTCCAGCAGCATTTAGACTCGTCTGCTGTACTCTCTCTATACAATAGGATTACCAACCCTTTCATTAGGGTTTTTTAGGACTTATATAGACTTCTCCTCGGTATGTGTGTGAGGTTAGGGCTTCTTAGCCACTGAGGTTAGGTTAGGTTATATCAATGAAAAAGTTTCTTAGCAACATTTAAAAGTTGCTGACAACTTTTAAGCAACTTTTGTTGCACAAAACAACCTTGCTTCCATTCTTCAATGACCCCTATTGAAAGCCTCCTAAAGCACTCACATGTGCTCAAATTCAACCGAATCTAACCTAAGACTTCAAACCTCCTATCAAAGCTGATGCAGGAGCATCCTGGGTGTAAGAGCAATCTTGCATCACCCAAAAATATTCCTATTTGGTTTTCAATAAGAGCTATCTTGTGCAGAGCTGCTGTTTATGGAAACTTACTATTTTTAGTAAGTTGGTCATATGATCTCAGAATGTTTTGATTTCACAGTTGGAGGTTCATCCTTGTCATTTCAGCCTACCAGATGAGTTTCATTGCCACATCAATAGTATTGGTGAAGTTATTGAGGTTTTTGGGTACAAAATCTTTCAGGTCAATTTTGACGTCCTTAGAGGCTCCGGATCGCGATCAACCCCCAGCTAACTGGTGCTAGCACATGTCAAGCACTGTAGATCTCATCATGGCATTTCTAAAAAGTGGCTACAATAGAAAAACAGAGTTATGGTTAAAAAGTTATGGCCTCCAGAAGTTGGGTTACCTAAAATCATATTTTGTATTTCTTTTGAGCCGACCCTATTGTAATAATTATGAAAAATAAATAATTCTATGTTTAGTCGGCCTAAAGGGCTCAATTTCTGGAGCCTTCTCTAGCGGTGGAAATTGCCTATATAAGAAAGGTCTATAGTGTTGTCTTAGGTAGTTCAGGACAGTTCTAGGTGGTAGATCTGGGTAATAATTTGAGGCTTTGTCCAACAAAATATTGTAAGGGAATGCCCATGTGACTTTGCATATTGTAATTCTGAAAGTTTGTAATTCCACAATTGTGGAGATAATAAGAAGCCAATTTTCTATTCTTGCATATTGTTATTGTTTCTTTGTTTCTGTTATGTGTTTGTGGTATTAAGGGGAGTACCCTTCATCAAAAGCACTGATTTCAGGATGACAACATTCCTTGAATCAATGTGCCATTTACATTGGAAAAACCATCTGAACTTCTAGGACGTAGACTAGGCCCAGACACACAAAAATGAGCTTCAAGCTCTTATTCTAATTACATACTTCTCTTAGGAAGTGTTCATCACAACCCAAATGATTGGTGGGAGCCCTTAGGAGGGTGCTCCTGCACCATACTCCCCCTCAGCACAACTAAGGCACTTTGGGGTCAAGAAGAGCCAAATCAATACCAAACTTCTTGAACTGTCCTTCCTCAATCCAGGTGGCTTCAGATTCAGGCTGATCCTTCCATTTAATTAGGTGCTCCATGTAAACTTGATGCCTTGTGGTCTTCTTGACTCTGGATTCCAAAACCTTGTTTTCTTTGGCTGGCTACTTCTTGGGCATTGCATTGGTGTCAATGTCTTGTAGTACTTGTGGTGGAGTTGTACCTTGCTGATTGATTTCTCCTTTAAATCTGATCAGGTCTGCAACATTAAACATCAGTGAGATGGCTAAGTCTGATGGCAAGTCCACTTTGTAGGCATTCTCTTCATATTTGGCTAGAATCTTGCATGGGCCTACTCTCCTCATCTATAGCTTTGTGGGCATGCCCTTCTGCATCCTTGCTTTGTTAAGATGGACCATAACATAGTCCCCAATCTGAAATTATACTTCTTTCCTCTTTTCATCCACTTTAGCCTTGAGTCTTTGAGTAGACTCCAAAATGGTTTTCTTCACTTGCTCTTGAACCTCCTTGATAGTTTGAGTGAAATCCTTAGCATGTCCACTCTTCAACTCCATAGAACCTAAATCTCTCAACTCACACACTCCTCTAGGGTGTCTTCCATAGACTATCTCAAAAGGACTTCTTCCTGTGGTCCTGTTTACACTATCATTGTAAGCATATTCAGCTTGAGATATCACAAGATCCCAAGTCTACCCATACTCCTTTGTCAAACACATTAGCAAGTTGCCAAGCACCCTATTGATGACTTTAGTTTGACCATCAGTTTGAGGATGGTATGCTAAACTGAAAGAGAGATTAGTTCCTAACCTTTTCCATAAGGTTTTCCAAAAATGGCCCATGAACTTGCTATCCCTATCTGACACAATGCTCAAAGGGAGTCCATGGATCCTAACTATCTCCTTAAAGAAGAGATGTGCTACATAGCTTGCATCATGAGTAGTTCTACATGGAATGAAATAACTCATCTTAGAGAACCTGTCAACAACAACATAGATGTTATGCATACCTGATTTGGTTTTAGGGAGTCCAACCACAAAGTCCATACTTACACACTCCCAAGGCCTATTTGGAATTGGTAGAGGTTGATAGAGTCCTACATTGCTTGAACCTCCTTTAGCTCTTTGACATACTCCACATTGCTTTATATACCTCCTGACATCCCTTGCTAGCTTAGGCCAAAATTAGTATCTCTGAACTAACTCCAATGTCTTGTTTATGCCAAAATGTCCACTTAGGCTGCCATTATGCTTCTCTTGGATCAGATTTTCCCTCATGGATCCTCTAGGTACACAAAGTTGATTACCTTTAAACAACAAGCCATTTTGAAGGGTGTAATCTACAAACTCACCATGAAAATGGTTCTCAAACTCTAGGCACACCTTGTAGGCTTGTGAGAAGTCTTCATCCTTCTCATATAAGTCTTTAAAACCTACTATTCCAATGCTTTATAGCTATACCTCTTGGACAGTCAATAACTTTCTACTCAAGGCATCTGCTACCTTGTTGAGCTACCCTTTCTTGTGCTTGATTGTGAAGGTAAAGGATTGGAGATACTCCATCCACTTCAAGTGCCTGTTACTAAGCTTCTCCTAAGTGTTTATGTAGCTTAAAGCCTAATTAGCAGTAAAAACCACAAATTCTTTTGGAAAAGGTAATGCCTCCACTTCTTGAGAGATTGTACCAATGCATACAACTCCAAGTCATAAGTGAATACTTCTTCTTTGTCTCATTGAGTTTTTCACTAAAGAATGCCACAAGCCTTCCTTCTTGACTCAATAGACCCCCTAGTGCTACACCACTTGCATCACATTCAATGGTGAACAACTTATCAAAAGTAGGTAAGAGCAGAATTGGTTTGGTAGTTATCTCTTGCTTCAATGTTTGGAATGCTTTCTCAGCTACCTCAGTCCATTTGAACTTTGTTTTGAGTCCTCCTTTGATGGTGTCAAGCACTGGTGCACATATCCCACTAAATTTCCTCACAAAATTTCTATAAAATTGTGCCAAGCCATGAAAACTTCTAGCTTCAGTCCCTGTTTTAGGGGCAGGCCAATTCAAGATTGCCTCCACCTTACTTGGGTCCATTTTCAAATTACCCTTGGACACTACAAAGCCCAAATAAACTAGTTCTTGCTGCATGAACTCACACTTTTCTAGGTTGATAGCTAATTACTCTTCATGGAGTCTCTTCATGACCAACCTCAAATGCTCCAGATGCACTATTTTTGTCTTGCTATAGATGAGTATATCATCTAGATACACCACTACAAATCTGCCTATGAAGTCCTTCAGGACCTCATTCATTAACCTCATGAAGGTGCTTGGGGCATTGGTAAGACCAAATGGCATTACAAGCCATTCATATAATCCATTTGTGGTTTTAAAAGTGGTTTTCCACTCATCACCCTCCTTGATTCTGATTTGGTGATACCCACTCTTTAAATCCAGCTTAGTGAAGTACATAGCACCACCTAAGCAATCCATCAAATCTTCTATTCTTGGAATTGGGAACCTATACCTGATAGTGATCCTATTGATAGTCCTTGAGTCTATGCAAAGTCTCCATTTTCCTCCTTTCTTGGATGCTAAGACCACTGGGACTACACATGGACTAATACTCTTCTTGATTAGCCCTTGATCCAACAAATCTTTCACTTGTCTTGCCTCTTCCTTATTCTAGTATGGGGTAAGCTTGTAGGCTGCTTTGTTAGGGAGAGATGCACTAGGTACAAAGTCAACTTGATGACTTATAGCTCTTCTTGGAGGTAAGGTGGTAGGGGTTCCATCACTCACAATATCTCTTAATTCTTCCAACATTTTCTGCACTTCCAATGTTGTTTCTACCTGCAACTTCTTGTCTTCCTCCTTTGGCTTCACCATGATAGTACATCCTATGGTCTCCTCATCATGTAGTGCTTGTATAAACTCTTTACCACTACTAAGCAACACACTAGGCATCTTAGAAGTTCCCTCTTCATTCTCTATTAAGGACTGAATTTTGAAAGTCCTCCCATCCTTCTTGAAAGAAATGAAGTTTTCCTCTCCATCATAGATCACCTTCCTATCAAATTTCCAGGGTGTTCCCAATATAAGATGGCATGCATCCATGGGCAAGACATCACAAAGCATTTTTTCTTTATAGCCTCCAATTGAAAAATCTACCCATGTTTGCTCATTAACTAGCATACTTTGCTCTTGGTTCAACCAAGTTACCTTGTAGTAGTTTGCATGGGGAACCTTTGTGATTTTGAGCTTCTTTGCTGCTTCCTCTGCTATGATGTTATTAGTAGACCCTGAATCTACTATCACCTTGCATACTTTTCCTTTTATCTTGCACCTGACTCTAAAAAGAGCCCTCCTTTGCTTGGGTTCACCTTAATTAGGCTGCCTTATGAGTACACTTCAGAACATCAAGTTCTCATCCATTTCTGATTATAACTTGCTGACCTCATTGGTATATGAGCTGTTGCTATCCTCTTGGGTATAGGCTACCCTCTTCTCATTATTTGAGGCTGATGGCTTATTAGGACACCTATAGGAAGGGTTGTTAGAAAGTAAAGATCCCCAAGATAACTGAGAGGGGGGGGGGGGGGGTGAATCATTTATCAGATAATTTATCCATTCAATTTCTTTAAACAATGTAATCAATATACTGATCAACCATAGAAAAATAATCATATACAATCGCACAATAACACAAGATATGTTGACTAGAGAACCTCTTGAAAAGAGTAAACCCCGGTGGGAATGATGCCCACAAAATGATGCACTAATATGAAAGTTCCTTGTTAGAGGATGGACCCTGTTAGGAGTCTTATGAAATACATTTAGTAAATATAAATCCCTGTTAGGAGATTTCGAATCCTTGTTAACAGATTTTAACTTGGTTAAGAGTTTATAGAAGACAGAAGGACCCACTGCCCAAATAGCTTCAAGGCAAGATCTTTTAACCCACTGTCCAAAAGATCTTAGAATTATTCAATAGAATAATATGAAATATATTACCTCCTTCACACTATGCCAAAACTATACTCTCTACTACACAAGATCACAATTCCAGATCTTTGTACTCACAAGTCTTCCTTCATTACTGAATTAGCTCTTTTCTTCACTTCATGCATATATTTGTATCTCAATCTTCATAGTACACATTACAACAAGGAAAACATTCCTTCTTATATACCAAACTCAAATGAGTTAGTCCTGAATTACAAAATAATAAATTCTACACGCTACACACAGAATTCACATAAAACTGTTGGCTTCCAGATACTATAACTTTCTTTAAACATATCCTCAAAGTTTGCAATATGAACCACATCATCATTAATGAGTCTCCAACATCCCTTTAACTACACAAAATTAGATTCCATCCCAGCTAAGAGATATCCTCCGATTTCTGAACATCGCTTCACAGAAACACTGTAAAAACACTGCTTTCACCAAAATGCTCATAACTCTCACAAATGAATGAATTTATTTTTGCACTATTAACCATAGGTTAATAAAAAACCAAAGAACATACCATCAACTATGCAAAAGCCAATCTACAATACAACATGTGTGCAAAACAAAATAGCACCTACTTTCCTACTAATATCCAGAATATCACTGTGTTGACATCAATGACAATCCAAGTCATGAATGCAACAACAACTACTACAGAATGACCGCCAAAATAATTTGCATTCATTCCTAACAATCTCCCCCATTGGCATTGATGGCAACATAGATGAAAAACATCCAATGTTCCAAAAATCCAATACTGCAACATCACTGCAAAATATCAAATCAAATCTTTCTTCATTTTCCTATTCAGCTCTCTCATACAATCCACAATATTTTTCATGTATATCTCTCCCCCATTGACTTCAATGATAGAAATTCTATCACTACGTCAACAACAACTTAATGTCAAAATACACTTTTTAGAAAAATACAATAACAAGAGTCCTCATGACTCAGCTCATAAACTCCCCCATAGAGGAAGTTCCAACATCCATTCCAGAAGAAGGATAGGGCTCATATACCACTGGACAGATGCAATCATCTGTATCAATTCTCAAAAATAGGTTGGGGCATAACCCCAAGCATACCTCTCAGATACACAAATGTATCCTTAGGTAAAGGCTTTGTAAATATATTTGCTATCTGTTCCTTTGTACTTATGTACTCCAATCTTACTTCTTTTTTTGCAACTTTCTGTCTTACAACATGATACTTGATCTCAATATGTTTAGTCTTAGAATGTAAAATAGGATTTTTTGACATACTCACTGTACTGGTGTTATCACAATGTATAACAATAGGCTCATCAAACTTTATTCCAATATCCTTCAACATCTGCTTCATCCAAATAATCTGATTACAATTATTTGCTGCTACAACATATTCTGCTTCTGCTATGCTTTGTGAAGTACAATTCTACTTCTTACTTAGCCAAGAGACCAATTTTCCTCCAAGAAAAAAGGCTCCACCACTGGTGCTTTTCTTGTCATCAATGCTGCCTCCCCAATCTGCATCAGTATAGGCACATAAAGTAAAATCATCAGAATTCTCATACCATAATCCATAATCCATTGTTCCTTTCAAATATCTTAGTATCCTCTTTACTGCTGCATAATGTGATTCTCTAGGTTCTGCTTGAAATCTTGCTACAGTCCCCACTAAATGTGCTATATTAGGTCTTGTATGTGTCAAGTACTGCAATCCTCTAATTATAGATCTGTACTTTTTCTGCTCAACTACTGGTGTCTCATCTTTGCTAGATAACTTATGTCCAATTACCATAGGTGTTCCAATAGGTTTAGAATCTTCCATTCCAAATCTTTTCAATAAGTCATTCAAATACTTAGTCTGACTTACAAATATACCTTCCTTGCTTTGTGTTATCTGTAATCCCAAAAAATATTTCATTTCTCCAATCATGCTCATCTCAAATTCAATCTTCATTTCATCTCCAAATTTGTCACTAGCTTCATCTTCTCCTCCAAAGATAATATCATCAATAAATATAACTATAACCAACAAACCATTCTCAATTTCTTTTGTGTATAAGTTACTATCTTCTATTCCTTTTATAAATCCCAATTTCAATAAATACTTATCCAATCTTGCATACCAAGTTCTAGGTGCTTGTTTTAATCCATATAAAGCTTTCTTTAACTTACATACCATATCTCCTTCTTGTGTCAAAGGAAAACCTTTAGGCTGCTGAATGTAGACTTCTTGTTCCAATTCACCATTCAAAAATGCTGACTTCACATCCATCTGATACACTCTAAATTTCTTGTAAGTTGCATATGCTAGAAACATTATCATTGCTTCAAGTCTGGTCACAGGTGCAAAAGTTTCTTCATAGTCAATTCCTTCTTGCTGTGAATATCCTTTACATACCAATCTTGCTTTGTTTCTTATCACTTCTCCTTGTTCATTCATCTTGTTTCTGAATACCCACTTTGTTCCAATCACATTCTTATCTTTAGGTCTAGGGACCAATTCCCATGTCTTGTTTTTTTAATCTGTGCTAGTTCTTCTTTCATAGCATTAATCTAATGTTCATCTTCACAAGCTTCATTAGTAGTCTTAGGTTCAATTTGAGAAATCAAACATAAATGTACCTTATTTCAAGTAAAAAATCCTCTATCTAAACTTCCAATAACTTTCTCAACAGGGTGATGTCTTGAAGTATACATGTTAGGTGTCATAGTTACTGATCTTGTTCTGACTGTAGATTCTTATCTGCTTTCTTCTCTATTTTCTTCTCTATTTTCTGCAGTATGACTTTCATTTAGCAAATCACTATTAGTTTCAAAAAATAATTCTACATTTTCAATGTTAGGCTGAGGTTGTGCTTCTCCATCAGAATCATAATCAAACATTCTTTCCTGAATTTTAAACTTCTCATCAACTTTTACATTTGCACTTTCAACAATAGTCTTAGTTCTCTTGTTATAACATCTATATGCTTTGCTTTTTAAAGAATATCCAAGAAATATTCCTTCATCACTTCTAGGATCAAACTTTCCTATATCATCATCTCTCTTTATATAACATTTACTTCCAAAAATTCTAAAATACTTAACTGAGGGTGTATGTCCAAACCATAATTCATAAGGTGTCTTGTTTGTATCTGCTCTGATTTGTAGTCTATTCATAGTGTATACTGCTATGTTCACTGCTTCTCTACAAAAATTCTTAGCCAAATCATTTTCAAACAAAATAGCTCTTGCTACTTCAGTTATTGACCTGTTCCTTCTTTCTGCAATACTATTTTGTTCTGGTGTTCTAGGGGCTGAAAGTTGTCTCTTAATACCATTCATTTCACAAAAGGTGTTAAACTCTCTAGATGTAAATTCACCACCTCTATCAGATCTTAGACACTTAATCTTCATTCTAGATTCATTCTCAATTTTGCTTTTCATGATCTTAAATTTATCAAATACTTCAGATTTTTCTTTCAAAAATGCAATCCACATCATTCTTGTAAAATCATCAACAAGAATCATAAAATACCTTTCTCCATAGAATCCTCTAGTCCTAGTAGGACCACTCAAGTTTGTATGAACAATCTCCAGCTTCTCTGTCGATGTGAACTTCTTGTTGGGAAATGAACTCCTTTTCTGCTTTGCCATCATACATTCTTTGCAAATCATGTTAGTAGGTTTCATAATTCTAGGTAAATCTCTTACCACATGTGTAGTGCTCACCTTGACAATATTATCAAAGTTTATATGACAAAACCTTTTATGCCATAACAAACTTTCATCAATCCTAGTTATCAAACATGTCATCTCAGTGGGATTCAACTAAAATACATTACCTTTGGTTCTGTATGCTTTTCCAATCAGATTTCCATCTTTATCTTTTATCACACAAGTTTTCTCAGAAAACCAAACTTGATAACCCTTATCAGCCAATTATCCAACGCTTAGTAGATTATGTCTTGGTCCATCAACAAAGTAAACATCATCAGTGTTAGTCTTTCCATCAAGAGTAATAGATCCTATACCCTTAATCAAACAAGGTGCATTGTTACCAACCCTAACAATTCCTCCATCATAATTATCTAACTTAACAAAATTTCTTTTATCTCCAGTCATATGATGTGAACAACCACTATCTATAATCCAATCAGATTTCTTTTCAACTTGAGAAACTAATGCTTTTTCCTCCTTTTTATTAGATTCATAACTTTCTTCTTTAATTGCTACAAATCCTATTTCCTCAAAGTTATCATTATCACTGTCACTTAAATGTTTTTTAATTCCTGCTTCAAAATCTTCATCATTTGCATAATAACATTCTTTAGATCTCCTAGGTTTAAAGTTGCTTCTATACTTCTTAACTCTTTTAGGATATTTAGATGCAAAATGACCATATTCTTGACAATTCCAACATTTAAAGATTTTCTTACCACTTGGTTCTCTTTTTACAAGTAATGCAATACCTTCTTCAATCTTCTTATCTTCCTCAGATCTTCTACTACTGGCATAATCTCCATTCACACTAGAACTTCTTGTAGGTCTAATGTTAAGAGCACTGAATGCTATTTCCATTCTAGGTAGCTCTCCTGATAATCTCAAGTTCATCTCTGTTGTTTCTTATCTTCCAAGAAGAGTCTCTCTTGAAAATTTCAATGTACAAGGTATCACTTGTTCAATCATTTGCGTTGTCTGCTTGAATACTGGTGTCAAAGTTCTCAAAATTTTCCATATCACTTCATTCTCTATCTTATCACGTCCACAAGACTTTATTCCTATTACAATCTCAGACATCCTACCAATATAGCTTCTAATAGATTCATCTTCCATCATTCTAATATCTTCAAATGCACAAATCTAATTATGTAATCTAGCCTTATTTGCATGTTCATCACCTTCAAAAGTAGAATGTAAAGCTTTCCAAATTGCATGAGATGTTTTCAAACATCTGACCTGACTATATTCATTCTCTAGTAGTGCTGACAAAAGTGCTTCTCTTGCAAGTATGTTACACATGAATAGATCTAGTTCATCTTTAGTTCCTACCTCTAGATTGTCTTCCTCAATGATAGTCTTCTTATTCTTTGTAATCAACCAATAAATCGGTCCTAAACACAATAGATGTGTCTTCATCTTTTCTTTTCAGCTGTCAAAATTTACTCTATCAAACTTAGGGCTTTCTTTTCTTAAATTTGCCATGGATCTCCTTAAGTTGTTAAACTTTTCTTTCAAGGACCTACTGCTCTAATACCAATTGTTATAAAGTAAAGATCCCAAGATAAATGAGAGGGGGGGGGGGGGGGTGAATCAGTTATCAGATAATTTATCCATTCAATTTATTTAAACAATGTAATCAATGTATTGATCAACCATAGAAAAATAATCATAGACAATTGCACAATAACACAAGATATGTTGACTAGGGAACCTCTTGAAAAGAGTAAACCCCAGAAGGAATGATGCCCACAAAATGATGCACTAATATGAAAGTTCCTTGTTAGAGGATGGACCCTGTTAGGAGTCTTATGAAACACAATTAGTACATATAAATCCCTGTTAGGATATTTTGAATCCCTGTTAAAAGATTCTAACCCGGTTAAGAGTTTATGGAAGATAGAAGGACCCACTGCCCAAACAGCTTCAAGGCAAGATCTCTAAACCCACTGTCCAAAAGATCTTAGAATTATTCAATTGAATAATATGAAATATATTACCTCCTTCACACTATGCCAAAACCACACTCTCTACTACACAAGATCACAATTCCAGATCTCTGTACTCACAAGTCTTCCTTCATTACTGAATTAGCTCTTTTCTTCACTTCATGCATACATTCACATCTCAATCTTCATAGTACACATTACAACAAGGAAAAAATTCCTTCTTATATACCAAACTCAAATAATTACAAATGAGTCAGTCCTCAATTACAAAATAATAAATTCTACATGCTACACACAGAATTCACATAAAATTGTCAGCTTCCAGATACTGTAACTTTCTCCAAACATATCCTCAAAGTTTTTGCTATGAACCACATCATCATTAATGAGTCTCCAACATCCCTTTAACTACGCAAAATTAGATTCCATCCTAGCTAAGAGATATTCTCTGATTTCTGAACATCACTTCATAGAAACATTGTAGGTACATCATCATCAATGGTTGTCTCTTTCCCTTTGGCATCCTGCTCCTCCATCCTATCTTTCACCTTATCTAATTTTTCTTGGACATCATACAAGAGTTGCTCCATTTGCATCAATCTTTCTTGCAAGAGTCTATTAGCTTGCTCCTAATCTTCCACCTTCTTAGCAAGCTCTACATTAGTCACCATTTTCTACTTGTGTGATGATCCAACTAAATCTTTTGATGGTTGAAATATCCAATATTGAATTCCCAAGCCTTAAGAGGCTCTGATACCAATCTGATGGGGAGGCTAGGATAGACTAGATAGTCTATGCCCCTAATCCTCTCTAGGATCCAAGTGTTGTTCTGACACCTCCGATGGTTTATAGGATTCCTTATTCCTCCAAGGATCCCCTAACCTACCCTAACCTACCCACCAAGTTAAGCTATTTCATCTTCCAACATCACAAGCTTTGATCTCTAGCTACTATCCCTTACATAGGCTTATAAGGGTCTTCTCAGATTCAACTCCTTTCTCAAGCTCCAATAGAGGATTTCATGAGTTCCAAGATGTTTTCAAGGCATTTGACACCTTTTCATTGCATTGGCATGGTTAGGTCATCACCCAATTTGAGGGTTGCTTTGTAATTTAGGGCTACAAGGAGGCCTAATTAGCCCTTCTTCTAGTTTTATAGGGAATTTGACACCCTTCCCTCAAGGATTCACCACACCTATTCCAAAGAATATCTACTAATAATGACCCATTCTCAAAGATTTTTGGGGTCTCAGGCTTCCAATAGGTCGTACAGTACCTTTGCCAAATTTGAGGGTTTTGGGGGTTTCTTGGTCTCTTCACTATCTTGGTCTCCAACAACACCTTTCCAAGGCTCTTCAAACCTTATCCTTCAAAAAACTACACCTTCAAACACCCTTCTTCACTTCCTCAAAAGGATTAGTCTTGGAACTCCTTCCTTTGTCAATAGGAGCACTTACACTGCTGACCGCTCCTAACCGGGCTATGCCTTAGCTCACCTAGGGCTTGGTCCAACAAATGTTTGCAATTACATTCAAGGGCCCTGCAGACATAGTTTTACAAAGTAGGGTCTGTACCTTTAGAATCCAAGGTTCCATGGGATGACCATGGTGGAAACAAAAGTTGTAGACCTATTTATACATGTCTCTCCAAACTAGCAGAGAACTAAGCAAATGAAATAAAAGAACAAAAGAATTAACCAAACTTGTAAGAACTAATCTAATGCATACATATGAAGGGAAAAACACACAAAAAATAGATAATCCAACAAAATTTCACTCCAAACTCCAAATAGTCACATTACAATAGTCTAACTAGTGACTGTTTTGCTCGAGCAGCGTTCAGACTGGTCTGTCGTACTCTCTCCGTACAATTTGATTACCAACCCTTGCATTAGGGTTTTTTAGGACTTATATAGACTTCTCCTTGGTATGTGTGTGATGTTTGGGCTTCTTATCCACTGAGGTTAGGTGAGGTTATATCAATGAAAAATTTTCTTAGCAACATTTAAAAGTTGCTAACAACTTTTAAGCAACTTTTGTTGCACAAAACAACCTTGCTTCCATTCTTCAATGACCCCTATTAAAAGCCTCCTAAAGCACTCACATGTGCTCAAATTCAATCAAATCTAACCTAAGACTTCAAACCTCCTATCAAAGCACTAATTTTAGGATGACAACATTCCTTGAATTAGTGTGCCATTTACATTGGAAAAACCATCTGAACTTCTAGGACCTAGACTACGCCTAGACACACAAAAAAGAGCTTCAAGCTCTTAGTCTAATTACATACTTCTCTTAGGAAGTGTTCATCACAACCAAAATGATTGGTGGGAGCCCTTAGGAGGGTGATCCTACACCATTACTACTAAGAGTTCACTTCCTTCTTCATCTGCCAAGATAAATATTGACCCTAAACAACAGTCAAATGCACAAGTAGATGGAAATGTAAATGTAAACATTAATTCTAAGGGGAACACTAGTTAAAGTTTTCAAAGAAGACCTATGCAATTAGAAGGCTATAGGAAAATTATTTTTGATGGAATACCTAGCTACCCAAATGATTTTCCAATTGATATAAGAGATAAGGTACCTAAGTTTGCTGGTAACAATGCCATTAGTTGTGAGGAACATCTTAGATTATTTGTTGATATGCTAAATGATTATGAGATAGAACATGAGGATGTAGTCATGAAATTATTTGTTCAATCTTTGGTGAAGGATGCTAGAGATTGGTTTAAGAGACTCCCTAGCCAATGTATTGACACTTGGGATTCTTTTGAAAAATGTTTCAAAGAACAATATGGTGATAGGCCTAATGCTAGTTTCATGTTGAATGAGTTCAACACCATAAGGAAAAATCATAATGAATCTGTAGCTGAGTTCAATATGAGATTTTAGAAGGGTATGCATAAGCTATTTCAAGTCATGAGGCTAGATGATAATGTTTGTTTGACCACATACTTCAATGCCTTTGATGGAAAGATAGGATATTTTTTAAGAGACAAAGAACCAAGAACTCTGAGGGATGCTTTTAGGATTGCTGTCAACATTGAAAATAATATGAAAATTTTAGGAAAATTGGGTGGGAAGAGAGATGATCCAAGGTTGTTTGGAGATAAAAAATACAAAAGGGATAATGAAAGAAATGTTGGAAATAAGAAACAAGAGGAAGACAAGTTGGATAAGGTGTTGAATGCATTGAAAGACTTAAAAGCACCTGCTAATAGGAATAATAATGTTCTTTCTTATGAAAAGCCTCAATTCAACAATAATTTCAATAGGCAGAATAGACTACAAAATTACCCCTATAATACCTAATGGAAGAATGGCAAGCTTATTATCTCTACTGCAAGAGGAGACAATGATAGGTCTATCCTTGATCCTTTACAACAGGCTTCTGTCAATGTCATAGAGGATACACCATGGTGTATAGCATGTCAATCCCTTCATTTTGCAGAGCATTATGTAGTTGCACAATCCATGTCAGCATACCAAGATGATAGAACTGAAGAGCTAGATCGGGAAGAAACTCATGATGACATTGGATGCAATATGAAAACTTCATATTTGGGTCATGAAGATGATTTTGATGCTAATGAAGAAGCAGATGTATGCCTGAGAAGACACAACAAGGCTTTGTTCCATTAGGAGGTCTTCTCTCATAATGATGACATTGATGAAAAGACATGTAACCTGATTTCTTCCTTAGAGCCAGTGATTTTGAGAAAACCTTCAAAGGAAGAAATTGCCAGGATCACTGCAAGAATGGTAGCCCAAGTGTAAACTAGGAGTATGATAGAAAATGCTACTAGTGGAAAAGCTACAGGAATGTTTATAAAGAACACCAACTTTGGGGAACTCAATGGAAATAGATCAAAGGATGATCATTTAGTGAGGTTCAAAAATGTGAAAGGTAAGAAGTGGGAACCTAAGGGAGTTGAAGCTGAAAAGATTTCTACTGTTCGAGACAAAAATCATCAAAGTGAAGTGGAAAAGCCAGTTGGCACAATGGCTAGAGCTGAAAAGGTAAAGGTCATAGCTACAACCAATATATTAGATAAATAAAAAGACAATAAGACATAATAGATTGAGTTTCCTCCCTTTGTCCTTGTTGACATATTGGCTGTGTTGTCTAAGATAACTGTCAAGGTTCCATGGTCAGAATTGTTGAGGATCCCTGAACATAAGGATAGGGCTCTTGCATTGGTAGATAATGTCCATGATAATGATGTTGCATGTAATGAACCTCAGGATAAAGTTTTGAAAGAAGTGGAGGTCCAAGGATTGGTATCTCACATACCACCTATATATTTGGACAATTTTGTTAATGCTAGCCTTGAAAACATAGATCCATTCTTTTTGAGTATCATTGTGAATGGGATGAAATTAAGAAATTGTATGATTGATTTAGGTGCTTCCAATACTGTCATGCCTTTCAAAATTATGGAAAATTTAGGCCTCAAAGTTGATACAAATCAAGGCAAATGTTGTACAATGGATGAGAGAGAAGTATCCATCATTGGGACTATAAATGCAATGCCAAATAGATTGGCAGCCTATCCAGAGAAAGAACTAACTATGAGTGTCTTGGTAGTAGACATTCCACCTCATTATGGGATGCTATTATCTAGGAAATGGAGTGATGCCATGGGTGGAAGTTTGCAGTGTGATTTATCTTTTGCAACTTTCAATTTTGATGGATAGTCCATTAGGATTGAAAGGGAACCAAGGGTAACTTATATGATTGAAAAGAATATTGATAATGAGGTTACTGATGGAATATGGATGAAGTGACTGAGAGGGGGGGGTGAATCAGTCAACCATAAAACACTTCTCTTTTAATTCTTTCCAGATCCCTTAAGATATCTTAACAATGTTATCTGTTTTAGCACTCGGTAAATAGATTGTAGTAACTTTGAAGATGCAGAAAGTATTAGCAAAATTATCTTTAGATATTCATTAGCACATGTATATGATTGAGAAAGCAATTAAGAACACAAGAGACACAAGATTTAACGTGGAAACCCAATATGGGAAAAACCACCAATGTATCTAGATACTGATTTTCACTTTTCTGAAGTGATGCTCGGTTAGAAGCCAACCTGGTAAAAGGTTACAAAACACACTGTTAGGTGTGACCTTGTTAGAGGATTTAAAACACCCTGCTAGGAGTGGCCTGGTAAGAGGTCTTGAAAACAATTCAATGGAATTGTCACCTTGTTAGAGGATTTACAATATGGTTGTTAAACCAACTCAGTTAAGAGATTTAGAATTCACTGTTACAATGATAAGAAGGTAACAATGAAAAATGACCTGTATAATAATGCAACTATCTTGCTGATTACAGATCTTTGTTCTGCATAAGTTTGATCCTTTCTGATCAAATAAATCTCTGCTGCACCTCAAGGATATCTGAACATCCTTCACAAATTCGCATACACCTTTCCTGCTTTTCTTCTGTAAATCTTCTGCTATATTTCTTATTCATTTTTCACATTTGACCTTTTATTTATATGATTTTAGATTTGTCAAATTGACATTATTTAGTATAACAGTCGGCTGAATTAAGCAAACTCTATTTGCAAAAATCCTTCAAGGGTCGACAGTGCTCAGTGACCATAACTTTCTATAATCTTTCGGAGACCGAGGGAACTCTGTAAACACCGACAATCCTTTACCTTCGATAACCGACTGAACTCGGTAAACACTAACTTTTCTTTGATGACCGACTGAACTCCGTAAATACTAACTTTTCTTCGATGACCGACTGAACTCGGTAAACACTAACTTTTCTTCGATGAGCGACTGAACTCGGTAAACACTAACTTTTCTTCGATGACCGACTGAACTCGGTAAATGCTAAATTTCCTTTGGTAACCGAGTGAACTCGGTAGACACTAATTTTCTTTGATAACCAAGTGGACTCGGTAAGCACTAATATTCCTGTCTGGCAGACCGACTGAGCTCGGTAGGAACTGATTGCTGCGGACTATGACATTGTGTGACATCAAAGACAATACATAATTGAGTAGCAATTTCCTTCAGACAATTGTTTCCAACAATCTCCCTCTTTGGCATTGATGGCAACACAATATGTCATAGCATAAGAAATTTGAAAGAGTTAGCTCGGTTTAGATTCAAATCTCCCTCTGTCAGCAAACTTCCTGTATCCTGAAAATTCTTCCTTCTGACTATTGAAAATTTCTTGAAGTAATAGAAAAGACATAGTAAACACTCCCTCTTTGACAACACATGCCAAAGACAATTTCACATATTACTGGTGAAAATTAATGTACCTCAAGTACTGATTCATATGCAATGATTCCTTGAATATGCTGCATCAACAGGTTGATTTTCAATCATGTTCTGGTTGATGCATCACTAAAACTGTATTTAGTGAGCCTCGGATAGGGGAATGACCCCTAACTTACCTCTTAGATACACAAATGCATCCTTAGGTAATGGTTTGGTAAAAATATCTGCAATCTATTCTTTTGTATGAATATATTCTAATCTGATTTCCTTGTCCTGTACCAATTCTCTAACAAAGTGATATTTAATAGCAATGTGCTTGGTTTTGGAATGCATCACTGGATTCTTAGAAATGTTTATTGCACTGGTATTGTCACAAAATATAACAACTGGTTCTTTGATTTCAACCTTCATACCTTCTAATAGCTATTTAAACCAAACAATATTTGAACAGTTTACTACAGCAGCAACATATTCTTCTTCAGCTGTGGATTGAAATGTGCAATTCTACTTTTTACTAGTCCAGGATACCAGTCTTTTTCCAAGAAAAAATGCTCCACCACTTGTGCTTTTTCTGTCATCAATGTTTCCTGCCCAATCAGCATCAGTAAACACTTTCAAGTCTAGATTGCCTCCAAATTTATACCACAAACCATATTCTTTAGTTCCTCTTAAGTATCTTAAGATTCTTTTGATTTCCATCATGTGATTTTCCTTAGGTTTTGCTGAGAATCTAGCTACTATACCGACTGCTAAGGCAATATCAGGTCTTGTGTGTACTACATACTGCAATTTTCCAATCATAGATCAGTATAGGGTCTGATCAACTTCTTTTGAATCATCATTTTTGGTAAGTTTCAGTCCAGTACACATGGGTGTACCAACTGGTTTTGAATCTTCCATACCAAACTTCTTAAGTATTTCTTTAATGTATTTAGATTGAGTAATGTATATACCATTCTTGCTTTGCTAAATTTGAAGACCAACAAAGAATTTAGTTAAACCAAACATAGACATTTCAAATTCTTTGTTCATTTGCTCTAAAAATTCTTTGCACTGATCCTCATTCCCTGTAAATATAGTATCATCCACAAATATTTCTGCCAATACAATTTTGTCATCCGGTCCTTCTTTAATATACAGATTGTTGTTATCATTAGCTCTTTTGAAATTAATCTGAATCAAATAGTTATGGAGTCTTTCATACCATGCTCTAGGAGCTTGTTTTAAACCATACAATGCTTTGTGTAACCTACAGACCATGTCCCTTTTATCTGGATCAACAAAACCTTCAGGTTGTTCAATGTAGACTTCTTCATCAAGAATTCCATTGAGAAATGCAGATTTTATATCCATCTGATATACCTTAAATCCTTTGTGTGCTGCATAAGCAAGTAAAGTTCTTACACCTTCTAATCTTGCAACAGGAGCGAAAGTTTCTCCATAATCTATACCTTCTTCTTGAGAATAACCTTTACATACCAGTCTAGCTTTGTTTCTAGATACTTGACCATCTTCATTCAGCTTATTCTTGAATACCCATTTTGTTCCAATTACATTCTTATCTTTAGGTCTAGGTACAAGAGTCCAATTTTTTTTCTTTTGTATTTGTTCTAATTCTTCATTCATTGCTTCAATCCAACTTTCATTTTCGAATGCATCTTTGATATTTCTAGGTTCAAAGTCAGTAAGCAGACATGTACCTTTTAGCTTGCTTCTTGTCATAGTACCATCGGATTTGTTTCCAATGATTTGATCTGGTGTATGATGTCTTTTGACATATTTGGATAGTATAGGTTCCTTGCCTTTTGAATGATTCATGCTGTTGTCTTCTAGGATCTCTTCTTTAGGTTGCTCGGGCTCGGTAGATATTTGCTCGGTAACTTCAGGCTGAGACTCGGTCTGAATTTCTTCCTGTGACTCGGTTTGAACTTCTTCCTGTGACTCAGTAATTGTGCTCGGCTTGGTAGATATAGTTTCCTTACTGATAGTTGTGTCTGCCAATCCTTCAGGTTCAATGTAAATGAATCTTCTGTAGTTCTCAGGTTCCCTTTTGCTTTCTTCCTCAGTCTTTTCTACAAACTCATCAAATTTTACATGTATACTTTCTATGACTTTGTGAGTAGATAAGTTCAGACATTTGTATGCCTTCCTTTTGCTAGAATATCCTAGGAATATTCCTTCATCACTTTTCACATCAAATTTATTTCTTCTAGATTCTTTTAAGATATAACACTTGCTACCGAATATTTTCATGTAACTTACATTGGGTTTATAGCCATACCATAATTCATAAGGAGTTTTGAATGTGTCTTTCTTCAATTGTACTCGGTTCAAGGTATGAACTGCAGTGCTGATAGCTTCCTTCTAGTACTTTATAGCGATGTTCTTTTCTATCATTAGAGTCCTTGCACAATCCATAATAGATCTGTTTCTTCTTTCTGCTATTCCATTCTGCTCAGGAGTTCTAGGAGCTGATACCTATCTTTTGATTCCTCTTTCAATGCAAAAGTTGTTAAAATCATGGGAGATGAATTCACCACCTCTGTCTGATCTTAAGCATTTCAATCTTTTCCCTGTTTCCTTTTCTACTCTTGCTAAGTACCATTTGAACTTTTCAAATGCTTCTGATTTTTCTCTTAAATACATAACATTCATCATTCTAGAATAATCATCAACGAAAAGAATAAAGAATTTATCTCTAGTATAGCTTTGTATTCCAATAGGTCCACATAAATCAGTATGCACAATTTCCAAAATTTCTTTAGACTGATAGTTCTTACTCTTGAAACTAGTTTTACTCATTTTGCCAATCTGACAATTCTTACATAAACCAGTGTCAGGTTTCTTCAAAGTAGGAATGCCTCTAACCTTCTTGAATTTGCTTATTTTTATCATGTTATCAAAATTCACATGACATAACCTTTTGTGCCATAGCCAACTTTCTTCTATTTGAGAAATAAAGCATGAATATTCACTAAGATCAAGATAAAATAAGTTACCTTTTGTTTGTTTGCCTGATCCAATGAGTTTTCCTTTTCCATCCAGCAGTCTTGCTTGACCATTCATGAATTCAACCTTGAAACCAGTGTTGATTAGCTGTGCTACACTTAGAAGATTATGTTTTAGTCCTTCAACCCAATAAACATTATCACATATGAGTTCTTTGGTTAATGAGATTCTTCCTTTTCCTTTTATACAACAAGGTTCATTGTTTCCAAATCTTACATTACCACTATCACAGTCTTCTAGATATTCAAATTTTGTCTTGTCACCAGTCATGTGGTGTGAACATCCACTGTCTATTATCCATATAGCATCTTTTCTTATATGAGAAATAAGTGCCATCTTATCTTCATCATCATCAGATTCATCTTTTATAGCAATAAAGACAATTTCTTCTTCACTATCATTAGAATCTTTAGCCATAAAACATGATTTCTTACCTTTATCCTTGTATGATTTGAAATTCTTTTTGCCATAGTACTTGTGACTTCTCTTCTCTTCTTTGACTTGCTTGTTTGGGCACCTAGCTGCAATATGTCCAATTTCTTCACATGAAAAATAGATTAAAGGAGTTTTACCTTTATATTTACCTTTCCCTCTAGAGTACTTCTTTGCAAGTAATGCTTCTACAATTTCAAGATCACTATCAGAACTTTCTTCTGATACTTCTTCACTTTCTGACTGAACTTCTTTAATTTTCTTGTTCTTCTTTAGTGAAACCTTGGCCTCAAATGCTGATTCAATATTTTTGGAACTAGGAACATAGTTGTCATAGTTGTCTAATTCAAAAGTTGTCAATCTTCCAACTAAAGCATCCAAAGTTATATTGTGGTTTGTTTCACATCTTCTTTCTTGAATAGCTGATACTCTTATTGCATAGATAGGGAGTAATGTTCTGAGTACCTTACTTATAATAGTTTCATCTGAGATTGTTCCTCCAGAAGCTCTAATTGCACTTACACTTGCTTTGATTCTTTCAACATATTTTGCAATGTTTTCATCTTCCTTCATATTCATCTTGTCAAACTGTCCTCTTAGGCTTTCTGCTTTGGCTCTTTTCACATTTGCATCACCACCATATATTTTCTTCAGTGCCATCCACATTTCATATGCAGTAGTGTAGTCTTTAATATCATCAAATTCTTCATAGCTGAGAGCAGATGCAATGTCTATAATCATGGTGTTGTGAGTCTTTTTATCTGCCATGTTTTCAACAGTTAATGCGCCATTAGGAATTGTGTATTCTTCATCAATGTATTTGCATCCTGAATCACCAATGGAAGCCAGATGAAGTCGCATGAGACCTTTCCATGCTGAAAAGTTATCTCTGTTGAGCTTTGGAATTTCCCTCTTGTAAGACATCCTGATCTTTAGCTTAGGTCCTTGAAACCCTTCCTGCAAACACCAAAAGCTCTAATACCAATTGATGGAATATGGATGAAGTGACTGAGAGGGGGGGGTGAATCAGTCAACCATAAAACACTTCTCTTTTAATTCTTTCCAGATCCCTTAAGATATCTTAACAATGTTATCTGTTTTAGCACTCGGTAAATAGATTGCAGTAACTTTGAAGATGCAGAAAGTATTAGCAAAATTATCTTTAGATATTCATCAGCACATGTATATGATTGAGAAAGCAATTAAGAACACAAGAGACACAAGATTTAACGTGGAAACCCAATATGGGAAAAACCACCAATGTATCTAGATACTGATTTTCACTTTTCTGAAGTGATGCCCGGTTAGAAGCCAACCCGGTAAAAGGTTACAAAACACACTGTTAGGTGTGACCTTGTTAGAGGATTTAAAACACCCTGCTAGGAGTGGCCTGGTAAGAGGTCTTGAAAACAATTCAATGGAATTGTCACCTTGTTAGAGGATTTACAATATGGTTGTTAAACCAACTTAGTTAAGAGATTTAGAATTCACTGTTACAATGATAAGAAGGTAACAATGAAAAATGACCTGTATAATAATGCAACTGTCTTGCTGATTACAGATCTCTGTTCTACATAAGTCTGATCCTTTCTGATCAAATAAATCTCTGTTGCACCTCAAGGATATCTGAACATCCTTCACAAATTCACATACACCTTTCCTGCTTTTCTTCTGTAAATCTTCTGCTATATTTCTTATTCATTTTTCACATTTGACCTTTTATTTATATGATTTTAGATTTGTCAAATCGACATTATTTAGTATAACAGTCGGTTGAATTAAGCAAACTCTATTTGCTAAAATCCTTCAAGGGCCGACAGTGCTCGGTGACCATAACTTTCTATAATCTTTCAGAGACCAAGGGAACTCGGTAAACACCGACAATCCTTTACCTTCGATAACCGACTGAACTCGGTAAACACTAACTTTTCTTCGATGATCGACTAAACTCGGTAAACACTAACTTTTCTTCGATGACCGACTGAACTCGGTAAACACTAACTTTTCTTCGATGACCGACTGAACTCGGTAAATGCTAAATTTCCTTTGGTAACCGAGTGAACTCGGTAGACACTAATTTTCTTCGATAACCGAGTGGACTCGATAAGCACTAATATTCCTGTCTGGCAGACCGACTGAGCTCGGTAGGAATTGATTTCTGCAGACTATGAAATTGTGTGACATCAAAGACAATACATAATTGAGTAGAAATTTCCTTCAGACAATTGTTTCCAACAGTTACCTACTTTGTAGATACTGATGTCAATGCTTTTGGAGCTAAGGTCACTTTACTTGAGAAGGAGCTTGTATTTCCATGTATTACTAAAGAGATAGGTTCTAAGTTTGTGAAGGGTGATTTGTGGGTGATGTACTTTGATGGTGCTAGCTACAAAGATGGAGCGGGAGTAGCTATTTTACTCATATATCCTAGTGGGAACACTTACAAGTTTTCTTTCACATTGAATTTCTCTTGTACTAATAATATAGAAGAGTATGAAGCATTATTGCTAGGATTGAGTTTGGCACACAAGAATGGAATTAAATGTATAAAAGTTATTGGGGCCTCTGAGTTAGCGGTGTCCCAAATAAGATCAGTGTATGCTTCAAAGAACAAAAGGTTGAAGAAATATAGGAATGTTGTGTGGGATATGATTGAGCATTTTGATGCCTTCAATATTGCATGGAAGGATAGAAGTAATAACAAGATGGCTGATTTGTTAGCCAATATATCAATTAATCCTGGTGATATTATTTTTGTTGGCCTCTCTAAAGTTGAAATTAAAACTAGGCCTAGTATACTAGACAATGTTGAGAATTGGCAAGTTTTTGAAGATGACCAGGATATCTTGAAATTTATGAATTGTGAAGACCAATATCATGGTTAGGAGTTAGATTGTTCAGCCTTGGTTGAGATTACAGAAGGAAAGGACGTTGTCCTGGGTAATGAAGTCCTACAACTTAAAACTAACAAGGTTCCCAAGGGACTTGTTGTTCTAGAAAATGTATTTGATAATCAGGACAGAGTTCATATAGGTACTAAGAGGGAAGACCAAATGAATTTAAAAGAAATAAATCTTGGTACACAAGAAGCACCTAAGAAGGTTTACATTGGCAGAGAAATGTCTCACAAGGTAAGGAAGTCCTTGATTGAGTTATTAAGAAATTTTAGGCATGTTTTTTCATGGTCATATGATGACCTAAAGATTTATAGAGAATACTTGTTCCAGCATGTTATTCCTTTGAAAGAAGATGCTAAACCCTTTAGGCAGAAACAAAGGCCTATAAATCCTACCTTGGCACCTAAAATGTAGGAAGAATTGATGAAGTTAAGAGATGTTGGAATTATAAAGCCCATTAGGCATTCTTCTTGGGTGTCAAATTTGGTCCCTATCAGGAAGAAGAATGGAGACATCAAACTATGTGTGGATTTCAAAAATCTAAATGTCTCTTCTCTAAAGGATAACTATTGCTTGCCTAATATGGAGGCTATGTTGCAAAGAGTGATTGGGTCTGATTTGATTTCTATGAAGGATGGTTTTTCTGGCTATAACCAGGTAATTGTAAAAGAATCAGAACAATTTAAGATAACTTTTACTACACCTTGGGGGACTTATGTTTATGTGAGGATGCCTTTTGGTCTCACAAATGCTAGTGCAACCTTTCAAAGGGCAATGGATTTTTCCTTTGTAGATTTTATAGATGATTTCCTTATTTTTTATCAGGATGATTTAACTACATATTCCAAGAAAGAAGAGGATCACTGCTTTCATTTGGAGAAGATATTTGTGAAAGCTTTAGAATATGGCATTTCATTAAATCCAAGGAAGTGTGCATTTGGTGTGACTGAAGCCAAGTTTCTAGGCCACCTAGTTGGAAAGCAAGGAGTCAAAATTGATCCAGAGAGGGTGGCAGCTATTGAAAAAATCCCTAAACCAAAAAATATTAAAGGAATTTAGTCTTTCTTTGGCCAGGTGAATTTCTTGAGAAGATTTGTTACAAATTTTTCTGAAGTTACTAGGCCAATATCCAAGATGTTGAAGAAAGGATCTGAGATCAATTGGGAAGGTGAGCCTGATGAAGCTTTCAAGAATATCAAGTAGGCTATTAAAGATGCACCTATGCTTAAAGCACCTGATTACAGTATCCCAATGCACATTTTTTCCTTTGCATCTTTCCATACTATTGCTGCAGTCTTACTATAAAAGAATAATGAGGGTTATGAGTAGCCTATTACATTTTTTAGTAAATCTTTGCAGGCTTCTGAACTAAAATATGATATCAATGAAAAAAAAGCATATGCATTGGTGAAGGCTATCAAGGCTTTTAGATGCTATCTAATGTGAGCAATTGTGATTGCTTTTGTGCCAAGTGCTGTAGTAAAAGATATTTTTTCACAACAAGAGGTGTCTGGAAGGAGATGTAGATGGATAAATAGAATTCAAGAATTCAATATTGACATCCAAGTTACCAAATTGGTCAGAGGATAGGGATTGGAAAAACTAATGGCTCAATCCAATCTTGATGCAAATTAGATAAACTGAACTAAAATTGATTACACTTGTGATATGGATGATTGTATCTAGTATCAAGATATTAGCTTTTACTTAAGAAACATGAGATGTCCAATAGGGATGGATGAAAATAAGAAAAGGACATTGAAGTTACAAGCCATCAAGTATGTGATTATAAAATGCAAGTTATACAGAAAAAATTTAGATTGCATACTTTTGAAATGTGTTGATGAGAATCAAGCTGACAAGTTGTTAAAAGAAATGCATGAGGGAGTTTGTGGAGGAAATTATATGGGTAGAAATACTTCTCAAAAGGTCTTGAGAGTAGGATTCTAGTGGCCCATAATATTCAAAGATGCAGAGCAACTAGTGAGAAAATTTGATGCTTGTCAAAGATTCTCTGGTAAGCTCAATTTTTTTGGAAGTGTACCTTTGAGGCCAGTTGAAGTGTAGGCTCCATTCCAACAATGGGGAATGGATTTTATAGGAGAAATCCCAAACAATTCCAGTGGGGAACATTCTTGGATCTTAGTTGTCATTGATTATTTTACAAAGTGGGCGGAGGCTATCCCTATAAGGAATTCAACTAGTAAGGTGGTAACTGATTTCTTATTGAATAATATTGTCACAAGGTTTGGTTGTCCTAAGAGGATTGTTAGTGATAATGCAATGTGCTTTAGGTCTACTGAATACAAGGATTTTTGCAAAGGTCTAGGAATCCAGATGTCATACTCCTCATCCTATCATCCACAAGGGAATGGATAGGTAGAATCAACCAATAAGAGTTTGATAAAAATGTTCAAAAGGATTCTTGATAAGAATAAAAGGGCATGGAATTCAAAGTTACCATTAGCTATATGGGCTAACAGGGTAACTATCAAAAAGGCAATTGGTTGTGCACCATTTGACCTGGTGTATGGGATACATGCAAGGATGCCTCAAAATAACTTATTGGAAATGTATAGGTTTGTTCAATTGTATGATGATGATATAGATGATGAAATGCAATTAAGAATTGAAGATCTCATTAGGTTGGATGAAACTAGAAGAGAATTAGCCTCAAAAAATGTCGAGTTGCAATTACAGGTTAAGAATCTGTATGACAAAAGGACTATTGAAAGGAAGTTTGAACCTGGTGACTTGGTATTAATATGGAATGCTAGATTGGAAGATAAAGGCAAACATGGGAAATTTGACCCAGTCTAGCTATGACCATATCTAGTTCATGAAAAATGGGGACAAGATTCTTATATTGTCAAAGAACTAAATGGTGATATTCAAGAATTGGCAGTTCATGGACAATTCTTGAAAAAATACTTCAATTGAAGGTATCTTTCTATCCATGAATAGTAGTTAGGTCTATATATGTTGTACATTCTATATATACTGGTGTGTTTCTTTCTGTTTGGTTTTCTTTCAGTTAGTTTGTAGGGTTTTGTCCTGTGCTCTCCCTTGTCTTTGTCTTGTGGGTGGTCTACTTCCTCCAGTGATCCTGAATCCTTACCATGCTTGCTAGAGGCATGCATCCCTAGATAGAGCCACTGTTAGGCCATTTTCCTACCATAGAAAAAAATCCTCAAAAAATGGTCTATTCATGTGAAATTTTGTGAAATTGCTATGTCCTACTGCAACCTTGTCTTAATGTGCAAGAAGGTTTTGCAAGGTTTCATTGCATGGGTCCTTAGCCTCTGATTCTTCATGGTGTCTCCAAGCTACATTTTAGGGCACATGTGTTCATTTGTAGAAACTAGGGAGATATTCATGCTTTAAGGTCTGAGAAATAGGTTATTTTCCATGTCTAGGGTTTCATAAATTTGTTCAAGTCCAAAAACCCTAGCAACTTTCTATGATTTCATTACTTTTTCCAGCTGCTTAAATCTCCATTTAGCACATGTCTATCTCCTTGGTGGGCTGTTATGCTCCTCTCAGCAATTATGTGACCATGTGTTCGCTAGATCTCCTAATTCTCCAGTGGTCAAGCTTTTTGTTCGATGATTAGGCAACTACAGTTGGTCGTAGAATCTCTTGATTCTTGTGGTTAGGTCCTTAACCTCCTGTGATCTGGTGACATGGTTATCTCCTGATCACATGATGTAGTAGGTAAGTTGAGAATTGTATAGTGACTCAGCGAGGACCATGAGATGAAAGAATGATAAATGGATGGCATTTAGTCTCTTGATTATAATAGTATATTCCTTTTAGTCTGGTGACTTCCTGAAATGCTTTGGTCATGCAATCTCTCTAAGCCATGAGAATATTCTCTATCCTTCAGAGACTCGATGATTTTCTCTTAGTCACCAGATCTCCAGATGTGGTGGTTAGTTGCCATATCTCGATAGTTAAAAATGACATTAAGCAACTCCGTTGGTGGTTAGTTGCTAGGTCTCTGAGTATGCAGGTGGTTAGATTTTTCATTCAGTGACTTGGAGTTTGCCTCAATCATGTAATCTCTTGACCAGGGCAGTTAAAGGCTAAACATTCA